>CM057819.1:11138478-11863478 GCA_030067965.1 Latrodectus elegans | reverse complement strand
TTGAAAAAGACATTTCACTAAACTGGGAATTACAGTTACAGATCGCCAGGAACAAAAAGTCACAAAATCTGATAAAATTAATGATTTTTTTTCCTTGAAATAAAATTACCAAAAGCAATTAGTCACCAAATACAGATTTCTTATGCTGATTGGCACCCTTTCTAGGTTGCTAATCAGATTCTAATTCCGATGTCTCCTTCACTCGGCGAAAAAATTTTCTCCAATTTGACGAACCTGTGACCGTAAGATTAAGTTTTACCAGATATTTTATATTTTATGATTTGGACAGTTGTATTTTTGTTCCCTTTCAATAAATTTCTAAAAAAAAGCAAAATGTATGAAATTTTTTTTAAATTTCATTGTTTATCGAATGGAATCTGTACTAAAAAGCGTGGTAAAAAGAAAAATCATTTTAAGTTTAATAGAGCTCATTAAAAAATATATATTACAAGTGGACAGCAAGTGTCATCAAATTTTAAAAATGATCCATATACACACATACTTATATATATATGGGCAAATGTGCCTCTCTGTGAATGTCTCCCCAGATTGTTTTGGTATCTCCACAGAATGTCTCGGAGGATGCCATCCATTACTCGTCCCCCCAATTTCTAGGAAAAGCCGGAGGTCATCCCAATATCTGGAGAAAGCCTGTTCACAATGTGAATATTCTCCCACTTTCAATTTGCAAGGCATTGTCTCAGTTAGTCGCTGTGTTTGTCATCCTCAAGCATCTTCGAAATTTCACTTTACATGAAATATCATTTGAGCTCACCTGAATATTAAGTGTCGAAATACAGTCTATGAAGTTTCAAGATTTAATTCTTTTGAGTAATAAGCGAGAAAGAAGTTATTTAGTGTATGAATGTTGGTTTAATTTCTAAAAATTATTTTTTGTAAATGTGGTGTGGAAATGAAACTTGCTGATATAATGGATGTAAGTGATAAGTGTGAATGGAGATATAATGCGAGAAGTAAAAATAAGCATGATGTGAAAAGAAGTGTTTGAAAGGGTTTCTCGTTTTCCCAGGGACGATTGCCTGTGAATGTGTTGTTTCAAATGTTGTATATTAGGGTGAAAGAGTTTTCAAATAAAATTATGTGATGAGTTGAAAATATCGAGTCATGCGGTGAACAATTGGAAGAGATTTTGCCATGAGGTGTGTCGAAGTATATATGAAAACAAATGAAATGGTCTCGAAATATACGAAAGTAAACTTGAAAAGCAAAAGTTTAATAGAGGAAAGAAAGTTGATGGAAGATGGGTGTTTAGAGACATCAAAAGAAAATCTAGAAAGTATTATGAAAATAGTTGCATGTAGATCAAAAGAAGTATTGTTATGAATTTTGAAAGAGAATGTTTTGCCTGGTACTGTAATTATCAGACTGCTGGAAAGCTCATGACTACTTATCAAATGAAGGCTTTCAGTATATAAAAGTCAACCAGTCTTCACATCAAGGACCCTGATTCAGGTGCTCATACAAACACAATCAAAGGGACGTGGAGTGCAATATAAAGAAGCCTAAGAGGAACCTGGCAGGTAGGGGATCAAATCGATTCCTATTTTGCCAAATATATGTGGCCTGAAAAGCACTCAGCATCCAGCAATATTTTTAAAGACTTCATGGATGATATTGTGATTGTTTATAAACCCATGAATAAAGATCCTTCATAAAATGATGTGAAGTTAAATGAAGGTAAGGTTTATTACCCATTCTGCGTTATAGTTTTTAAATTTATTTCAGATCTGTTAGCTTAGTTTGTAAAACTTTTAATCAATTCTATGAAATAATAATTTTTCAGGAATTGTTTGAAACTAAACTATGATTTTTTAATAAATTGAAATATAATTTTTAGTGTAAATGTTTGACTAATGCATAAAATTGTTAAATGAAAGCTGAAAATTTTAACTTTTATGTCCTATCGATTTATATCATTCTATTTAAAATCACTGGATTTATCAAAATTGTTTTACAAAATATATAAATTTAATTATTAACAATCAATTTCAATTCTGAAATATTTTTAAATAGGAACACAATTCTTAAGACGATTGCTGTTCTTATTTCATATTAGCAATTTCAATTGAAGCAATTACTGATTCTAGGGCGATTGGTACCCTTTCTGGGTTTCCAATAAATTTCCAAAACCCGTCTCAACTGCTTGGCGAAAAAATATTTCGCCAATCTGAGATTGTAATATTCAAATTTACCCTACTCTATTTTAAAGTTGTTACTTTACTTGTTTTGCAGATTTAATTTCTGCACAAATTTAAAATAAATATGATTTTGATTTTTCAAAGATAATTTAGTAAGTATTCCTTTATACAAAGTTTAAAACAATATAAAAAAGAATTTATGCATATTATTACACTAATATGTTCATCTTGCTTCCATATTAGAATTTTCATTTTAAAAGAAATATTTTCTGAGACCAATATGAGTACATTTTGAAGGAACAATTTTCAAAGTTTTAGTCTCTGGAGGGATTGAGTGCGAGACTGGTAAATGTTTTATGAAAGTTGTGGATGACAGAACGTCTGATACTTTGTTGAGTATGATCAGAGTTTATTCTTCCGGATTCCACAATAATTTCTGATTGCTAGTAGAGGTACGATTGCCTTTCTAATGACAGCGATGTGAATATGATGGTAAATCATAGTCTGAATTTCAAGGACCAGGATACTGGTGCCCACATTAATACAATAGAAGGAACATGGGGAGCAGTGAAACGCGGAATGGGTTCATCAGAAGCAAAAAATGGTCTGGACTATTACCTGGAAGAATATGTGTGGAGGAAAAAAAAAAGCAATAAGATGTGTAATAAAATCCTTGGATTCCTCAATTCCATTATACTGGTCTATCCACCAAAAACATATATGACCCGGAGCCAGCATTAGTGGCTTTAACGGCAAAATAGGAAATGGAGACAGGCATCTTTACTGCTCATTATTAATAATAAACTAAATTCTTCTTCTTTATTGGCACGTCAGCCAAGGGTGGGCCATGGCCTTCCGCAGAATAGATTTCCATGCAGCCCTATTCCATGCTTGGGTCCGTTTCAAGGCTGTCAATCCACCGGATCCTTGATCTTCTTCTTTTCCGAGTTCTAGATGGTTTAGCATCAAATATCTTTCTCACTGCTCGGTCCTCTTCCAATCTTATCAACTGTCCAGTCTCTTTTAGTCTTTGAATTGAAATAAATTTTATAATGTCAGGTTCTTTGAAAAGTGTGTTAAGTTCAGAATTTGTTCTTCTCCGTAAATCTTCACACTTTACACCTCCCAGGATGTTTTGGAGTATTTTCCTTTCAGACACGGCCAAAATATTTTTGTCGTATTCAGTCATAGTCCATGTTCCACTAGCATATGTTACAATGGGTCTTATCAGGGTTTTGTACAGTAATAATTTCACTTTCCTACTAATAAAACTAGACTCTAAATATTTACATATGTCATAAAAACATCTATTGCCAGCAGCAACTCTATTACGCATTTCCGGCGTTATGTCATTACTGATGTGTACCAAAACGCAAGTCCTAAATAAATTTAATCGTCACCATGAAATAAATTTCACATGAATATTTACTGATTTAAATTCATTAATATAAAATTTAATCAAACAATTTTATGGATAATTTAAAATCTCAACCTTATTATTTTACCATTGTTTAAAATCTATAAATCTGTGTTTTTTATTAATTTTGAAAAATTAGTTAAGTATATTGTTAGATAACAAAATCTATAAAATATTTGTCACTATTTCGACCATTTTCTTTCCATTATTTTTTTTTCCAAGTGGAAACTTGCCATATCCCCACCCTATGTGACTTTTTGAAAATTTCCCCAAGGGTGACCATACAGTAAATTTCTACCAATTTTTTTAATATTTATTAATTTGAATATGTTAAACAAGAATGGAAAAAGTCTAACTGCTTATCGATATCAATAAGTATAGTATTTATGAACTTGAACTTTTTCATTACATAGATTATAAAATAGTAAATTACAGATTAAAGGATATTACACATTAAATTAAATATCCATTTGAAAATATAATGGTTTTTATAACTGGAACAGTTATCATTGCAGTACAGAAATACTTGAACACTTACTGAATGAATGACAATATTTTATATTTTAACATACATTAGGGAGGAATCTTCATTAGTAACAAACAAGGAATGAAAATAGTGTATTTCAGCCCTTACACAATAACAGAAAACCAAAATCCAGTAAACTGTACATTAGTTTTTAAAAAATGATTTATTAGGAAAAATTAATCTTGTAAGCAAAATAATACATGCACAAAATAAAATATATAATATGCTTACAGCAAAATAATAAAATTTAGACAAACAAAAATAAGTTAATTTAAGGAACAAAAAAATAACTATATATGCAAAATGAAATAAATATGCTTACAGCTTTTTCTTACTAAAAAATGAAACTAATATAACTTGATTATTTTGAAAACAGGAACTATTTTGATATAAATAATAGTTATATTATTGATATTTTAAAATAATAAGTATGCAAAATCTCTTACTGCTAAATATAATTTTTTCATAATTTGTTTTTATAAATAGAATATTTGTATCTACAAATATGCATCATTTTCGTTTAACTTTCTTCAAAAATATTGAATATCTTATAAGTATTAAAAATTATTTTAAAGCATTCTTCAGAAAATCATACTTTTTAATTACTTGATTTCTCATTTCTAGTATATGCTTACGATAATTAACAAAATTCTGTTAAAATACTTCATTTTGTTCTGATTATTGACTGATGGCACTCAATTACAGCAGAAACTAGACCAAAGAATTTATATCTTTAATATATTTCATTAATATACTTCTTTATTTTATTGTTGTTATACTGAGTATCACAGTCTAACCTTGTGGAGCACAAAATCTCGCCAATGTCTAAGATCGCAAAAAGTCGCCAAATCTTAATTTTTGTTTAAATTTCCAAATTTATTCGCCAAAATTTCACCAAATGCGATTAGTCACCAAAAATGTTTCTCTGTGAATGTTTCCCTGGATTGTCATCATGGTGTCTCCCTGGAATGTCAACCCCAATCATGGGAAAAGCTTGCTCACAATGTAAATATTTCACCATTTTCCATTTGCAAGGCATTGTATTAGTTACTTGTGTTTTTCTACATCTGAGAATATATTCGAAATCAATTGCGCGTTGAGGTGCAGGCTATAAATTAACAAGATTTATTTCCTTTGAGTGAGAAAGAAGTTATTATGTGATGTATGAATGTTTGATAATTTCCAAAAAATTATTTATTTTATAAATGTGGTGCAGAAATGAAACTTGCTGATAGAATGGATGTAAGTGATAAGTGTGAATGGAGATGTAATGTGGCAGGTAAGGATAAGCATGATGTGAAAAGAAGTGTTTGAAAGGGTTCCTCACTTTCCCAGGGACGATTGCAGGGGTAGGAGTACAGAAAATTTTTTTCAGGACACTATTTTCAAGAAATATCAAGACATTTTTTAATAATTAAACAAAACCAATGTTACTTTTATATATTAATTTCTGTTTTATGCATAAAACACATTTTAGAAAGGAATAAACTATCTAATAAATTCTGAGTTTTTTAATTTTTAATACAACAATATGAAAAATGATACAGAAATTTAAATTTTCTATATTGAACATTTTTTGAAAATTAATAAGTTACATGATAAATGCTTTAATGTATGATTGAATAATGTTCATTTTGAACTGGATGCATTAGCGTTTAATTCCGATAATTTAATACTGCACTTTTTTATCTTATCATTCACAGATGCCATCTCTGCATTAGCAGAACACAGCATAATTTGTCAAACTTTCACATCACTCATATTATTACTGATAGCACATGATATTTTTTTAGTTGCATCATCCAAAAGTTTTTGAACTATACACTTATTATCAAGCAAATTTTTCTTTTCTTTCTAAAGTTCATTAATTTTTTCTAATAGGTGCAATTGTTTAAACTTTTTTTCACAGGTAGCTTCTACATCTTCCTAATCCTTTCTTTTCTTCTCTAATTGTGTTACATCTTTTGATTTTTCCATATAAGATGCATATTCTGCATGGAATTTCTGAATATAATGCTTTTTTTTTTTTTTTTTTTTTTTGGTATATGGAATGGAGGAAACAGAATTGCCATGCATTCGAATATCATGACAAATCCGTAATATTTGAACTGTTAATTCTGATAAAGCTCCTCTCTCCATTGTCACAACAGAATTGTTAGTTGAAAAACCTCTTTCTGGTTGGGAATTTATATTCAATAATGACAGACATGCTTTAACCACTCTAGAAAGAGTAAGATATTTTATATAACCGCCAGCATCTTTTATATTGAAAATTGCACTCCAATATTTACAGATATTTTGATTATTATCATAATCATTCACAATAAAAGTCATATCTTCACACATGTAAAGAAAACACTCTTCATTCATCTTATCAATATCTGAAGATTATTCATATGAGGAATATGTTGAATTAATCTGCTAAATGAACTCCTAGACTCTTCCTTTTTTCTATTATAAGGAGACAAACACAGGAGATCTTTGAGTAAAGGATTTGTTATAGGAAGTTTTTGAAGCAAATGCTTTGAAGTTGCTATGTAGCAGCTTCTGACATTTTGTAGATATTTTGTTTTATCAGTAAGCTCTTCCAGTGTTGCTGTTGCACCATGACTTATTTCAATCTTGTTTAAATTTAACCAATTTTTTCCTGAATCAACATTAATTTGTAGCAACTTTACTCCATTTTTTTTCACAGATTTCTTTTGGGTTTAAAAATTTAAACATAATACTTCGAACAAGTTCATTTAACTTACTGTATATCACATGTACTAAAGGTTCGACTTTTTGCATTGGAAGTAAATATGGTTCAAAAGTTTTACAAAAAAAAAAATGAAACAAAATGCAGATGTGCCAGAGTCTTAGGGTCTTTCAAATGTTTTATAACCCGAAGATGTCTATCAGAAAGAGGAGATTTCGACTCTTTAGGTACTTTAACAATAAAATATTTCTTTAGAACATCATATTGCTCAACAATTCTCTCACAAACTGAGCCCAAAGTTAACTAATGGCTCTCAATATGACGAAGGAAACTATGTCTAGCTAAAGTTTCTTCCAGTATTTCCAACTGTAAGAAATGATAATCTTCCCTTCTTGCAGGAGATAGTTTGAAAAATTGATGAATATCTATAGCAAATCCATCAATATTACAATAAGTTTTATCAATACCCTTACGTAGTGCTCCATGGATTATATGTAAACAACATGTACCCAAATCAATTAGTACTGGTAAACTTTGCTTACTCAGTTCACTGTTTCTTTGCTTTAAAACAGCTAAATTAACTCTTGCTCCATCCATTGAGAACTGCATTAATTTTTCTAAATTCAAACCATTATTTCGAATAAAACTTAATAAAATTTTTACAATTTTATTGGCTTCAGCATGCCCTAAAAATGTGATTCGAGGTAACAAATGACATTTTTACTTTGTTTATCAGACCAGTATGAGATGTAAATATCCAACTGTTTCTTTGTTTTGTAGTAGTTTCATCGAAAAGTAAAACAAAATATGAAGTGCCGATATCCAGAAACAAAAGAGTTTTGAAACACGGACCTAATCCAAAATAAATCGCATACCTGACTTTTTTGTCAGATAATTTGAGATTTTTTGCTATGGAGGAATTATCAAAAATTTCTCCGTAAATGTTAGCTAAATTATTCAAAAATGAAAAAGAATAATTATTTTTTATTGCCACCCAAAACTAAAATGGTTTCAGCTTTAATGGTTTTCTCTGATATCGTTTTAGAAAGCCATGATTTGTTATTCACTACTATAGTCGATGTCAAGGATTCAGATGAAGTTGATGACTTGATAGTAAATAGTGTTTGATTCTTGTAACAGTTCACAGCTTTTTTGTGTCTTAATCCATCTGCATGAGCAAGCACTTGTCTAAAACCCATATTTGTAGCACTGAATTTACTTTTGCATACAAAGCACTTTGCAGAATAAACATCCTCAACACTTCGGCACCAGGTCTCGATTAGGCATTTATTCCCATCTTGCAGTTCCAACCATTTGTCGGAAAATTTTGCTTTCCTTGGCATTTTTAAAAGCAAATTTAATTGTTTTCAAAAAATAAAATTCTGAGCTTGCTAATAAACATTCTTCAAAACACCCATCAAAATCTTTCAAAATGGCACAATAAGCATTTCACGCATGCGCATAAATGTAGGCAAATAATTCTCATAATTTCGCCATCATTGTAAATAGTTGTGCACTACTAAAACCAGAATTTGTCTGTAAAGGCAGAAAATAGAATTTAATGGTAAAGTCAAACCTAAATTTTTTTGACGTCAGATATTCGTGAGCAATGGCTGAAAACGAGACGAAGACGAATGTATAGCAACCCTATTTCCGGTTTGAAGGAGAACAAAAAAGGGGGAAATTTTTCTCTTTCTTCTTGCATAGAAAGCAGTTGAAAGAAAAAATATATTACACTGGAAAAAAAGTTTACTACCGAAAAATATAAAATTATTAATTAAAATTAAACTTTCAAAAGAATGTAATAAAAAATAAGAAATTCCAGGATTTATTTTGAAAAATAAGGACATTTCAGAAAGTTTTTTAAAAAAATCTGGAAATTAAAGAATATCAGGACAACACTGAGCCCTGCAATTGCCTGTGAGTGTGTTGTTGCAAATGTTGTATAAGTGGGTGAAAGAGTTTTCAAACAAAATTATTTGTAATCAGTTGAAAATATCGAGTCATGTGGTGGTTGATTGGAAGAGTTTTTGTCATGAGGTGTGTGTCTAAGTGTGTATGAAAATGAATGAAATGGTCAGAAGACTTGGTATGATTATCGAAATAAACGAAAGTAAATTTGGAAAGCAAAAGTTTAATAAAGGAAAGAAAGTTGATGGAAGGTGGGTGTATGCAGGCAAGAAGAAAGAATCTGGAAAGTGTTTTATGAAAGTAGTTATATGTAGATCAAAAGGTTTTGGAAGAGAATGTTTTACCTGGTACTGAAATTATCTCTGACTGCTGGAAAGTTTATGATTGTTTATCAAATGAAGGCTTTCAGCATATAAAAGTCAACTATAGTCTTCACATCAAGAACCCTGATTCAGCAGCTCATACAAACACAATCAAAGGGATGTGGAGTGCAATAAAAAGAAGCAGGTAAGAGATCAATTCGATTCCTATCTTGCCAAGTATATGTGGCCTGAAAAGCACTCAGCGTCCAGCAATATTTTCAAAGACTTCATGGATGATGTTGCAACTGTTTATAAACCCATGAATAAAGATCCTCCATAAAATGTGAAGAAAAATGAAGGTAAGGTTTAATTCCAATTCTGCGTTATATTTTTTAAATTTATTTCAGATCTGTTATCTGAATTTGTAAAACTGTTAATCAATTCTATGAAATAATAATTTTTAAGGGATTGTTTGAAACTAAACTATATTTCAATTAAATTGAAATGTAATTCTTAGTGTAAAAAGTACTTTCAGTGAAATCAGAATATTTACACTTTTATGTAATATTGTGAGTAGTATCATTCTATTTAAAATCACTGGATTTATAAAAAATGTTTCACCAAATATATAAAAATTAATTAATTTTGAATTTAATTTATAGTGTTAAATTTATTTTTAGTGAAATCGTAAAATTTACTTTTAATTATGTAAAATACCCTTTTTTGATTGCCAATCGATATCCTAAACACCTGTCTCAGGTACTTGACGAAAAAAAAATTCACCAAAATGGGACCATAATACTCTGTTTCACCTTTTATTACTTCAAAGGAACTAGTTCAAAGTCCCCATATATTGGCAAACGCGGGGAATTTTTTTCGTGGCCAATCTAAGTACGCATTTATTAACACAGGAAATTTCCCGAAGTTCGATCAAAAAATATGTATTTTAGAAATTTTAAGAAGGGAAGTAAATATAAATGATGGGATTACTTGATATGAAGTTAAGCTGATATGCCAAATGGTAAATTTATTTTGACATTTTTTTCTTTGTCACCAATGTCATATTTCAGTAAAAAAATGCAAAAAGTAAATAGTAGTTATAGTAAATAGTTCAGTAAAAAGGCATGCAAAAAAATTTTTTCTAAATATATACACTTTATAAAATTTAAAAAAAGCAAAAAAAAAAAGGCATGCAAAAAATATTGTTTTAAATATATACACTTTATAAAATTTAAAATAACATGCAAAAACTATTTTTTCAAATACATACACTTTTTAAAATTTAAAATAAGCATTCAAAAACTATTTTTTCAAATATATTCACTTTATAAAATTTAAACTAAGCATGCAAAAACTATTTTTTCAAATGTATACACTTTATAAAATTTAAACTAAGCATGCAAAGACTATTTTTTCAATTATAAACACTTTATAAAATTTAAAATAAGCATGCAAAGACTATATTTTCAAATATATACATTTTTTAAAATTTAAAAAAAAAAGCATGAAAAAAGTACATCTTTAATTATATACACTTTTTAAGTAAATAAAGATGAAACACGAATGCAATAAAAAAATACGAGTAAGCAATAGAATTTAAATAAAATAAATGAATAAATACAAAAATATATATAATAAATAAACCAAATAAAAAGAAATTGTAAAAAAGAAAATTTTATGATGATTGGAAGCTAGCGACAACATAACACAACTGAGGGAAAATCCCCTATTTGCACCAATAGCAAACAGAAGACAAATAAATGGCTTCCAATTGCAATAGAAACGTTAAACAAAGAAACTCGAAATGAAACTTAAATAGCTGTTGTCTTTGAAAGAAACATATATATATAATGTAAAAATTATATAAAACAGGAGAAAAATATTGGCAACAAAAAAAATATTAGTAACAAAAATTGAATTTGGCAACATTACAATAAAAACAGAAACTGAAATCAGCAACACTTACGATCAATAATGAGAGCTACAAGCATCTTAGCATAAAGCTCCAAAAGTGCCCGCCATAACCTACCTACCTTACGATCAAAAAAAGGGCGCCAGATTTGGCGAGGAATCATATAAGGGGTTACTAAACTTAAACTAGAACGGAAGTTGAACGAAATCAAGACGTCTAGAGAGCCTATAATGATCAGAAACCAATATTTAATTACTTAGATATACAAATTCTTCATAAAATTTCTACAATGGACTTCATAACGATCGCAGTAATTGCTTCTCTACAAAATATTTGTTCCGAAAAAAAGAAAACCTGTTCACAAGCAGAGTCAAAATTCAATATAAGCACTACTGCACAATGATAGATAACTAACATACTCCAATAACTTTATTTTCCCAATTCCTTCTTCACGCAGAGGTGTACACACAAAGATATAAAATTATTACATCATTTTTCGTTTTTAATAAAACTATATTTAAGAATTTCTAAGATATATCACAAACACAAGATAGCGATCGCCAAAATATATACGAAGTACAGTTAAAGCTAAAACACACAATAATATTTTTTACAGTTAATTTTATCAGAACACACAATATCTAAAAATAAAATTTAATTTACAAAAATTTTAAAACGAACATTTTAAGATATATGAAGTTATTTTAATTCTTGTGTAATAATGGGCTCTTTGCAATTTATACCCATCAGGGGGTTTACTTCCTTTATGTAAACATGGGTGTCACAATCCCGAGGTACCCTAGCGATCTGTCCTCTGTTTTCTTTTCCTCTCTCCATTACTCTTCTGCTTTTTCTTCCTTTTCTCCCTCGTTGTGGTTGCTTCCAAAGAGGTCCCCTCAGGGCGTTTACCCTCTGAGAGGACCTCTTTCGAGGGTCCCCTAGTGATCTGCCCTCTCCTTTCTTTTCCTCTACTCTTCTGTTTTTTCTTCCTTTTTCTTTTCCTCGTTGTAGTTGCCTCGTAAGAGGTTGAGAGCCCCCATTGGGTAGCTTTCGCCGCTCTGTTGCTATTAGCTAAATCACCTACGTGTTTGCCGTGCGTGGAGACCCGTGTCCCTGGAAAGGAGGGTCCTTGTAATTGAGGCCTCCTGAGACCAACACATTGCTTTGGTCTCTGCTTCAGGTAAACGGGAGGTGTGTTGTGGTCCACATCACATCAACCGGCTTTATGGATCAAGCGATCGGTACATCAACTGGGTGTCTCGATAAGGGTGGAGACCACTTCAGGGATGTACCATGAGCGTATAGGGACTGACTAGCACTGGTACAGCTTACCTGTATCCCATCGTAGGGCTCCATGGTGGGTGGTGCCGTCTAGTCCCCGAATTTATATTCATCCTATATGAATAAAAAAAAACTTGCTCTTCACTCCCTCGGCAGCAACAAATGGTAACTTGCAGTGCAAAATATTTCGTTGTACGAAAAATTGGAAACAACTTTGAATATGTTTCCCCTTTTCTCATTGAAAAGGGCTTAACCTCATATCTTGGAGAAGTTAAGTCGATAAAGAAGTTGCGATCGGGTGTTCTGTTAATAGAAACTGCTACCGAAAAACAATATACACTACTGGCCATTAAAATTACTACACCAAGAAGGCGACATGCTACAGAGGTGAAATTTATACAAAAGGAAGAAGGTGCTGTGATATGCAAATGATTTGCTTTTCAGCGCATTCAGACAAAGCAGGCGCCAGTAGCGACACCTATTTTGTGTTTAAATGAGGAAATTGTTCAGCCGGTTCCTCATACACAAATTGCATTTGAACGTTGTTG
Source organism: Latrodectus elegans (assembly GCA_030067965.1). NCBI lineage: Eukaryota > Metazoa > Arthropoda > Arachnida > Araneae > Theridiidae > Latrodectus > Latrodectus elegans. Next base: position 11,850,724 of record CM057819.1, on the reverse strand, counting down.
CCTGGTGAAAAGTTGCTGTGATGCCTCGTGTAAGAAAGAGAAATGCGTACCAGCACGTTCCTGACTTTGATAAAGGTCGAATTGTAGCGTACCGGGATTGCGGTTTACCTTATCGCAGTATTGCTGCTCGCGTCGGTCGAGATCCAATGACTGTTAGCAGAATATGGAATCAATGGGTTCAGGACGGTAATACGGAACGCCATGCGGGACCTCAATGGCCACCTATCTCTAGCAGCCGAGAAGACAGGCATATTATCCGCATGGCCGTAATGGATCGTGCAACCACGTCACTAGTCGTATGTCAAGAAACGGGGTCGTTTGGAACACAAAAAGTGTCTGCACGAACAGTTCGACGACGTTTGCAGCAGCATGGACTCTCAGCTCGGAGACCATGGCTGCGGCTTTCCTTGACGCTGCGTCATATACAAGAGCGCCTTCAATGGTGTGATCAACGACGAACCTCGGCGCACGAATGGCGAGACGTCATCTTTTCAGATGAATCCAGGTTCTGTGTACAGCATCATGATTGTCGCATCCGTGTTTGGCGGCATCGTTGTGAACGCACACTGGCAGCGTGCACTCGTCATCGTCATACTGGCCCATCACCTGGTGTGATGGTATGGGGTGCCATTGGATACACGTCTCGGTCACCTCTTGTTCGCATTGACGGTGCTTTGAACAGTGCAAGTTACATTTCTGGTGTGTTACGACCCGTGGCTCTACCCTTTATTCGAGCCCTGCGAAACCCTACGTTTCAGCAGGGTAATGCCCGACCGCATGTTGCCGGTATTGTACGAACCTTCCTTGATACGGAACATGTTCGGCTGTTGCCCTGGCCAGCACGTTCTCCAGATCTTTCACCAATAGAAAACGTCTGGTCAATGGTTGTCGAGCGACTGGCTCGTCACCAAACGCCAGTCACTACGGTTGATGAACTGTGGCATCGTGTTGAAGATGCATGGGCATCTGTACTTGTACATGCATACAAATATTTGTTTGACTCAATGCCCAGGCGCTTAATTATTGCCAGAAGTGGTTGTTCTGGGTACTGATTTCTCTGGATCTATCCAGCCAAATTTTTAGAAAATTTAATCACTTGTTATTTTGAGTATAATATATTTGTCCACTAAATATCATTTTGTTATCTGCTTTTCTTCCTGGTGTAGCAGTTTTAATGGCCAGTAGTGTATAATGATACTGAGCATGAAAAAAATTTGTGACATAACGGTATCTGTCGAACCGCACAGGAATTAAAAATTTTCACGAAGTGTTATTTCATCGGTGGACTTGTTTCACATGCCCACCGATGAAATACTGGAAAATTTAAAAAGCCAAAAAGTCTGCAGTGTGAAAAGTATCACTATCAAGAGAGATGGTATTGTCTTAATCACTAAACATCTCATTTTGACTTTCTCGACACCAGACTTGCCTCAAAACATTAAAGTGGCTTATATGCGATGTTCAGTATGACCTTTTATTCCTAATCCTCAAGGATGCTTCAAGTGCCAACGATTTGGACACTCTAAGATTGCTTGCAGAGGAAACCTCACATGTGCCCGTTGTTCTGACGTTGGCCATGAAAGTACTTCTTTCATGGCCAACACTTGCGAACTCAAAGAAGTGTGTGTCAACTGGTTTACTTGCAAACTCAAAGAAGTGTGTGTCAACTGTAAAGGTAACCACACTTCTTATTCTAGATCTTGTCCCGTTAGGCAACAAGAAAAGGAAATTGTTACCATCAAAATCAAAAACAATGTTTCCTATTTAGAAGCTCGTCGATTAGTTAATTCCCGTACTCCCAGTCCTGGTGTTAATTACGCAAATATAACAAAAAAGTAACCCGATCGTGGAGCACCCAAACCGAAACAAACTCTGTTTCTACAGTTAGTTTGCTTCTGAAACAAAAAATAACAGAAAATACTGCGCCTCTAATCGTTAAATCAACTTTGGCGAAATCAAAAGCTTTAAAGGCTAGAAAATTAAATCTGGCCAAGGAAGGCGTTCGAAAGTCTTTGTTAACTTCCAGAAAAGTTCTTCTGTCTATGGATGCAAACACTGTCAAACTGCATCCATCAGATGATGATTTCATGTTGGAAGATTCATCTGAGATGACATTGAGCAATAATGACAATGGTTAGACTGTATTCCATTAATGACTTCCTTTGTTTCATGGAATAGTCGTGATTTTCGGCCTCGAATTGATGATATCACATACATTATATCATCCTATAACCCCGCATGTCTGGCACTCCAGGAAACATTCCTGAAAGCCAATATTATCACCAAAATGCGTGGGTTTCAATGCTACAGAAAGGATAATGGTGGTGATGCTGCTGTGTCTGGTGGGGTTTGTATAATTACATAAAACAATTATCCCTGTACAGCACATCAGCTAAGAACTACACTCCAGGCTGTTGCAGTTAGAATTCACACAGCATGTCTGATTACAGTTTGTAGCCTCTACTTACCACCGAATGATGTCCAAAAAAAGGAACTAAACGACTTTCTTGATCAACTCCCAGCTCCATTTTTATTGCTTGGTGATTTTAACGGACATAGTCCTCTGTGGGGTAGTGATGATGCGAATTCTCGCGGTCGTCAGTTAGAAAAGTTAATTTCTGACAATTGCCCCTGTCTGCTAAATACCGTCGAGAAGACTTATTTTCACGAATCAACACGAACATTTCACTCTCTTGACTTAGCTATTTGTTCTCCATCACTCTTGCCATTGCTGAATTTCGTTGTTAGAAATGACCTTTACAATAGTGATCATTTACCTGTAATCTTGTCTCAGGCTGGAAATAATAGTGTGCGTCATAACCCACCTAATTATGTGTACAGTCGAGCCGATTGGACAATTTTCATGCAATTGGCGGTGATCAGTGAGACAAAAGTTAAGACAGATATGTCAGATGATGCCGTTAATTACGTCACCGATACAATAATCTGAGCTGCGGATGTTGCTATCCCTAAAAATTCCATCATTCCAAATAAACACAGGAAACCTTGGTGGAATGAAACATGCCAACTCTCTTATAAAAAACAAAGGAAGCAATGGAATATATTCCGAAGATACCCTACTACTGAGAATCTTGTTTCGTTTAAAAAAGCCAAAGCTCAAGCTCGAAGAGTTAGACGTCAGAGTCAAAGAGAAACTTGAATTCGCTATGTGTCGTCAATCAATGAATCGACAACAAGCAAACAACTATGGGGGAAAGTTAAAGCATCCAATGGTATTTATCAGGATTATTCCATTCCTGTATTAAAAACTGGAGCTGCAATACACTCCTCAGCGGTAGATATTGCTAATGTCATCGGTGAAACCTTTCCTAGTGTTTCCAGCTCTGATTCATATAATCCTACTCTTCTAAGGATTAAAAGAATCGCTGAGCGGACACCTCCAAACTTTCATGATCGACATAATCTACCCTATAATTGTGATTTTCAATGGTCAGAATTTAATACAGCTTTATCTAAAGCAAACGACACCAGCCCAGGACCAGATGGAATCTCGTATCAAATGCTCCGGCATTAAATCATGATTCTTTATTCAACATACTTTCATTGTTAAATAGAATCTGGATTGAGCATGCTTATCCTACGTCATGGAGAGAAGCGATAGTGATTCTAATTTTGAAACGAAAAATCTGTCACAACGCAAAATCCTGGTCTTGTAGATAGATAGGTATATACATAATTTTGGCACATAAACAATTCTCAACTTGATCATATTTGAAAATAATTTTCTTAGTTAAATATTTACACATATATTTACAATGCAAATTCCTAGTCTTGTAGGTAGATAGGTATATACATATTTTTGATACATAAACAATATAATTTGAGCATATTTGAGAAACAATTTTCTTGGTTAAAGATTTACACATTTCTTGGTTACAATACAAAGTTCGCGAAACATATATACAAATTACGTGATAAGTGCTCCCAAATAACAGTGATCTGCATAGGTTTATCCTTTGATAATAGTGAAAATAGGGAATTATTAAAAGTATTGAATTAAATTAATAAAATTTTAAGATTTACCTTATTTAAGTTACGAAATGAGCCTGGAATTCTAAATTTTGTAATTTCGTGTTCTGCTATCTATCGGCGAATGAGTGAACTACATAATCAAGGCAGACATTGTTTGTTTATAAACAATGTTTACCATTTCAGATTTTGGCTTCCTCTATGGGCAGCTCATGACTATAAAAATATAATTTATGAGTTAGTAGAGGGCAACAATCTTAGGATTGCTCTGGGTCTTTTGTTACTTTTAGGATCACACATGCTGTAGATGGGTAAACTTTTAATATCGGAGTTATATATGGTATCTAATTTTTTGTAAAAGTTTTTTTTGATAAGAAAATAATATAAATGAACATATATAAATAATATAAATGAAGTTACGATTAGGATACCTAAGTTTTTTCTAATAAGTTCATTTCTGAAGTACCATTCAGCTTTGGTGATTAATCTTAAAATTATATTTTGCCTGATTTCCAGGGCTTTTAAGGTAGACATGGAGGCGAATGTCCATATCTAAGAGGCATAAGTGAAAATAGGCCTTAGGTAGGCTTTATAAATTAACACTTTGTTGTCAGTAGATAACTGCGAATTTCTGGCAAGTAGAGGGTATAGCTTGTTCAGAGCTGGTACAGTTTTTGCTGTAATTTTATTTACATGTGGCTTCCGTGTTAGCCTTTTATCTAGTGTTACACCCAGATATTCAACCTGAGTGCTCCATGTTATTTCTTGATTATATATACATAATTTTTCACATGGAGATCTTTTTCTGGTGAAAAGTACCGCCACTGACTTATCAGTGTCTATTTTAACTTCCCATGTTGCAAACTAATTTTCTATTTTCTTAATGTGCTTCATTAATTTTGTGTGAATAATATTGTGATCATTGCTGGTTGACAGGATTGCAGTATCATCCGTGAAAAGACACAACATGTTGTCTTTGTGTTGATGGAAATCATTAATATAAATATTGAAGAGGAAGGGCCCCAGGAGAGAACCCTGTAGCACTTCAATTTGTTTGACTGTCGATAATTTGGTATTGACTTTTACTTCCACAGTCCCACCGCTCAAGTAGTTTTTAATAAGTTTAATTAAATTTGGAGGAAATTTATTTTGGATAAGCTTGAAGAGCAAGCCATAGTGCCACACCCTGCCAAAAGCTTTCTGAAGGTCAACAAACAAAGCGCCTGTCGAATGTTTGTTTAAGCCAGTTTGGTGCACATTATCGCACGCTTGGCGTATTTTACCCTCTGTACAGTACTAGTGTCTCGAAACCGGGCCCAGAACATAGGCTCCAGATGGGAATTCTAACGCATGCGCACTTGAAGAAAGTAGTTGCAATAATTTGGCGGTATAAAATGTGAATATTGTGCAGACTTAATTTTAGCAACCCTATGGTTTCGAATCCCCCGGTCTAATTTGAAACGAAGTTTGTCCCAGTCGATTTGCAAACTTTAATATTTTTTCGAATTATGAAGAAAAATAGAATAGTTAACTTATATCTTATCACCAAATTTAAAATAAAAATAAATGAAAATTTTATTTGTAATTTGCATGGTGAAGATAGTTATTTTTTCGCGGATATGGTCGATGGGATAATACGCAAGTACCAAAGAAGCGTGGACAGCAATTATCACATTTCCTTCAGATTTCTGCATTTTAATAAGAATAAATGGGGATAAAATGGCATGACAAAATTAATTTGACTAAATTGTTTTTGGCACTTTATCATGGTTTAGTTATAAATTAGTAACTCAATTTTTTTTAAGACCAAACTTAAAATGTTTGTCAATTGAAAATAAAAATTGTCTAAAGAATTTTTAACCCACATGAATTGTTTTGATTAACTTTGGATGTAATATAAACTTCAATAACAAAACAGCAGTATAAAAATATTTTGGTAAATACAGTATACATTGTCTATTTTTTATATTAAAAATTTTAAATAAGATAAATCCCAAGTTGCAAATATTGAACATTTGTAGGTCTATTTAAGAATACAACTCATTTATTTGAAAAACAAAAAGTTTTATATTTTATGAAAATGTGAAAATTTATAAATTTCCTCATTTATATGAAAAAAAGACACTCAGTATCACATTTCCTTCTGATTTTTTTATTTTAATACAGATATTATAAGCATAAAAGGGAATAAAATATCATGTGTAAAAAATTGAGGGTGAAATTAAATACATTTTTTTCACCAAATATATCAAGCAAAATATTAATAATTTGTCACTTTACCATGCTTACATGACAAATGCGTGGTTTCATTATTTCAAGTAGAGTTTTTTTTTTAATTATTAATTTATTAGCTCAAGTTGTTCTTTTTTAATTTAATAAAAATTTATGTCATGCTTGATTAAAAATTATTTGTTTGCATACATGAGAATGTTATTTTAACAAACTTTAATCAAAAAACTACTAAATTAAATTTTTTTATTATTTCTTTAATATGTAGGTTAATACGTCTTCTTTAATATGTCTATCTTTAAATTAAAAATTTTACTAAGATAAATCGCAAACAGCCAAGATACAATTAATATTGCTAATTCGATTCAAAAAATCATAAAAACAATTGAAATGCAGTGAAGATTACCATAAAGAAAAAAGCCCAAAAAAGAAAACAAATAATGCGATCTCCTAACAACACTGAAAATTAAATTCATTGGTTAGATTTTAAAGTATGATTCGACGTTAAACATATATATATATAATTTTAGAGCAATACTAATAAAAAAAATTTTATATAAACAGAATTTTAATTTATAGAAAATATTTCAGTATTCAAGAACTGCTAAGAGCATGTTTTCAATTCCAAAATATTTTTCTTTTTATTATATTTTATACTTGTAATCAGATTCTAAATTTTTTATACATGTAATCAGAGAGATTTATTAATATAAATTAATGCAAAAAGAACTAACAAATACTTCTTAACATTTTTTTTTCAAATTATAAAGTATTTAAGAAAATAATGTTTATTTTATTCAGAATATGGAAACATTTTTTCTTTTATTTTCAAAATTGTGTTAAACGTAATTTAGCTTATAAAATTGCAAAGATATTATATTCCAAAGATATTTTTAGATGGTTAACTTTGATATAATGTTCAGGAATATAATATTATCAATTTGTATTATCTGCATTTTTTACCAAAAATTTAAGAGGAATGTAATTTTGTAAAATGTTTTTAAAAACTGAAGCTAAATATATGTGTTTACTTGTAAAGATTATATTCTTGAAAAGAAACTTTTATATATTATGTATGTTCTTTTGGCATTATGTAAGTTTATTGTTATAAACATCATCTATTTATATCATTGTGTAATTTTAAAACTAAAAACATTAATAGTCTATACAAGATAACTTTCCATGGGAAAATTAAAATGACATTTTTAACTTTAAAATATGTTTTGCATTGATTGTACATTTTTAATTTTATTATTTGCTGTTTATAATTAAATTTACTGTAAAAACAATAAACTCATCCATCATTTTTCAAACTTTAATAAAATTTTTCTTCACTTTTTATGGATTTATTTATATAAAATAGATATCTAAAATTTACAAAAGAAATTGTTTGTATATTTAACAGATATTTATTTATCAATTTTTATGAACACAATTTTTGTTTTGTATAAGATTATATAGCTAAGTAATCTACATAATGATTATTCTACATTTGGTTAAATAAAATGCTCAGTGGATTGTTGAGTTTAAATAATTCTTCATTCCCAAAGAATTGATACTGTTGAACATAGCATTTGAAATACTGTTTCTAAATTGAGATAAATGTTGCCCAAAATACATAAATCCAAAATAAGTATGCATGCTTATAATTTTATTGATATTTTTCATTGAATTGTTTTTGGTTGCACATTGTTAATAAAGTTATAGATTGTATATCCTGATTGAATTAATAAAATATTTCTTTCTATGCATCATTTGCATATCAAGTTCCTCACATACTTCATATTTTTTATAAAATATTCTTACTAAAGCTGAATAATATCGCTTAGAATAAAAAAAACTTTTTCAGAGAGGAAAAAATTTAAACAATAATTATGCATAAAAAATAAAAAATTTCACTTTAAAGTTCAAGTAAATAAGAAAAATGGGTTCTAGACATTAACACTAACAAAAACTAGGGTTTTGGTAATTTTCAAAATTAAATTATACATTCTTAGAACAAAAGAAAACTTTTTCTTTTCAGTGTATTGGTGTATTCAATTGGAAATAAAACACGTTATTGAATATGAACATTTATTTTTATCTTTTTTTTACAAAATTAAATAATGTTTTAGAAACAACAGCTTCTTTATTGAAATTTTCAGCAGTAAAAATTTAGTTCATATTTATAAAAGTTCTCAAATACATAAGAAATTTATATAATTTTAATTAAATAAATGAAAAATAAATCAACATTCAAATTCATTTTAAAGAAAAGTGTATTTACATACAATAGGATTCTTGTTTATGTATAGTAACAGATTAAAATAATTTACAGTACAACTGACAACAAAGTATTAGTGACAAGGTGGAATGCCATGCTTCAGTTCTCCTTTATAACCATTACTATAACTGTATGCAACGCTGAAGGATAATTTTACTATTTCGACAGAGCTCCAGAAAGAGAGAGAGAGAGAGTATCAACAACGCATATCTCTAATTTAAAATATATTTCTTAACCTAAATGTAATTGATGATAAATTAATTTTAAGAATACATATATATATTTTTCTATATATATTTTTTCGTTTCAAATTATTGTTAAAAACTTAACTAAGATTTCTGGATGTCACTGAGTTAGTATCTTAACCCGCTAGTTGTTGTGTAAAGCACTGTCGCCCCATGCTTCAAAAATCAACAAACCTGTGGAAACTATCTGCAATCATTCATCCTTTCAGTCTGACACTCCCCTTGGACAGAACAGGTAAAAAAATAACAATGGAGTTACTGATATTTTTTACATGTTTTTCCTTTGCGCATTTAAAATGATAGTTTCTAGAATTTATACTTTATTAGGGATGATTCTGTGCCCCATGTGACCAGTATTATTTCAAAATTTCTTTTATAAGTAGAAGTTTCTTATTTGCAAGTGTTTTTGCATATTTGTTTGCCATTTTATTTCTAAATAATGGTATACAACTGAAAACCAATAGAATATAAAAAAAAAAGAGATGGAACATTTGAGAATTCTATCTGATGAAGTTGAATCTTCAGCAGGATATTGATCAGAACTATAAAGATGAACCTGCTGAAGAAATACAAAGTTCTCATGACAGCGAATTTGCTTAAAGCGAAGAAGTAGTGAAGAATCTGATTTAGGAGAAAAAATATTTATAAACACAAATCCGTTCAAAATAAGGAAAAACAAAATATAAAATTTGTTACGATTTCATCATTGATAAAACTAATAAGAAAAAAAAAACAAAATATTATTCATGTTTAGTAAGGCAACAGAAGGAATGATAGTTACAGTGAATGAAATAACTGTCTGCACTCTGCTAAAAAATAAAAACCAACAGATGACTGATGGTTGTTTTATTCCCAATAAAATGTTGAAAATATAAACACGGGCGTTGTTTTAATGTCAATAAAGAATCTTCCAAATCAATATGCAAAATAAATGAAATTTCTTAAATACTAAGGAAAGTATATTATCGAGACACATATGAAGATAGGAATTATTCAAATGTTTTCTCAAGAATTCTGCCAAAAGAAATCATTGAAGTTAACTCAAGTAAGCAAAAAGTTATTCAATATTACACAAAAAGTAAAAAATACAACAATGGCAAAGGTCTTATAAATCCAAGATACAAGGATAAAACTACAAAATGTTTCTTAAGAATGTTATTATAAATTCCAAATTAAATAATAATACGATTGTTGCTTATAATGAAATATTTTGTTATTTTTTTAATAAAATTCATTAGTGTGAAGCAGTCACCCACGTGTCTTCCAACATCAGTGTCCTGAGTGTATTTTCTGATGAGTTAAGCATTTTTGGGATCATATAAGCAATAGTTAAATAATATGTTGCTCACATATCAAAACAATTTCTCCATAAATAACTTTTATATGAATAAAATTTGCGTACATATTCACATTATTGCATAATAATGATGGTAATTTATATTTTTTATAACTTAATAACTCAATATACCAAGTAATAATAACATCTGGTTTTCTAACAGTGGCAGTTCTCATAATTTAAATAAAATTTACATAAACAATGTAAATATTGAACTGCGGAGTAACTGCTTAAAAATCAATTCGAATTATCATTTAAATATACTAAAATATGTTTTCATCAATTGCTATATTTATATTACTGTAATGCTTAAGAAGCATTTCTGTAATATAGCGGGTCAGTAGTTTTATGATTGAGATTTCTAAATTATTGTATACTTTCCTTTAAAATTAAACGCTAATTTAACTCATTACAATTATTTTTATAAGGAAATATATTAAATTACATGATATAAGCTATGATGGCAATTTTTTAAAAGTTATTTCTACTTTTCTTTGTTCCCAGGGAAATGTTTCATAAAATTCTTCTTACATATTATTTTCCCCAGGTGTTTATTATATGGTTACTGTGGGAACTTTGGAAGTTAAGAGAATAGAGCTGGAGCAAAAGAACTCCTTAAATGAGAGGAGAAAGACGAACATTGGTATAACAGATTTTCAGGTGAACAGGAAAACATGCAGAAGTATGAGTTTTAGATGAACTGAGATGATTGATTGAGGGAAGAAGAGTGAGGTCATTAGAACATCAAGAAATTCAAGAATGGATTTAAGTCTAATTTTATGACTTAAATTATTAAAATTTTCTCAGAATTTATTAATAATATATTTAATAAATATTTCAATATTAAATTCTCAAAAATATTAATGTCTAAGAAACAAATTTGGTTGTTTGTAATTTTATTTATAAACAACATTTTTTTGGTAACTAATAATTTTATTTGTAAACAACTTGGGCTGATACATAATATGGCTCGTATAAACAGCAAATAATTGACTTATAAAATATTAATATTTATTTCCTACTAATTGATATGCAATTTGAGTTTGGCTTTGTGTAATTTTCATAGTTTCTTTAACATGAGTTACCCACGTTTTTTATTTATTCAGATGAGGGTCAGTGAAATTAACTTTATTTAAAGCTTAATAAATATCATAAAATTTATGATGCATTGATAACATCTTTTTTTAATTATAAATCTCCATAATATTTTAAAATGCTACATTCATAAAATCAGTTTCTGAATTTGTACAGCAAATTTTGTATATTTTACAAAATCATTTTTATTAAAATAAACAGTTCACAAATAGAGAATAAATTTGAGTGATGCAAGGATTGAAGCACCACACAGATATAATCATAGGTATTATATTTTATTTGAATAGGCAATGTTAACATTCTCTAAGTTTAGTTTTTTTATGTGAGACTAAGTAAAATGACCACATATTTCTCACACTAATCTTGATTTTCAATAATTTTAAATCAAGTTTTAAGCTTTGGCATATAGTTTTTAACGGAGAGAGGGCTCCCTTTTTGCAACATTCAAAAGTTATAAATAGAAAGAGTCATCCGCAAAAATAAATCAGTGGATATTGTGTACATTAACTCATTGAAGAGCAAGTGGACTAGAGTCATCCATTTTTTGAAAATCAAAAAGCCAGGGAAAACTATTTATATGTAATCAATCCTCTTTTCAGTATCCTTGGAATGGACATTCTTATTTCTTACCTGCCTTTTCTTTTCTATATATGCAGTAAACGTTAAACGTTTCTCAGAATTCATATAACATTGGGATCACTCGGTACATAACAACTTACATATTTATAAACAATAGTAAATTATCCATGAATAAATAATTAATTGTTCTAATAATACATAGAATTTATATTTACATTCACAATGAATTAGTAAACAAATTCTTTGTTATATTTACGACAATATAACAATATTAAGTCGCTTAATCTTTAGAGAGGAAAAGATCATGTAAACGCATTACGGATACATCCATTGTTCTTATAATACAAAGAAATTATATTCACGATGTATCAATTAAATAATACTTTGTTATATTTATAAAAATATAACAATACTAAATCGATACATTTTTCTAAAGGAAAACGGAATACGTAATTATGAAATCCGTCTTGTTTAACACTGAGATAAACTTCCTAGGCAAATAAATTTATCGCTTTCTTTACATCGCCAAGTGACTGAATCATAGGCAATATCTTCTGGGAGCCGAGGCTTCTAGCTCGGTCTTTAGACGCTAGTCTCTACTGTATTCTACTCTTTAACGCTACTCTTAACTTACCGATGTCTCACACAAATCAAACACTTATTTACATGCTTATTATTTCTTTATTTAATGACCATGAAAATGGCAAGAACTTTCTTGTTTACCCTATACTTCTTTTATCTTCACTTAAATGAAATGCCTTAACATATGTGTGCAAATTTTCACAGCCTGCAGTTTTCTATGTGTTATGATTTGTTTGTGTTTGATGTAGAAGCATGTACCCCTTGGTTTGGTGATATAATTTCTGGAAACTATGCTATTTTCAGTATTTGAAGTATCGTTGGTTAGGGTTGCTATTTTGTTATTCTTATTTTAGAATCGCCCAAAAATCAAAGTGTACCCGTAACCAAACATTTAACAATTGTTCTCTTTTAGATGTGTCTTGATATTTTTAATGTTAAATAAGATAGTTATGAAAATATAGAAAGCTCATTTTTAACTATATACATATTATTAAAAATGAACTTTCTGTGTTTTTAATTCTTTATAACGATTGGCAATTCAGATAGTTAACTGTTATATAGTAGGCAATGAATGCTACTAAAATACATTCTGTGTAATAATTATGGCTTATTCCTATGTACCAGTGCAAGTGATAAAATGCACTTAACTGATTTACTGCATCAGAATGTTTTTTTTTTTTTTTTTTCATTTGAATGATGTAACATGATTATGTACATTCGCGCTGTAGAATCGGATACCCTTTGGCTTGGCAAAAAATATATCCTGGTGATAAAATTTATTTTCTGGTAAACCTATCTTTGTATTGCTTTTCTGTTACGGCAATCTTGTTAGTTACATCTTGACATTTATCTTGGTGTCAAAAAATAGCTTAAGGAATCTACGAGTTCCTGATTGTAAACTTTAACTTATTTGTTTCTTTTAAATATCCACTTAATCCTAGTTTACGTAATGTGGTGGATTGAACGATATTTTCGATATTTATGATTGTAATAAAGTTGCCGATATGGGCTTCACTCTATGAGTCTGGGTGGGTGCCAAATACGCCAGATCTATAATTACTATGTCAAAATGTATTCATTCAGCGATTCTATAACATATTACAACATACGTGATTCATTTGCAGTTTAAAAATCCTTGATCTTATGCTGTTACTAATTTATCTAAGTTTTTTTTTAAATGTCTGTGTGCGAAATTTTGTTTATGTTCGTACAATTTAAAAGTTCATTAAATGTTATAATTTTTTAAATTGCTGAACTTGTAAATTATTGTTTCAAAATTTAACTTATTTTGGAGGTTTTTTAATGTTGGGCACGAATAAACTTGAATGTGTAAGTACTTTTACTTATTCTATTTAACTTTCCACCTAAGAGTAGAAAATTGTACAATGAATAAAATGTGTCAAGCATGCGATAAAGTGTTCCTAACTGGCTTAATCGTTTGGATTGCATTTGCTGATATGATTTTCGTTTTATGCCATAAAGTGATTGTATGACATGCACAAAATTCGTTTTGTGTGAAACCCTTGGAACATTTAATGAGTAATTGTATTTGTTTACAAATTAAGAATTTATTACGTTAATGTTATATTATTTCAAATTTTTGGAAGATAATTATTAAAATATTGTTTCAAATATTTCAAAAGCATATTGTTTAAAAAAATTTTTATTTATATTATTTCGAATTTTTGTTTGGTCAGCCACACAGATCTGTGCGGGGACTGGTGTAGAAAGATATTTTTTCGCGGATATTGTAGATGGGATAATACGCAAGTACCAAAGAAGCGTGGATTGCAATTATCACATTTCCTTCAGATTTCTGCATTTTAATAAGAATAAACATAAATAGGAATAAAATGCCATGACAAAATTAAATTGACTAATTTGTTTTTGACACTTTATCATGGTTTAATTATAAATTAATATCTGAAGTTTTTCTTCTAGAGCCAAACGTAAAATGTTTGTCAATTCAAAATAAAAATTGTTTAAAGGATTTTTAACCTACATGAATTGTTTTAATAAACTTTGAATGTAATATAAATTTCAATAAAAAAGTAGCAAAATAAAAATATTTTGCTAATTTGAATCTACATTGTCTATTTTTTAAATTAAATTTTTTAAATAAGATAAATCACAAGTTGTAAATATTGTACATCTGTAATTCAATTTAGGAATACAATTCATCTATTTAAAAAACAAAAAGTTTTATATTTTTTAAACATGTGAAAATTTATAAATTTCATTATTTATAGGAATAAAAAACACTCAGTATAACATTTCCTTTTGATTTTTGTGTCCCAATAAAGATATTATATACATAAATGGGAATAAAATATCATGTGTAAAAAACTTGGGGTGAAATTAAATACATTTTTTTCACTAACTATATCAAACAAAATATTAATAATTTGTCAATGACAAATGCCTGGCTTCATTATTTCAAGTAGTTTCTTTTTTTTTTAATCATAAATTTATATTAGCTCAAATGGCTCTTTTTTTAATTTAATTAAAATTTGTGTCATGTTTGATTAAATTTTTTTTCTTTTTAAAAAAATATTTTTAACTTAAAATGGTTATGTTATTTTAACTTATTATAACTTAAAATGGAGTTACTGTTAAATTGCATTTATATATAAAGTTTCTGAACATTATTATTTAAAATTGTTTAAATAATGGGGAAACTTCAATGCTCGATTCTAATTTATATTGAACCTAGAGAAAGTAGATTTTATATTTTTATGCAACTCAGGGTGATTTCTAAAATCGTTTTTAATAATTTTTGCTATTTATTTGACGCAGCAGCATAGATTCATTTTTCTCAGTAAATAATCTTGAGTCCTATCATAAGAAATACAAGATGTGTAGACTCAGTGTGAGTAGATATTACTGAAAAAGAATTTCCATATTTTATATAAAAACAATTTTTTCAAATATATTAAAATAATGATGAAAAGTTTTAAGAAAATCTACTTTTTTAGGAAATTTTTCTATTGGTATAATTTTGTCGGCATTCACAAGCAAGTATTATTCAGTTTGTATAAAATTTCAGATTGACGAAATAGGAAAAATGAGATACTTTCTTCTACGCTTTATCACACAAAATACAGATATTTTATTTTTAAAAATGTTTTTAATAGAAATATTGATAATTCCTTTTATATAAACATTTGTGGAACATATGGTTGACACAAGGATGACACGAAGAATTATTCATAACAATTGTCTATTTCTTGATCTTAAAGGATTAACTGTAAACAAAACCTTTGTGTGTACTGTAAACAAAACCTTTGCTTTAGGAAACTTAACAAAGGTCTTTTTCCAATCGTATGATCACTCGAGCTCTTCATTGAACAATTGCCAGCTGATTGAAAACCAATCAATTCAGTTTATTTATTTATTTATTTTTTTTTTGGATAAGCTTTTCATTAGAATTATAAGTTATACTTTAATATTATATACTGAGAAATAAAATTTATTTCCTCTTTCGCTCAAGTTGAGCGAAGACTTATTGCCTGTTCGGAATAGAAGCATACACTGAATACAGAAGCCATAAGTCTGGCTTCTTCTAAAATTCAAATATTGGATATTCTACAAAATGAAGATCTAAAGAGCATGGATTTAAACATGGCAGAAGAAAGCATTTACGGAGCTAACTTCTTTAGGACCGCAGAAAATGATATGAAATGTCTCTTAGCTGCAAAAGAAAATGGAGTAAACACATTCAACATATTCCTAAATGCCAATAATGGAAGGTCAATTCAGAATAATAAACCCCGGGAATTGAAAAATGAACTGATAATGAAGATAAAAAACTTCAAAAAGATCTCTAACAAGATAATAACAAGAGACGGTCGATTACTAATGACAACGCAAGACATGGAAACAGCTACAGAAATATTAAATATCAAAGAGTTACAAGGGATACAGGTACACTACCAAATCCTATGGGAAAGCATCTCTACCAGGTTTCTGCTATTTAATATTCCAACGGAAACTCCACTAAAAGAGTTTGCAGAAGAGCTGAGCGCTGAAAATGAAATCCCAATTTTAGAATTAAGAAGATTCAATAAGAAAAACCGTGAAGTGTCTCCAGTTCTGGTATCTATTCTGGGAATAAAGATACCAAAAGAAATAAAACTGTTCTTCACTAACCACAGAGTGGAGCTATTCATTGACAGACCTCGCCAATGTGGTGTTTCAAATTCACTCATAACTCTGACAAATGCCCTTATGAAGTGTTGTGCATACACTGTGGAGACAAAAAACATGGAGAAATATGCTTAAACCAAATGAGATGCTCCAAATGTATAGGTTCACATAAAGCCGATTATAATGAGTGCCAAACCAGGGCAAAAAAAAAAGAAATACTCAAATTTAAAGCAGAAAATAATTTGACACTAAGCGAAGCCAGAAGACGATTCGCAAACAAAAACACTTCATACGCAAAGAAAGTTTTCATGCCTAAAGCCAGTCCAGACATCGAATCGATGCAAGGGATCTTTGATAAATTGGGCCTTAAATTGATTACCTCAATCGAAAAGATCATAGAACAACAACTAACTAAAATTTGTAATATGTTTAAAAATCATTAGACTCCACAGTGAATAAAATAAATGAAACCGTTTTGACTAAAATGAATGAAACGATTTCTAAATTGACCGTATAAATCTCTCCTGAAAGAGAAAGGAAGAAAAAATCAAAGATAATAAAAAAATCCCAAATCATCAAAATCAGACTAGATAGACTACCAGCAATATTAAACAGAGAGAGATTGATCTCTCAGATTTCTCTGTTCGATGATTAGAGTTACCTACTTTCAACCCATTTAATTATATTTTCATATTTGAAGGGATTTCAAATAAAAAATTCTTATATCAGTTCTATATAAGTGCTATAAATCTTCAGTTTATTAACACTTTTTCAAAATGAAAATTTTACAGTGGAATGCGAGGAGCGCTACCAACAAAATAGACATATTTAAGTTTAAACCATTCATATTCGCAGATGTATTAGTTAAACAAGAAACTTTCCTTAGAGCCAGAGACTTATTTAATCTAAAGAAAAAAATCATCTATAGAAAGGACAGAGAAAAATAGAAACGGAGGCGGCCCTGTGATTGCAGTGACAGAATCATCATCATTAAAAGTAATTAATAAGAACATATATAGCAGCAGTGGAACAGAAGTATTGATAGTGAAAATCACTAATAGGAACGATACTATCAACATATTAAATATATATTCACCCAAAGGAAAAATTGAACATAATGAATATCAAGACATACAAAAATGCATAGTATATAAATGCCTAATTTTAGGAGACTTCAGTATCAAACATGACTTATGGGGCGGGGAAACTAGCACTCATGAAGGACAAAAATTAGCCGACTGGATCAACGAGAACGATCTATGCATCCTGAACCTATCTACTCCGACACATATTTCTCCTGAAGGAAAAGTTTCAATTATAGATCTATCATTTTGTACTTCTAACTTATTTCCACAATGCCATGTAATAATAGAAGAAGATTCATTTTTCAGTGATCATTTCCCTATAGTCATAGACGTTCTTACCCCAAATCAAACCCCAAGAGTGTACAGGATACGAGATAGAAAGAAATCATCAATCAAATAAATGAAGAATTGAGTAGCGAAACCAGCAGTTCATATGACAATTTCCAGAATATTGCAGTTAAAGCCATAGAAGACAACAGCCATAAGCAGAAAATACCTGAAAAGCACTACCCTCCATAGCGGACTAATTTATGAAGTAAAATTTCATTTCTAAAAAAAAATGTATCTAAAGAAAGCAAGAAATACATTAAAAAACAAGAATTGGATTTTGTACAAAAAATTTTCTGCAAAAATAAGACGCATCATAAAATCCTCTAAAACCAAATATTGGGATGATGTCTGCAAGACGCAGCAAGATCCTACCTACTTTTCCACATGTTTAACTCAGTGAATCGTCGATGCAGAAATATCCAAAATTCTAACCTCTTATCACTCAGGGGGTTTACCTTCTTTAGGTAAACACGGATGTCACAATCCTGAGGTACCCTAGTGATCTGTCCTCTTCTTTCTTTTCCTCTCTACTCTACTCTTCTGCTTTTTTTTCCTCTTCACCCTCAGTGTGGTTGCCTCGTAAGAGGTTGAGGGCTTCTCTTGAGTAGCTTTCGCCGCTCTGTTGCTATTAGCTACTCTTGAGGACTAAATCACTCACGTGTTTGCCATGCGTGGAGACCCTTGTCCCTGGAAAGGAGGATCCTGATAATTGAGGCCCCCAGATACCAACACATTATTTTGGAATCTGCTTCAGGTAAACGGGAGGTGTGTTGTGGTCCTCAGCACATCAATCGGCTTTATGGATCAAGCGATCGGTACATCTACTGGATGACTCGTTAAGGGGGGAGGCCATCTCAGGGATGTACTGTGAGCGTATAGGACCTGGCTAGCACTGGTGCAGCTGGTCTGCATCCCCTTGTTGGACTCAGTGGTGGGTGGAGCCGTCAGGTCCCGAATTTTCCATGACTAATATGGAAACATTCATATTCCCTTCTCTCCCACGGGAGCATACTCTGTCGCTGATGAAGGCAAAATTTTATATTGTGAAAAGGAAGGAGGGTACTTCTGATACTGTATTCCCTTTCCTAATTCAGAAAGGTATTTCTGGCAATCCCGGCGAAGTAAAGATCATCCGGAAACTTCGTTCTGAAGATCTTATGGTTGAAGTTGCTTCAGAAGCACAAGCTACTCTTATAAGCAGCATGAACATACTTGCTAACCTTGAGGTGTCCGTCCAACCTCATATTAATCTTAACTTTTCACGTGGTGTGGCATCCGCCAAGGATTTGTTAAATACGCCTGTGGACGAGATCTTAGAAAATCTGAAAGATCCAAAGGTCTGTGCCGTAAAACGCATTACTGTCAGAAGGGATGGACGGATTATCAATACCAAACATCTCGTACTGACATTTGCGACGCCAGCCCTTCCGCAGCATATTAAAGCTGCGTATATGCATCTATCCGTCAGGCCATTTATTCCAAATCCTTTGCGTTGTTTCCAGTGCCAGAGATTTGGTCACTCCAAAGCGGCTTTCAGGGGCAAACTGACTTGCGCTCGCTGCGCAGCAGTTGGCCATGATAGCTCGTCTTGTACTGCAAAGGAGAGGTGTGTAAACTGTAAAGGTGACCACCCCTCCTACACTAGAAGTTGTCCTATCTGGATACTGGAAAAGGAGATCACAACCATTAAACTTAAGAACAATTGCTCATATCTCGAGGCGAGACGTGCTGTTACCGCTCGTACACCTCAAGCAGGAATTAGCTATGACAATGTTGCCGCCAAAGTCACCAGAACGCCTAGTACTCAAACGTATACTCTGTCACTTCCAATCGTTAAATTACCCCCTAATTCTGAGAAAAAGCCAAAAACCACATCCACAACTATTCGCCGTAGAAAAGCTCCAACGGCTAGATCTAAAGCCTTAAAGGCTTTAAAACTAAAATCTGCAAAGGAGGGCAATCCCAGGCCTTCCGTATCCACCCGTAAAGCCTTATCCCTGGATGCGGACGCTGTATTCCTCTGATGAAGACCTCTCTTTGGAGGAGATGTCAGATGACATGCCTTCCGGCTCCGGGAAAGAAGCTTTTCTAACTCAACAATAACTTCCTTTGTTTCTTGGAACTGCCATGGTTTGCGTTCTTATCATGATGATATCAAGTCTATAATTTGAGCATACAACCCCGCATGTGTTGCACTTCGGATGACATTCCTGAAGTCGAGCAATAACTATTCCATGCGAGGGTTTACATGGTGTAGAAAAGACTGTGGTGATGGTGCAATGTCTGCAGGTGTTTGTATCTTAACATCTAATGCTTACCCCAGCACTGCCCATCCATTAAATACTACTCTAAAGGCAGCTGCTGTAAGAATTCATAATACATGCTTATGAACTGTCTGTAATTTATATCTACCACCATATCATGTCATCCACTAAGAGGAACTGGATGCATTAATAGATCAGCTGCCAACACCATTTCCTCTGTTGGGTGACTTTAACGGCCATAGTTCTTTGTGGGGAAATGATGATACTAACTCTCGCGGTCGGCAGATAGAACGGTTTATTTCAGATAACAGTTTCTGTCTGCTTAATACCGATGAGAAAACATATTTTCTTGTACCCACGAAAACATTTCTTTCTCTCGATCTTGCCAATTGTTCTCCATCTCTTCTGCCATTGTTAAATTTAAATGTAGGAAATGATCTGCATAATAGTGATCATTTTCCTCTCGTCATCTCCCAGACTGGAGGTAGTAGTGTAAGACAACACTTACCTAATTACGTGTACAGTCGGGCAGATTTGACATTATTTACGCAATTGGCAGTTGTTGATGTTGAAATGGTTTTGATCGAAAATATTGATGCTGCTGTTTGTAAAGTCACTGAAACAATGAAGAGTGGAGCTGATCCAGTAATACCTAAAAGTTCCCCCATACCACACAGACATTGCAAACCTTGGTGGAACAAAGAATGCCAAGAAACATATAAAAAACAGAGGAAGTTATGTGGGCTATTCAGAGGATACCCCACAACGGAGAATCTTATCGCCTTTAAGAGTGCAAAAGCATTAGGTCGCAGAGCTCGTCGTCGAAGTCAGAAGGAATCTTGGTCTCGCTATGTATCATCAATAACTTCTTCTACGTCTAGTAAACAGTTGTGGAGAAGAGTAAAAGCAGCCAATGGGATCTATAGGGAATTCTCTATTCCTTTATTAAAATCCGGAGCTGCTGTGTGCTCTTCTCCTAAGGACATCACTAACGTTCTTGGTGAAACTTTTGCTAGCGTCTCAAGCAACGACTCTTACAGTCCTTTGTTTTTAGGGACTAAGAGTCGCGTTGAGCGAACACCAATTCGTTTCAACCATGTACAAGCTTTTCCGTACAACTGTAAATTTCGGATGTTGGAATTGAAAAGAACATTACAGCAGGCCAATGATAATACCCCAGGACCTAATGGAATCAGCTATCAAATGCTTCGCCATTTAAGTCCAGACTCCCTGTTGAACATGCTATTTTTGTTCAACAGGAACTGGACTGAAAATAAATTTTCATTACTTTGGAGCGAAGCAATAGTGATTCTGATTCTTAAGGCTGGTAAGGATCCTTTGGTTCCTTCACATTATCGACCAATAGCTCTGACGAGTTGCTTATGTAAGACTCTTGAACGTATGGTCAACGCCCGTCTCGTATATGTCTTAGAAATAAATAAATACATTCATATTAATCAGAGTGTGGCTTCCGTAAAGGAAGATCCACTCTTGATAATATTACTCTTCTGGAAACGCATATCCGCAATACATTTGTGCGGAGGAATCATCTGGTTTCCATTTTCTTCGACATAGAGAAGGCTTACGACCGTACGTGGCTTTATGGAAATCTCTGTAGGATGTATGATTTTGGCTTTAGGGGTAATTTGCCGATATTTATCCAAAAGTTTTTACGCTCCCGTGGTTTTAAAGTTCGTATTGGCACTGTTTTGTCCAATACTTTTAACTAACCTGAAGGTGTTCCTCAGGGAAGTATTTTAAGTGTCACCCATTTTAATCTTCATATAAGTAGCATACTTCATCAACTTTCATCATCTGTGCATGGAACATTATATGTTGATGACCTGCAAATATCTTGTGAAGGGTCAAACATGCGTTTAATTGAGAGACAACTACAAACATCTGTTAATAAATTAGCTGCATGGTGTGCTGAGAATGGCCATGCACTATCTCCTAGTAAAAGCAGTTGTGTTTATTTCTGCAGGAAGACTAGCCTCCACAATGATCCTGTTATTTGTATAAACAACACACCTATACCAGTTTGACAGTCAGATAAAATTCCTCGGAGTAATATTTGACCATAAATTAACCTTTCATCCGCACGTTTTACATTTGTGGAAGAAGTGCGAGCGATCACTCAATATCCTGAAGGTGCTTTCAAATATATCTTGGGGTGCTGATCGCACGTCACTCCTCCAAGTTTACCAATCAATTTTATCTCGACTTGACTATGGTTGTATTGCTTACGGATCCACTAGATCTTCTGTTCTACGCAGACTGGACAATATCCATCATTCTGCTCTGAGAATATGTTCAGGCGCATTCCGCACATCACCAGTCCATAGTCTTTATGCAATATTCCAACAATTGCCTTTAGACATGCGACGTATGCAGCTGTCTCTCAATTACTATTGTAAAATTATGTCTGACCCTCATCATCCATGATATTCTTCTGCTCTTAATCCTACTGTGAAGAGGATATATGATGCTAGACCATACAGCATCCCACCCTTTCTCACTCGAACAAAAAATCACTTATCCTTGTTTGACCTATGTGATGTCCGTTTTATTAAAACGGACATATTATCACATCCACCTTGGTATGATCCACAAATATTGATAATTAATCCATTTGCCAACCGTAGAAAATCGGACACAACCTCTGCAATTTTCCAACAGCTCTATTATTCACATCGCTGTCAGTATTCTTCCTACACGCCAATATTAGCGGATGGTTCAAAAACTGCAGGACATGTCAGCTGTGGTATTTTTATGAACAATAATACATATAATTACAGCCTTCATGTTTCTTTCTCCTTCTTTGCAGCTGAAGCTACTGCAATTTATAATGTGCTTCAGCTCGTGAGTATTGTAAATTCTCATTCCTTTTGCGTGTATTATGACTGTATGGGAAGCGTTGGGAAATTCGAATATTCACTGTCATCCGGTTGTGTCCAAGATTTTCCAAATATTGGATTCCCTTGCTGGCAAGGGGTATGATATCAAATTTTGTTGGATCTCAGGTCACGTAGGTCTCGAGAGAAATGAAAAGGCAGATGCGGCTGCTAAAGCAGCATCAACTCCAATGACATCATCTATCCCCCTTTCAGATGTGAGGAAGTGTTTTAAAAATCTTGTCTTTTTCCTCTTCCAGGAATTTTGAAGCATGCAGGTCACTAACAAATTTGGCGCCATTTTTCCATATCTCATCTCATTATCAGTTTTACCGCTACGAAGAAGTGCTGATGCTAGATTAACTCGCCTTCGTATCGGACACACACGTTTCACACATAGACATTTGTTTCTAAACAAATTAAATCCTTGGTGTGTAACGTGTGATGAACCTTTCACTGTGTATCACATTTTAATTTCATGCCCATATTTTAACCAATATCGTTTTTTCTTTTTTAAATGTGATATTTTAACCTTGTTTGATTTGCTTGGGGAACCACCCCACAGGGACCTATTTGCCTTTTTAAGAGCAATAGACTTTTTATATTATATTTAATTTATGTTTTAAAATTTAAAATTATATATATATATTTTTTTTATTTTTCTTTTATATATTTTACATATGGATCTTAATATATATATATATATATATATATATATATATATATATATATATATATATATATATATATATATATATATATATATATATATATAAGATAAAACATGAAAAATGTTGCAGCACGTCCAATTTTGGACCTTGCTTCACAAAACCCAACCAACCAACCATCTAACCTCTTAATAAATTTTAATAACCAAGAACTGCATTCACCAAAATCTCAAAGTGAAGCTTTCGCAATACACTTCAATAACAAGATAAACCAGGAGCCAATATCAATAGACTACTCTGGACGAGAGGATACGACTTTAAATAAAAAAAATTACAATCAAGGAGCTCAATTAAGTGATTAAGAAAACTAGAATATCCACAGGAAAACTAGAATATATCAGGAGAAGACAAAATTTCTGCAAAAATATTTAAGTCCCTAAATGAAGTAAGCACACGCCAGATACTTAAAATTTTTAATGAGATATTTGACCAATGCTCTATTCCTGACAGTTGGAAATCGTCTATTATAATACCAATCCCAAAACCAAACAAGCCACAATCCACATTAAATTCCTAGAAACCTATATCTCTAACCTCTGTTCCTGCTAAAATATTTGAAAAAATGCTGTCCTATAGAATCACAAATTTCCTAATTTCTAATCAAAAGATAAAAGAACGTCATCTAGGGTTCATACCTTTCCGAGACAGTCAAACTGTAATACAACTTTTTCACTATGATCTGCATCATGCAAAAGCCCAAAAGAAATTGATCATTGCAATTCATCATTGGATATAAAATCTGCATATGACTCCGTGTACATTGATTTATTAATATACAAATGCCTGAAGCTGGGAATAACAGGAAAAACTGCCAAAGGGATTCATAATTTTCTACAAGATAGAAGGCTAAAAGTAAGATGGAGAAATATGTGTTCACAATCGGTTCAGTCAACAAAAGGAATTCCTCAAGATGGTGCGTTATCTCCCATTTTATATTTACAATCTTCATGTCAGATTTCCTTGAAACAATCCCTCAAGGAGTTAAACATTTAATATACGCCGACAACATACTTATTTACTGTACAGATGAAAAATTGGAAATAATTAAGAAAAAACTAGAAGAAACTTTGTATAACATAGAAAAATGGAGCAATTACTGGAAACTACCGATAGCTTATCAAAGGTGCTCAGCAGTAAACTTGTCCGGGCGTAGAGAAAATCCTGATTGGTCAATACAATACAATAATGAAAAAATTGAATGAAAAGTCACTCTAAAGTTCTTAGGAATAATATTTACAAAAAATGGAAACTTCCGGCCGTTCGTAACATACTTAAAATATAAAGCAGCTAAAAGAATAAAAGCACTCTCTAATAAAAATTATGGAGCAAGATCGCATCACCTAATCCACTTGGCAAAATCATCTATCTGCAGTATTCTACATCACACTAGCAATATTTTTAGTTTAACAAACCATTCAGTCACAAAACCTTTAGAAATAATATAAACATCGGCATTAAGAATTGCACTAGGATTACCTAGATTCACTCCTAATATCCTCCTGCGAAAGATTGCAAATACTGGCACAATAGAATCTGAATTTAGGAAAATATCAAGCAGATTTTGGCTAAAACATATCACATTGGAACAACAATCACCTCTCAAAAATATCATCCAAAACATCTGCAATATAGTTGAAAAGAGATATCACATACCCCTAGTGAAAACAATAGAGGAAGAAAACATTAAAATATCCCACTTTATTCAGTTTAAGTACCCACAAATTCATTCTCCAAAAAATTTCTCCATCCATGTCGACAAATACGATTTCCAAGATAAATCTCTCACCAACCAAGAAATTATTCAATTTTTTAACGATTTTGACAATAGACTACCAGACCAAACTAACAGAATAGCCACAGATGAATCTAAAAGAGAAGATGTAACCTCTATTGCTGGATGGTCTGAAAAATAATCATTTGGATACACAGTTAACAATATAAATTCGGTCTTTTCTGCGGAAGCAATGGTGATCTGTCAAGCGATAATATGAATTAATCATTTACGAAAGAAGTAATATAATATATACAGACAATAAATCTGTCCTAATGGCACTGATGGAATGTAACCAAAAATCAGCAAGTATAATATTAAGATTAAAACACAAAATATGGCAGGCCTCAAAATTCTGCAAAAAATTTAAAATTATTTAGGTTCCAGCCCACAAAGATATTATAATGAATGAAAAAGCTGATAAACTAGCCAAAACGGTCACAAAAGATAATGTTGATATAGAGTGGATTACTATAGAAGACTTTTACTCTTACATCAAAAGAAACATTAAAAAAACTCAAGATAAAATATTCAAAAACAGCAAATATTATCGGAGGGATGGAGACATCCCGGAGTGGAACTCAATAAGGAGATTTCTCAATTCACGCAAAGAGGATATATTGCTAGCTAGAAGCCTAGCTGGAATGTTGCTGTCTCCTGCCCTGCTGTGCAGGTTCAATCTGGCTGATTCAGACAGATGCAGTTCATGCTATGCAGTTGATAATGCAGAATATATAATCTTATATTGCCTCAGATATAAACAGGACCGCAAACAATTTTTGTATAATTTAAAAATACAAGCGCAAATAACAAATTACAAACAGTTGATCGAAATCATCACATCGAACCCAAAAAAAACTGAAAACATTGATTAAATTCATTTTAAGCATCAACAGATTTTGAAATAGGTGTTCCTAAAATAATAGAGACAAAAGCCGGAGCAACTAAAAGTCTCAGAACAGCTACCAACCAACCAACCAACTAAACAAAACCTAAAAAAAAATGGCGGATTGCTCTAAATTGCGAAATACGTAAATTTTGAACTCTGATTATTTATGCATTATTTAATGTTTTTCTTTGTCACTTTTTCTCCTTTTTCGTATTGAAATTATCCTCTGACTTTGGCTTAGTGTTTAATTGACTAAGATTGAGTATTTTTGTTTATTTTTACTATTTAAAATTTCAATTTATTTTTTTTCCTCCCTCATTATTATGGATTTAAAATGACTGAAGCAGAGACTGAAATGATTTACATGGATTGTGATTTGCGCATTCCAAAAATAATCACTTCAAGATTATTGACTTTCGAAGATTCTATTCCACAACTAATACAGTTAGCTGCGGGAAATGGTATTATTAAGTTCTTCATTTTCCTCTCTCCCACTGATGGTACTGCATCTATTCCAAAGAAACCTTACAATTTAAAGCAAGAAATAATTCAACTTGTAAAGAATTACAAGAAAATAATACAAATTCAACACACCCATCAAGGTAAGCTTCTATTCAAAACTAATTGCCCAGATACTGCTGTAGAAATAAGCAAGATGAACAATATTCTTGGAGTACCTGTTAACTCAAGTTTTCAACTTGAATACATTTCTTCAAGATTTTTTATAAAAGAAATAAATGCAGATTTACCTTTATATATTGTTACTGAAGAAATTGAACAAAATGGCTTAACGATATTAAGCTTACAAAGATTTATAAAAAAGAATTCTGAAGAACTGAGCAAAAATATTTTAGTGAGTATCATTGGTCATCAGCTACCTCAAACTATTAACTTATTCTATTCCATCATTCTAATTTCTCCTTTTATTGATAACGTTCGCAAATGCGGAAAATGCTATAAATACACTCACCCTACGAAAAAATGTAAACAAGAAGTCTTCCTATGTAAAAACTGTGGAACATTCCATAAAGATTCTTCCTGTGGTAATGAAACATCTAAATGTATAAACTGTCAGGGAAATCATGCAGCTAATGACATTTCCTGCCCTAGGAGGCTTGAAGGAAAAAAATTCTTACATTTTAAAAGCATGAACCACCTTCCATTTATTGAGGCGAGAAGACGTTATAATAAATCTTTAAAAACCAGTTACACCAGTGTAACCAAAAGTCACCTTCATTTCGTGCCGAATGAAAATGAAATAACTGATATTGTTAAAAAAAGCAGTGGTAGAGATGGCTTCTATTTTTGAAGCAGAATTACTTGCGATACAGGCTAGACAAGATCAAATGGTCCAAAAAATGTTCTCATTCATGAAAGAAAGTAGGCGAACATGTTCGAATCCAGCTAGATCAGTCTCTAGATCTCCCCCAAAAAAGAGTCGTGCAAGATCTGTCCAGTCTAGAAAGATAAGTCCAAAAAATTCAGTGAATCAGAAAATAATATCTCCCGAGCAACCTATTATAAAGTCTCAACCAAATATTAAATATGCAGAACCTAACATTGAAGAAAGAATTGAGCCAGAAAGAAGACGTAAAAAACATTCATAATTTTTTTTAAATAATATTCTTTTACTACGATAGCAATTTATTTTTAATAACTGTTTAGGTTTTTCATTTTATTTAATGTTCAATTTAATTTCTTGGAATGCAAGAAGTGTTCTATCTAAACGCTCGTATATAAAACTTCCTTACTTTCAATCTTCCGATGTCCTAGGAATTCAAGAAACGTTTCTTAAAAAATCCGACTTATTTCTAATTTGTAATAAAACAATAGTTAGATTAGATTGGAAAAATAGTCGTGGTGGAGGACTTCTTTTTGCTGTTGACAAATCTCTACCTGTACAAGTTTTAAATATATCCCACACAGAAGATAACGATACAGAAATATTAACTATAAAAATTACTATATCCAAATCATCTCTTATTTTAGTAAATATTTACGTCCCACACGGTAAATTTTCAAGTTCTTTGTTCCATAGCATCTTATCAAATATTCATCCTCCTTTCATAATAATTGGTGACTTTAATATACGAAGTTCGGCGCTTGGTAGTTATTCAAACTCACCCGAATCTTCAGAATTCCTTGATTGGATACTGGATAGAAACATTTGTCTTTTAAATACCTCTCAGCCTACTCATTTTGGACTCCACCATAGACCATCCCTTATCGATTATAACTTTTATCTACTGATATTTTTCCATTTTGTACTTTCTCAGTCAGTTCAGATAGTTATGGTAGTGACCATGTCCCTGTTCAAACAAGTGTCAAAATCTACAATAACGGTTATTCAAAAGGTACTTCCCGCAATAGAATTTTATGAACTGGCTTCTTCAATTCAATGAACACTCAAATTGCTAATAATGGACTAGTTTCTGTAGATCATTTCCAAATTTTATGCAAAAACTATCTTGATAAATTTAGGAAAAAACAAATCTTTCAGTTAAAATCATATCCTCCGTGGTGGACATGGGAGTATTGTTATCTTTTGGGTCAAAAAAGAAAACTTTGGAGGAAAGCGAAAAGTTTCTTAATCAGACTCTGTGGATACAGTACAAACGAATTTCTGTAAAACTTCATCAGCTTCTTCTAACCCTTTCCAGAAATTTCTGGGATAAAACTATAACAAACGCTGGTATATCTAAAGACATTTATTCTATTCTTAAAAGACTTAAAAATAGATCTACTGACTCACCAACTCATCATTTACTAATTTTTAGCGAAACTTCAATTATTTCGGATCTTGTTGTTCAGGCTAATTTATTTGCCAAATTTTATTCTCGTCAATCCAAAACTGAAGTACTACCTCTCGATTTAAGTTCTAATTTTAATTTAAAATATAACTCTGCATTCTCCCTTTCTGAGCTCCAATTGGCGATTTCTAAATGCAAAAATACTTCAGCTGGTCCTGATTTAATATGAGCTAAAATTGTGAAGGGTCTATCAAACATAGCTTTACGATTACTTTTGTCACTCATAAATACCTCTTGGTTAAGTGGTATTCTTCCCCCGTCTTGGAGAAAATTCATCATAATTCCTATAATAAAACCTGGGAAAGATACTACTTTAGTAAATTCTTATCGCCCAATTTCTCTTACAAGTGTTCTATGTAAGGTCATAGAACGCATGATTTTAAATCGTCTAATAAATCATATCTCTCTTTTCAAATATTTTCATCCAAATCATCATGGATTTATGCCTAATAGAGGTTGCGATAGTGTTCTTTCTATGTTTCATCATCATATTATTGTTTTACGCTCACAGAGAAAATATGTCATATGCGCAACTGTAGACATATCTATAGCTTACGATTCAGTGTGGCCAGACAGTCTTATTTATGAGCTCCTCCAATTTGGTATCAGAGGAAATGCTGCTCATTGGATATTGGATTCTTTATCGGATAGAAGTTTTAAAGTGAAATGGTGTGGAACTTTATCTCAACCCACTTTCTCTAACAGAAGTGTTCCTCAAGGCAGTGTTCTTTCTCCCTTTCTTTTCATGATTTATATGTCAGATATTTACGAAGTTCTCTCTCCTGATATTAAGTGTTTTATTTATACTGATGACATAATCCTCTTGGCTGCTCATTCATCACAAGAAAGACTACAGAAAAAATGCAGACTGCAATTATAAAACTTGAACAATGGTGTGAAGAATGGAAATTAAAAATTGATTCCTCAAAATGTTCAGTCATTGATTTCTCTTCCAAAAAATCTCCTGTAAATTTTGTACTAATTATCAACCAATTACCTATCTCTTGGGCTAAGCACATAAAAATTCTGGGCCTCTATTTTACTAATAACTTAACTTTTAAGTATAACTTTCAAATGAAAAAAAAGTCCATCCAGAAGAAAATTAATGTTTTAAAAGCTATTGCAGGAAATAGATGGGGAGCAAAAACTAATCATTTACTTCAAATTGTTCAGTCCTTCATTACAAGTAGCCTCGATTATGGATGTCATGTATTTACATCTGCGAGCTTATCAGACCGAAAAATCTTGGATCCGATATATCACTCAGTTCTTAGAATTGCTAAAGGTCTTCCTCGCTGGACACCTATTCCACTTCTTCTGAAGGAAGCAGGGGTCGTACCTCTTTCAGTAAGACAAAACTTTCTCTCTTCAAGGATGTACATTAGAAATCTTGCACTTTCTACTAGATCTCCATGTGGTAAATTGTGGGAATCAATGCCATACAGCCATATTTCTGACGCTCTTCCTTTGCGAGTGAAAAAATAGCTTGAAGAAAATGGAATTCAAGAATCACATATTTTAAGAGTTCGTGCAAAATCTACATCTGTTAATATTAATTTAAAAATAGTTCTTAGAAAATATACTTTTCATACTAAAAATCTTCCTACAAATACTATCAATGACCTCTTTGAACTGCATAGTACATCTGAATGGTCCAATCAGATATTATTATTTACTGATGCATCTAAAATAGAAAATAAACTTGGAAACGCTGTTTACAACAGCAGAAATAACTCCTTTGTTTCCGGGCAAATCAATAACTCTAATTCCGTTTTTACAGCAGAAGCTTTGGCTTTATATCTGGCGGTGACTAAATTCTGTATTTCTCTCCCCAAGTATGTCATATTATCAGACTCCTTATCCTGTCTAAACAGTTTGAATACTTTCTCAACCTTTTCCCCAAACATCATTCAACGAATCAGATCAGCTCTAGGAAATGCAACTAAGATTTGCGAATCTATTCAATTAGTTTGGATTCCAGGTCATTCTGGAATAGCTGGGAACGAAAAAGTAGATGCTCTTGCAAAATCGGCCAGACAAAAAAATTATATTTTGCACTCGATTTCACCTGAAGACCTTATCCATAATATAAGAAACAATTTTACCAATTATAATAACAACGAATGGAATAATAGTAAATACGCTCTAACTTTTCGCTCATGCCTTCTATCACGAAAATTCACCGCAATTATATTAATTCTCGCCTTGAAGAAGTATGGCTAGCTAGAGTTAGAGCTAGATCTTTTCCGACAAATGCTAAATTACATAAATTCAGACTTTCTTCAACGGATAAATGTTCTTGTGGAGAAAGAGAAACCATGGATCACATAATGCTATCGTGTTCTCAATATGATCAAGCAAGACATTCTTTAAGGCTCTTCCAGACCTACGTTAGAACTTCTGTTGTCTTGTCACCCCATCTGGTGTTAGTTCTCAAAGCTCGTAGAGGGGAGTATCCCAAACATTATTATTGGTTGAAATTGCTTGTCAATCAATCCTTCGAAGTTATGGAGTCTGCCAGAATTGGCGCGTTATATCGTGAAAAATTAAAGTACTAACGCCATAAAAACAGCCAAAAAGAGAGTTTTAAATTTGCTCCTAACAGATGTTTACCTCAAATTACCCTCAGGGTTTTTAGAATAGGGGTGGGGGAAAGTGGGTCAGTACAAATGCTCAACGAACTGACATAGGAATTACCGGTTCCTGTCTTATGGAAAATGAGCTGCCAGTGATTCTAAAGAAAATATTATTTATTTATTTTTTAGAGTTATGTTTTTATTACTCGCACTAAAATATATGAAGACAAATTGCAAATGTTGAGTGATTTTACAGTTACTAATTAAATAGTCAAAAATGATTATCAAAATTCAAATAAACCTAAAATACTATATGAATAATTAAAAATATATTTTTTTAAGTGCCTTGGTTCAATTTGATTTTATGAGACTAGATCCTTTGACTTAAGATGCTTTTGAATATGAATGCAACAAATATTTAAAAACTATTATTTTCAAAACTAACTTAATATAAAAATATTTAATTTTTTCAAGTTTTTTTTAAACTAACACACACACACACACACACATATATATATATATTCTAATTATATAAAAATAGATGAAATGATTATATAAATAATTACAGTTACAATATATATTTTTATGAAAATAACGTTACGATTTTCTATCTATCTATCTATATAATCGTATCGTAATTTTCATAAAAATATTGTAACTGTAATTATTTATATAATAATCATTACATCTATTTTATATAATTAGAATTACTTAGAGCTTGAAAGGGAGATTCATCTCTTATCTTTCATCTCACAAGTCCCTAATTTTATTCTTCTATATAAATAAAATTAAGTTATAATTAGAAGTACACGTTTTTTAAAAACTTGATATTCTGGTGTAAAATGTGTTGTGAAATTTACTTTAATTCTGAAGATTTTAAAACTCTTCAGTTATTTTATTAGATATTTTCCCCTGGCTTGATAAAAACAAATTTTTTTGGATTTTAATTTTTCAGCTTTTTTTTTGTTTGCTCTTCAATTATATAAGTTGGATTTCTTATGTCCATTGATCTAGGATAACGTGGATCGATTAGTTCTGGCAAAAGACAGTCAAAATAAAAATCATTTAATTTAGTTTTCGTTTGTGTCTCCCAAAATACATCATCTCTAAAAATAATTTCAGTTTTAATTCTTTTTGGGGACCAAATGGCAAACCAACAAAAGTTTCTTTCGCTAATATGTAATTGTCCTTGGATTTGATAGTAAAATTTATGATTTTTATTTATGCCATTGATTTCTTTTGTTTTTCCATCTTTTTTGCCAGAAATTGAATTTTAGATTTCTTTATAAATTCATTGGGATGTATATCGCGACATGTATATGGGCATTTAATTTCAACAATACCCTCTTTGCCAATTATTCCATCTGGCGTGGCAGCTAAACGAGGCTAATTTTTTTCTATGAATATCCCACATGGTTCTATTTTAAGTCCTATTTCTTTTTCTTGTTCGAGAATGGCAGTTTTTTCATGAATAATCTCGTATAAAATTGCTTCATTTTTTACGTTAGAGTATAGTATTGTTTTTACTAAATTTTGGCATCCTGTAGAGGGTAACTTCCGACATACAGCACCAAAATTCAATTCGACGCTGTCAATCGAATTCTTCTCTCCTTTCTCCAAACAGCATTCTCACTTTGAAGTACAGTAGCTCTTTCTAAATCTTCTCTTTCTTCCAAAGTAAGAGCTAGATTAGTCAATAATTTCGATTTTTTTCCTTCGTATTCATTAGATGTTAAATCTGGCTTTTCAGCAGCTGGGCGATAATTTTTGTCGGGACCTG
The DNA here is from genome assembly GCA_030067965.1 of Latrodectus elegans. Lineage (NCBI taxonomy): Eukaryota > Metazoa > Arthropoda > Arachnida > Araneae > Theridiidae > Latrodectus > Latrodectus elegans. The sequence continues at coordinate 11,817,132 of CM057819.1, read as the reverse complement.
AAAAAATATTTGCTAATTTCCTAGGCTTTGACTTATTTTTTGCTTTATTTAATTTATTTATTCTTTTATTTTCAAACTGCTTGCAGTATTTACCTGGACTATTTTCGGACTTTGTGCATTTCAATATATTTTATTTTAGTATTGTGGGAAAGAACTGAAGCATAGAATCTTGTTTGGTAGGAATTCTTTTGACAATAGTTCACATCAATTGAGAAATGCGTCAAAGTGAATAATATGTTCAACAGAATCTTGCGGTTGAATAGTTTGGAATGGCTGCATTAGAAAGCTGTTTGGAGACGGTATTGTACTGCGTATGCCATCTTAGTGACAACAAGGTGATTGATGATTTAATTATTGTTGTAGCAATACAGAGAAAGAAAGTCGTTCAATCACACTATTTCTAGACTAGTCACTTTGAGCATATCTAATTGATTCTCAATCTCCTTCCTGATATTCTCTCTAAAGCTTTTCTACTCGAACATCAATACTATAATTTCAGTTACATATTTTATATCGCCTTAAGTGCTACAGGATATTTATTCATTCTTTTGATATTTTATTACTTTTATTCCTTTTTTGTCAAAAATAATGTCATTTGCGTTGCGCAGGACAATATTCTTCTCAAATAAATTTCGTGAGCATAAAATGATTCCCCTAAGAGCATTGATGTCATCTGTATTGTAGTGTGTTGTAATGTATTGTTATCGTTCGTTTGGTTATTGAAATCCTTTTATGTTTTTCCACTGAAGTTATACTACAAACTAAATTTTTTTTCAAAGATATATATAATTTTTCAAATTTAAAGTGTTTAATTTTATCAGACGCAATATGCTGGTATCGTATGCTTATTAATCATACCTTATAATGTATTTTTTTTCATGAAATAAGTTGAAAATAAAATTAAATGTCCAAATGTTTGTAAAGGTAAAAACTCAATAATTTTGGAAAATGATTAAAAATCAAATTAAAATATTTGTCTCACTATTATTCTAATAAACTTATCGTTCTTATTATTAGATATTTTATTTTATAAGTTTATTTTATAAGAAATATATATATATATATATATATATATATATATTATATATATATATATATATATATATTTTTTTTATATATATATATATATATATATATATATATATATATATAACATATATATATATATATATATATATATATATATATATATATATATATATATATATATATATATATATATTTATATATATATTTTATATATATATGTATATTTATATATACATATATATAAGTATATATATATATATACACATATATATATATGTATGGGTGTGTGTTCTATTGTAAAATGCATTTTTTTACATCTTCACACATAAAGTAGTTTAAATTTTTAATATATAGTTATTCTTATTTCAAAATCGTAGTATATAATATAATTGAACAAAGTAACACGAAACAGTTTATAATATTTCATTTTGAAAATTTACTTAAATGAAAATAATCAAAGTTGATTTAAAAGTACATATCATAGCTACTTTTCCAACGCTAATAAACAGAAATCTAACATGCATTATTTACAGATGCCTTTTCTATTTCATGAGTGAGAAAAGCTAATCCGTCTTGGTCGATTTGGAATTGTTTGCCAACCACAGGGTAAAACAGCGGGAATCATATGGGGAGAAGTTTTTCTCAGAAATTCCTCCTTCTTTAGGTTACCGTAGTGAAGTAGAAAATTCAGCCAAGTTTGGCTTTAAAAATTTTCCAGTTTCATAAGTGGCGTTGTGTACAGAGGTGGATTTTCAGAAATAAGAATGAGTTTGATTTGTAATCAAAATTCGTATCAAAATATTAATGCAATCAAAAATATTTTTAGCTTAAAAAAAACAAAAATGTTCATTTTGTAACTGCACGGAGAAAAAAATTAAATATCTTTAAACCAAATTTTGTACAACCTCAATGACATTAGAATTTGGTTAAAATTTACTTGGATGGAGATATTTTGATATTTTAAAAATATTTGAAAAAATTTTAAACGCTAAAAATGGACGTCGAAGTGACAGTAGCTCTGTTTTTTGTAATTTGCAAAAGACCGGAAGTTTCTATCATGAAAATAGCACTTGTGAAACATTAAAATATTATCCATAGGATTAACATAGGATTCGATTTTCCCCAACGGAGGTCTAGCAGGGCCTTAATAGAAAAACTTGGTATCGGAGCTCTTTCTTTCTCTTGGATCTTAGATTTGTCAACGAGTCCTAAAGAGAAAATTGACGCAACTATTTCTTTTTTGAAACAAATTAATAGATTTTAATTTTTTTTTCTCGTCTTTGTATTTTCAAGCGGCCAAATTTTCCCTTCATTTGTCAAACAAACAACGTGCTCATCTTTTTGTTTTGATTGTCATTTTTTTTCAAAATCATCAATCCATCAATTTTTGTTTAGGTTTCAAATAAAAACTCAATCTTACTCAATGAAAGCTATAAGGCTATGAGCATAAAGCTCCAAAACAGTTTTTTGTCTTAACCTAACCTAACCTAACAAAACCTATTTGCTTGTGTGTAGATTATTCAAACATTCTGAGAATGGCAGCAAATGGCAGATTATTTGGTTTGTGAATTAATGACATGTATAAAAATTAATTTCTATTTAAAAGATTCTATGTTGTTATTTAAAATGCAAATTTCCATGAGCATGAATAATATTTGTACTTTTCCTTATAGTGGAAATTGAAAGTCATATTTAAAAATTAATCTTTTAAATGTATTCCGGTTGGATCCTAGCCGAGTCCACACTCTTGACGCGTATAATTATGGTTGACGATAATTATGGCTTGCGCAAAACTTGATAATCCTTCTTCGATACACTAGATATTGAAACTCAAACTATTTATGGAATTTCATTCTGACATGCCGCTTTTTCCAGTTTGTCACCAAGGTTGGGAGCTCTCATAAGATTTTACCTATACTCCTTTTAAGTGAAATAATTTATCAGCTCAATATATAAATCAATAAAAATGAACTTAATTGTAATGCTTTCTTTTTCACATATTTTTGTGAAATTTACAACTTATATTTTCAATTTTCTTATGAATATCAAAAATGAAATTTTACCTCCAAATGAACGTTACCACATTTGTTATATATAAATAATAGGAAACATATACATATTCTTAAAAAGTTAATAGTTTCATACAACTTTTAAGAAAAAAATATCCCTATATTATCACTAATCTATTGACTCAAGTTTTGTTTCATAGAAAATGTACATAAATTTCTAAATACAATTAGAATAATTAATTTTCATTATATATTTACTTAAATGTGAATTTTAAAAAGTTATTAAATATGAATCTAGTAATTTTATTTTGCTTTCTTGTGTTTTTATATTTCAACTTGTTAAAACTTCAAATTTTCTCCCTAGTGCCAAATTTTTTATTTAAATTGAAAATATTATAGTCTAAAAATCCTCACTATTGAAAATGTCTCAAAGGTTATGTGCCATTTTTATTTGCTAAGAGAGCTACAAATTTAGGACTTCCAAAATTCTTACTCAAGAGGAATTTATAAAGTGATGTTTAAAGTATATATTTCATTCAATTTAATAATTTAGGTACCAGGATATAAAAAAAAGTTGAAATAAAGTTATTGTTCGTTATTAGCAAGAGTAATATATTTTGTAATAAATTGTTATGCTATTTTCCTGTCAATCAAAACATCCTGTACAGTAATATTAGATTTAGGTCAACTACTTGTATAATATTTTTATAGTATCATTTTTTATTACTATTTGATACAAATTGATACAAGTCCAAGAGATTGTAAAAGGTTTTTAATTCATGAAATATATGTTCTTACATTCAAAAAATTAATTTCAAATGTTTTATTTATTTTCAAGGTAAAAAAATTCTCATGGATATTTATGACATTATAAGCAATACCCATTGCTATGTAGATGAACCAGCTCTGAAAAAGCATCTTAGATAGTGCTACTGAGCAGGGCCTAGTTATTGGACAAAAGTTCTAATTTATAAATATAAATAATAATGTTTACATTAATTTGTACCTAATTAATCAAAATCTGTGCTGTAAAAAATAATTATAAAACACATTTTAGTTTATATATATATATATATATACACACACACAGAATGCATAATGAATACACATATAATAAACAAAGATGGTTTTAACTGCAAAATATGTGCATGAAAAAAATTAACTCTGTATGATCCTAAATATGTTATTAAAGTACATATTTCATTGTATAGGAAAACTAAAACTTCTACTTATTTGTTTAAAATTCAAATCTATAGCTCACTTAATATTTTATAGAAGTTGCAACTTCAAACTTTGTATCATTTAAGTTTCAGCAATCAATACAACCTCAAAAATTGGTAGCATTAAATATTATTGATATTAAAGAATTTTAATCAACATCTATGTTGGTCAAAATTTAGCATATAAAAATATTCATTCAGTCATGATATGTATGTTTGGCAATTATTCTGCTTTTTAAGATTTATTCTATTGAACTGAGGAATAAATTGAAAGAATGTATTTGTATTAATTTATTGCTGCTGATATTTCCTTAGTTTCTGTTTTTATATCATATTTTATTTTTATATTTTGTTTCATTATACATTGTTGCTCAAGTATGCTTCCTTGTATCTAGTCTTGAACTGGGCTTTACCAGTTAGGTGGAAGCAACCAGGTGGGAGTCTTTCTCATTGAGAAGGGGGACCCAGCACAAAACTTCCTTTGACCTACCATCCCCCAGAGGTATCATTTCACTTGGAAGACATTGCAGCTATATCCTATTTAACATGTTCTTGCTGCCTTTAGTGAAGATGAATGGTTTTCAGTGAAATCAGGATTTGAATTTTACCCACCAATAATGAGTACAATAAACCCGACTTGACCACCCATCCTAATCACATTATTTCAAATATCCTAAGAAACCTTTACTTTATAAAATAATGATATTATCTTCGAATATCTTAATTTGAATATGTAATGTAAAATATGCATTTTGCAATTTATTCATCTGTACTTTTAATTTTAGGAATCTGTCAAAAATTAAAGACAAGTTATTTATCAAATATTATTAGAAGTAAACGTTTTTGTTCAAGTTCAGCTGAGGTAATTTAAGATAGTTACATTACCTTCAGATATTTCACAATAAGCACTTTGTAATTCTTTTTTTATTAACTTACAGGATTTTGTGGAGAAGGTTGTCAAAAAGAAGTTAACTAATGTTTTACAGGTACTAGGAAAATTTTTTATTAATTTTCTAAGATTGTTTTACTTATTTGTACTTTTATTTTTTATTGCTGTCAGATCATTCTTATGTTTCTTTGATTAGTTATCAGGATGATGAATCTCACAATGGCAAAATGTTTTAGTTTACTGAAATTCCATTATCAAACAAAATATGTATTATACATACGTGTGTGTGTGATTTAATGAGTTCTTTGTTTGAAGAACTTATTTACTACATACTAAATTTACTCATTTTACCAGCACACTGAAATCAAAGATCATGAATATAGTGATATTATCTCAGTTTTCATGTATAAATGGATCACATTCTTGCACTTCATTCACATGACCATACTAAGGAGAAAAAAAGCAGTAAACAGGATTTTAAAATGAAACCAACAAGACAGAAATCAGAATTTGAAACAATTGATTGCCAATAAACTTTTTTGTATAATAATGGGAGGCTTTTGGGTGTCTAACCTTTTGCCACAGCAAGGCCAGAGACTGCTACTTATTTGTTGTTACCCAGAGGGCATCTGAAGCATGTCAAAAAGTCAAGTGACATTTCCCATGACATTTCACCACAAATCCATTTATATAATCGGCCACATTCATACATCATCTCAAAAGAAAGGACAAAGAGAGTAACATTCATGCCTGAAACGGGATTCGGACCTTGGACCCACAGCTCTGGAGTCAGGAAAAACTAACCACTCAGCCACAGTTTGGCCTTACTAATAAATTAAGCTGTGATTAAGAATAATTGTTGAGCAAAATTTCACTGTATTTTCATACAAAAATTTTTATTGTTTCTACTTATTACTGCAAATACATATTTCTTACTTTTTTAGCCTGAATTTATTGAAGTTATCAATGAAAGTGCAAGACACAATGTTCCCAAGGGTAATTATGATTTAGATTGTCTGATATATAATATTTAATTTAATAATTTATATTTTAAATATTTTTCTAATATTTCTTTCTATCCATGCTTATGTAGCAGTTCAATGTCAAAAATATTTCTAAAAGTTTAAAAAATTGTAAAAAATAATTTAAGATTAAATTTTTAATAAATATATTGTTTTTTAAATGAAATTTTAATTGCTGTAATAAGAAGTAATGTATTTAATAATAATATTTATTTTACTAATTTGTTTTATACAAATGAAATTTATTTCACTATGCAAATGATATTTATTTTTTGTGTGACAACAAGTTTGCCTATTTGGTATAAAGTGAAATAATTTCTGAAAAATTTGTAAATTTGTGTTTATGCTATAAATGTTTAAATTCTCAAATGAGTAATTACTATAAATTAAATTTGGCATTTTAAACTTGGAAAAAGCTTATTAAAAATTTAAACCATTTTAGTTTTAAGATCCTTTATAAAAGAGTGAATATTATTTTTGTCCTATTCAAACAATGGAATTTAAAATTTTCTTCTTTTTATTGCATTATATTTGACCCCTCAGGGGGTTAACCTTCTTTAGGTAAACATGGGTGTCACAATCACGAGTTACCCCAGTGATCTTTCCTCATCTTTATTTTCTTCTCTCCTTTACTCTTCTGCTTTTTCTTCCGTTTCTCACTTGTTGTGGTTGCCTCGAAAGAGGCTGAGGGCTCCCCTTGAGTAGCTTTCGCTGCTGTGTTGCCATAGCTACTCATGAGGACTAAATAACCCATGTGTCTGCCGTGCATGGAGACCCGCATCCTTGGAAAGGAGGGTCCTAGTAATTGAGGCTCCCAGAAACCAACACATTACTTTGGCCCCTGCTTCAGGTAAACGTTGTGGTCCTCAGCACATCAATCGGCTTTATGGATCAAGTGATCGGTACATCTACTGGGTGACTCATTAAGGGTGGAGGCCACTTCAGGGATGTACTGTGAGCGTATAGGACATGTCTAGCACTGGTGCAGCTGGTCTGCAACCCTTTGTTGGACTCGGTAGTGCAGTCAGGTCCCGAAATTTCAAATATATCTTATGGAGATTAAAAACTTTACATTTCTCCCATGGGAGCAACAATATGAAAATTTAAAGCAAAAATATTTCGAAATTAAAAGGAAAGAAGGAAATTTTACAACAGTATCCCCTTTTCTAATATCTAAAGGAATATCGGGTATTGTTAGGGAAGCTAAGAGGGTTCAGAAAATGCGCTCAGGTGACTTGCTTGTTGAGGCAACATCTGACTCTCAAGCAAATATTCTGGCAAGCATGAAATCTCTGGCTAACATAGAAGTGGCTGTCTCACCTCATGGAAACCTTAATTTCTCCTGTGGTGTTATCTCTGCTAGGGGTTTGCTGTACTCGCCAACGGAGGAGATTCTGGAAAATTTACAGAATCAGAAGGTCTGTGGCATTAGACGCATAACAGTCTGACGCGATGGCAAAGTAATTGATACTAAGCACCTCGTTCTATTTTTGCGACGCCAGGCATTCTGCAGTATGTAAAAGCTGCATATATGAATTTTTCTGTCAGGCCATACACCCCAAATCCCTTGCGATGTTTCCAGTGCCAGCGCTTTGGACACTTGAGTAATGCTTGCAGAGGCAAAATCACCTGCGCACGCTGCGCGGTGGTTGGCCACAATAGTTCGAACTGCATGGCAAAGGAGGCATGTGTGTGTCATGGTGACCATTCCTCGTACTCTCGAAGTTGTCCTCAGTATATAATGGAAAAAGAGATAGCCACAATTAATGTTAACAACAAATGTTCCTATCCTGAGCCAAGATAATTAGTCACTTCACGTACTCCATAGCCAGGAGTCAGTTATGCCACTGCTGCCAGAAAAGTCACTAAATCGAGCAGCACCCAAACTGAATCTGTTTCCATTTCCCCAATGAGATTACCCCAATCATCTGAAAAGCCAAAGTTAAAAAAGCTCCTACGTTTTCTAGAAAAGCTTCTTTTGCAAAATCAAAAACAGAGAAAGCATTGAAATTAAAAAAAGCAAAAACATCTTCAATTTCCACAAATAATGCTTCCTCTTCCCTGGAGACTGATGCGGTTTCTCTATTTCCCTTGGACGATGATGGATCGTTCAAGGATATGACAGAAGACTCGCCTTCCAGTTCCAGTAAAGGAGCTTTTCAATATCAAAAATAACTTCCTTTATTTCTTGGAACTGCCATGGTTTGCAATCACATCTTGATGACATCAAATCTCTCCTAACAGATCATAACCCCGCATGTGTTGCACTTAAGGAAACATTCCTGAAGTCTAGCAATAACTTTTCCATGAGAGGGTATTAGAAAAGACTGTGGTGATGATGGGGGTGCAGTGTCTGGTGGTGTTTGTATTTTTAGCATCAAATAATTTCCGAGCACTGTTCTTCTATTGAATACTACTCTACAGGCTGTTCCTGTGAGAATTCATACTTCATGCTTATTAACAGTCTGCCACACGATGTCATACGTCAAGAGGAACTCAATGCATTTATAGATCAGCTGCCAACACCATTTCTACTGTTAGGTGACTTTATTTGGCCATAGTCCTTTGTGGGGTAGTGATGATATCAATTCTCGCGGTCGGCAGATAGAACAGTTTATTTCTGATAACTGTCTCTGTCTGCTTAATACCGACGAGAAGACATATTTCCATATACCCACATGAACATTTCATTCTATCAATCTAGCCATTTGTTCTCCTTCTTCTCTGCTATTGTTAAATCTAATAGTGGGAAATGATCTGCATAATAGCAATCATTTTCCTTTCGTCATCTCCCAGACTGGAAGTAATAGTGTACAACAACGTCTACCTACATACGTGTACAGTCGGGCAAATTGGACGTTATTCACACAGTTGGCAGACATTGATAATGAAGTGGTTATGATTGATGATATTAATGATGCCGTACATAAGGTCACCGAAGCAATATTGAATGCAGCTGACGTATCAATACCTAAGAGTTCCTCTATACCAAAAAGGCATTGCAAACCTTGGTGGAATAAAGAATTCAAGAAGCATATAAAAAATAAAAGAAGTTATGGGGGTTGTTTTGGAGATACCCCACAATGGAGAATCTTATCGCCTTTAAGAGAGCTAAAGTCAGAAGGAATCTTGGTGTCATTATATATTTTCAATTACATCATCCACATCTAGTAAGCAGTTGTGGAAAAAAGTGAAAGCAGCCAATGGAATTTATAGAGAATTCTCTATTCCTATCTTAAAATCTGGAGCTGCTGTATACTCTTTTGTCCTAAAGACATTGCTAATACCCTTGGTGGAACTTTTGCTAGTGTCTCAAGCAACAACTCTTATAGTCCTTCGTTATTAAGGACTAAGAGTCGCACTAAGCGAACATCTATTCGTTTCAACCATGGTGAAGCCTTGCCTTACAACTGCGAATTCGGGATAGTGGAATTGAAGAGAGAGCATTAAAGCAGGCCTATGATACCAGTCCAGGACCAGATGGAATCAGCTAGCAAATGCTTCGAAATTTAAGTCCAGACTCCCTATTTAACTTGTTACTTTTGTTCAATAGGATCTGAATTGAAAGGAAATTTCCATCAGCCTGGAGTGAAGCGATAGAGATTCCAGCTTTTAAGACTGGTAAAGATCCTTCAGAACCTTCACATTATTGACCAATAGCTCTGATGAGTTGCTTATGTAAGACTCTCGAACGCTTGGTCAACGCCCATCTCATATATGTCTTAGAAAAAATAGATGTATACATATTAATCAGAGTGGCTTCCGTAAAGGGAATTCCACTCTTGATAATATCACATATTTGGAGACCCAAATCCGTAATGCTTTTGTGCGAAGGAACCATCTGGTCTCCATTTTCTTTGACATCAAGAAGGCATATGACCGTACATGGCGATATGGAATTTTCCATTCACTATATGATTTTGACTTTCGGGGTAATCTTCTGATATTCTTACAAAATTTTTTGAGCTCCTTTGTTTTTAAAGTTCGTATTGGGACTGTATTTTCCAATACTTTTATTCAAGCCGAGGGGGATTCCAAAGACTCAATTTTAAGTGTCACTGTTTTTAGCCTTTTCATCAGTAACATCCTTCATCAATTACCACCTTCCATAAATGGTACACTATATGCTGACGACCTGCAAATATCATGTCGGGTCTAATATGCGATTAATTGAGAGACAACTGCAAACAGCAGTTAACAAGCTTGCTGCATGGTGTGCTGAGAATGTCCATTCTTTATCTCCTAGCAAGATCAAATGTGTCCATTTCTGTAAAAAGACTAGCCTTCATAATGATCCAATGATAAATATCAACAACAGTCCTATACAAGTAGTCAATGGAATAAAATTTCTGGAAATTATCTTTGACCGAAAATTAACTTTTCTTTCACATGTTTTATATCTGCGGAAGAAGTGTGAGCGATCGCTTAATATCCTCAAGGTGTTGTCAAATACATCTTGGGGTGCAGATCGCACATCACTTCTTCAAATTTATCAGTCATTGATTCTATCCCACATGGACTACGAATGTGTTGTTTATGGATCGGCTAGGTCTGCCATTTTACGAAAATTGGACGCAGTTCATCACTCTGCTTTGAGGATATGCTCTGGGGCATTCCGCACATCACCCGTCCAGAGTCTATACTCTGTATGTTATCAATTACCGTTAGACCTGAGACGTATGCAGCAGTTTTTCAGTTATTATACTAAAATCATGTCAACCCCTGACCATCTGTTGCGTTCTATGGTTCCTAATGCCTCTCTTAAAAGACTATATGATGCTGGTTCAATGAGCATCCCTCTTTTTCTCACAAGAGCCAAATCACATCTCTGGCTCACAGACATATGTGATGCGCAGATAGAATCTATTGACCAATTTCTCTATTCACCTTGGCATGAATCAACAATTACCTTTATAAATACCTTTGTGCAATTCAGAAAATCCGACACAACATCTATTGTTTTTCAACAGCTATACTATTCTCATTGCTGTCAGTACCAATCTTACAAACCTGTATTCATGGATGGATCTAAATCTGCCAGACATGTGGGCTGTGAAGTTTTAATCAATAATATGTCTTTTAGCTATAGCCTACATTCGTCCTGATCTATCTTTACTACTGAAGCTACAGTGATTTATTATGCGCTTCAGCATATGAATACAGATGATTTTCATAAATTTTGTATATTTTCTGACAGCATGAGTATCATTGAAGCCTTGAATAACAATAGTGTTACGTGTCATCTTGTTGTGTCGAGAATTTTCAAAGCATTGGATTCTTTTGCTGGCAAGGGAAAAGAAATTGTATTTTGTTGGATACCAAGTCACATGGGTTTTGAAGGAAATGAGAGAGCAGATGCAGCGGGAAAGACTGAATCAGATCTAATTTTACCATCGATCCCTCTCTCAGATGTGAGAAAAGTTATAAAAAGTTTTATATATAGTCTTTGGCAGGAATCATGGAACTTGCAGGTTGGCAATAAGTTGCATACCATCTTCTCATCTCTCCTCTCATTACCAATTTTACCATAACAAAGTGCAGATGTAAGATTGACTCATACACTTGCCTTTATATCTGACACACTTGTTTCACACACAGACATTTATTTTTAAGCAAATCAAATCCATGGTGTGAAACGTGTGATGAACCATTCACTGTCTATCATATTTTAATCTCGTGTCCTACTTTTAACGTCTACCATTTAAAATTTTTCAAAACAATCTGTTAACTATGTTTGATTTGGTGGGAGAACCACCTCACAGGAACCTATTTGCGTGTTTGAGAGCAATAGGTTTTTCTAATTTTATATAATTTATATTTATACATTTTAAAATTTTATATATATATATATATTTTTTATTTATCTTATTTTATGTTCTACTATTATCTATAGATTTTAAGATTATATATACACTGATTTTTGTTTTTAAAATTTTAATGTTGCTTGGGTTTAAAAAAAAACATATATATATAATTTGAAATAAAATAAAATGAGTAAATAAAAAATATATTCTTGCAAAACTTTATTCTTGGCGCAGCCTGTCCATATTTGAACCATGCTCCTTAAAACCCAATCAACCAACTAACCAACCAAGCATTATATTTGATAAAGAAATCATCATTATGATAAATGGGGCAATATTTATCTAAATTTTTGTTGATTAATATGAAGTTTATTATATTATATATATCTTCTATTTTTCATTTATACCTTTTTTATATATTTATTCTGCTTGCTTGTATATTTTAATCTAAGAAGTGATAAAGTTGTTAAGAAAGAGATTAAAAAAAATCACTCTAGCACCATGATGTGAGATTTTTCATGGTCATAAGTAATTACTAAGCTATATTTATTATTATATCTTAATATAAAATAATGAATATATATAGATAGAGACATTCATACAAATATTTCAAAAATAATTTAGTAAATATAGTAGAGCAATGAAATTTCACTAAAACTTAGATAAAACTCTGAGTACTGTATTTTCCTGAATATAATCAGCATATTATGTGTTTAAAAAGTTCCGAATTTCGTTGTGCATATTATATGCTGCCGTGGATAATCTGATAAAAAAAAGTTTTCACCAGTAAAGCTTTGAAAGAAATGTTGTTCATGTTTCACAAAATAAATAACAGATGATGCTATGACTCGGTTGATTTATTTTAACTATAACCAACATTGTCCAATTACATTCAAGAACGAATTCAGTTCCTCTGAACGATATTAAAATTCCAATTCATTAGCATCATTTCATATTTTATATTGACATTAGCTTTTTCTCTCTGAAAACATTCAAATCCGTTTATTGTCATTGTGAAGTAAAAATTAAGTTACTGAGCAAATTTTAAACTGAAAGCTATAGAGAATGCAAATGCAAAAAAATATCGTCGAATGTGTAATGTAAGATGAAAAACAAATCATGTGATGTACAAAAGAAAAAATATTTCATTCACAGTTAGAAAATAATCCATTTCTTGTATTTAACTATTAACCAAACAAATATAGTTTATTTTTAAAATTTATCTAACCTCATTTTAAAAGTTATTAAAATCTAAAAATTGATAATATTTACTAGAATTTTTTCATTTTGATCAATGTTGTGCTTATATCTCAACTAATCGCACTTTTGTTGAGGCGGATTTGAACAGATCTTTGTCACTAAAAATATTTTTTCTGTAGAATTTACTGTATTTTTAATCATAATGTGTATTTTTTATTTTATTTGACACCAAATTATCTGCAGTATAAGTTTTCGACTATTCTTTGGAAAAATTGCTGCGGATTATGTGACTGTTTTTTACCTTTGTTAAAAAAAACGGAGCTTGCGGATAATACGCCGCTGCGGATTATATTCAGGAAAATCTGGTAATTAAAAGATTTATAAAAACAAGATTTCCAGGGCTCGGAGTTGTCCTGATATTCCTGAATTTCCTAATTTTTTAAAAAACGTCCTGAAATGTCCTTATTTTTCAAAATAAATCCTGGAATTTCTTATTTTTTATTACATTCTTTTGAAAGTTTAATTTTAATTAATAATTATATAATTTTTAGTAGTAAACTTTTCTTCCAGTGGAATATATATTTTCTTTCAACTGTTTCTATGCAAGAAGAAAGAGAAAAATTTCCCCCTTTCCTGTTCTCCTTCAAATTGGAAATAGGGTTGCCATACATTCGTCTCTGCTTCGTTTTCAGCCATTGCTCACGAATATCTGACTTCAAAAAATTTAGGTTTGGGTTTACCCTTAAATTCTATTTTCTGCCTATACAGACAAAGATTATGGTTTTAGTAGTGCACAACTATTTACAATGATGGTGAAATTGTAAGAATTATTCGCCTACGTTTATGCGCATGCGTGAAATGCTAATCGCGCCATTTTGAAAGATTTTGATGGGTGTTTTGAAGAATGTTTATTAGCAAGCTCAGAATTTTATTTTTTGAAAACAATTAATTTTCTTTTAAAAATGCCAAGGAAAACGGAATTTTCCAACAAATGGTTGGAACTGCAAGATGGGAATAAATGCCTAATCAAGACCGGGTGCCGAAGTGTTGATGATGTTCATTCTGCAGAGTACTTTGTATGCAAAAGCAAATTCAGTGTTTCAAATATGGGTTTTAGACAAGTGCTTGCTCATGCAAATGGATTAAAACACAAAAAAGCTGTGAACTGTTACAAGAATCAAACACTATTTACTATCAAATCATCAACTTCATCTGAATCCTCGACATCGACTGTAGTAGTGAATAATAAATCATGGCTTCCCAAAACGATATCAGAGAAAACCATTAAAGCTGAAACCATTTTACTTTTGGTGGCAATAAAAAATAATTATTCTTTTTCATCTTTGAATGATTTAGCTAACATTTATGGAGAAATTTCTGATGATCCCTCCATAGCAAAAAATCTCAAATTATCTGACAAAAAAGTCATGTATATGATTAATTTTAGATTAGGTCCGTATTTCAAAACTTTTTGTTTCGGGATATCGGCACTTCATATTTGTCGTTATTGAATGTAAATTCCCAACCAGAAAGAGGTTTTTCAGCTAACAATTCTCTTGTGACAAAGGAGAGAGCTTCTTTATCGGAATTAACAGTTCAAAGTTTACGGATTTGTCATGATGTTATTCGAATGCATGGCAATTCTGTTTCCTCCATTCCATATACCAAAGAAATGATGCATTATATTCAGAAATCTCATGCAGAATATGCATCATATATGGAAAAATCAAAAGATGTAACACAATTAGAGAAGAAAAGAAAGGATGAAGAAGACATAGAAGCTACTTGTGAAAGAAAGTTTAAACAATCGCACTTATTAGAAAAAATTAATGAACTTGAGAAAGAAAAGAAAAATATGCTTGATAATCAGTGTGTAGCTCAAAAACTTTTGGATGTTGCAGCTAAAAAAAATAGCATGTGCTGCTATCAGTAATGATAATATGAGTGATGTGAAAGTTGGACAAATGATGCTGTCTTCTGCTAGTGCAGAGATTGCATCTGTGAATGATAAGTTAAAAAAGTGCAGCATTAAATTATCGGAATTAAATGCTAATGCATCCAGTTCAAAATGTACATTATTCAATTATACATAAATTAATTGTTAATTTAAAGCATTTATCATGTAACTTATTAATTTTCAAAAAATGTTCAGTTCAGTATAGTTTAAATTTCTGTATCATTTTTCATATTGTTGTATTAAAAATTAAAAAACTCAGAATTTATTAAATAGTTTATTCCTTTCTAAAATGTGTTTTATGCATAAAACAGAAATTAATATGTAAAAGTAACATTGGTTTTGCTTAATTATTAAAACATGTCCTGAAAAATGTCCTGATATTTCTTGAAAATAGTGTCCTGAAAAAAAAAATTCTGTACTCCTACCCCTGGATTTCTTTTAATGCATAATTAAATACCTTGTTAAATTTTCCTACCTTTTATAATGGTGTATTTGAAAAATGTGACAAAAATTTTAACGCTGAAAATTAATTTTCATAGTTTGAAAAAAAAGAAGAAGAAGAATTTTTTCTTTTTCTCGTCTTTTCTGTGTTTGAGCTTTTCGAAGCCTTTTTATTTTCTATTTAATCCCAAACTTTTAAAAAGTTAGCAGCTTACTGATTTTATGCATGTTTATGTTTTTGGCACAATAATTATTAATTATGAATTATCTGCTTAAAATGTTGTGACTCTAACCATAATAAAATTATTTTAATTAGCAAATTGTATTGTAAACAAAACTCATTTAAAATATTGATTCTAATTTATTTATAATTCTATAAAAATGTATAATTTGAGTTTGCCTAAATAAGTTAAAAATTCACAAAAAATTTTTACAAATGAATACAAGAGAAAATATCAGTCATTATTTACCTGTAAAAAAAGCACATTTATTTTACACACACAAAATTGATTCCTGAATTTTCATTTTTGGCTCACGATATACAATTTCTTTATATTATCTTTGAATTTGAATATTCTTCAATAAATGATTCATGTTTTTTATTTACAGGTGTCTACTGTCATTTAAAATGAAGGTTTTAATTGAAATAGCATTTGTGTGCAAAAAATTACCTTAGAGCTGTAAACAAACCTAATCAATTGTTCTAATAATATCTGTATTTGTCAAAAACAATTTAATGCTCATTATAATTAATAATAAATTTTCCTTCTTACTCTTGTGTTTTGAACATATATAAAGCGTTATGAAATTCAGTTGGTAGCAAATGATTTCAACCATTAAAATTGTGGCTAATTTCTTCCTTTTATCCCTATATTGTTCCAACAGTATACAAAAAATTCCTTTTTGAAATGTGTTGATCTTGGCTTGCTTTATGTTGAACTAATAATTGAATGGTTAACTCTTTATCTTTGATTGGTAATAGACTTAACTCCCACTTCTGCCACAACTATGTTCAAATTCACTATCAACCACAGATTCCTAATGAATTTGCCTTTATGTTGTAAAGGTGAGCATAGAGAGACAAACGAAAAATTGTGAAAAAGAATTATAAATAATGGCACATATAAATAATTATATTGGTAGACACATCTATAAAATGTCCTCAACTTTGTTGATGAAATGTCCTCATCTTTAAGAATTATTATTGTTATATGAATCTAATATTTGTGGTTTTATATATTTACAATTGAAATTTCACATATTAGTTGTTATAAAACAATTCACATATACACGTCATTTCCATTGAATTTACGCCGAGCTGGTAGCTGAATGGTTAGCGCTCTTGCCTTCGGTTCAACAGTTTGTGGATTCAAATCCCGCCTTAGGCATGGATGTTTGTAGTGGTTCGGAATCCACTTTAAGCCGTAGGTCCTGGTCTAATTAGCCTCGTGTGCAAAAAATTACCATTGAGCGACAAACAAACAATCCAATGAACTTACAAATATATTGTTCAGTAAATGGCAATACTTTTAAAGTTTAAATATATTAGTTTGCAGAAATAGTCGCTCGTTATATCAAATGTTCTCTCCACTCATCACTTTCTAATACTAATATCATCTTGGTATAAACTTGGAAACTATTCCTGTTTAATCTGCCTTATGCTTATGATCTAGCTGCAATTCTTTATAAGATTGGCATATCACATATTGACTGGAATACCTATTGTTTTTCTCAAAATATATATAGTACATGTTAGCTCATTTTACTTGTTTATGTCATTTTTTTCAACTCTCTTATTGATATGTTAGAAAATCATGTTTCACTGAATATTTTTATATTAACTGAAATAGTAAATTGTTTCTAAAATCTTACCAGGACAATTTTCTGTTCTAAAAGGGATAAAATTACATGCTATTTTTTCGCTTATTGTCAAATATGGAAATTAATAATCATTTCGGAACCAATTAATGTTATTAAATATTCATGAAACCTTTTCTTAGTCTGCAGCTTGTAAATTTTCATATTAAATGCAGGTAAGGGCTTAGTTGAAAAAGGAAAATAAAGAAAACATTAATCAAATTGCTAAGGACATAAAAAAATAAAAATTAAATAGTAGCTTTTTTTATTTGGAAATACTTATAAAATTATTCATCTATATTTTCTGAAATTTGCAATAATAACTCCATAAGTGTTTTTATTGTTCGAATGATTTTTGAATAAATTGAAATTTGTTACAGTAAAATAACTATCGTAAGCAATAAATTCTGTATTTTTTAAACTTGTATGCTTTCTACTTTTGATGTAAGACTTTGATACTAAATGTTAACAAGTATAAAATTCTTAAAGTAAGTGCATTAATTTAATATTTTCCCATATAATTTTTAAATGTGTACAACACTAGTAAAATTTGCTTTTATATTTTTAAAAGTTAGCTTATAAAAGAGTTGTTTAATCATACGATTTAATTTTTGAAATTTTTAAATACAATGAAATATTTTGTTTTTTAAACTGAACTTTGAGTGGTTGAAATAAGCAGCATATCTTTTTAATTTAATGTACACAATTTAATCAGCACCAAATGGAATGCACTTTTTAAAAGTACCAAACTCACTGCCTTGGTTTTATAAAGCTGCAGGAAAGGATATGTTACTCTAATGAATAAGATTATGTTTTTGCCATATCTCACACTTTAGGTAAATATCAATTTAATTAACAGTTCAATGACTACAATTCAATAAGACAATGACAAATATTGTTTTAATGTAGTTAATAAAACCATTTTGTTTTCATGGGTAATTTAATTCCTGAATATTTTTAGAAGGAAAATCGGTGTTCTTTGCTACATTTATCTAATAAATTGCGAAAATTAAAAAAAAAAAAAATTATAAATTATTAATTTAAATTTTATAATTTTTTTCTTGTAACATTTATGATTTGAATGGTTGCCAAGTTGTAAGAAGTAGATTTTTATTTAATTAAAGCACATGCAATTTTAATTATAATCTTTTAATTTTCCATTCATAGGTTCAGCATCTCATATAAGAGTTACTATAGTTTCCCCTTTGTTCAATGATCAGAAAATGATACAGGTAAGAATTATTCACATGCTTTAATCAACATTTTTACAATTTTGTTTGAAAGTTTTTAAAATCAAGTTGCTTTTCTGAATAAAAAAATTGTAGCACTGAATTCTCCTGTATATAATTCACAACTGTGTATTATTATCCATAAGGCCTCGTTATCAAGTAAAGATTTAAAATAAATAAGCATTGAATAATATGCAGTGATTTTTTGGCAAAGAATCCAAAATATATACTGCTAATAATGTGCCATTACAAAAAATACACAGTATGATTAAAAAATTAGTAAGTTGTACAGGGAAAAAATATTTATTATGGGAAACATCTATTTAGATTCTCTTTAGATCCACCTCATTACCCAATGCAAAAAACTGAAATATATATATAGTATGCAAAAAATACATACTGCCATGCTAATAATGTAGTGTTGAAAAAAAATACATAATATGATTATAAAAATATTTTAAATCAAGAAAAAGTATTTATGATGTGAAACATCTAGTTGGATTCCCTTTATATACACCTCATTATCAAGAATAAAAAACTGTTAAGGAAGCATCCAATCAATCGCCTAAAGTGATCATTTCGGAAAAATTCTAATAAAACTTATCAATTTTTAGTTTTTACTTATTTTTGAAACATTCTATTTTAAGATTAATTCATTTTGTTAAATTAAATTAAAGAAATGGATTATTTTCTAACTACACATTGTATAATTTTTCTTTTGTTCTGCATATACTTTGTTCTTCATCTTTCATTAGCATGTTGGTCACCAATTCTTTATTTGCCTTCTCTATAACTTTCAGCTTAAAATATAGGGTGTAACTTAGACACTTTCTCGTCTACATGAGAATATATGAACTTGAATGTTTGCATAATGAAACAGGTCACATATAAACAAAATGCAAAATGATGCTAGACAAATGTAATATCCTGTAAATTCTTTCTCAGACATAATTGGAGAAAACTGGCTACAACTGAAATACTCTACTCAAAAAAATTAAAAAATCATGAGGCTGTGGGTAGATTTTGCATGTTTAGAATTGTTTGACATCTGTCTGGCAAAAAAAAAAAAAAAAAAAAAAAAAAAAAGAAAGAAAAACTTAATTTGTGGATATACAAATAAAAAATATTTTCTTAAAAGAAAATTGCTTTTAGTGGGTAATATGGTTTTTCCATATGACCAGCAATATTGAACCCCATTGACGGATCAAGTCAATGAAGCTATTTATGAAGGGCTAAGGTATTCTGTCTTACCCCCTTAGAAGAACTGTTTCTGGCTCTTGGAGTGTTTGTGATAGTGCTAGGCATCCATAAATTCATCTGCCTTAAAATGTCCTAACCATGCTTTATTGGGTTCATGCTCTAGAACACATTGACCATTCCATTTGTATGATTTTGTCCTTCAAAAAGAAATCATGTACAATTACTGCAGTGCAAGGGATTATAATAGGTCTAAGAATCTCACCCCTATATGGACAGCCAGTCAATACTCCATTTCAAGTAATATTGAGATCAGTGTCCCCATCAATGGAAATAACTGCATAGATCCTCACTATCCCATTTCTATTGCTTTTTGCCCCATTCCCTGCAGGTGTGACAGTACCTTGCTGTTAAAGGGACACTACTGGCGTCATGCTATAGGACCATACCATTGATCAATGAAGATACAGCCCTACAACATGAAGGCAGTTTTGAAGAATTTGTGTCAAAACTGTGGTACTTGTTGCTAATAAAAGGTGTTAAAATGACATTTATATTTCAGTATCTCCAAGTAGTTAGCATTAAATAATAGTCTTCATTGAGCTTTGTTGCACGTCTACCAATTTTGCTTTGATATTCCGCCTGCATTTCTAATCTCTAAAAAACAGTCCCAGATCAGGAAATCAAACTTTGTGAAACTCCAATAGCTTCTGCTACTTCATATTGTGTTTGGGTCCCTCTAACCAGCCAACAGTCCTTTGAGTTTCTGATTTGGTTAAATAATTTTGCTGAGACATCACACTCATCATAATAACATGCCTACTGAATGTCAATTATTCTTTTCTGTTTTGTCTTGCATTAAGTTAAAGGCCAAATTTCATTTCATGCCACTAAAGCATCGTTTTTAATATTAAAATTGAAATTTTTTATACTGGCAATTTGAAAATAAAAAAATTTTCATTTGTGACTCTTCCATTTTTTACAAAGAAAATTTAGTTATTTTATAAAAGACCTATGTTTTGAACTGTGTACATAAGCTGAGTTGTTAAAGCTTTCAATGCCATTTATTACTATTTTATAAGATATACAGTGTTTCTTTCAAAACTTTATTGTAAGCTTTTCTGAATGAGAATGCTTTTTTTTTTCCCATCAGATTAAAAGCAATTGTCAAATAATATACAAAACAAAATTTGAATTCTAACACATAATCCATGGATTATTCACAGGAAAAACTGTAATATGTATTAAATTTTTTTTCTGAAAATTACATTACTTTAAGTTATCTATTTAAATTTGTTTAGAAATAAGTGTATGCAATGAAATAGATATTTTAAAATATATTTCATATAATATTAAAAGCTTTTACAATTTCATTGCTGTGTTTTATATTTCCTTTTCCTAATTGAATTTAAACCATTTTTATAATGTTTTTTATAAAAAAAATTTGCTTATTATTTCTTATGCAAACATTTCTACAGTTATGTCTTTCAATAATACTAGAAACAAGCTCTGTGTTTGACCATGTAAATAAAAACAAATCTTGGCAATTTCTATTATTTATTTGTTTATTAAGAATATTACATTTTAAGATTTGTACTCTTAGCTTTGAATTTTTACCCACCTTATGGAGCATTGTGATTTCAGTCTAGAAATAATTCAATCACTTTTAAATTAATTTCATTTGAACTTTAAAGAATTTTTTCAATTTTAAACTTTTTGAATACAAGTATTGTTCCTAGAAAATTTTGAAGCAGACTTTGTCTTAGAACAAATTGTTCAATAATATAATAAATTTGAGATGCATTCACTCATAAAATTACTAATAAAAAACAAAATATATAAATAAATAACATCAAATTGTTCTATTTAAATACTGAAACTTTCTGAGTGAAAAAAAATTCAGTTAATATTGCTATGTAAATAATGTGTTATTCATTTGAGTGAAATTCCAAACAGAATTTTCATTTAAAAAAATTGCCATAAAAAATCTAATCTTTTTAAATAATATTTTTAAAACCAACTAGCTGAATTTTTCATGAACATTTGTGATTTTTTTTATGTGCTCAAAGATAAGTTTACCATTATCTTTAGGCACATAAAAAATGATTAAAAGTAATAAAGCAATTTTAATTTCTACTTTTTACTACCTTTTTCATAAAACTTGCACAAAATTATATTATTTATGGGAACATATAATAGTCATTTTAGTATATGAAAATACTGTTTAAACTGTTTTTTAGAGCAAGTGATCTCTAAAAAACTGAAAAATTAAAAATCTGTTTTCTTTTTTAGAGACACCGTATGGTTAATGATGCCCTTCAAGAAGAGCTTAAAGGTCCAATCCATGCTTTGTCTATTTATGTAAGTGTATTAACTTCATTAGTGTCGCTTGGCTTGTGATTCTTTATTTATACTGAACTCTTCAAAAGATAAAATGCAATTTAAACTGTTGAATCTTACAATAATTATAAATGATGAGAATTTTATAATTATTTTTAACAGGAATAAAATTCTTAAAAGAATTTTATTTTCATGAATTATACTTGTTGATGTGTAAATAGTTAAAAAAAGATTTTTTTTTCATTTGTTATCAATATCATTTGATAGCAAATTATTTTGAAATACTGAATATAATGTGTTAATCATAATGTAATATGCATCTACAGATGTTTGGTACATGTGAATGATTTTATTGATCTTATATTTAGGCAATTGCACCAACTGAAATCAAAGAAAAAATTGAAAAAAAAGAATCACCACCTTGCCGAGGAGGTTCGGGTCTTTAGAAATTTTTTTTGCAAAGTCACATAGTATTTTAAATGTATTGTTGTTACTGTTACTTCAAATATGAGATTAAATATTTGAATATCTAGTAGAAATTATTATATTGCTTTTATTTGAATATATAATTTAAATAATAAATGTAACATTTTGATTGAACATTTTTCTAACATGAGCTTTTCTACTGCAAAACTAATTTTCCTTTAAAATATTTTTATTTCTAATAGTTATTTAAAGAAAATTGTCAGTTGTGCTTAGCAAAAAAGTATTATGATAGAACATGAGTTCTCTAATATTCATAACTTGAAGAATTTCAGAAGGTCACTGAATTATGTACCAGTTAATTGTGACTTTCTTTCATTCCTGTTACTAGATGGTATAATAGTTTTGTATTTCTGTAGCAAATGTTGTAACATTATTTCTGTTATGGCACATTTCACAATTATGTGTGGAAGCTGGATTATCTTTAATGAATCGTTTTTCATTTTTTATTTATTTATATATGTTAAAAAATGCGAATGGCGTACAAATTTTCCTATCATGAAATTTTTAACCAAACATCTTTAGAATTTAGTTAGTTTAGTGTGTAAAAATGGGCATGGTTTGGCAATTTAAAAATTTTTGTGGTTTAAAAATTCTTAAGTGTTTGCAAGTGGCAATAACTGCTTGAATAAACGAAGAGAAATGAAAATAGCAAGCATTATAAATTTTGAAATATTATATATATATATATATATATATATATAGATAGATAAATTTAGATATATATAACAAATTGATTATAAAGTATTTAATAAGAAATTTGTTGTTTATTTTCAGATAGTTTCTTTAATATTAGGTTCATAATTTGTATTCATTAGCTTAACATATTTCACAACTAATGCCCTGTCAAGTCCATTTCTATTTAAATATTTTATAAAGTCCTTCGAATAAAATAAATTTTCACACAAATATGGGGGTCTGAACATTAATAAAAGAGAATTATTCAGTGTTTTTATTTATATAAAGTTATTTGGTAAAATATCCCATACATTTAGTATAATATTTTCAATTTTTATTGTGTGATCAACATTATCTGCTCTACTTTCATAATTTTCTTTACACTTCAGAAATCAAATCTTTAAAATTTGTTTTCCATGCTACTTTGCTTCAAAATTTAACTAATTGCCTCTCTAAATTTAAAAAATAAATAAATAAATAAATACCTAACCAACATAAATTCAGTTAACTCTCCATGTTTCAAATTCTGTTTTTTATGGATGCAAAATAAAGTAAAATGCACTTTCCAAACTTTTAAATTTATTGAATCTCACCTCAAAAAGTTTATTTTATATCCTGCATAATCATTAAATATTTTTAATTTCATTTTCTTGAATGCAACAGAGATTGCAAATATGATTGTGTTTTGAAAATGTTTTTGTAATTAAAGAAAATATTTCCTGAAATATTCCTAGAAATAAAATATATATTTTTATTTCTAAATCCTAATAAAGAGCACAAGGTTTGTCATAAAAATTTTGATATTTTCAAACATTGTTAAAACAATTAGTATATGTCAAAATTCCGCAATTTTGACGTAAGATCTATTGCGTGTATAAAGCTTAATATTTTTATTATAACTAACATTTCACTGGAAAATATTTTTAAACCATGCTTCACACAAATTATTTTTTGTTACATACAGTGAAATTCAATCAAAGAATGTGAAATATTTTGCTTAAGATACTGAATAATACCAATGTTTGTCTCTATCACACTAGGAGCGCCATCTATTTTTACAGAGACTATTTAATGAAGATTCGTACTCACTTCTTTAAATGCAATATCAAATTTTTTAAAAGTATCAAAACTGATTCACTTCAATATTGTTTTTCATTTTATTAACTCTTCTTTCATTATATTTCCAAATTTATACTGAGCAAAAACTGATGATTGTTCATAACCATTTGCATCATTACTCTTATCTCATACAATTAATTGAATACATTTCTACCTAATTTAAGTTATGTATTTGCAAAAAAAATATTTCTTTTAAATTCTATTACTTGTGCATTAGGTAACTTGAAAACCAACAGCTGCAATATTAGTTTTTGGAGCCACAAAAAACTTTTTAAACCACTACTTTGAGAAAAATTATCTCATTTTTCTTTTATAAAGAATATGTTTTTTTTTCTTCATTTGTTGACATGTTGAGATTAGAATGCAGCATTTCAAAATGTCTTTTAACATTATATGTGCCTGAATTCACTTTTTTTTTGTTACAAATTATATATATAACCATTTTATTCCTTTCAATCACACCATATTTATCAAACCATTTAGTTTGACATGGCCTGGACCTTGTATCACTTGTTTCAAATTTTTTAACCACTGACATTATACAGGTTTAAAATTAAAAATATTTATATTTAGAATACAGTTATTTGAGAATAGATATTTCATTAATATACCTAATATACACATTACTTTTAAAGGCGTTCGAAATGGATGCCACTAAGTTTAGCACTGGTACTGATTGGCACAAGCACATCTTAAATGGGAAATCAAAAATTGCTGGATATCTGAGAAGAGAGGTGTGTAATGTTTAGCTTTATTGGATTCATCGTTCGCAGCAAGGTAATGAACTGATTACCACTTGGTATAAATTGAGTATTACAGTTTCAGTTCGCCAAATTTATTCGCCAAATATCACTAAGTGATTATTCGCCAAAAGTGTCACCAAATACAGCGCCGGAATATCTCTCTGGATGTCATTTGTCATCTCTATATCCGGAAAAAGCTTGCACATTATTTGAGTTTTCTGCCATTTTCAATTTGCATGTCGCTATCTTAGTTAGTCATTTTTTTATTGGATGTAAAGCACAGTAATTTAAATCCTGTTTTTTCCACCTATAAAATATATCTTTTCCATCACATAACAGATCTTATTTTTTCTTAAAAAAAGCTAAATTAAGTACTTAATATATAGAATTAAATTCTATTATATTTTAGTTTTCAAATTATAAAAAAAACTGATACAATATGAATGGAATTACATAACGTTGTATATTAAAATATTTGTAAGACAAAATACATTTAAAATTTATGTATGTAATGTAAAATACTTTTTTAAAGCATCATTTTTATGTTTAGTTCCAAGAATAAGTGAAAAATTTATAAACATGATCGTAAAAATCCTTCCTTTGTAATTTGCTATTTATTTTTTTATTTCACTTCGGATGTAACGCAGAATATAAATATTGTCGTTTATATTCACTTTTTTTATTTTGCTGTGGATATAGTGCTGGAATTTCAATCCTGTCTTTTATATTCATTTTGTATTCCACTATGTATATCTTGCCATAAATTAAACACTGACTTTTATATTCATTTTGGATTTCGCTGTGCATGTAGAGTACCAGACAAAAAATGAAGGTAAGAATTTTATTTTAATTATTTTCTACAAACATAAATTCCTAGAATTGTATGTTAAGTATTTAAATTTCCAATAATAGCAATTTATAAAATCGTTCAATTTTTTAAATTATTCTAGATTCGTATACTTTTATGTAGTAATAATTTGTAACATTCTATCTTTTTAAATCTGAAATTCATTATTTTATTTATTTTTAACTAGATGTTATTGAATGCAATTATTTTTACTACTTTATTTCCTTTAATCTGAATTCTGAAATATTTTTAAATTACTGTTTTCTTATTTACCGTAAGGCTTAGCAATTTGAAATCAGGGTAAACCCATCTTTATTAATATTGCTGTTATTATTGTTTTCGTATTTAATGTTAGACCTAGCAATTATTATTTTTAATATGATTTTTATTTCTGTTTTCTTATTTTAGCAGTTTGAAATCGGATGAAACTCCTACTATTTATTTATGCCGATTGGCGCCCATTCTGGGTTGTTAATCAATTTCCAATATCCTTTCTCCTCCGCTTGGCGAAAAATATTTTTCCCAAGCTGAGACGGTAATCCCCAGTTTTACCACTATCTGTGACTAAGCATTTCATCTCATCTGGCTGTTTGCGAGCAAGGATATAACAAACTGTTGGTCCTAAAAATCCTTAGTTCAGCATTGATATGAGAATTGGTACATTACATATTCTACAAATTCTATGAAATAATTGAAAAAAATACAAATAGAATACAAATTATTCACACAAATTAAAAATCCAAAAAAACCTGCGTAAACAAATGGTTCCCCAGCAATTGTTTGTCTGTTAAAATATTTGCGTGGGTCAATCTCTGACCCACAGGTCATAGGTTCGCCGTCACTGTTGTATATCAATAGGTAGGTACAATGATTATTATCGATTGATTATATTATAACACACACAGGCTACCTGAGTTGAATCATGAACCCTAAAAAATTCTATAAACAATTTAAATATAATAGGACAGGATGAATTTTTATCGCTAAATGCTAACTGTACATGTCTTATGTAATCGTGATTTAATTCTAATTTAAATTTATAGAAAATTCTAATTATAGCATTGCCATTTTTCCTTCTGTTTAAAATTAACTCTGTATTAAATTACTTGCAACTGACAGGATAAAGTGTGATTCATATTTCATAATCAAACTTTTAATTTTTTACAATTCTAACTTATTTTTTACACATTTATGCCTTTTATTATTTGTTCAAAAATATAATGCCTTCATTATTTCACTCTTTACATCATCAATTCATTTTTTACATTTCTAACTTAATTTTTTACATATGCATGTATTTTATTATGTTTGTGGGGCACGATGATATTGGCAACAATTTTTTATATTTGCAAAAGCAGGTACATTAGCCGACTCTATTTATGAGCACAAGAATAGGATAATACTGTATTTTTCAGAAACAAAATCCAAGAAGTTTTGTTTACACATGGCAAAAATTAAATTTTAACTTTTTTAGTGCTGTCGCTCTACTTCTCCAATGAAGGGTACTGAATGCTTGTACTTCCTAGGGACCTTGCTAGGTCTTCCGAAACGTTTCTGAAGAAGGATAAGTGTCTTCCAAATTAAACCGAACTCGAGCAGGGTGTTTTTTTTTTTTTTTTTTTTTTTTTTTATCGTGTTTAGCGGGTTTCCGAACTTTAAGTAGATTGTTGCGATTCCACTGTTACTGAGTTGTTTGAGATTCCTTCTATGTTGTCGCTGAAAAAACATTTAAGGAAGGAGCAAAACTTGTTTCAATTAATAGTTTTTGACAATAATACAATCAACAGTTTATATCAAGAAACAGTTTTTGCTCCTCCTTTAATGTCAAAAGTAAAGTGATGTTGATCTCGTTTAATAACTTTAAATGGATCTTCGTATAGTGGCTGCAATGGTCCCTTAATTGCATCTGTTTGCACGAACACTTGTGAAAAAGACTGAGGGCGTTCGAAACAATAATGGATGATCTAGCATGTGTGGACGATGGTACTGGTCGGAGATCTTCAAAATGACGCTTTAACTGCTGCAGAAAATCCGAAGAATATGACTTTTTTTAACAGCTTTCAGGAAATCACTTGGAAGACGTATATTAGTACCGTACAAGCAGTCCTCGGGAGTGGAATTGGGCTCTTCTCGAAAGGTCGATCTCAAACCCAATAAGACTGTTGGCAATACCAGAGTTCATTGTTTCTGTGCATGGCGCATAATAGCAGCTTTCAAGGTACGGTGCCGTCTCTCCAAGAACCCGTTGCATTTTGAACTGTAAGCGGTGGTGTGTTTCCGTTTAAAGCCAAGGATGTTTGAGAATTCCATGAATAGAGCTGATTCGAATTGCGTTCCTCTGTCAGTTACAATTATACTAGACACTCCAAAGCGTGAAACCCATCTTTTGTAAATCGCAGCTGCCAGTGTGTCTGCAGGAATGTCTGGGACTAGAAACGTCTCGGGCCACCTAGTAAACCTGTCGATTATAGTTACACAATAACTCTGTTCCGAAGTCGGTAAGGGACCGACAATGTCATATATCTCTTCGAAGCTTTTGGTGACAGACAAATAGTTTTCCAAGGTGCACGAGTATGCCTTGAGACTTTAGATTTTTGGTTCATGAGACGCTTTTTGGACCAATCCTTGCAATCTCTTCGAACAAAAGGCCATATGAATTTCTTTGAAATCGCTTTAACAGTAGCGTTTGTACCAGGTTGCGCAACAGAATAAATAGCTTCAAATTCACTTCTCCGAAAAGTGGACGGTACATAAGGTCTTGGGATGCCAGTCGATGTGTCACAAAATAACTCTTTGTCAGACCCTAACATCGGAAACTTCCTGAATTGCATACTTATGTCAGAGTCCACGAGAGATTTTTTCGTCTTTCTCTTTTTCAATTCCCATTGAGGCGTAATCAAGGGATTCTTGGATCTTAATTTCCTGTATCCTTGATAAGGCATCCGTGAGCTTATTTTTTTCTTCCTGAAATATGCTGAATGTTGGTTGTAAATTAGCCAATGAAATTCAGATGGCGCAATTGGCGTGGTGAAGCTTTATCACATTTTTGTTGGAAAGAGTATATCAAAGGGCGGTGGTCCGTATAGATGGTGAAATTTTTATCTTCTATATAATGTTTCACAGCTGTATAAGCCGCTAGAAGTTCTCGTTTGTACGTTCTATAGCGTTTTTGAGTGTCTATGAACTTCTTGAAGGAAAAAACTCAGGGTGCTCCCAGACCCTGGAAACGTTTTATTGAACCATAGCCCTTATTGCATTACCTAATACATCAAACTTAATCTTACTGTATGGCATGGATGGACTAGCAGGTAGCTTTAGAAAGTAGCTGTTCACTTTTCTTGAAAGCTTCGCTTGTTTCTGCCGTCCAAGCTATCTTTGACTTATCATTTTCCTTTTTACCTTTCAGAAAGTCACATAAGATTGCTTGGTTTTCTGCTGCCTTAGAAATAAACCTGTAATAGAAGCTAAGTATCTCGCAGGTCCTTCATTTTTTCAGACTTTTTGTATTCTGCAATGATTTTACTCTTCTGTTAATGCTATACCTTGTTGAGTCACGTGAGGCTCTAAGAAGTTGATTTCTGATATCATAAATTGACATTTGTCAATGTTGATTACTAAATTCCTAGCTTGCAATCGAAGAAAAACTTGTTTCAGATGAGCCATGTTCTTCCTCGTTCTTTGAAGCGATGAACAGATCATCGAGGTAAGTGAAACAGAAGTCTAAGCCTCGCAGTACCGAATGTATGAACCTTTGGAAGATTTGAGCAGCGTACCCGAGATCCATTTGTGGGAACTTGTAAAGCCAAAAGGGCGTGCAATTTCTGTAAAGCCCAAAGGGGGTGCAAATTGTTGTCTTCTCAATATCACACTAAGTTCGATTGGAATCTGGTTCCATGCTCTTAAGGTGTAAAATGATGTGCATCCATGCAGCTGCCCAGTGAAATCCTGTATATTAGGTAGAGTATACTTGTCTGGCTTAGTAATGGCATTCAAGCCTTTGTAATCTCCCCAAGCACGTAAACTACCGTTTTTTTTGGGAACTATGTGCAGTGGACTGGCTCAGTTGCTCTTCGATGGCCTACAAATTCCTTGTTGCATCATAAATTCATATTCTTTCCGAGCGATTTTCATCTTTTATACTGACAACCCCTATGCTTTGAAACAACCGGTGGTCCTATAGTTATTATATCGTGTGTCACATGGTGATTAACATATATCGTTCCCAAACGTTCTTTGATGATATTAGTAAACTCTTTCAGAAGAACGGAAATTTTTGGATCTAGAAGATACAGTCGTCAGAATAGTTGATGAAACATTAGCTTTTTTGCCGAAAGACTTTAATCACGTTACAGAATCAGTCAACTTTTACGTTTAACATCCACTGAACATTAACGAATTTGTGAAGAAAATCTGCTCCTATTATCAGTTTCGTATGATAAATGATAATCTGCAATGATAAAAATGCAAGGAAATCGACGTCGAAATTCTAGGTCCACAAAAGACGCCGCGATCCATAAGTATTTAAGCGAGAGCTATTAGCTGCATATAAAGAAAAGTTCTTGTCATGCAGTCGTTTTTGTTTGTTAGATGCCGGCATAACCGAAATATTAGCGTCAGTGTCGATCAGGTATTTCCTTTTACTAGTGTGATCAAACATGAAGAGGCGACTTGAACTTTGGCTCACATCGTCATTTGTCGTCAATGACGTGCCTCATAGTTTTCCTGTTCATCAACATCAAACTTACACGGTTCAGTACACTTTGTGGATCTTCGTATTGTACCGAGCTTCAGTGTTCGTGTGGATTGAGAGTTGAATAAAGCAACCACTCAATGAAAACCAAGACTTTTATTCATAAAAATCCCACTAGATATACCAGCTGTAACAATCACAACTATACAGCTACAATTCGTCAGATACAATAAGTAACAGCTTCCAGTCACAGGTCTCAAATACTTCAGACAGAGAAGTGTGAAGTGAGTGAGTGAAGACGATTAGATTAGCAGTCACCACTAATCGTCTTCACTCACTCACTCACTCACTGACTGTCTTCACAAAACTAAACTCCTTCTATGTCGGGCTGCGGTATTTATACCTGACTTGGCGGGGAAATCTATCTATTTCGCCAAGGTTCTAGAAGCTTAGGTGATGGATGTGTTAAAAGCCTAACGAACAATCACTTAACTAATTTTTCATTAAGTTTACTTCTGCATATTGCCATGTCAGGACGTCTAAAAGAAAATACTGCACTTCAGTAATAAATAACAAATTTATTGAACATTGCTCTTCATCATTCTCTTACTGCCTCTCTTGATCGACGTACATTAACTAACTATATTTTGTTCGCCCTCTAGTGGCGATTTTTCAGTTCTCACATTCGGCCAGACTGACCTTACAATTGTCCTCAAATGATATAATAATACTCAATTACCAATTAATACGGCAAATATTAACATTAAAAACTTATATTAAACACAGCAGATTAAATAAAATTATTAACTACGTAATTAACATTATTTTTCATTCACACAAAACAAATACTGTAATTATAATCCTTAATAATGCACATCTTTCATTAAAAGTAGAAAAATTATTAAGTTATATTAACAAAAAACTATAATAATATATAATACACTTTTTTTCCACTAGTACTTAATACAATTCTAAATTCCAATAATATTATTTACAACAAAAGTTTACAAGGTTAAATGAACTTAGTATTAAATCATTCACAGAATAAATTTAACAGACTTTCATTTGTTTGATGAATATTTCAGTATACAGTAAATAATCTTTAAAGTTATTTATTTTTGGAATCAATAATTTATGATAAGTTCATTGCCTTTTAATTACAATTTTTTCTTTAAATAAAAGTGGAAAGATCTCACCATTTAGGATCTTTCATTCAGCTTTAGTCCTTGCGAGTGGATCTATGTGGATTGCGTCTAGGGCTGTTCAGAGAATAGTCATCATCACTATTGGTACTATCGATGTCACTATCTTCATCCGAATCTGGTTCATTTATCCATGATTTTAGTTGACTAATGTGAGCTGTTGTTGCGTAGAAGTGGCCTTTCTTTTTTTCTTCCTGTTGAGTCACACGGTAGACATCGTTCGGCAATACAATTAGAGGGCCTCGGTACTTAAATTGTGTCTTCGTAGGTTGGCCTGAAGATTTCGGAGCTCTTTTCATTACAACAATTTCTCCTCGTTCAAACTTTATAGCTCTACATCTCTTTTTATCATAATATTTCTTCATTTTTTGTTGACTTTCTTCTATTTGTCTTCCAGATTCTTCCTGTACTATTGATGGATCTTGCCAACTCTGAGCTTTTTCGTCATCTAACTTTCTCAAAATTCCATCGTTGAATCCTGGAGAATAACCGTGGAGCAATTCAAATAGTGTCTTGTTCGTTGACTTGTTAACAAAGATGTTCAAGTTCCTCTCAACTTCATGTATTTTAACATCCCAATCTTTGTGATTCTGATCTTCCATACCAGTTGTTATAGTAGACAATATTGTTCTGTTAACTCTTTCAACCATTCCATTTGCACATGGTCGCTTCGTACAATTGAGTGTATGATGTATACCATTTTCAGCACAATATTGTTGAAATTGATGCGAAGTGAAACAAGTTCCTCGATCTGTTACTATTTTCTCAGGTAGACCATGAGTGTTTACAAAGTTTTTCAGAGCCTTCAGCACATGTAATGTTGATGTACTCTTTACTGGAGTCAATTGGACAAATCTTGTGAAATTATCTATCATGACCAGAAGTTCTTGATTACCTTTAGAACTCTTAACATAAGGTCCTAAATGATCCATATGTATAACTGCAAAAGGTTTACGACCTGCTTTAATTGGATTTAATAAGTCCGACTGTTTTCCTGACGACGTTTTGTTCATTAAACATTCAAAACATTTTGAAATGTGCCTTCGTACATAACGTTTCATATAAGGAAACCAATACAATTCTTTTATTTTATTAACAGTTCTGTCAACAGAAAAATGTCCCATAAGATCATGGAATTTGATTACTGTACTTTTTCTCATACTCTTTGGAATAACATAGAGAAATTTTTCTTTTCCATTTTCATTGATGCATCTAAATAATCGGTTTCTCTTAAACACGTAATTTCTTATAAGCTGTTTTTCTGCCTTTGTTCTATCATGATCTTTTTTTCTGAATATTTCTTTAATTTTCGTATTTCTGGATCAGCCTGCTGTATCATCAATATTTGTTCATCTTCACTCAAGATCAAACAAACTTCTAATTTATTTTTAATGAGGGATGTCAATGTATCTTCTAATTGCCAAATTGGAGCTCTGCTCATTGCGTCTACGTGAGCCATTTTCTTTCCGGGCCTATGTTTTATTTCAAAATCGAATTCTTGAATTAAATCACACCATCTTGCAATCTGAGGATTCTTTGTTTTCTTTGAATTCATGTACATCAATGCTTGACAATCTGTCACTATTTTGAATTTTATGCCTAATAAGTACTGCCTTAATCTTTCGAGAGTCCACATAATGGCCATCAATTCAAGCTTGCTTGAATGATGCTTCTTTTCAATTTCAGTTGTCTTTTTGCTGACACAATAAACCAACCGCCATTTATTGTCTGGTCCTTGTTGTAAAAGCATGCCTGCTAATCCACTAGAGCCTTGCATCACAATGTACTTCCGTTTTAGCTTGAGGGTTATAATGGGCTAACACAGGTTGCTGTGAGGCTATTTTTCAATAATCGAAAAGACTGCTCTTGCTCTTCTTCCCACTTGAAAGATTCTTCTTTTTGCAAGAGTCGTGATAAAGGTTCTGCCTTTTGTGCATATTTTTCCACAAATCTCCGAAAATAACCAGTTAAACCTAAAAATCTACGAATATCATGAATATTCTTAGGAGTTGGGAATTCTCTTATTGATCTAATTTTTCTCATTCCTGGTTTTATTCCTTCTCTATTAACAATACACCCTAAAAATTCTACTTCCTTTTTGCCGAATTCACATTTTGACAATTTTAAAGTCAAATTAGCAGAACTAAGTTTGTCAAATACCTTTTTTATTCGTTCAATCATATCAGTCCAATTCTTCGTTGGTATTAAAATATCATCTAAATAACACAAATTTTTTTTATTTAACAATGGTCCTAATACTTGATACATTAATCTCTGAAATTCTGAAGGTGCATTTGTCAAACCAAAAATCATACGTTCAAACTGACCTGTTTCATTCGGGGTAATAAAAGCAGTTTTTAACTTAGCTTCCTCTGTTAATGGTATTTGAAGATAACCATGAGCTAAATCTAATGTCGTGAAAATATTACATTCACCAAGACATTCTAATAAATCATCAATTCTGGGCAAAGGGAATTTTGCTTTAATTGTCTGATTATTTAATTTTCTGTAATCTACAACAAGTCTATTCTCACCAGTTTTTTTTTTCTTTTGAACTAACAATACTGGATTGGCATAAGGTGATCTTGTTTCGGAAACTATTTTGTTTTCCTTCCATTCCCTAACAATATTCTTAATACAGCTTCTCTCAGTTGCATTTGTTTTATAGGGACGTAAACAAACTGGTTTGCTTCCTGGAACTTCATTAATTTCCATTTTAGTTAATGTAGTACATCCTAACTCACTTATATTCATGGCAAAACAATCTCTATTATCATTAACTAATTTCACAATTTCCAACTTCTTACCATAAGAAATAGCGTCATCGAATTTAATATCGTCTATTTTAATCGCGCATTTATCCTTATTTACAGTGTATGTTGTATCTTCAGTTGCATTACATAGATTATTAAATGGAAGAATAAATTCAGAATTTAAATTCCAATCCTGCGATATATCTTTTACCCTACTCAGACATTAATTTTCTTTTAACTTAACATCAAAAGAGCCGTTATTCATAATAGGAATTACCGTTTTACCATTTTTAATTTCAAAAAACTGAATCGAAATTTTTTTCTTTTCCCTCTAATAATACAAGACCGTTTTCCATATTTTCTGTTTTTGCCTGAATAAAATTTATGCTATTTTTTTCTATTATAATCGGTTTTTCCGTTTTTAATTTTATTTGTTGATGTTTCGATTCGACTTCCGCTTCAGAAAACGGAATACTATTCGAATACCAAATGTGCAATTTGGAGCGAATTCGGGCGAAAGCGATTTCTGTTTTGTCTAGAAAGTCTCTTTCTACAATTAGATCAAACGACATAGTATCATCATTCACAACGTATAGTTCAAGTGTTGCTCTGACGTCGTCGATTCTTAATTCCACTTGACTTTTTCCAAGTGTGAAAGCAGATGCAACAGTAGAGCCAAATCCAAACAATTTTCTCTTTAACGGAATTATATTCAGTTTTAATTTAATTGCAACCGAATTCTTAACTAAAGAAATGCTCGATCCCGTATCTATTAAGCTATTTATCGAATGCTCAGAATTATTATTATGCTTCCTTCATTAAAGCATTTAATGGTGTAAGGTTTTCAACAGTTACCGTCAAACTATTTTTGTCTTTGTTTATCGAACAATGCCGTTGGGTATGTCCCCTCTCACCACATTCTCCTCAATTAAAATTTTTCTTTCTTTTGGACAGTCTTTAGAAATGTGCCCATAATCATTACAGTTGAAACATTACATTCACGCTATTTTTATCATTACGAGAACTAAAATTCGTGTTACGCTTTTCTTTAGAATAAAACACTCATTATTAGGAAACTTTTTTAATTCGGGGTTTTCTCTTACTTCACTTGAAATTTTCATTTTTACTGCGATCATTAAATTTGCTTACATAATTATCAAAATAAGATCTTTTTTCAAAAAATTTCACGTTTTTGTTTTCAATGTAAGATTTTATTCCGAATCTAGCATTCTCATACGAATCTAATTTTTCTGCTAATTTATCTGGATTAATGAAATTAGTCCATTCATCTATAAGTGATTACGAATGGTAGGGGAAACACTTTTCTTTAATTGTTCTGTAACAATTAAGTCCTTAAGATCTTCTAAATTAGTAATTTTAAGACCATCTTACCACTCATTAAAATAATTTCGTAACTCATAAGTAAAATCTTTCCATGTATTCTTAATTGTACAAGAATGTTCATAAAATTTCTGCCGAAATCTTTCTGGACTTAATTTAAATCTTTTTAATAATAGTTCCTTCACATAATAATAATCATTGACTTTATCGTCCGGTTCGCGGGCAATACACTGGGTTATTTCATATGGTAGAAGTCCTAAAAGATGGAAAACCCAATGAGCTTCGTCTAAACCCATTCGTCGCGCTTGTCTTTCAAATAATATATGATAAAAACTTATATCACCTTCATTCACATCATATTTTTGCATAAGATGTTGCAAATTGCAAGAATCGCGCCTTTCTGAATTAAAATTGTTCGCATTACCGGCATTTTCTTTTGCATTTTCGTTTCGTAATTTCTGTAACTCAAATTCACTACTGCGCTTTCTTCCTCGTCTTGTTTTTGAGCTAAGAAATCTTCAATAATACTATCCAATAATTTTGAACTAATGATTATGTTCCTTAAATCTATTACCTTACAATCTTGGGGAACGGTTTCTCCTAATTCAGTAGCTAAAATAATTAAATCTATCTTTTTGCCTTTCGCCAGAAATGAAGTCAGTTTAGAGCTTACAGAAATCAAAAGCGAAAAGATATAAAAGATAACTCACTTGCGTATTTTCGTTTCTTTTATTCCGTGTTGATGTAACTCGTCGTTTCATGTACTTTTCGTCCTTTTCCTTTTTCTTCATTCAAAATTAATCCTTACTTATCAGGAGCGTATTCCTATTTTTAATCATAATTCACAATCATACGAGTTTCGATATCGGAGAAGAAAACAAAACAAGCATCAAAGGACGATACATATCCCGCTTCTGAAATGTTAAAAGCCTAATGAACAATCACTTAACTAATTTTTCATTAAGTTTACTTGTGCATATAGCCATGTCAGGACGTCTAAAAGAAAATACTGCACTTCAGTAACAAATAACAAATTAATTGAACATTGCTCTTCGTCATTCTCTTACTGCCTCTCTTGATCGACGTACATTAACTAACTATATTTTGTTCGCCCTCTAGTGGTGATTTGTCAGTTCTCACAGATATTTCCAGAAGTATCTTCTTCGCCAAGTCGCGAAAACATTGCCAAGTCACCAAATCAATAAAAAACCCGCTTTTAACGTACAACACGTCTAAATACCGCAATTTTTGTCCAAGATGTATTCCGATATCTCTGAGATATTTTAAGACGTATACAATAATTATTTGTAACATTGCCCCCGTCTGAAGGACTGCACGTCCCGAGCAGTACAATCCCCTGATAGGAGGCCAAATTTAATATTAAAGAATTTACATTTTAAGAGGATACAGAACACATTACATACACAAACAACTAAACATACAAATACAAAAAAAAGAAAATAATAAAATTATGTATACTATTTACAAAGAGACTATGGTATACTAATTTTTACTTTATATTACGATAAGGACCTAATCTATCATAATGTACTACCTTTCGTTTTGAAGAAGATGATTTTCTTATACGAACCACGACGTCATTCAGTCTTTAGGACTGTGTAGGGACCTTCGCAGTTGGCTTGCAACTTTGGAAAAAGTCCTTTACGTCAAATCGGGTTCTACGACCAAACTTTATCACCTTCCTGAAATTCATGTCCTGTCGCCTTTGTGTCATACCTCGTCTTCATTCTTTCGGTCGTCAGGTTGATTCGATCACGAGCGAAATAATGGACATATTCAAGATGTGCCTGAAGGTCTTGAAGGTATTCCTCTGGCGATGAAGATGTATCCGGTGGACGGCCAAACTGAAGATCACAAGGGAGACGAAGTTAGCGACCAAAGAGCATTTGTGAAGGAGTGTATCCGGTGTCTCATGGACAGCACTGCGATATGCAAGCAGAAACAGCGGTAGCTTCAAATCCCAATCCTGCTGATTTCTGGAAACCATAAGTGAGAGATTATCAAGATGGTTCTGTTAAACCTCTCTACCATGCCATCCAATTGCGGCTGTAATGGCGTGGTCTGCGTCTTGTCTATTCCGAGAATTTGGCACATTCCTTTAAACACAGCAGAGGTGAAATTTGTCCCTTGATCTGAATGAATTTGTAAGGATGTGCCGAATCTGGAAACCCATTGCTGCAGTAGTACCTCGGCTATTGCAGTCGCTTCTTGATCAGGGATTGAAAACGCTTCAGGCCACTTAGTAAAGTAGTCCATGACAACTAGGATGTATTTATTGCCATTTGAAGATCGTGGTAAAGGACCCAAAATGTCCAATGCTATCCGCTCAAAAGGTTCTCCTACATTATACCGCTGCAACCTTCCTCGGCTACGTTTCTTTGGTCTCTTACGTGCCGCACAGTTATCTTAAGATTGGCACCATTTCTCTACATCTTGTCTAGTTTTGCTCCAATGGAAGCGTTCTCGAACTTTCTGTAAAGTCTTCATTATTCCGAAGTGGCCTCCAGTTGAGCTACTATGCAATTCTTTCAAAACATCTGAAATTCTTAATTTTGGAAGAACAAGCTGCCATTTGAAATTACGTCCATCATCGGACTCCCATTTCCTGAATAACACGCCATTCCTAATATGGAGAGTAGTGTGCATTTGACAGAGCTGGCGCAGTGATGTTTAGACCATAATGTGTGCCCATAAAAATTCCCACCCCCTTTTAAAAACAATGGCTCGCAGCGCCACCATTAAATTTCCACCCCCTTTTAAAAAACAATGGGTGTCAACCTCCCCATTAAATTTCCACCCCCTTTTAAAAACAATGGCTCGCAGCGCCACCATTAAATTTCTACCCCCTTTTAAAAACAATGGTGTAAAAAGCCCCATAAAATTTCAACCCACTTTTAAGAACAATGGCCCAAAAACCCCCATAAAATTTCCACCCTCTTTTAAAAACAATGGTGTAAAAACCACTCACAGAAATCAACCCCACCCACTTTTAAAAACAATGGTGCATCTACCCACTTTGGAAATATAATGGCTCCACTTTAAATATAGCTCCCATAAACTTTTCACAAAAGCGCAATAATTTATTCACGAAAAAGTCGCTGAGACGGCAGGGTATACCCTTCAGTGAACACCCCCTTTTTCTCAGATGCCACGCCTCTTTTAAAAATATTTCTTAACTTCATATAATTAATTTTCCCTACTTTTAAAAAAGTAATGGCAAACACTTGTCCATATTTTGTCCATTTAAAAAAAAAAAATAAATGAAAATAAAAAAATTCCGACCCCCCATAGACCCGTTTTTAGAAGTCATCTGGAACGCCCCCTTCGGTGAGCACTCCCTTTTTTCTCAGCCAAAAGGTAGAGAGATATTTCAAGTATTTAAAGACAACAAATATGTAAACAAAGAAATGGATAAAAAGAAAACCCATTTGATTAAAGTGTGTACTCGCATCTCATTAATTTATAGCTTTCGAGCAGAACTTCAGAAGCTTCAATCAATGATACCCCCAAATGAAAAGGTCATTGAACACTTAGGAAATTTAGAAGAAAAGTTTCAAAAAATAATTGAGAGTCTTGATGAGAGCTGAAGAAAAATATTGTTTTATGAATACAAAATGGAAGTCTTTATCTTTTAATAGTTCGAAAACTATTAAAAAATATATTTCTATTTTTTTCCCCGAGCACTATTGATTGAACGTAACCTCTTTGGGGAACAGGACATTTCTTAAAAAAAATAGCAAAACGGCCCGCCAGGTCAGTGATACCAGAAGTCCAGTTCCAACAGCTGTTTACGAATTCTAGAACCGGAGTTCCAGCATCACTGACCTGACAAGCAGGGCCTGCATATATTATATTAAGGACAACACAAACACAACATCTAAATGGACATAGAGACCACAAGTCTCAACCCACCACTGATGTTTCGCTCCGTGGTTCGATGCATAAGTGAGCTTAACGCAAATAGCATTACACTATTCACGAAAGCTGCTACCAAGCCGAGGCTGGGGATCGAATCCGCGATCTTACGGTTGCTAAGCTTAGACTTTGCCACGGAGCTACTGGGTACCCGACAGAGAGAGAACATCTAAGTAATATATACATGTCACGGAAGACGAAAAGACGCTGAAATATAGCTTTAAACAAGTCATTTCTCCCTCAGAGTTTGAAAAATCTTTAAAATAAGAAGACTGCAATTTATCCGATTGAAAATAATCGTCAAAAACACTTCAGAAATTAAAACGAAAAGAGGCGAAAAATTTTCTATACTAGATTCCGAGTCCAGTTCGTGCTGCCATCCAGTGATAGTTAAAATTAAACGTCATCGAGACAGGAAAAAAAGAAGAACCAGTTTCTCTCTCGCTTTTACTCAAGGTCACAGCCTTTCCGCTTCCTCTTTTTATTCATTTAAAGAAATGAGAATAATAATAAACAGAAATGGAAAAATACTTAGACTTATTCGGTGACATGATAGCGCTCTACAGGAGTGTGAACCGTAGAATGACTAGTTTAGCGAGGGTATGTCAGAAATTATTCTTATGTATAGAAGAAGAAGAAACTGAGAAATATCAAGAAATTCATTCCCTGATTTTAAAATATGTTTTTCAAATGCATCAAATATTGCATGAAGAGAAGAACAAAAATGTTCGGAAAATGGGGTGTGATATTTTATCTAAACTGGACAAATTTCTTTAGATTTTAATGATTTTTAAAACCATTAAAATCAAATATCGAATTGAAACATTTGGGCTGGTTGAGACTTCCCTACATTCTTACTCCCCAAATACACAAAGAAAAGAGGTTTCAAATCATTGAGTTTTAAATAATCTGACGCCATTTTATCACATCTTTGTGGTAGCGATACGAGACAATCAGGCAATTCTACAACTATTCTATTTCCATATCTTGTGGTTACCTGTTTAATTTCAGTGACAGGATATTTTTCATGGATGTTGAGATCTCTCATTTTCCTGAATGTCTTTGCTCCATCTTCTAATGAACTGAGTGCATTTAATTTGTTTAACAATTCCATTTTGCGTTTATTATATGAGAAAAATTTTTTATTTCTTTAAATGCGAAAAATTATGTACTTACCCACACTCATAGCTTTGATTTGTCTATTTTTTAATGATTCTATCTCTTCTATATTTAGTATGCCAAGAGTATGTGAATAAGTGACCCATTCTCTAAGCGAATCAAAATTTTATCAGTATGGACTACAATATCAGAAATCAGGTATTCTCGGTCCAGTTCTTTATAAGTTCGAATACGCACAGAATTAAGTTTCTCCATTTATTTATGGAGCTAAAAAAATTCTAACTTTTCAATGTGTAAATAGGGTTTCAACTTACATTGTCCTCCTGTCAATACTGATAAAGTTAATACATCATTCTGTTTCCCATACACAAATAAAATGATTGATTCTTCATTGACACGTGTTTCCTTATCGAGAAGGACCTC
Source organism: Latrodectus elegans (assembly GCA_030067965.1). NCBI lineage: Eukaryota > Metazoa > Arthropoda > Arachnida > Araneae > Theridiidae > Latrodectus > Latrodectus elegans. The sequence goes on along the minus strand of CM057819.1, from coordinate 11,775,604 downwards.
ATTACCTTTTTCTAATCGTATCTTTGGTTTCTCCTTCATGTTATCACATGCTATGAAAATTGTTACTTTCATATACATATCGAGTGGTAATTTTAAGTTTGAGTCTAAGAGTTTCGAAGTAAATCTATTAAAGGGGAAAGTTTTGAAACCACTTCCCGTAAATTGTATTCCTCTATCTGTAGAGGCACAGAATGTTTTAGTATCAACATAAAATTTATTAGCACAATCTGTATCATATTGAGGTCTTTTCACACCCGAAATTCTTTGATTGTGAGCATAATAGTTTTTATTAATTTTATTCCATAGAATACAGTAATAATCAAGATGTTTTTTAGTAACTACATCGTTTACATTCACAGGCTCTTTCACATTTGATACCACTTTATTGTTAGCATCATAACAATCATCTTTTAAAATCAAAGCATTATTTTCAAAATATTGTTTGTTGACACCATCGTGACTAGCGCTCGGATCCGCAAGATGTGCGATTGCTCTATTTTTAGCATTATAAGCCTCCCCATGGAGCGTTAAAGCATTACTTTCAAAATATCGTCTATTCAACACATTTTTCTCAGATTCCGGATCTTTCACATTATTTATCGTTTTACCTTTCGCATCAAAATTTCCTTGAGGTGTGTGTAGTAAACTTATGTTTCGCAACTGGTCAACCACTGTATCTACATAATCTCTAGTTGTAGAATCAGACTTGTCAACTGGAGCTAAAAGATTGATAATTCTTTTTCCTTTTGCATCATATTGTTGATCATTTTGTGAAAGGACTAAACTTTTGTTTGACAAATCTCGAATGGATGACCTCAGATTCTTCCTACATCCGTCTACGTAAAATTTTGTAGTCACGTCATTATTTTCTAAAGGTTCTCCAGCATTCCTTAATATCTTTTCCTCCATATCATAATTACCATCATGTGTCAGTTTAAACCCTATTCCTGGAATGCCAGGTGGCCTTCTTTGAGTTCTTCCTCAAAAAAGTGGATAGTATGCTGTCATTTCTTTATTTTAATATGAATAATTTCAATAGTCTTTCGACTATTAAAATTAAAATTCAGTTCCATTTATAGCTTTAATGTTTTGATCATGGTAATATCTTGATTCTTTATGTTTAAGTAACACTTCTTGCGTTCTCGTAAGATGAAATAGAAGACATAATTCTTGGTGGTGTTGTTTCTCAATCGCCAGTTGAACTCTATAGTCAGGTTATTCATGTCTGTATAATTTTTCATGGTGAGCCAGGTTGGAAGCAAATGATTGGATATAATTTACCAAAATTGGAATAATTGACCATGCACCCTGTTTCTGGTGTAAGGGTGTTGAGTCCAGACTCCAAAGAGCTGTGTATAGGCGATTGTAATCACCTTTCTCAAAATCCATCATGTAACTAACAGTTGGAACCCTTACATTATTAACCATCAACCAACATTCCATCATATCTAAGTTGTCGAATAACATGTTGTTCTCTTTTGCATTTTCATATCTTTCAGTGTATTGTGGTATGACGTACAAGGACAATACTTCGTCTGAAGTAGCATTTATGGAATAAGACCCGCTTGAATTCTTTAAGAAAATATTCGACTTTACAATGCTATGTTGGTTCCAGTTTATTTCAACAGGCTTATCTGATAATTTTAACTCATTAAATTTTGCAGCTGCTGAATTCTTAAATCTAACATAAGGAAGCCAAAGTGATAAATCTTCCACAACAACTTTGTAATCCTTATTTTGCTCATCTGTATACACCATGTTCTGACTATGATTTCTCTGAAACTCAAACTTGACTTGGAACCCTGTTATGACCTTTTTGTATTCATTGAAGAAATCAAATACGTATTTTAACGGGATCCATATAGTGACAGTTTTGCTATTTTGAGTAAGTTTGCATCTCTCTTTGAATCCTTGATTATACTCGTCGTTAGTTCTTAATTTTTCGAAAAATTCAGTTATCTTAGTTGTATCTACCAAAGTCCCATCATATTTCAAGGGTTTTCCGTCCGCTGTGTCAGACGTATCTACGTAGAAGAGCATATTCGTAGCTTCCGAAGTAGAATAGTCAGGAGTGAAATGAATTAGACCTAACACATGTCGCATGAGAGCAGAATAATTAATGTTGGTTTCGATTTCAGTGTTGCCCAATGTAAAATCTGTTGGCGTTTATTAAACCACCTCCATTCACGAGAGCTACATTATCATCCGCTATTGCTGTTCCATTACTGTTAACAATTTTTAGCTTTTGTTGTAAATATCCATTAGAATATAAGATATTGGAGTTAGTGTCATGTATAAAGAAATGGTAAGTGGCATTCTCAGTAGAACTATCGCTGTTTTCATGCCTCACTTCTCTATACTCGAGACTTTCGATGTCATCATCGTAATAGTAATCGGTGTTGTTTAAATCAAATATTTTATTCATTTATTATAAAAACAATTTTTTTGTCTTAATTTAATAGCTATATAGCTATTAAATCAAAATTCTAGAAATTTCAGTCCAGCTCCATGTTTTTTCTTCTTTGAAAATATTTCATTCAGCTTATCATGGACAAACTGTTTGACTAACGCAGACGGATTCTGTAAAAAAGCATCTGAAAAGATCCCTCTTCCTTGTATCTTCTTGCTCTTCCTTCGAAGTCTATGTTTATTCATTTCTTTATTTATAGGGCAATAAAATTGTATTGTACTTCTTGCTTATTGAGGAGAATTAAATCACCTCTATGGTTCGTTATTCTCATTCTGATTCTGTGAACACTCTCCATCCGGACAGGAAAGAATAGAGGTTTTTCAAATGATTTTATGATTTGACTGCCGGGGCGATTAACATTCGTAAAGGAATAGATTACGTTTGAAGAGTGAAAGCCGTTAATGTAGGCTCCCTCCGCGACATCACAGTGTATATAAATGTTATCATTCCCACCGGATAAGTCGGCAATGTACTTTCCTATTTGTTCAGACTCTTCATATATTTCAGGTTCGAACCCTAATAGTTTATGCAGGTTTTTACATTTTGTTAAATCGATCTTATACCCATCTTTTAACTTGATGGCTATTCTTTGTCGTTCCTCGACTATACCAAATAGAATTGGTGGATCGTTCCCAAAAAATTTCAGCATGTAACGGTTCAACCCTTTAACGGTATAATTTCCATCTGGGAGCGATAGATCAAACCACTGATGTCCATCATAGTATGAAAAGGTCTCATCTTTAATGTTATCCCAAGAAACGTACATTGAAAAGGACTGAAGAGCGATCTGCTTAAACCTAAATGGTCTGGAATATTCAATTGTAAAGTCTTCTGACTTTTCAGTTTTTCGAATCCAATATTAATAACACCATTTATTTATAGAGAACATTTTTTTCATTATAGTCACTAGGTTCTTGGGTAAAGGAATACAGAACATCTTCAACAGATTTACCTTTGTTTCTTTCACTAATATACTTCATACAAAAGTAGCCACATTTGACAGAGGCTGGGTGTTGTAAAAAGCTTGAGTTATACCCTATTTTTTTCCCAGAACTTTGTAGATATTTCTTAATACTGGTGGGAATTTTGTAAATATGTTCTCCAAACGGATCAAAATATTCGACGAAATTGTTATTAGGATCGTTATAGTAACCTACCCAATGTGTACCAGGTCCTGTAGCTATGTCCAAATTAATAATGCCGTTCTCAAATCGTCTCATCTTTTTAGGTAACAGATCTGAAGTAAAGACACCCCTAAACCCTTTTTCTTGCTTCATATTGTCTTCAATCACTTCGTTGGATATTCCCAGTTTTGATAGACTCCCTTTCCACGGGGTTTTTTTTGAGCACAACCTGATCCTGAAATTTTATCCAAAGCTTTCTTTGCTCCCCATCCAGCTGCCCCACTTGCAGCACCTAAAGCCAACGCCTTAGCTCCGGCAATTAAGGCTGGTTAAAAGGGAGCTAGAAAGGCTAAAAACCCACCCGTTTTCTTGAGCTGCGTCTTGCTGATAGTAATTCTCTTTCCCTTCCCGATTTGAGCTATTTGTGTTTGAGTTAAGTACATGTCATAGTTAGATGGTTTTGTCCTGTCTATTTGTAGGGAAACTTCTTCTCCTTTCTGGTATGCAGATTTTAATTTAGCAATCTGATGATCACTTAAGTGTATTTTAGTTTTACGTAGTTACTCATTTATTTAATAAGAAATTTTTATAGTATTCTTTTACTTGCTCGTTGTTTAGAGTTCCTTCTCTTAATAATGCATCCAGTAGATCGACGATTTGAGTATGTAACTTTTACTCTTGGATCCATTGCAAACTTTATCGGTGAATCGAGCCAAAATTTCTAATTTGTCTTCCACTCCTTTACCGAGGTATATTTCCTTTCTTTGTAAGTCCCTCAGTCGCTCTCGATAATCTTCTAATGTAATCATATGTTCCCTTAAATAATCAGCTTTAGATAATAGTCTATCTTCTCTTTCCTCATCTTTTTTGGTCATTCGAGCTATCTGACTCATAAGGTTTCCTTTTTGACGAGCAAACTTTAAGTGTGTACTCTTTACTCTATTGATAACTTCTTGTAAAGTATCCTTGGATTCATTGTACAACTTGGAGGGTCTTGGAAAGTTATTTTTCTCTAAAAACTCTACATCCAAATCTTTATCAAAATAGAAGATATCCGGAGTCACTGGAGATGGTTCAATCGCAAGAGGAATCTTATCAACAGCATCTTTTATAGCCTTAAAATGTTCTTTTCTAGTAACATCTTGTTGGTGAAGTTTCTCGGTTACAGGCTGGTGAAATTCAGACAAAGTTTTCTGGAAACCTAATTTTTGTTCTAGATTTTGTTCGTTGTTCTTTCTAATCTCCGCCTGAATCTTAAACACTTTCAGGTCATTCTTAACTTCTTCTCTTAGCTTCTTGTTTCGCTCTTTTTGTAAAGCATTCATTTATTAATAAGCGAAATATTTTTTACTGCAAGCAAATTATTTTTTGCTGAGAGCAAATTATGTTTTTACTGACAGCAAATTTTTTTCAACATTAAATAAAGATGATTGCAATTGAAGATTATACAGAGCCAGAAGAATTAGCCGATGCAAATCAGCATTATTTATTACCGAAACACCCTTTCAGACTTCTGATCGCTGGAGCTTCGGGTACTGGTAAAACGAATTTATTGCTGAATTTTATTTATGATTATCTCGAGTTTGATAACTTGTTCATTTGCGCTAAAGATATGTTTGAACCCAAGTACACTAAACTTAAAGAAAAGTACACTATGTTTGATGGTGTGGATATTAAAGACGTATTAGCAAAGTATCCTAAAAAGAAGAAAAAAATTATGCTCGAGTTATATGAAAAATACGGCAAGAAAGAAACCGTATTCTCCTCTGATACAAAAGACTTTATTACAGTGGACGATCTGGACCCCTCTTGCAAAAATGTTGTTGTCTTTGATGACTGTGTGACAGAGAAAGACCAGAAGAGTATAGAAGATTTCCTCATCAGAGGTAGGAAGAAGAATGCTTCAATCATTTACCTCTCTCAATCCTATTACAGAACACCCATTGTCATCAGGAGAAACTGTAACTATTTAATATTTTTCAACCTCCAGCAGAGGGAGATTCAGCAGATTATAAGAGAGGTAGATGGCAGTTTGACGAAAGAAGAGTTCAATCGATTGTACAAAAAGTGCATGCAACAACCATATGATTTTTTTATGCTTGATTTAGTGAATCCGTCCTTGAGATATCGGAAAAATATTTCATCCCTATAAATAAAGATGGAAGAATACTTACGGAAGAAAATTTACGTGTATAGAAAGAGCTACCACCATTATCATAAGATAAAAATTTCGCTATCCATTACAAAGTTCCTCTGCAGTTCATTGGGTTTATCCGCTTTTGCGATGGTACCCTTAGCCGCTCTGAGCTTAAGTGCCGGAATAGTTGAAGTTATCGAAAAGTCCCTGAATATCGTGGAAAGGAACGAAGAGTATAAGCAATCATACAAGTTTTATAAACAACTGTTGAATTCTTTCAAATCAAATGCATTAACAGAAGAAGAGGTGTACAGTAGAGAGGATGATTTCATTAACAATTCAGTCTACTTACCCAGAGAGAAATACATGAAACAAACCCAGCTTAACGGCTATGAATATGTGTGTAAATAATTTTTTACATATAAATAAATGAAGAAAGGAAAAGGAGTTATTAATTCTGCAATTAACAATTTACCGTTTGAAATGCATCTGCCTGGTCACCAATTTACAGGACCAGGTACTCAATTGCTCAGAGGTAAAACGAGATTAAATCCAGATTTAACATATAAAGAATGGAGTAAGCCCATTAATAGAGTCGATGAGGCAGCCTATAAACATGATGTGTGTTACCTAAAAAACAAAGATACCGAAACAAGAAACAAGGTGTGCGACTCAGACATGATAAAAGAGCTTGAGGATATTCCCAATCCAACTCTCCGTGAAAGGTTAGATAGAGCTGTTGTGAAGCCAATTATCAAAGCAAAGAAGACATTTGGAATGGGCTCAAAAATATACTGCCTAAAATGTAAAACCCACACTGAGACGAAAGACGTACAGCACGCTACTACCTCTAAGAACGGCAGACCTATGATAAAAGGGATCTGCACGGTTTGCGGTTCTAAAAAGAGTCGTTTTTACCGCGAAAGGGGTAACTGAGGACCCCCAAAAGTTTATTAAGATCCAGAGACTGGATATTGTGGTATAAATGAACTCAGTAGAAAAACAGGTTTAAGTCGAAAAAGTCTCAGATTTCTTACATCAACAAGATGTTTACACAAAACATAAACCACTCATCAGTAAGTTTAAAAGAAGAAGAACTTATGTGTCACATATTGATGATCAATGGCAAGCAGATTTGTTATTTCTAAAGCCATTTTCAAAGTCGAATGATGGCTACAACTACTTGTTAACAGTCATTGACATTTTCAGCAAATATGGGTGGGCTGTGCCTATTCGTAGAAAAACGGGGGAAGAAGTGACTAAGGCATTTAAGAAGATATTTAAAGTGAGAGTTCCTCTTAAAATCCAAACTGACAAGGGGACAGAGTTCATCAACAAAGAGACACAACTTCTGTTTAAAGAGAACAAAATCCACTGGTTCACAACTGAAAACGTTGAAATCAAATGCTCCGTGGTGGAACGATTCAACAGAACTCTAAACGGTAAAATTCGGAAATATTTAGCGGCTAACAATACCAATAGATACATAGATGTATTGGATCAGTTAGTGAAAAATTATAACAACTCTTACCACAGAAGCATAAAGATGATGCCGGTTGAGGCCAGTCTAGAAAAAAACAGTGGTGAAGTCTACCGCAATTTGTTCAAAGAAAAGTCCTGCATAAACCCAAATACCAAGTAGGAGATATAGTTCGAATATCAATATATAAAACGACTTTCAGAAGAGGTTATGAGGCAACCTTTACAGAAGAAATATTCGTCATCTCTGAAGTATTAAAAACCGATCCAGTCACTTATAGAATAAAGGATTTAAACAATGAAGATGTAAAAGGAACTTTTTATGAAAATGAGCTGGTAAGGTATGATGTGTACAAAATCGAAAAAATTCTCAAAAAGGTGGGGAATAAATACTTGGTGAAGTGGTTAGGTTATCCAGAAAGTAGTTGGATAGATAAGAAAGATTTAGTTAATTTTTAATAGCTGACAAAAGCTATTAAAAATTCCAGTTTAAAGCTTCGAAGACGGTTCGACAGATTTCTTCATTCTGATCAAGCGTTTTCTTCATTTTGGGTAACTTAAGTGGTACCTGAAAATCTCTTTTCCGTAACAGATGAAATAAAACGTTATCTTTGCTGATTAAGTTTTTCCGCTCTGGAAACAATTCTTCATATTTATGGATAAATTTTAGAAACTCAACCAAAATCTCATCTTCTAAGGGGATATTAAACCCTTTTAACCATTTAGTAAGATTTTTCACTCTGCTTTGGTTCCTCTGTTGCATCTTCATCATCAAATATAATTGCTCTCCATCTAGAGGACGTTCATTAGGATTGTATCTCAGCTCTTCATGCCCCTCAGGGGGTTTACCTTCTTTAGGTAAACACGGGTGTCACAATCCCGAGGTACCCTAGTGATCTGTCCTCTACTTTCTTTTCCTCTCTCCACTACTCTTCTGCTTTTTTTCCTATTCTCCCTCGTTGTGGTTTCCTCGAAAGAGGTTGAGGGCTCCCCTTGAGTAGCTTTCGCCGCTCTGTTGCTATTAGCTACTCTTGAGGACTAAATCACCCACGTGTTTGCCGTGCGTGGAGACCCGTGTCCCTGGAAAGGAGGATCCTGGTAATTGAGGCCTCCTGAGACCAACACATTGCTTTGGCCTCTGCTTCAGGTAAACGGGAGGTGTGTTGCGGTCCTCAGCACATCAATCGGCTTTATGGATCAAGCGATCGGTACATCTGCTGGGTGACTCGTTAAGGGTGGAGTCCACTTCAGGGATGTACCGTGAGCGTATAGGGACTGACTAGCACTGGTACAACTAACATGTATCCCCTCGTAGGGCTCCGTGGTGGGTGGTGCCGTCTAGTCCCTGAATTTTACCTCAATCCATATGAATAAATCAACTTTCTCTTCACTCCCTCGGGAGCAACAAATGCCAATGTGTAATGCTAAGTACTTCATTGTGAAAAGAACTGGAGGATCTTTTGAATATGTATCTCCCTTTCTTATTGAGAAAGGATTAACATCTCATCTAGGAGTATTAAAATCTGTAAAGAAACTACGAACGGGAAATTTGCTTATTGAGACAACATCTGAAAAGCAGGCTCTGATGATACAAAGTATGAAATTACTTGTTGACATACCTGTCACAGTAGAGCCTCATTCTAGACTAAATTTTGTACAGGAGTAATTTCTGCAGAGGATTTGTATCATACGTCCACTGATGAAATTTTAGACAACTTAAAAAGCCAAAAGTCTGCGCTGTCAAAAGAATAACAATCAAAAGGGATGGTATTATCTTAAATACCAAACACCTTATTTTGACTTTTGCAACGCCAGACTTGCCACAGTACATCAAAGTGGCTTACATGCGTTGTTCAGTGCGACCGTATATCCCGAATCCTCTCAGATGTTTCCAGTGCCAACGCTATGGACATTCTAAAATGGCTTGCAGAGGGAAACCTACTTGCGCCCGTTGTTCTCAAGTTGACGACCATGATAGTGTTACCTGCAAAGCCAAAGAAGTGTGTGTCAACTGTAAAGGTGACCACACCTCTTATTCTAGATCTTGTCCCGTTTGGCAACTGGAAAAAGAAATTGTCACCTACAAAATTAAAAACAATGTCTCCTATGCAGAAGCTCGTCGCACAGTTAGTTCCCGAACTCCCACTCCTGGTGTCAGTTATGCAACTATGACAAAAAAAGTGACCCGATCCTCCAGTACCCAAACAGAAACAAATTCTGTTTCTACAGTTAGTTTGCTCCCAAAGCAAAAAATCACTGAAGCACCTACAACTGTAATTGCCAAATCAGCTTTGGCAAAATCAAAAGCCTTGAAGGCTAGGAAATTAAAAATAGCTAAAGAAGGCGTTCGGAAGCCTTCGTTAACAGCAAGAAAAGCTCTTCTGTGTTTGGATGCAGACACTGTCAAGCTGCATCCATCGGATGATGACTTCAATTCTGAAGACTCATCTGAGATGACCATAAGCAACAGTGATAAAGGTTAGAATATATTCCATTCGTGACTTCCTTTGTTTCCTGGAATTGTCGCGGTTTTCGTTCTCGCTTTGATGACATCAAATCCATCATCTCTCGCTTTAACCCCGCATGTGTGGCTCTCCAGGAGACATTCCTGAAGCCCGCTGTTGTCACCAAACTGCGTGGGTTTCAGTGCTTCAGAAATGATAATGATGGTGATGCTGCTGTGTCTGGTGGAGTTTGTATAATTACATCAAACAATTACCCCAGTACAGCACATCAGTTAAGAACTACACTCCAGGCAGTGGCTGTGAGAATCCACACCACATGTCTAATAACAGTGTGTAGCCTTTACTTACCACCAAATGATGTCATCCAAGAAGAGGAACTGAATGATTTGGTTGCTCAACTCCCAACTCCCTATTTATTGCTCGGTGATTTTAACGGACATTGTCCTCTGTGGGGTAGTGATGATACGAATTCTCGCGGTCGTCAGATAGAAAAGTTAATTTCTGACAATTGCCTCTGTCTGCTTAATACCGACGAGAAGACTTATTTTCACGAACCTACATGGACATTTCACTCTCTGGACTTAGCTATATGTTCTCCATCACTCTTGCCATTGCTGAATTTTGAAGTTGGAAATGACCTCTACAATAGTGATCATTTCCCTCTAATCGTATCTCAGGCTGGAAGTAATAGTGTGAGTCACAACCCACCTAATTATGTGTACAGTCGAGCTGATTGGACACTTTTCACGCAATTGGCTGTGATCAGTGAGACAAGAGTTAAGACAGATATGATAGATGATGCCGTTAAATATGTCACCGACACAATAATCCGAGCTGCGGATGTTGCTATCCCTAAAAATTCCAACACTCCACATAAACACAGGAAACCTTGGTGGAATGAAACATGCCAACTGTCTTATAAGAAACAAAGGAAGCAATGGAATATATTCCGAAGATACCCTACTACGGAGAATCTTGTTGCTTTTAAGAAAGCCAAAGCTCAAGCTCGAAGAGTTAGACGTCAGAGTCAAAGAGAATCTTGGATTCGCTACGTGTCGTCAATCAGTTCATCGACAACAAGTCAACAATTATGGAGGAAAGTTAAAGCAGCCAATGGTATTTATCAGGATTATTCCATTCCTGTATTAAAAACCGGAACTGCAATACACTCCTCAGCGGTAGATATTGCTAATGTCATCGGTGAAACCTTTGCTAGTGTTTCCAGCTCTGATTCGTATAATCCTACTTTTCTAAGGATTAAAAGAATCGCTGAGCGGACACATCTAAGCTTTCATGATCGACATCTTCTACCCTATAATTGTGATTTTGAACTGTCAGAATTGAAGTCTGCTTTATCTAAAGCAAACGACACTAGCCCAGGACCAGATGGAATCTCGTATCAAATGCTCCGTCATTTAAATCATGATTCTTTGTTAAACATACTTTTATATTTTAATAGAATCTGGACTGAGCATGCTTATCCTACTTCATGGAGGGAAGCGATAGTGATTCCAATTTTGAAACCTGGCAAAGATTCATCTGACCCTCTGAGTTATCGTCCAATAGCTCTCACGAGTTGCTTGTGCAAAACGTTTGAGCGTATGGTCAATGCTAGACTCATTTACATCTTAGAGAAGAATAATTGCACACCCCTTCAACAAAGCGGATTTCGAAGAGGACGATCCACTATTGACAACATAGTAGATCTGGAATCCCAAATTCGAAATGCTTTCGTGAGGAGAAACCATCTTGTTGCAATTTTCTTCGATATTGAGAAAGCATACGATCGTACGTGGCGTTATGGTGTTCTCCGTAATATGCATAATCTTGGATTTAAGGGTAATCTTCCAATATTTATACAGAATTTTCTAGCTACTAGGCTATTTAAAGTACGTATTGGAACTACAATTTCCAATACTTTTACTCAAGCTGAGGGTGTCCCTCAAGGTAGCGTTTTAAGCGTAACCCTTTTTAACCTTTTCATGAATAACATACTTCATCAGTTACCATCTTCAGTTCATAGGAATTTATATGTTGATGACTTACAAATTTCATATCAGGGTTCAAACATGAATATAATTGAGAGACAATTGCAAACAGCTGTAAACAATCTAACTACTTGGTGTGAACAAAATGGTCTTAGTATATCTCCTAGTAAGAGTCACTGTGTCCATTTCTGTAGGAAAACTAGTCTTCATCCCGATCCTGTGCTTCACATAAGCAATAGATCTATTCCTGTGGTCAACGAGATAAAATTCCTCGGGGTAATTTTCGATAAGAAGTTAACTTTCCTTCCGCATACTTTATATCTGCGGAAGAAGTGCAACGATTGCTCAATATCCTCAAGGTGTTGTCTAATACATTTTGGGGTGCAGATCGCACTTCATTGCTCCGGAATTTATCAATTAATCATTTTATCTCGTATTGACTATGGTTGTGTTGCTTATGGATCGGCTAGATCTTCCATTTTACGTAGATTGGATACCGTCCACCACTCTGCTTTAAGGATTTGCTGTGGAGCATTTCGTACATCACCCGTCCAGAGTCTATATGTAATTTGCCAACAATTACCATTAGACCTGCGGCGGATGCAGCTGTCTCTTAATTATTATTCAAAAATCATGTCCTCACCTCATCATCCCTTGCGTTCCACGATTCCAAGTGCTGCTCTTAAGAGATTATATAATGCTAGACCATCAAGCATTCAACCTTTTCTCTCTCGTATTAAATCCATTATTTTGCTTTCTGACCTATGTGATGTCCGTATTGAGTCTACCGACCTTTACGCACATTCACCTTGGTATAATCCACACATTATTGTGTTAAATCCCTTTGGTAAAAATAAAAAATCAGACACAAGTATAGCTATTCTTCAACAGCTTTATTCCTTCCATCGCTGTCAGTACACTATGTACACTCCAGTATTTACGGATGGATCCAAATGTCCAGGATCAGTTGGCTGTGGAGTTTATCTTGATGATACCTCCTACAGTTATAGCCTTCACAAATCCTGCTCCATCTTCACCGCTGAAGCTACGGCTATATACCGAGCACTTCAGCTGCTACAAACTAAAAATGAACGTAAATTCTGTGTGTACACTGACAGTATGAGTGTCTTAGAAGCTTTGAGGAATAACAACTATAATTGCCATCCAGTTGTGTCTAAGATATTCAAATTAATTGATACTGTTACTAACAAGGGATTTGAGATACTGTTTTGTTGGATACCAAGCCACATAGGAATAGACGGTAATGAGAAAGCTGATGCTGCCGCTAAATCTGCAGCTACTTCCATTTTGCCTTCAATACCATCAATGGACATGAGAAAAGGATTCAAACATTTCATATATTCTCTTTGGCAGGAATCCTGGGACCTGCAAGTCAGCAACAAACTCCATTCCATATTTTCATACATCATTCCATTATCTGTTTTATCTCCACGAAGCGCAGACGTCAGACTGACTCGCCTTCGAATTGGTCACACGCGTTTCACCCACAAACATTTGATCTTGAGTGATCTCCAACCATGGTGTGAAAAGTGTGATGAACCATTTACAGTATATCACATTTTAATTGTATGCCCAGATTTTAACCATCAGCGTTTTAGATATTTTAATAGTAACATTTTAACATTAGAAGATCTGCTTGGGGAACCACCCCATCGCAACCTATTTGCGTTTTTAAAAGACATAGGATTTATGAATTTTATCTGATTTAGAAATATTTTACTTAAATATAAAATTTTTAATTTTATACATGTGTATATTGCATGTTTACAAACTTTTAATATACATTTTAACTATATTTCTATTTTATACCTTTAATATACTTTTTAACTATATTTCTATTTTATACCTCTAATATACATTTTAACTATATTTCTACTTTGTACTTTTAATGTACATTTTAACTATATTATTATTTTATACTTTTAATGGGTTTAAAAAACTGGTGTCAGCTATCTTGTGTTTGGCGCAGCTTGTCCTTATCTGGACCTTGCGCCATAAAAACCAACCAACCAACCAACCTCAGCTCTTCATGACATGTCATACACACGTAAAATTCATAATTATCTTCTGTTATATATTCATGCTCGCACTTTTGAGTTGAAGGCACTTTGTTGTCTTGACCAAAGTGTCTTAATATTTCCATCATTTCATCTGACATTTATTATTAAAAGTATTCCTTTTAACTTCTTTAATATCTTACGCACTTTGTCAATTGGGTGGAGAAAAATCTGAAAAAGTTCATTGAAAGTAAAAGCTGCTCCTCAGATGTGAAGGGCAGCTTAATAAGAAAACAGAACAACGATCCTCTCATTAAAATTGAATGATCAATGTTTTAAGTATTTAAAGAAACGAGATATATATATAGAGATATAATAAAGATGGAATCTAAAACCGTTCGACAGTTGCGAGACTACTGTCGGGAACATAATATTCGAGGATACTCGAAGCTTAAAAAGGCGGAACTGATCGCCCTCATTCATCGCCTTGATTCATACTCAACGAATCATAACGGCTTTCCCAGTTTCCACGATGACTTGTTTAGCAAGCAAAAGAAAAAGAGGGGGCGTAAAATCAGGTGTTGTGGTAAGTTATTTAAGGAATCAAGCATAAATAAGCACTGGCAAACTAAAGCCCATCAAAACTATAAACCCCCTCAGGAGTCTAGGCGAGATCAAAGAAATAGCATGACTGTCAACCAACTACGTGAATTTTGTCGAATGCATGGCATTACGGGCTATTCCAAGTTAGGCAGGAAGGCAAACATTATAGCATACATAGAAAGAGTATTGTTTAACCGTCACTTCGCATTTGATTCTGATCTATTTTCAGATTCACGAAAAAGAAGGCTATATACCCCCCAGGAAGTTGAGACAGCCTTTAAGTCTCGTTTGAAGACATACAATATCCAAAATGAACACAATCTAATGCTCCCCAAAGACTTCTTGAACGATATTTCATCACTGGTCCGGGGCCTCATAACAAAACACCTAAAGAGTCTGCATGGCTTGAAGGTCAATTTCCAATTTCTCTGTGATTATCAAAAAGGGAAAGATGAAGAGATGGAGAAAAACTTCAAAACGGAAAATGAGGTCATCTTAGAATCAACTGATTTGGTAGACTATTACAGATCAGTTATTCAAAAGCTATTGACAGAGATGGAGGAGTTTGTTGCAAGAGGTTCAGGTTGGACGCTTGCTAGAATTAAAAGCATTGAGGTGAGAATCAATAAGTTTAACCCACTGAGAGGATCGTCCTACATTGATCTACCTAAAAGAATTAAAGCTAAAAAAGCAGTCATTAACGTAAAAAACGAAGATAATAAGTGTTTCATGTGGGCAATACTTTCTGCACTACATCCAGTGGAAAAAGACGCTCAAAGAGTCACCAAATATAAACCTTATGAAAATGAGCTAAAGTTCGAAGGTATTGAATTCCCAGTGAAGATAGAAGATAGAATAATTAACAGGTTTGAGAAGTTGAATAATATATCTGTGAACATATATTCATATGAGAATAAAAATAAAGACATATACCCCTTGATGATAACTCGAAATAAAGCAGATAAACATATCAATTTGCTCTACGTAAAAAATGAAGAAGGGAACAGTCATTACTGTTGGATAAAAAGACTTGTCAAAATTAATAAGTGCTCAATTAAGTAACCACGATGGAAGAATATACCCATGTGAAAGGTGTTTATTATTTTATCGCTCTGAGGAAGATCTGCAAAAACATGAACCGGATTGTAGAAAAAATAAGGCTGTCAAAATAGCAATGCCGAAAGTAGGTGATTCATTAAAGTTCAAAAATTATCATAAATCATTACGAGTACCTTTTACTATCAATGCAGATTTTGAATGTTTAACAAATTAGATGGATACCTGTCAACCTGATGGAAGCGCATCATACATACAAAAATATCAAAAGCATGAACCTATGAGTTTTTGCCTTTATATCAAATATAAACATGAAGACTACAAAGCACCCATCATTTATAGAGGCCCTGATGTCACTAAAGTATTTTATGATACATTAAAGACTGAGGCCCTAGCGATAAAGGAAATTTATGACAAGCATCAACCAATCAAGATGACTGCTAAAGATGAAGAGCACTTTCAGGGAACTGATGTATGTCATATCTGCGAGTTGAACATCGGAACAGAGCCATCACCTTATTCAGACGAGGACTATGAAAAAGTTAGAGATCACGACCATTTACTCGATCCGTCAAAATGTGAATCAAACTATAGGGGTCCGGCTCACAGTGTATGTAACCTACACTATCGAAACCCTTCCTTTATCCCGGTTTTTATCCATAATTTATCCGGATATGATGCACACCTGTTTATAAAAGAACTAGGAGGTGATAATGGAGACATTGACGTCATACCTAACACCGAAGAAAAATACATCTCATTCAGCAAAGAGGTGGGGGCAAAAATAATAGAAACTGGTGAAGGAAAGAAAGCCAAGCTTCCTGGAATAAAATTGAGGTTTATTGATTCATTTCGATTCTTGGCCAGTAGCCTCGACCGTTTAGCGAAGAATGTGAAAGAGTTCAGAGAGACGGCCAAATACTTCCCAAAGGACAAGCTAGATCTTGTCACCAGAAAAGGTGTATATCCATACGATTATATGGACTCCTGGAAAAATGTGAAGAAACCAAGCTTCCCTCACAAGAAGAATTTTACAACAGAATGACTGAATCACACATATCACATGAGGAATATGAACATGCCAAGAAAGTCTGGAATGCCTTCAACATTAAAGATTTAGGCGAATATTCCGATTTATATGTAAAGACTGATGTACTGATCTTGACTGATATTATAGAGCATTTTAGGGATGTCTGCATTAAGACCTACAAACTGGATCCTGCATGGTACTTCACTGCACCTGGGCTCTCTTGGGATGCTATGTTAAAGTCCACTGGTATAAAGTTAGAGCTATTAGACAATTATGATATGGTACTTATGCTTGAAAAAGGCACCAGAGGAGGTGTATCTCAGTGCTGTAACAGATATGGGAGAGCTAATAATAAATACATGAAGGACTATGATAAAACTATGGAATCTAGTTTTCTAATGTATCTCGACGCTAATAACCTATATGGTTGGGCAATGAGCCAACTCTTACCATATGGTGGTTTTAAGTGGGGGAATGATGATATTGATGTAACCAAAATAGCGGATAAAGGGTACATCCTAGAGTGTGATCTGCACTATCCTGAATACTTGCATAATCTCCACTCAGACTTGCCATTAGCCCCTGAGAACAGAATACCCGATGGTTCGAAGCAGTCTAAACTGCTAACAACCCTGTATGACAAAGAGCGATACGTCATTCATTATATGGTTCTAAAACAATATTTGCGGCTGGGGCTAAAGTTGAAAAAGGTGCACAGAGTGCTGGAATTCAACCAGTCTAATTGGCTACAGAAGTACATTGACCTGAACACTCAGATGAGGACCAAGGCAACCAACGAATTTGAAAAGGACTTTTACAAACTCATGAACAACTCGGTGTTCGGAAAGACGATGGAAAATATCAGGAAACGCCTCGATATCAGACTTCTGTGCGATTCCAAGAAAGCGGAAAAACTTATAGCTAAACCGAATTTTAAAGGTAGAACTATATTTGATGAAAATTTGGTGGGTATACATATGAACAAAACTAAAGTTGTCTTTGATAAACCCATCTATGTTGGGATGAGTATCTTAGACTTATCCAAGCATTTAATGTACGACTTTCACTATAATGTGATGAAACCAAAGTATATGGAGGATGTTAAACTGTTATATATGGACACGGACAGCTTCATATACGATGTAAAAACGGAGGACTTTTATGAAGATATGAAAGGAATGATTGACTACTTTGATACGTCGGATTACCCAGAAAATAATAAATATGAAATGCCAAGGGTAAATAAAAAGGTTCTGGGGAAAATGAAGGATGAGCATGCTGGAAAAATTATGGAAGAATTCGTCGGATTAAGATCGAAAATGTATGCCTGCAAGACTGAAACAGACTTGGTGAAAAAATGCAAAGGGGTCAAGAAGTGTGTTGTCAAAAATAAGATCTCCTTTGAGGATTACAAGAACTGTCTATTCAAGCAAGAAGTACAGCACAGAACCATGAATCTCATTAGAAGCACAAAACATCAGCTTCACTCTATACAAGTAAATAAGATTGCCCTCTCCGGGGAAGATGACAAGCGTCATATATTGGAGGATGGTATTAACACATTAGCTCTCGGCCACTACACTACAAAAAACTGCGAATAAAAAAAATTTAATATAATAAATGGCAAACGAAGTAGATTGGAACGAATTTTCAAAAAACTCTTTCCGAAGATGTTTTGAGGACTGGCAGAACTCGTTAACTGGCGATATGTTTTCGAGTTCTCACCTCTGAGTGAATCATTCATAGAAGAATATGCTACTGAAGAAGATTGGACAATCATCTCTAAATACCAGAAATTGTCGGAACATTTCATGGAAATACATGAAAACGATTTAGATTGGAAGAGCTTATCCAGGTATCAAAAATGACAGAGAAGTTTATGGAAGAACACACCAATTACATTGATTGGAGAGCAATATCCCATTATCAAAATCTGAGTGAATCCTTCATTCAAAAATATCATGAGAAACTAGATATGGAGCTAGTATCTGCTTTTCAAACACTTAGCGAAAAGATGATGAGGGAGCATAAGGATCGACTGAACTGGCGATATATTTCACGATATCAATCTTTCGATGAAGACTTCGCTATGGAGTTCCAGAATAAAGTAGACTGGTGTTACATCTTTAAATATAAACTGCATATTCTGTCTGATCAATTCTTCACCCTTCATTACAGAAAAATAGTCTGCATATTACTAGCCGAAATATGTAATCAAGAAGTATTTATAAACCCTTTCAATGAACCATGACGGGGAAAAAATAGAAATATATTTTTTAATAGTTTTCGAACTATTAAAAGATAAAGACTTTCATTTTGTATTCATAAAACAATATTTTTCTTCAGCTCTCATCAAGACTCTCAATTATTTTTTGAAACTTTTCTTCTAAATTTCCTAAGTGTTCAATGACCTTTTCATTTGGGGGTATCATTGATTGAAGCTTCTGAAGTTCTGCTCGAAAGCTATAAATTAATGAGATGCGAGTACACACTTTAATCAAATGGGTTTTCTTTTTATCCATTTCTTTGTTTACATATTTGTTGTCTTTAAATACTTGAAATATCTCTCTACCTTTTTGGCTGAGAAAAAAGGGAGTGCTCACCGAAGGGGGCGTTCCAGATGACTTCTAAAAACGGGTCTATGGGGGGTCGGAATTTTTTATTTTCATTTATTTATTTTTTTTTAAATGGACAAAATATGGACAAGTGTTTGCCATTACTTTTTTAAAAGTAGGGAAAATTAATTATATAAAGTTAAGAAATATTTTTAAAAGAGGCGTGGCATCTGAGAAAAAGGGGGTGTTCACTGAAGGGTATACCCTGCCGTCTCAGCGACTTTTTCGTGAATAAATTATTGCGCTTTTGTGAAAAGTTTATGGGAGCTATATTTAAAGTGGAGCCATTATATTTCCAAAGTGGGTAGATGCACCATTGTTTTTAAAAGTGGGTGGGGTTGATTTCTGTGAGTGGTTTTTACACCATTGTTTTGAAAAGAGGGTGGAAATTTTCTGGGGGTTTTTGGGCCATTGTTCTTAAAAGGGGGTTGACATTTTATGGGGCTTTTTCCACCATTGTTTTTAAAAGGGGGTGGGAATTTAATGGTGGCGCTGCGAGCCATTGTTTTTAAAAGGGGGTGGAAATTTAATGGGGAGGTTGACACCCATTGTTTTTTAAAAGGGGGTGGAAATTTAATGGTGGCGCTGCGAGCCATTGTTTTTAAAAGGGGGTGGGAATTTTTATGGGCACACATTATGGTCTAAACATCACTGCGCCAGCTCTGTCAAATGCACACTACTATGGAGTGAGTCCCAAAGAGCGCAATATTGTTTAGTAGCAGGACTGCAGGTGGAGATGTCCTGCCAACTTGGTCTCGTACTGGAAGATTCTTTTAATTCAAAAATTGGATTTATATCTGGGTCTTCTTTTTGGGCTACTCTAAGTCCTTCATCACTCCATGGGTCCAGTTTCGATGGCAGTGAAACAGTAACATGGCGTACCGAAGAATTTACTAATTGATAGTTCTTCTCTACTCTAGAACAATATCGGCAGCTTCCATTACACGGTCTCCTTGATAAAGCATCAGCATTTCCATGAAGAGTGCTTTTGCGGTGACGTATTTCAAAGTCAAACTCCTGGATTCGTTGAATCCATCTGGCTACCTGCTCCTCTGGATTTTTAAAATTTAAAAGCCAGGTTAAGGATGCGTTATCTGTCCGAAGCGAGAACTTTCTTCCATAGAGATAATGGTGGAAATGTTCTATGGCTTTAACGATTGCTAGCAATTCCTTCCTCGTTGTACAATAATTTCTCTCCGGTTTCGACAAACATTTACTCCAATAAGCTATGACATATTCTTTATCATCCATTTCCTGCGACAAAACAGCTCCGATATTTTCTTTGCTGGCATCTGTGTCTAAAATGAATAATTTTCCAGGCTGGGGATATGCAAGAAAGGGCGAAGATGTCAACGCCTCCTTTAGCTGCTTAAAAGCTTTCTCACATTCATCTGTCCATAGAAATCTCTGTTTAACTTCTGTCAACTTGTGAAGGTGTATGACAATACTTGAAAAAACCTTAACAAATTTCCTGTAATACGGGCATAGTCCAAGAAAACTTCTTAATTGGTGGACATCTAGATGACTCCTGTCCTTAACTGCAGAGATCTTTTCAGGATCTGTTCTTACACCTTCAGCAGAGATAATGTGTCCCAGATAGCTTACTTCACGTCGAAATAAATTACATTTGCTAGGATTCAGCTTCAGGTTGGCCATTTTTAATTTTTCCAGCACCTTTCGGATGTTTCTTAGATGGTCTTCGAATGTGCGCCCTACACTGATGATATCGTCCAAATATACCAAACAGGCTTCGTAGGAAAATCCTCGTAATACTGTCTCTATAAATGTTGCAGGTGCCTTGCAAAACTTAAATGGCTTAACCTTGAACTGCCAAAGTCCTTGTCCTGTGGTGAACGCAGTCTTTTCCCGATCCTCAGAATGTATCTCTACTTGCCAGTAACCACTCTTGAGATCCAAAGTCGAAAACCATTAATTTCCGGATAAAGCATCAAGTGTACCGTCAGTCCTAGAAAGAGGGTAACTATCTTTTTTAGTGATGTTGTTTAATCGACGATAGTCAACGCAGAATCGGGTAAAACCATCTTTCTTCCGAACTAAAACAGTAGGTGAAGCCCAAGGACTCTCTGATTGCTCAATAATGTCATTCTGCTGCATTTCTATCAGAAGATTATCCACCTCTTCCTGCTTAGAGAATGGTAGTCTTCTCGGATGTTGTTTGATGGGTGGATGATTTCCTGTATCGATTCGGTGCTGCGTTATTTTGGTTCGCTCAACATCATCTGATTTCTTAGAAAAGAGATCTCCGAATTCTAATAATAGATTTCTTGCATCATTCCTCTGTTTATCATCTAACTCTGCATTCTGAAGGAGTTCATTAATTACAGTGTAAGGAGGCTCAGATAGTGTGGCTTGACAATTTTTGTTAATACAGGTGACTGGAGTACAAGTCGCCAGCACTTCTTCTTTTATTAGTTTTGCCTTATCGCTTAGATTAGCAAATTTTACCGGGATTACATTTCGTGAAAGGTCGACGAGTGAAGAAGCCACTAGTACTCCTTTAACGTTATTGTCAGAATCTGGATATTCAATCAATCCATAGTGAAAATTATTATCTTCTGAAAGAGCTCCGGAAACTATCGTCTCAGTTCTTGGTGGTAATGTTGTTTCACTCTTTGCAGTTATATGATGGACTGTTTTAATATCTGAATATTTCGTCTTAAAAATCGTTATGTCTTCAGAACACAAGTGTAGTTCATTATTTTTAAATCTAAATTGAAATGGTTTTCTTTGAGGAAATCCAGTCCGAGAATAAATTCGTCATTTATATCAGCGATATATGCCATATGATGGTACACGGCATTACCAAATGCAATGTTTAGATTGACTTTTCCATGCACTTTAATCTTATCACCAGTCACAGTTTTGAGGGTAATGCAGGGCGGCGTCCAGATGAGTTTCTCACCAAGTTTGCGTGCTAGATCTGTCCTAATGATGGTTACGTTGGCTTCAGTATCGATTATCATTCTGCATGGAACTTCGTTGACATGTCCCATAACGAAAAGTCCGTTGTCTCCGCCACTTAAGAAGAAATGTGAAACAATTTAAAATGGGGCTTTGTACTCTCTGGACATCTCCGCCCTACGAGATGGCCGCATATTATTTTCCCTGCTGGGGTGGAAGATCATTTCCACTACCTTTTGGTTTCAGACAGTCTCTACGGACGTGTCCGACTGCACTGCGAGTCCCACACTGAATTTTCGTTGTTTCTGCCATCTTTACTCAGTTCTAATCTACGGAGTTTTTGCCGCAGATCTTCTATTTGTTTTCTTTAATCATAGTCTGTATCAGTAGAAGAAACGGCTCTGATTGAGTGCCGGTCTTTACGCCCGGCCTGCTGGCAGGCTCTATCTTAAGTGCGTAGACTAGAGCTAATCCGATATCTTTGACATCGGCGAGTCAAAGTACTTTCTGTGCCTCCGGATCCCGCAACACTATTGATAAAGTGATGGAGAGCCATATCTTGACGTGTCTCAGCTGGGCAGTTCGAAAATGCTAAATGGGAATTTCGTTGAATATCGGCAGCCAATTCTTGTAGACTTTCAGACGCTTTTTGATAGCGGGATTTTAACTGTAATCTGCTATATTCTTTATTGCACATTTCTCCAAACCGCAGCTCAAGTGCACTCGATAGGGCTTGGAAATCGGGCCTCTGCTGTTCCGGAGGCGTCTCGAGGATATCGGCCGCGTCTTCTCTTAATGAAGCCGCCAGGTAAAAAGCTTGGGCCCCGGGATTCCATCCATTGGCTTCCGGTACCATCATAAACTGGGTCTTTTATACTTGCCAGGAGGATTTTCCATCGAATGTTGAGAGTTTAATCGTGGCTGGGGAAGGCATAAATGCCACATTGGATTCCTCATGTCTGTTCGACATTTGTTTCTTTAAGCTTTCAATCTCCATATTCATATTGTCTAATGCTTCTTCAACGTTTTCTTCGATCTCCAAAACCTTAGTTTCAACTGAAGTTATCTTAGCTTCCACTGCAATCATCTTCTCCTGAACGATGTTGGAGAATTCTTCTTTAACACTTACAATGTCCTTTTTAAGCTCCTCCTGTCCAGATTTAATCTCTGTCGTCATCTCGGTTTTAATCTCGTCTTGTCTAGCTTTCATCTCTTCTTGTCTAGCTTTCATCTCTTCTTGTCTAGCTTTCATCTCTTCTTGTCTAGCTTTCATCTCTTCTTGTCTAGCTTTCATCTCTTCTTGTCTAGCTTTCATCTCTTCTTGTCTAGCTTTCATCTCTTCTTGTCTAGCTTTCATCTCTTCTTGTCTAGCTTTCATCTCTTCTTGTCTAGCTTTCATCTCTTCTTGTCTAGCTTTCATCTCTTCTTGTCTAGCTTTCATCTCTTCTTGTCTAGCTTTCATCTCTTCTTGTCTAGCTTTCATCTCTTCTTGTCTAGCTTTCATCTCTTCTTGTCTAGCTTTCATCTCTTCTTGTCTAGCTTTCATCTCTTTTTGTCTAGCTTTCATCTCTTTTTGTCTAGCTTTCATCTCTTTTTGTCTAGCTTTCATCTCTTTTTGTCTAGCTTTCATCTCTTTTTGTCTAGCTTTCATCTCTTCTTGTCCAGCTTTTATCTCAGTCATCTGCTCCGTTAATTTTTCGAGAAGACTTTTCATTAAATCCATATCCATTTTTCATGTGATACGCTGCATCAATTCTTCAATCCCGCTTCTGACACCAGTTGTACCGAGCTTCGGGGTTTGTGTGTATTAAGAGTTGAATAAAGCAACCACTCAATGAACACAAGACTTTTATACGTAAAAAAAAATTCCACTAGATATCCCAGCTGTAACAATCACAATTATACAGCTACAATTCGTCGAATACAATAAGTAACAGCTTCCAATCACAGGTCTCCAAATACCTCAGGCAGAGAACAGCTTCTCTAGACTAGCAGTCACGATTAATCGTCTCCACTCACTGATTGTCTTTACAAAAACTCACTATGTGGGGCCGCGGTATTTATACCTGACTTGGCGAGGAAATCTACCTATTTCGCCAAGGTTCTGGAAACTTAGGTGATGGATGTTTCCAAAAGTATCTTATTCTCGCCAAGTCGACAAAAATCTTGCCAACGGTCGCCAAATTTTCTCGCGAAAACATCGCCATGTCACCAAATCAATAGAAAACCATCTTTTAACGTATAACACGTCTAAATACCGTAGTTTTTGCCCAAGATGTGAGTATTTCCGATCTCTCTGAGGTATTTTAAGACATATACAATAATTATTTATAATTTTGTAACAGTATGAAACACAAATGATACCTATATATGCCATGTTCTGTGCCTCGATTACTGCTGCTGGATCTGCGTCTGCCTTGGCGATTTTTTATCCAATCACGCGATTCACGCAGGCTGTGTATTTCTTCGGTAAGCTTTTCTATTCTATACATCAATGTTTGCAAATCCAGAGTCTTTTCATAGAATTTTTTCCAATTACTATTAGAATATATAGCTTCAGTGTCCTTGTAAGTGAAGGTTTCGACAATTTTGTCGGCCATTTTTGCCAACTTTGCCTAAGATTTTGAGCTCACTGATAAAAGCGCTTGTGCTTGCGTTGGCAAATGCTTTGACTAGAGATATTTTAGAATATCCTCAGTTAACTTGCCGCTAGCTAATTGCCGCATTTCCTTAGTAGTCCACTTGGTTGCTTATCGCCAAGTTCCAGTTCACTAAAGATCTTTTTTATTTGAGTCGCTTCTGAATCCGATAATCGTATTGCAAAAGCTTCTTTCAGAGTTGTGTATGGTTCATTTTTTGGAGGTTCTAAAATAATGTTACAAACTATATTCAGCAGTTTTTGATCCAGTGCGGCTACTACTGTGTTATATTTCGTTTGTTCATTTTTTACATTACTATTTTGAAATTGCCCCTCCAGATGTGCGAACCATAGCTTCGGCGTGTCAGCCCAGAAAAGTGGTGGCTTGATGGAAATATGCTCGATTTGTTTACAAATAGTCGGCGGACTTACTTCTCCGTCAACGTTTTTATTTTCAACAACTTGGCCTTCCAGCATAATGATGAATTAATTTCCCAAATCTGGCTCAAAGAAAATGTTGAAGACTGACCGGGTCACCAGCGTGAAGCACGATGATATTGGCAATAATTTTTTATATTATTTGCAAAAGCAGGTAAATTAACCGACTCTATTTATGAACACAAGAATAGAATGATACTTTATTTTTCAGAAACAAAATCTAAAAAGTTTTGTTGCCACACACTTAAAATTAAATTTTAACTTTTTTAGTGCTGCTACATGTTTAAATTATGCTTTTATTTATTACGATGTAAAGGAGATTGTTAATTGCTTAGAGTTCAGGTTTTATAGTGTATTTCTTCATAAATTAAGAATATTATCAATCGTTTATTAGTGTGTGTATTGTGTTATTTTCCATATTATTATTAATAAATTATGATACAAATTTGACAAATTTAATTTAAGGCAATTTATATTAATAAATCTTAATGTAGAATGTTGAGTTTCGAGAGACAAAATATTTATAAATCATAAATCAGTTTAAAAAATTAATTTGAATAATAACCTAATTCTTTTCCATTTTGAGTTTTATTCGTGAATATTTTAACAAAAGAAACAATATAGTCGTAAATATAGCTTAAACATTTACTAAATTTTAACTTTTTTAGAAAATTAAAGAAATAAATTACAAAATTTAACGAAAAATTAACTTACTTACAATAAAATAATTTGCTTTAAAATAGGATCTTTTCAATGTACATATTTATATAAATGTGTATTTTCTAGATGATTGACTGTAATTTTGTAAACTTGTAGATTTCATTTAAGCATATGATTACTTCATTCATCATATTCTAACACTAAATATGATTGTAGTTTAGGTGCTGTATTTATGTTGTGTATGTGCCTCATAAAAACAGGACCAAGGGCTTTACGAATCTTAAAACGACAATGATGTTGAAGTGTTTTAGGATTTAATGAATGGTTCTTATACCAGATATATTTCTTAGACAAAGAAAATAAATCTTGCAGTTCCTCTAAATGTGGAAGAGAAAGCATACTTATTACAATATATCTGAGAACATCTGTTACATCTTTTGTTGGGCTATGCAATTCCCCTCTTAGAATTTCAAAACCTGTTTTCCCATATTCAACGTCTGCTCCATAAGAAATAAGTAATTTCAGCATCTCTGAATAAGTTTTGGTTGAATTGGAATCATAGATATACATCATGAACATTAATTACAAAAGGGAAAAACCGTCTTCATTCACTTGGTTAATATAACATCTCTTTTCAATTAAAACTTATTATTTCAATCAAAAGTAATCTTGTACTCTGTTTAAAATTTGAAAAGAATCGCCTTTATAATTAACATGGTTTACTTCAGATTCATGCTTTATGAGTAATGTAACACATTCAACCAGTCCTCTCTTAACAACAAAATGCAGTGTCTAAACTAGAAAATGAAACAAAATCCTTCTTGCCAGAATTTTTTAAATGTGCCTTAATACATCCACTGCTTCCTGATTGAGCTGCTTTGTACAAACACATCAACAGCATTACAGTCAGCACCATATTGAATTAGCTACTAAACTTTGTTGTGTTGAGTTGTTGTTGTTTTACAGTTGGAACCACATCTTTTCATTTAACTGCAAAGAAACCAACATGCTTCTTTGCACTTAAATGAAAGGATGTGGTTCCAACTGTAAAAAAAAGCGAAAATGAATGAGGACCACCTTGACTGTTTAAGTGGCGGAGAAGATTCTGCACCAGCCCTTAAGAGATATTTCAAGCAATTAAAATGTCCATTGATAGCAGCCAAATGTAATGCAGTAAATAACCGAAGCATCTTCTGCATCCACATCTACTCCATTAGCAATTAATAAATCAACAATATCTGAAAAACCTTTACTTGCTGCTAAATGTAGTGGAGCCACAGGATCTTTTTATATTATAAGCATAGCTTGATTGCATTTATCGTCATCAAAAGAACTTTTAACCAGATTGGATAATTTCTCAAGATCATGGCCCTAACCAGCTGTAGTTCATATGATTCCTTACCATTTTATGTAGAATTGTTGATATGCTGAGAAAGAATAAATTAATATACTATAAGAATTGGTTAAAACAGCATTACATATAAAATATTCATATAACACAATGCTTAGCAATCCACTGGACACTTTCAATGTGTTAGATTTAATGCTTTAAAATTAAATAAGAAATAAAAATTTTAGGAAAAATAAACTTAAATAATTAAATATAAATCTGAAAACAAAATATAAAATAAAAGCTTTTTAATATAAATTATTTATTCTCTAATTTCTTTTACTTTTAGATGCACTACTAAAGATATTGTGAAATTCTAATGTTGAAAATTGATTTCTGCAAAATATTGCAATCGGAAAGGTTTAAAATTTTCACATAAATTTAAAAGTAGTGTTAATATTTTGGATGCTTATGCATCCCCTGTATATTATAATAATATTTATTTCTTAAATTGGTATATTTAATAGCTCATAAATAAAAACTCATTCTCGTTATTATGCTAAATAATTATGAGCAGAAATTTGCGTATACTATTAATTTTGGAGGTATTTATTAAATAAAAAAGTTCACACATAATTTATTTTACGCTCCAATTTGCAAAATTTCTCAAACATTTCTTTCTTGTATGCTTAGTATCACCAGAAAATACTATTTTGAAGCATTTCAACCCTTAAAATTTCTATTTTTACACAAGAGCTTAAACTGAACTTTTAAAATGAATATTAATATTTTTCTCAAACAACTAGGGAATTTTCAGAACAAGTAGAACATAATTATATTAAAAATTTTAACTCTGAAAATAATAATTCAATTACTTTCGATATTTTTAATATCTTTGTAAATAAAATATAGAAATTGCGATAATACAATAATTATTTTCTAACATATCCATTATACATATGTCTTTTTAATATAGGATCATACTCTTTTATAATTATAATTTTTTTTCAAAATTACTAAGTGGTATGTAAAGAAAGGAGTCAATACTTTTATTGTCAACAATATAGAAAATCAAAAAAGTTAGCTGTCACTTTTTCAATATTTGTTGTTAAAAAATAGAATTCTCTTAATTTTACATCTGAAATAAAAAGACTTGCCGACATAAACATCCACGTATTTTAAAAAACTCAAGTTGGTTTATACGAAATAATTCCATTTACAGAGACTTCAAAATGAAAGTTTCTAATGAATACATAGCAATTTTGAATAGAAATTTCTACAATAAAGCAAGAAATTGTACAACTAAAGACCTCCTTAAATAATGAAATGCTAACTGAAGGCAGGAAAATAAGACCTGTGGCAGCACATCGGATGCTATCTTTACTGAATAAATGCAGACTCTTCTTTATACAATTAAATATTTTCTTTTCTCCTCTTTCCACTAGAAGCAATCCAAGCAATTAATGATGAATGAGGTTAAGCTATTTCTTAGCTGACAATCGAATTCCTACAAGTAATTTTACAATTATTAGGTGTTGATAACTGTAATCAATTGATTTTTTACAATTGTTTTGATTCTATAGAGATTTGAAATTTCCCACTTTTTAGGCAGTTGTTAGAGTTTAAAAGAAACTTTTTAGAGGTTTTTCTTAAGGAAAACAATGTTCATCATAATAAAAATAATAAAATATTTTATTGTGTATTTCTTTATCTTAGTTATTCCTTGTAGAAAGTATAGCAGTTGTAAAGTAAAACACTGGTGCACCTACCTTAGAATAAATTATTCTAAAAGTTGATTTTTAACAGCTAATTAATGTGTTTGGAAATTTAACTGCAGTAATTATTAATAATTATATAATAAGCTCTAGAGTTACATTAATTTTTATAAATTAAAAAGTAGGGTAAATTTGCCGGTTCTAGAACAGTAACGACACGGTCAAGTTGAGTTGTTTTTTTCCTGCTTCTGGGTTCAGTTGTTTTTTTCCTGCTGTTGAGTTTAGTTTTTTTTTTTTCTGCTGCTGAGTTTTGGTTTCGATTTTTTTTTGTTTTTCGAGTTTTGGTTTTGATTTCTTTGATAGAGTTGGGTTGTAATGCATCTTGCTGCTACACCTAG
Organism: Latrodectus elegans; assembly: GCA_030067965.1. Lineage (NCBI taxonomy): Eukaryota > Metazoa > Arthropoda > Arachnida > Araneae > Theridiidae > Latrodectus > Latrodectus elegans. The sequence goes on along the minus strand of CM057819.1, from coordinate 11,746,518 downwards.
CAGTTGGTTTCGCTTTCCTTTAAAAAGCTCAAGATTTGACGCTGTGAAGTTGAAAGCAGCTAGCTCTTCATCGAACAGTTGCCGGCTGATTGGAAACCAATTAATTCAGTTACTTTTTTAGAAAAGTTTCTCATTAGAATTATAAGTTATATTTTAATATTTATTTTTAGAAAAAAAAAATTTATTTCCTCTTCAGCTCAAGTTGAGCGAAGACTTATTGCCTTTTCGGAATAGAAGCTTCCACGGAACACAGAAGCCATAAGTCTGGCTTCCTCTAAAATTCAAGTATTGGATATTTTACAAAATGAAGATCTAAACAACATGGATTTAAACCTGGCAGAAGAAAGCATTTACGGAGCTAATTTCCTTAGAACCGCAGAAAATGATATGAATTGTCTCTTAGCTGCAAAAGAAAATGGGGTAAACACATTTAACATATTCCTAAAAGCCAACAATGGAAGGTCAATTCCGAAAAATAAACCCCGGGAACTGAAAAACGAACTGATAATAAAGATAAAGAACTTCAGAAAGATTTTTAACAAGACAATAACAAGAGACGGTAGACTACTAATGACAACGCAAGACATGGAAACAGCTACAGAAATATTAAATATCAAAGAGTTACAAGGGGTACCGGTACACTACGAAATCCTATGGGAAAGCATCTCTACCAGGTTTCTACCATTTAATATTCCAACGGAAACTCCATTAAAAGAGATTGCAGAGGAGCTGAGCGCTGAAAATAAAATCCAAATTTTAGAATTAAGAAGATTCAATAAGAAAAACCGTGAAGTATCTCCGGTTCTGGTATCTATTCTGGGAATAAAGATACCAAAAGAAATAAAACTGTTTTTTACCAACCACAGAGTGGAACTATTCGTAGACAGACCTTGCCAATGTGGTAAGTGTTTCAAATTCACTCATAATCCTAACAAATGCCCTTATGAAGTATTGTGCGTTCACTGTGGAGACAAAAAACATGGAGAAATATGCTTAAACCAAATGAGATGCTCCAATTGTACGGGCTCACATAGAGCCGATTATAATGAGTGCCCAACTAGGGCAAAAGAAAAAGAAATACTCAAATTTAAGGCAGAAAATAATTTGACACTAAGCGAAGCCAGAAGACGATTCGCAAACAAAAACACTTCATACGCAAAGAAAGTTTCCATGCCTACAGCCAATCTAGACATAGAATCGATGCAAGGGATCTTTGATAAATTGGGCCTTAAATTGATTACCTCAATCGAAAAGATCATAGAACAACAACTAACTAAAATTTGTAATATGTTTAAAAATCATTAGACTCCACAGTGAATAAAATAAATGAAACCGTTTTGACTAAAATGAATGAAACGATTTCTAAATTGACCGTATAAATCTCTCCTGAAAGAGAAAGGAAGAAAAAATCAAAGATAATAAAAAAATCCCAAATCATCAAAATCAGACTAGATGGACTACCAGCAATATTAAACAGAGAGAGATTGATCTTTCAGATTTCTCTGTTGGATGATTAGAGTACCTACTTTTTACCTATTTAATTATATTTTCATATTTGAAGGGATTTCAAATAAAAAATTCTTATATCAGTTCTATATAAGTGCTATAAATCTTCAGTTTATAAACACTTTTTCAAAATGAAAATTGTACAGTGGAATGCGAGGAGCGTTACCAACAAAATAGACATATTTAAGTTAGAACCTTTCATATCCGCAGATGTATTAGTTATACAAGAAACTTTCCTGAGACCAAAAGATTTATTTAATATAAAGAAAAAAATAATCTATAGAAAAGACAGAGAAAATAGAAGAGGAGGCGGCCTAGCGATTGCAGTGACAGAATCATCATCAAAAGTAACCTATAAGAACATATATAGCAGCAGTGAAACAGAGATATTGATAGTGAAAATAACTAACAGGAACGAAACAATCAACATATTGAATATATATTCACCCAAAGGAAAAATTGAATATAACGAATATCGAGACATACAAAAATACATAACACACAAATGCCTAATTTTAGGAGACTTTAATATCAAACATGATTTATGGGGAGGGGAAACTAGCACTCAAGAGGGACAAAAATTGACCGACTGGATAAACGAACACAATCTCTGCATACTGAATTTAACCAATCCGACACATATTTCTCCTGCAGGTAAAGTTTCAATTATAGATCTATCATTTTGTACCTCTAACTTATATCCACAATGCCATATAACAATAGAAGAAGATTCATTTTCAGTGACCATTTTCCTATAGTCATAGACATTCTTACCCCAGATCAAACTCCAAAAGTGTATAAGATTCACAGATGGAAAGAAATCATCAATCAAATAAACGAAGAGTTGTGCAGTGAAAGCAACAGTTCGTATGACAATTTCCATAATATTGCAGTCAAAGCCATAGAAGAAAACAGCCATGAGCAGAAAATACCTGAAAAGCAGTACCCCCCATGGTGGAATAATTTATGTAGTAAATTTTCATTTCTAAAAAAAGTGTATCTAAAAAAAGCAAGAAATACCTTAAAAAACAAGAATTTGATATTGTACAAAAAGTTTTCTGCAAAATTAAGACGCACCATAAAATCCTCTAAAACCAAATATTGGGATGATGTCTGCAAGAAGCAGCAAGACCCGTACCTACTTTTCCGAATATTTAACTCTATGAATCGTCGATACAGAGATATCCAAAACTCTAACCTCTTAATAAATTTTAATAACCAAGAACTACATTCACCTAAATCTCAAAGTGAAGCTTTTGCAACACACTTCAATAACAAGATACACCATGAGCCAATACCAATAGACTACTCTGGACCAGAAAATATGATTTTAAATAAAAAGTTTACAATCAACGAGCTCAATTCAGCGATTAAGAAAACTAGAATATCCACACCAGGAGAAGACAAAATTTCTACAAAAGTATTTAAATCCCTAAATGAAGATAACACACGAAAGATACTCAAAATCTTTAATGATATATTTGATCAATGCTCTATTCCTGACAGCTGGAAATCGTCTATTATAATACCAATTCCCAAACCAAACAAACCACAATCCATACTAAATTCATACAGACCTATATCTTTAACTTCTGTTCCTGCTAAAATTTTTGAAAGAATGCTGTCCTATAGAATTACAAATTTCCTAATTACTAATGAAAAGATAGAAGAACGTCATCTAGGGTTCATACCTTTCCGAGACAGTCAAACTGCAATACAATTGTTTCACTATGATCTGCATCAGGCAAAAGCTCAAAAGAAATTCATCATTGCAATATCATTGGATATAAAATCTGCATATGATTCCGTGTACATTGATGGATTAATATACAAATGCCTACAGCTGGGAACAACAGGAAAAACTGCCAAGTGGATTCATAACTTTCTACAAGGTAGAAGGCTGAGGGTAAGATGGAGAAATACATCCTCGCAATCGATTCAGTCAACAAAAGGAGTACCACAAGGTAGTGTGTTATCTCCCATTTTATTTACAATCTTCATGTCAGATTTCCATGAAACAATCCCTCAAGGAGTTAAACATATAATATACGTAGATGACATACTTATTTACTGTACAGATGAAAAATTGGAAATAATCAAGAAAAAACTGCAAGATACTTTGTATAACATAGAAAAATGGAGCAGTTACTGGAAACTACAGATAGCTTATCAAAAGTGTTCAGCAGTAAACTTGTCCAGGCGCAGAGAAAATCCCGACTGGTCAATACAATACAATAATGAAAAATTAAATGGAAAGACACTCTTAAGTTCTTAGGAATAATATTTACAAGAAATGGAAACTTCCGTTCGTTCGTAACATACTTAAAATATAAAGCAGCTAAAAGAATAAACATTTTAAAAGCACTCTCTAATAAAAATTATGGAGCAAGATCACATCATCTAATGCAGTTGGCAAAATCATCTATCTGCAGTATTCTACACCACACTAGCAATATTTTTAGCTTAACAAACCACTCAGTCATAAAACCTTTAGAAACAATACAAACGTCGGCATTAAGAATTGCATTAGGATTACCCATATTCACTCCTAATATTCTCCTACGAAAGATTGCTAATACTGGCACAATAGAATCTGAATTTAGGAAAATATCAAGCAAATTTTGGTTAAAGCATATCTCATTGGAACAACAATCACCTCTCAAAAATATCATCCAAATCAGCTTCAATTCAGTTGGAAAAAGATATCACATACCCCTAATGAAAACAATAGAGGAAGAAAACATTAAAATATCCCACTTCATTCAGCTTAAATACCCACAAATTCACTCTCCAAACAATTTCTCAATCCATGTAGACAAATACGATTTCCAAGATAAATCTCTCACCAATCAAGAAATTATTCAATTTTTCAATGATTTTGACAAAAGTCTACTAGACCAACCTAACAGAATAGCCACAGATGCATCTAGAAAAGAATACATAACCTCTATTGCTGGATGGTCTGAAAAAGGATCTTTTGGATGCATAATTAATAATATAAACTCGGTCTTTTCTGCGGAAGCTATGGCGATCTGTCAAGCTATAGATGAATTAATCATTTACGAAAGAAGAAATATAATATATACAGATAGTAAATCTGTCCTTATGGCACTGATGGAATGTAACCAAAAATCAGCAAGTATAATATTAAGATTAAAACACAAAATATGGCAAGCTTCAAAATTCTTCAAAGAACTTCAAATTATTTGGGTTCCAGCCCACAAAGATATTATAATAAATGAAAAAGCTGATAAACTAGCCAAAACGGTCACAAAAGACAACGTATATATAGAGTGGATTACCATAGAAGACTTTTACTCATACATCAAAAGCAACATTAAAAAACCCAAGATAAAATATTCAAAAACAGTAAATATTACCTGAGGGTTGGAGACATCCCGGAGTGGAGCTCGATGGGGAGATCTCTCGTCTCGCGCAAAGAGGATGTACTGCTCGCCAGAAGCCTTGCTGGCGTTCTGCTGACTCAGCGCTGCTTTGCCGGTTCAATCTGACTGATTCAGACAGATGCAGCTCATGCTATGCAGTTGATAATGCTGAACATATAATCTTATATTGCCCCAGATATAACCAGGACCGCAAACAATTTTTGCATAATTTAAAAATACAAGTGCAAATAACAAATTACAAACAGTTGGTCGAAATCATCACATCGAACCCAAAAAATCTAAAAACATTTATTAAATTCCTTATGAGTATCAACAGTTTTTGAAATAGATGTTCCTAGAATAATAGAGACAAAAGCCGGAGCAGCTAAAAGTCTCAGAACAGCTACCAACCAACCAACCAGCTCAAGATTTGAAAGATTTTTTATATTTAGAATTTTTGTGCGTTTGGTGGCTACAGTAAAGTTTACATTTTTGATATGGCAACACTATGCATTGTCTAAAACATGAAATAAGTTCTAGATATTTTTAGAGTCAGTGCTGCCATCTGGTGCCAAAATTTCAAACTTGATACAATTTAACAAAATTAGAAAAAAATAACAACGGCGGATTATAGGATCGAACTCACAAAGTATTCGGGGATCAACGATTTATTTTCATGCTTTAAACCGTTGATCCACGAATACTTGACCATCCTGTAGAATGAATGGTTATTCAACCAGTCCCAATGTAATAAAAACTCCCCAGGAAGTCAATTAGCGGCGGCATACTTAATGAGTATTTTATTTCAAAATGATTATCGCGTCTTAATTGTATTAAATAGAATAAGTGAGCAACATTATCGTGATTCTAATTGCATATAAGTTACATTTTCGGAATACATTTATTTTAAATAAACCTGATTTTTTTTCTAATATGTACATTCACTTCAGTTTCTTTCTCTATGAGAGCTGAGAAGTACTCTTACTGGATTCCTATTTGGTAATGGGAATTTATTTAAGAATAGGTGGCAACATGTCCACCGAAACAAAGTCAAACAGGTTTTACCTTGTGAATGCATGCTTACTTTAAATCTTTTTTTACATTTAATGCTCTTGTGATGTTTAGTCAAAGCGCTTTCTCTCTAGTTCAGATTTTCTAGTTTAATATTGATATATTTACTTTTATAATCTAATTATCAAAACAAGTCTTTGCATTTTATGATAGAGAAATTACTCTCACTTGCGTATACTAATCCCAAGCATCCTGGCAGCTTCGGAAGTGCACATTCTATTTATAAAGCTTTAGGTGGTAAAATTAAATTGAAAGATATTAAAAAGTGGCTTCGCAGTAAGGAGTCATATACATTGCATAGACCTTTAATTCTCAAATTTAAACGAAATAAAGTTTATGAGAAGTATGGACGTACAATTTCAAGCGTATTTAGTTGATTTGAGATCTTTAACTAAATATAATAATGGATTTAAGTATTTGCTAACTTGTATGGATGTCTTTTCTAAATACGCATGGGCTTTTCCTATTAAAGACAAGACTGCTAAAACCATTTTAATGGTACTTAAAAAATATTCAAAGCTAGAACACCGGAATGTTTTCAAACCGATAAAGGGAGTGAGTTTACAAACAGAATTGTTAGCAATTTCTTTAAACAACATAATATCCATTTCTTTACAACTGATAATGAAACTAAAGCAAACATTGTAGAGCGTTTTAATAGAACTTTAAAAACAAAAATGTGGAAATATTTTACGGAATATAACACTTATAAATATATTGATGTAATAGATAAATTAGTTTACCGTTACAATCATTATTTTCATCGTAGTATAAAAATGAAACCAGCGTCAGTAAATATAAATAATCAAAGGCAAGTCCATCAAAATTTATATCCTAATGATAACCAAAATAAAAACAGATCAAAGCCACATTTACAAATAGGAGATACAGTTCAAATTTCTAAGTCTAAAATGCAATTTGAGAAGGGTTACGAAATTAATTGGAGTCGAGAATTGTTTACCATAACAGAAATAATACCAAGAGATCCACCAGTATATAAATTAAAAGATTTTTTAAATGAACCTGTTAAAGGTACATTTTATGAAAAAGAATCGCAAAAGGTATTTAATTCTGGATATTACCCTGTAGAAAAAATTATTAAGAAAAAAACAGTTAAGGGTAAAACATTTTACTACGTCAAATTCTTAGGTTATGATGAAAAGTTTAATGATTGGGTTTCCGATATAAAATTTTCAATAAATAGTTAGAGTACATTGTAGCAATTTCATTCCTTAAGATGTCTTTCTACGTGACTTTACCTTCTGATAGCTCTCTGAAATATTTCCCAGAAAACAAATTATCTCATTTTATAACTCAAATGCACACATTGATTGATTTAAAAGGAGAGTGGGAAGTAGGATTATCTGAAATTATTTATCCACACTCTTGGCTAAATATTAATAAACACAATAATACTTTTAAATATGGTATTGGAGATGGAAAGTTGATAAGACTAAAAATTGAAACAGGATATTATGAATCTGTAATTAATATTATCTCAGCTATTCAATGGACTTTGGTGAAACACCCAAATATGTTTACATTGAATTACAACAAATCAACAAAAAGAGTTAAAAATAAATGCCGTTCAAGGAACTGCTCTACACTTGGAAAAGCTAGCTCCAATTTTAGGATTCAATTACAAAACAGTCATTGAAGGAAGCATGAAAGGAGAATTGGTCGCTGATGCTGCTTTTGAATTTTCAATTTTTTACGTATATAGTGATATTGTAACCCCACAAATCGTTGGTGATACACAAGCTCCTCTTTTGAGAATTGTAAGAGTCAAAGGACAAGATGGAGATGTCATCAGTCAGCACCTTTTTCCCTCTTGCGTTCGGTTCAACAGTTCGTGGGTTCGAATCCTACCTTGGGCATGGATGTTTGTAGTGGTTCGGAATCCACTTTAATCTGTAAGTCCCGGTCTAATTAGCACTCGTGTGCAAAACGATGACCGTTGAGCGACAAACATATTAACCGAACACCTTTTTCCATAACAAAGCTATAACCTAGATATATTATTTTAGTTTTAGTTCATTTTGTTCAACGAAATGCTTTCTGATCTCATTCATCTGTAAGTACTAATAAATTTATTTACTATTCAGTTTAAAATTAGCATTATGCTATTCAAGCAATTTACTTATTTAAATGACTTCCATTTTTAAAACACTAAGAATTTACAAAGGCAACAGAAGCACTTTAAAAAGAAAAAGCTACTACATTATTTGCGTCCCCTTTCTATGACTGCAATCAAAGTATGACAACTTGCATATGGTGTATAGTTTCTATAAATTTGTTTTTAATTTAGCACCAGGAGCCCTAGTATTTGGATTTTCACCACAAGTATTCCTCAAGATTCAATTACATAAGATGGCCAGCAGTATTTTGAATATTTTTTTTTTACACTATACCTCATTTCATTCCTTCTTAAGTGCAGTGAAACTTTCCAAGTTATACACAAATAAGCCTACCGTTTAAAAAAATTTATGATGAAAGTTAACGTGCAAATAAGTTACTGAATGTATAAATTTGTATTTGAGAATAACTTTATAGTTAATGTAAGCGTGTTGAATTATCTATTGCACATAATTCTAAATAAATATAAAAATTTTAAAAAAAAAAAAAAAAAAAAAAAAAACATGGTCCACAATATGAAAAGCTACAATGATCTGTAATTTACTGACGACACAAATGAGTTAAAATATTTTTTCAACATTTTGTTTATTCAGCGAGATTTTTAGTACATTATATAGATAAAATTTAGTAAGCTAATTATTAAATATACTTTTTCATACCTACATTTGATTTAAATAAATTAATTGTATTTCCCTGAATAATGAAACAAGTTTGAAATTTAAAGCTGTTTTTTAATATTTACAAGTAACAGACAATTGTTGTCTGTAGATTAAAAAATTTATCCATTGTACTAAAATATATATATATACATAATTTACCAATAAGTATCAATCAAATAATGTTTTCAAAAGAAATCTCTATGCAAAATTTCAAATAAAAAACGCAACTTTACTGAAGAAGTATGTCAAATAAAAACCATTTGTATTAAGATGTTAAATACATAGTATAAAAATATGGTTTATATATACTTCCCCATACATAAATGCAATGGAGATAATAGAAAAAATAAAATTCGAAAGAATAATGCTCTGAAGCCAAATAATTTGTAACACGCTAAAACTTAACGCTGTTGAATAACTCCTCAGGGTGTTTACCTTCATTAGGTTAGTACGGATGTCACAATCCCGAATTACCCCAGTAATCTGTCCTCTTCTTTAATTTCTACTCTCCTCTACTCTTCTACGTTTACTTCCTTTTCTCCCTCGCTGTTATTGCCTTGTGAGAGGTTGAGGGTTTCCCTTGATTAGCTTTCGCCGTTCTATTGCGATTAGCTACTCTTGAGGATTAAATCACCCATGTGTTTGCCGTGCGTGGAAAGCCGTGTACTTGGAAAGGAGGGTCCTGGTAATTGAGGCCCCCAGTGACCAACACATTACTGTGGCCTCTGTTTCAGGTAAACGGGAGGGTGTTGTGGTCCTCAGCTTTTGGATCAACTTTATGGATCAAGCGGTCGGAACGTCTACTGGATGACTCCTTATGGGTGGAGGACATCTCAGGGATGTACTGACAGCGTATAGGATCTTGCTGGCTCTGGTGCAGCTGGTATGCATCTCCTTGTTGGACTCGGTGGTGGGTGATGTAATCAGGTTTTATTTTATTTCACACGGAGATTAAAAATTCATCCCTTCCACAGGAGCAGCATCTGGATATAAGAACAAGTAAATTTTTTAATGAAGATAAAGGATCGTAATTTTGATTATATAAGTATCTCCTTTTCTCAATCATAAAGGAATGTCCGGAAACTAAGAAGCATAAAAAAATTGCGGTCCGGTAACTTGCTTATTGAAGTTAGGACAGCTACTCTAAGTGAATTAAAGAATTTGGCAAACATTGAGGCATATGTCCTACCTCATGGAAATTTGAACTTTTCCCATGGAGTAATCTCCGCAGGGGATTTATTGAATACGCCAACTGAAGGGATTCTAGATAATCTCCAGAGCCAAAATGTCTGTGCCGTTAACCGCATAACGATCAGGAAAGATGGGAAAATATTTGACTCCAAACACCTCAATCTGACGTTTGCGACCCCCTCGGGGGGTTTACCTTCTTTAGGTAAACACGGGTGTCACAATCCCGAGGTACCCTAGTGATCTTTCCTCTTCTTTACTTTCTTCTCTTCTCTACTCATCTGCTTTTTCTTCCTTTTCTCCCTCACTGTGGTTGCCTTGATAGAGGTTGAGGGCTCCCCTTGAGTAGCTTTCGCCGCTCTGTTGCTATTAGCTACTCTTGAGGACTAAATCACCCACGTGTTTGCCGTGCGTGGAGACCCGTGTCCCTGGAAAGGAGGATCCTGGTAATTGAGGCCTCCTGAGACCAACACATTGCTTTGGCCTCTGCTTCAGGTAAACGGGAGGTGTGTTGTGGTCCTCAGCACATCAATAGGCTTTATGGATCAAGCGATCGGTACATCTACTGGGGGACTCGTTAAGGGTGGAGTCCACTTCAGGGATGTACAGTGAGCGTATAGGGACTGACTAGCACTGGTACAGATAATCTGTATCCCCTCGTAGGGCTCCGGGGTGGTTGGTGCCGTCTAGTCCCTGAATTTTAACTCACTACATATGAATAAAGCAACTTTCTCCTCGCTCCCTCGGGAGCAACAAATGCCTATGTGCAGTGCGAAATTCTTCATCGTGAAAAGAACAGGAGGATCGTTTGAATATGTTTCTCCTTTTCTTATTGAAAAGGGATTAATATCTCATCTGGGTGCCTTGAAATCAGTAAAGAAATTACGAACTGGAAATTTACTGATTGAAACCAGTTCTGATAAACAGTCAATGATGATACAGACTATGAAAGAACTTGCTGAAATACCGGTCACTGTTGAGCCTCATACGAAATTAAACTTTGTGCAGGGAGTAATTTCTGCCGAGGATATATACCACACGTCAACAGATGAAATTCTTGACAATTTGAAAAGTCAAAAAGTCTGCGCGGTTAAAAGAATAACAATCAAAAGGGATGGTATTATCTTAAATACCAAACACCTTATTTTGACTTTTGCAACGCCAGACTTGCCAAAATACATCAAAGTGGCTTATATGCGTTGTTCAGTGCGACCATATATACCAAATCCTCTCAGATGTTTCCAGTGCCAACGTTATGGACATTCTAAAATGGCTTGTAGAGGAAAACCTGCTTGCGCTCGCTGTTCCCAAGCTGACGAGCATGATAGTGTTACCTGCAAAGCCAAAGAAATGTGCGTCAACTGCAAAGGAGACCACCCTTCATATTCCAGATCTTGTCCCATTTGGCAACAGGAAAAGGAAATTGTCACTATTAAGATCAAGAACAATGTGTCCTATATTGAAGCTCGTCGCATAGTTAGTTCCCGCACTCCAACTCCTGGTGTTAGTTACGCATCTATGGCAAAAAAAGTTACCCGATCTTGCAGCACCCAAACAGATTCTGTCTCTTCAGCTAGCTTTCTCTTAAAGCCAAAAATAATGGAAACATCAACACCTGTAATAGCCAAATCAGCTTTGGCAAAATCAAAAGCCTTAAAGGCGAGGAAATTAAAATTGGCTAAGGAAGGCATTCGAAAGTCTTCCTTAACAACAAAAAAAGCTCTTCTGTGTTTGGATGCAGACACTGTGAAACTGCATCCATCGGATGATGACTTCAATTCTAAAGATTCATCAGAGATGACGATGAGTAACAGTGAGAAAGGTTAGAATATATTCCATTCGTGACTTCCTTTGTTTCCTGGAATTGTCGTGGGTTTCGGTCTCGCTTTGATGACATCAAATCCATCTTCTCTCGCTTTAACCCCGCATGTGTGGCTCTCCAGGAGACATTCCTGAAGCCCACTGTTGTCACCAAAATGCGTGGGTTTCAGTGCTTCAGAAAGGATAATGATGGGGATGCTGCTGTGTCTGGTGGAGTTTGTATAATTACATCAAACAATTACCCTAGTACGGCACATCAGTTAAGAACTACACTCCAGGCAGTGGCTGTGAGAATCCACACCACATGTCTAATAACGGTATGTAGTCTTTACTTACCACCGAATGATGTCATCCAAGCAGAAGAACTGAATGACTTGGTTGATCAACTCCCAACTCCATTTTTATTGCTCGGTGATTTTAACGGTCATAATTTTCTGTGGGGTAGTGATGATACGAATTCTCGTGGTCGACAGATACAGGAGTTCATTTCTGACCATAGCCTCTGTCTGCTGAATACCGACGAGAAAACTTATTTTCACGAACCTACACGGACATTTCACTCTCTGGACTTAGCTATATGTTCTCCGTCACTCTTGCCATTGCTGAATTTTGAAGTTGGAAATGACCTTTACAACAGTGATCATTTCCCTCTAATCGTGTCTCAGGCTGGAAATAATAGTGTATGTCACAACCCACCTAGTTATGTGTACAGTCGAACCGATTGGACACTTTTCATGCAATTGGCTGTGATCAGTGAGACAAGAGTTAAGACAGGTATGATAGATGATGCCGTTAAATATGTCACCGACACAATAATCCGAGCTGCGGATGTTGCTATCCCTAAAAATTACATCATTCCACATAAACACAGGAAACCTTGGTGGAATGAAAAGTGTCAACTCTCCTATAAGAAACAAAGGAAGCAATGGAATATATTCCGAAGATAACCTACTACGGAGAATCTTGTTGCTATTAAAAAAGCCAAAGCTGAAGCTCGAAGAGTTAGACGTCAGAGTCAAAGAGAATCTTGGATTTGCTACGTGTCGTCAATCAATTCATCGACAACAAGTAAACAATTATGGAGGAAAGTTAAAGCAGCCAATGGTATTTATCAGGAATATTCCATTCCTGTATTAAAAACTGGAGCTGCAATACACTCCTCAGCGGTAGATATTGCTAATGTCATCGGTGAAACCTTTGCTTGTGTTTCCAGCTCTGATTCATATAATCCTACTTTTCTAAGGATTAAAGGAATCGCTGAGCGGAAACATCTAAGCTTTCATGATCGACATAATCTACCATATAATTGTGATTTTGAATTGTCAGATTTGAAGACTGCTTTATCTAAAGCAAACGACACTAGCCCAGGACCAGATGGAATCTCGTATCAAATGCTCCGTCATTTAAATCATGATTCTTTATTAAACATACTTTCATTGTTTAATAGAATCTGGACTGAGCATGCTTATCCTACATCATGGAGAAAAGCGATAGTGATTCCAATATTAAAACCTGGAAAAGATTCAATTGACCCTCTGAGTTATCGTCCAATAGCTCTCACGAGTTGCTTGTGCAAAACTTTTGAGCGTATGATCAATGCTAGACTCATTTACATCTGAGAGAAGAATAACTGCATACTTCTTCAACAAAGCGGATTTCGAAGTGGACGATCCACTATTGATAATATAGTAGATCTGGAATCCCAAATTCAAAATGCTTTCGTGAGGAGAAACCTTCTTGTTGCAATTTTCTTCGATATTGAGAAAGCATACGATCGTACGTGGCGTTATGGTGTTCTCCGTAATATGCATAATCTTGGATTTAAGGGTAATCTTCCAATATTTATACAGAATTTTCTAGCTACTAGGCTATTTAAAGTATGTATTGGAAGTACAGTTTCCAATACTTTTAGTCAAGCTGAGGGTGTCCCTCAAGGTAGCGTTTTAAGCGTAACCCTTTTTAACCTTTTCATCAATAACATACTTCATCAGTTACCATCTTCAGTTTATAGGAATTTATATGTTGATGACTTACAAATTTCATATCAGGGTTCAAACATGAATATAATTGAGAGACAATTGCAAACAGCTGTAAACAATCTAACTACTTGGTGTGAACGAAATGGTCTTAATATATCTCCTAGTAAGAGTCACTGTGTCCATTTCTGTAGGAAAACTAGTCTTCATCCCGATCCGGTGCTTCACATAAATAATAGACCCATTCCTGTAGTCAGTGAGATAAAATTCCTTGGCGTGATTTTTGACAAGAAGTTAATTTTCCTTCCGCATGTGTTACACCTGCGGAAGAAATGTGAGCGCTTGTTCAACATCCTCAGAGTGCTTTTCAATACATCTTGGGGTGCAGATCGAACATCACTCTTGAATTTATCAATCTGTAATTTTATCTCGAATTGACTACGGTTGTGTTGCTTATGGATCGGCTAGATATTCCATTTTACGTAGATTGGACACCGTCCACCACTCTGCTTTAAGGATTTGCTGTGGAGCATTTCGTACATCACCCGTCCAGAGTCTATATGTAATCTGCCAACAGTTGCCATTAGACCTGCGGCGGATGCAGCTGTCTCTTAGTTATTATTCAAAAATCATGTCCTCACCTCATCATCCCTTGCGTTCCATGATTCCAAGTGCTGCTCTTAAGAGATTATATAATGCTAGACCATCAAGCATTCCACCTTTTCTCTGTCGTATTAAATCTATTATTTTGCTTTCTGACCTATGTGATGTCCGAATCGAGTCTACCGACCTTTACGCACATTCACCTTGGTATAATCCACACATTATTGAGTTAAATCCCTTTGGTAAAAATAAAAAATCAGACAAGTACTGCTATTCTTCAAAAGCTTTATTCATTCCATCGCTGTCAGTACACTATGTACACTCCAGTATTTATGGATGGATCCAAATGTCCAGGATCAGTTGGTTGTGGAGTTTACCTTGATGATACCTCCTACAGTTATAGCCTTCACAAATCCTGCTCCACCTTCACTGCTGAGGCTACGGCTATATACCGAGCACTTCAGTTGGTAACAACTAAAAATGAACGTAAATTTTGTGTGTACACTGACAGTATGAGTGTATTAGAAGCTTTGAGGAATAACAACTATAATTGCCATCCAGTTGTGTCTAAGATATTCAAATTAATTGATACTGTTACTAACAAGGGATTTGAGTTACTGTTTTGTTGGATACCAAGCCACATAGGAATAGATGGCAATGAGAAAGCTGATGCTGCCGCTAGATCTGCAGCTACTTCCATTTTGCCTTCAATACCATCAATGGACATGAAAAAAGGATTCAAACATTTCATATATTCTCTGTGGCAGGAATCCTGGGACCTGCAAGTCAGCAACAAACTCCATTCCATATTTTCATACATCATTCCATTATCTGTTTTATTTCCACGAAGCGCAGATGTCAGACTGACTCGCCTTCGATTTGGTCACACGCGTTTCACCCACAAACATTTGATCTTAAGTGATCGCCAACCGTGGTGTGAAAAGTGTGATGAACCATTTACAGTATATCACATTTTAATTGTGTGTCCAGATTTTAACCATCTGCGTTTTAGATATTTTAATAGTAATATTTTAGCATTAGAAGATTTGCTTGGGGAACCACCCCATCGCAATTTATTTGCGTTTTTAAAAGACATAGGATTTATGAATTTTATCTGATTTAGAAATATTTTATTAAAACAAAGTTTTAATCTTATACATGTATATATTGTATGTTTACATACTTTTAATATATATTTTAACTATATTTCTATTTTATACCTTTAATATACATTTTAAATATATTTCTATTTTATACTTTTAATGTACATTTTAACTATATTACTATTTTATACTTTTAATCGGTGAAAAAACTTGTGTATAATGTCTTGTGATTGGCGCAGCTTGTCCTTATCTGGACCTTGCGCCATAAAAACCAACCAACCAACCTGACGTTTGCGACGCCAGACCTACCTCAGCATGTAAAAACTGCATACATACATTTGTCTGTTAGGCCTTATATTGAAAAATCCCTTGCGTTGATTCCAGTGCCAACGATATAGGCATTCTAAAAACTCATTTCGAGGCAAACTAACTTACGCTTGTTCCGCAGTAATAGGGCACGACAGTTTAAACTGTGAACTTCGGCAAAAGAGGTGTGTTAACTGTAAAGGCAACCATTCTCTCGAATTTGCCTGATATGGTTACTGGAAAAGAAGATTACAGCGATAAAAATTAAGGAAAAGTTTTCATACCCTGAGGCCCGACGACTTGTTACCTCACGTACGCCAGAGACTGGAGTAAGCTACACAATTATTGCAAAAAAGTCACCAAAATGGCATCACTCAAACCGAAGCTTTATCGCTTCTCCTGACTCAATTACCCCAAACATCTGAAAAGCCAAAGATCTTAAAATCTTCTTTACATAAAATTTCTGCCAAATAAAAAACTGAAAGGGATCTAAAATTAAATAAAATCGAAGGAGGCCATTCAAAACATACCCTTTCCATTGACCCCCGAAATTATTTTTGATTCCTTGAGCGGGACGTGATGTCACTCCATCCCGCAGACGATAATCTATGGGGTGAGAAAATAATAGACATGTCACTATCTGGCTCGGAGAATGAGCTTCAACTTAAATAAGAACTTCCTTTGTTTCATGGAACTGCCGTGGTTTACATTCCCATTTTGATGACATCCAGTCCGTAATATCACATTATAATCCCACGTGTGTTGCGCTTAAGGAAACTTTCCTGAAGTCCCACAATAGCTTTTCCATGCATGGGTTTCACTTTTATCGAAAAGACTGTGGTAATGGTGGTGCAGTATCTGGTAATGTTTCTATATTGACATCACAAAAATTTCCCAGTACTGTCCTTTCACTGAATACTAATCTTCATAATGTGGCTGAGAGAATTCACAAAACATGCTTAATTAAAGTCTGTAGTTTATATCTACCACCACATGATGTCATCTGCCAAGAGGAACTCAATGCATTAATAAATCAGCGGCCAACACCATTTCCGCTTTTAGGTGACTTTAACGGCCATAATTCTTTGTGGGGAAGTGATGGTACTAATTCTCGCAGTCAGCAGGTAGAGAAGGTTTTTTCCAGAAAACTGTCTGCTTAATACCGGCGAAAAGACAAATTTCCTTGTACCCACAAGAACATTTCCTTCTCTCGATCTAGCCATTTGTTCAACATCTCTTCTGCCATTGTTAAATTTATTAGTTGGAAATGATCTCTATAATAATGATCATTTCCCCCTCGTCATCTCCCAGACTATAGGCAGTAGTGTTACACAAAGTATAACTTTTTACATATACATTCGGGAAGATTTGACACGCTATTTGCCCAATTGGCAGTAATTGATAATGAAATCGCTTTGATCGAGATTATTCACAAAACCGTCTTCAAAGTCACTGGAGCAATTATCAGTGCAGCTGATACAGCCATTCCAAAATGCTCCTCTATTATACACCGGCGTAGTAAACCATGGTGGAATGAAGAGTGTCAAAAAATTTATAAAAAAAAGGAAGTTATGGGGGTTGCTTAGGAGGTACCCCACAACGAAGAACCTATTGCCTTTAAGAGAGCAAAAGAAATAGCTCGCAGAGCTCGTTGTCGAAGTAACAAAGAATCCTGGTCTCGCTATGCATCCTCAATTACTTCTTCCATATCAAGCAAGCAGTTATGGAGAAAAGTGAAAGCAGCCAATAGAATTTATAAGGAATTTGCAATTCCTATTTTAAAAACCGGAGCTACTGTATTCTCTTCGCCTGAAAACATCGCTAACGTCCTTGGTTAAATCTTTGCCAGTATTTCAAGCTCCAACTCATACAGTCCTAAGTTGTTAAGGACCAAGAGTCACCAGTGGAGTGAATACCAATTCGTTTCAACCACATTCAAGCTTTTCCTTACAACTGTTAATTTCGGACGTTGGAATTGAAGAGAGCATTACAGCAGACCAATAATACCAGTTCATGACCTGATGGAATCAGCTATCAAATGCTTCGTCATTTAAGTCCAGATTCAATGTTAAACTTGCTGTTTTTGTTCAATAGGATTTGCACTGAAAATAAATTTCCATCTTTTTGGAAAGAAGCAATAGTGATCCTGATCCTTAAAACTGGTAAGGATACTTCTGTTCCTTCAAGTTATCGACCAATAGCTCTGACGAGTTGCTTATGTGAGACTCGTATGGTAAGCGCCCGTCTCGTATGTCTTAGAAAGAAAGAAATGCATTCCTGTCAATCAGAGTGGCTTCCGTAAATGGAAATTTTTCATTCGCGTTTTATAATCATATTAAACTTTTTTAAAAATATATAAATTCTAAAATTTAAAATGTATTTAAATTCTTTTTAGACGCATTATTTTACTATAATATCTTATGCTTATTACTCGTACCTGGCTTATAATTTTTTTTTGTTATATTCAGTTAAGTTAGTAGGAAGTAAAAATATAAATGCCTATGGAAGTAAAAACTCATTAAATTTGCAAAATAATTAAAAATAAAATAATATTGTTCCAATGTTATATCTGTGATAAACATGTTTTCATTCATACTATAAGATTTTTGATTTTATAATGAGACACATTATATATATTGTAAAATGCATTTTTTTTTTTTTGTATTAATTTCCTCTAATTTTTAATACGTTAGTAGTCTTGTTTCAAAATCGTAGTAAATAATATAATTAAACAAGGTAACAACAGAACAAGTTATAATATTTCAGTTTTAAAATATCTTTAAATATTTCTTATATAGAATAAAATAAACAAAGTGAATTTAAAAATACATATCATAGCTACTTTTTAAACGCTAATAAGCAAGAATCTAACATACCTTATTTATAAGTCTCTTCTATTTTATACAAATTTCGTTGAGTGAGAAAAACTAATTCTCTCTCGATTTGGAAGCTCTGTGTGTTCCCTACCGCATTGTAAAACAGCGGGAATCGTAGGGACAGAAGTTTTTCCCAAAAGTAGTGCAAGATAAAAATCAGTCAAGTTCGGCGATAAAAATTTTTAAGTTTCATAGGTGGCGTTGCGTGTAGAGCTTTATTAAGAGTGAGTTTGATTTTTAATTAAAATTCGTATCGAAATATTGATGCAATGAAAAACATTTTTAGCTTACAATTAACAAAATGTTTATTTTGTAATCGTAAGAAGAAAAATAGGGAATATCCTTAAACTAAATTTTATACACCCTGAATGAAATTAGAATTTGTTTGAAAATTACTGGCGAATAGACATTTTGACATTTTAAAAATATTTGGAAAAATTTTAAACTCTAAGAATTATCTTAGAGGTGAGAGTATGACTGTTTTTTATAATTTACAAAACACCGAAAGTTTCGATTACGAAAATAGATCTTGTGAGACGTTAAAATGTGCTCCATTGTTTTAACGGAGGTCTAACAGGGACTCAATAGCTGTCTCCCTCTATTTTCTGTTTTGTAGATCGGTATTATATGCCAAAGAAAAGAAATGAATACTATATATTGCTCTCTCCGTAATGCTTAAAAATTATTTTAGTATACTTCGTTAAGATATTATTGAAAAACTCAGTCCGAAGTTCTACTGTTTTTCATAAATATAATTTTAGCCATATTTAGAAAACATTGATGCAAAATTATCATACTTTCTTTTATTGCCTTTCAAAGAACATTTAGGGTTATACAATGACAATTTTTTTCATGATATATCCAGAATAATTTTGAATACCTGATTTTTTTATAGTACCCAACTAACATTGATTTAGTATTTCGTAATTTGAAATTCATATTTTATTTATATGATTGGTCATAATCGTGAGGTTTATCTTAAGTTATTTTTCTGGCAGATTTCGTTCAAGAAAAATGAATTATGTGAGAACATAATCACGACATGGGAAATATGGATATTTACTTAATAAGCATACCTTCATTTTGATCACGTGATCATACTTGAACTGGTTTCGAAATCGTTGGGTAAATTCTATCACTCTCTTTCCTCAGTTCAGCTGAAAGCGGTGTGACTTGAGGAGGCTGTCTTTGCATTTGCTTACTTTCGATTCCGGCGAATAAATGCTTTTCTGAATTTGTTACTCGCTTACATTTTGTAACATCATTCTTTTGCTACTTATACGTTGTATGAGACTTATCTTTTGATTATTTCAATCTTGTTTTATTAATTATGGAGGTATGTTTTATTTACCTTTTAATTATTAATATGTAAATGCTTACATTTTTATGTTTTTACTTCATTTCTTAAATATGATTAATGAATAATCCTTTGATTTTTAAATTAAATATTTAAATGAAAAATTTCCAATATTTTCTCTTACATTGAAGGACATGCTTATTTATAAAATTGAATTGATATCTTACGACTATGACTTTTTCCTTGACATTTGACTTTTTTCCTGCTTTTCCTCAATTAATTAGAGCGCTCTCAATTTCCTCCGATGTTATCGAAAGAGAATAGAATTTTAATGGCAGTTGCAACTGTTATGGTTATCGCCCTCTATTGTTTATTCTAATTAATGTTTCCATTAAAGTATGACTTGTAGAAAAATACAATTGAACTATTTGTTATGAAATTCTTTCGGGGTTAATTTTAAGCTTATATTATTTTGCGAAAACTTCTAGACTTTGATTCATGTGTAGTCCAATTACTCTGTTTTAATTACTTTTCTTCTTAAAGTATTACTTGAATATTTTATGAATATTACTTATAAACTGAAAGAAGTTAATTTGAAATAAAATGTAAATGCTTTTGATATCTTAATTCACATAATTGATATTATATATATATATATATATATATATATATATATATATATATATATATATTTTAAATACTTTTGAATGAGTATTACATATTACATTTTATCATTAAAAATCCTATGTAGGAAAAAAAATTATTAAATCTTAAATTTCAAAACTTAATTTAAGAATGAAGTAAATATATTGAATTTAATGGAGACATTATATATGACTGACAGTTAAATTGTTGCAAAGTGATTTAATTAAATAGTTTTCATTTAATTAAATGTATAGCAGTTTTTTCAGACAAGAAAATCAATTCAAAAGTAATTTTCATCGATTGATTTATACTCTCTAATTTAACATAGAATTTTAGAAATGGTATTAAGTATTGCATAAGATTAATAATTATGTGTTGGGAATAAATTCTGTTAAACATTCAAAGTTTGTTATAAGAAATTGACAGAATTTTCGAAAGGAAAAAGTATCTGAAATCTTGCTGTCCATGCATAATTTCCTTGACTATTTCTCAAGACATTTAAGTGTGTTGTTGGATTACATATTTGAACCATTTTACTTGTGATATTCTTTTATGGATATTTAAATATCTTAGATCCCATAATCATCTACATTCCTTCATTAAATTATTGATTATGCATTTCACCATAACTAATTACTTAATGAAGGCATGTAATATTAATCTCTTGTGTTATAAAATTTGTTCTTGGTTATTTTTAAAAAATCTTCATTTTTCAAAAAATTAAATATTTTTTTTATTAATTGAATATTTAGAATTGAGAGACTAATGTTGTTAACATTAGTGCCATAGTACTTAATTATATAAAATGTGAAAGAACAAGTGAATGTATTTTATTGTATAATAGTTGATACTTTGGAAATATTCATATTCATTATTTTATTTATAATTTAAAAAGAATAACTTACATAACAGTTTAAATTGATAAAGAATTCAGAAAACATCTTTCTCTTAATTCGGAATTGTTAATCTTGTTTAGAAACACATGAAATTACAAGGAGTGACTTTAAAAATTGTAATTATTAAACAATAGAGAATTTTATAATATTTAAATAGAAATTTCGGAAACAAATAAAGATGCTTGAAACTTTCAAACTTATCTAAACTCAATTTTAATATTTTTCTTAACAAAAAATTAATTTATTTATTTAACTTATAATCTTTTATAAAAAATAAACATATTGATCAATATTCAGACCATCTAATATACATGATAAACATTGTATTTCTTGGGGTAATGCTTAAAGTGCCAGATAATTCTTATTACAGTTTACTTAGAATATTCAGAGTTGTTGATTTGTTGCACATTAAAAAATGTTCAAAATTATCGGATTAAGTTGTTACATTATACTTATGCTAAATTAATTCTGCTGAATTTGGCTTAATGATTTATTAAAGTCTAATGATAAAACAGAATTTTATCAAATTTGCAGCTTTTGCTTTTTTTAATTTTATTATTATTATTTTTTTTTATCTCAATGTTTGTTTATATGCATTAAAATTGGGAATACGTAAATATTGTCAAATAACATCAATGGTAGCTTTGAACATTTCTTAGCAATTTAAGTATCTTGAAGTAAAAATTTCAGGACAATATCAAAGGTAACATCAAGCTCAAACATGAAATAACTCTTTAATTCATTTTAAATATTGTTACATAGTTAATTATAATCTACCAATTAAATTTTAACAAATACATTTAATTTGAATACTTTTAATATTGTTCATAGATCTTCAAAAAAATTTCAGATCACTGACTAAAATCAACATTTAAAAGTTCTATTTACTGTCAAAAAAAAAAAAAAAAAATTATGATTATGAATGAAACACTTTTGCTTCATTGTTAAATGTGAAAATCTTGCTTATTTCACGATTGATGTAGTATTCTTAGTTTCATTGTAAAATTTTAAGTTTTTTGTTCATATTTAAATAAAAGCTATGATTTATTTGTTGAATATATTCAAATTGTGATTTTGAGGAACATCCAAATGTTTGGTAGTTACTCATCATTATATCTCTGATAAATAAAGATATTAAAATATTAGTTATGTGACTTTTTATAAGTAATTGAGATAGAAATAACAAAATCAAGATTTTATTATTTGTGTCAATTACAATGTTTTTTTTTTTTTTTTTTTTTTTTTTTCCCCATTAAGGTCATTTGTGGTATCATTTGTTTTTAGTATCAGTTTAATTTGGTTATAATTTAAACTTGTAAAAAAAGTCTTCCTATGGAAAGAAAATGATTTATGATGTTAATATATTCACATGTGTTTTTCTCACCAAATACTGAGCATTGTAGTGTATAAGTTTTTTATAAATATGAATTTGTTGCATTTTAATTTGCATTGTAGATGATAATGCATTCAGTGAAAATTAATAGTAAAACATTTGGTCCTTATAGATTAATCAAGAATACTTATTTTAACTTGATTTATGCAATACAAATGGTACTAAATGCAATTGTAAAGTATTTAAGTATTAGTATCTTTTTTGTAAAAGTTTGTCTGAATTCAATGCTTCACTTTATATACAAGAAAATTAGTTCCTTAATTTTTTTTAATGCCATGAAAAAGGCTTTTAAGTCATATTTTTATTTAGCACATGTTATTTCAAGTAATAAGTATTGTCAAATTGATTAAAATTTGAAGTTTGCGCAAATCCATCGGGACGGGTGACTTCATAAGAACTTTCCACTTTTTATCTGCTGAAAGTGCTGTATAAATTTGCTCTAGGTGTTGGTCAATTTTCCCCCTAGCCTCAGAACTAAACTGATGGGCAGTTATTAAAAACAGAGGCTGAGACAGCTTACAACCATTTTTAGCCAACACATCTGCTTTTTCATTTCCAGGCACCCCACAGTGGCTAGGGCTCCGTTGAAAAACTATCTCCCAGCCAGAGGCAATAGCATTGGAAACAAGTCTCTTGGTTACTTCAACAAATGAGCAGTTGCTAAGTGTGTAGGAGGCGGCAGCCAAGATTGCAGCCTGGGAGTCAATAAAAATAACTGCCTTGGCAAAGTTCATATGAAGACCAATGAGATTTAGGATTGTTTTATTCACGGCGAAAATCTCTGCCTCAAAGTTTGAGGCTTTTAGTCCAACAGCACAGGATTCCTCAAAAAAGCCCTCACAGAACAGTCCAGCACCAGTATTTCCATCACAGGCAGAACCATCACTTTAAATCTATGAAAACCATACTTCAGGGTTGTTTCATGTTGTGATTGTGTAGAGAAAGAGCATGAAAGCTTAAGAATTAATAACTGAAAACCAGTTATTATTGAATAACAAAGGATGTTGAGTTTTTGAATTCACGTCTGTTGTGTTGGAGCTTAAGAGTTGTAAGAACATTTCTTTGCAATTAACAAATTCAGCTTGTTCTTTATGAAAAGTCTTACAAATAGGTAACATTACTTAGATATTCAAATGTTCACCTTTGGTCATTGAGCTATCCACTGTGTGGTGTCAAAAATGATACATGTTTAAGCCTCATTGTCACCTAATACTTCAGTGTGAAAGGCTGTGGATTCCATCCATTATTAAGTAAGGGAAATTGGATGTTTCAACTTCTGCATTCACATCTTTTGGGGTGGTAGTTTAAAAGTTTTCTAATTTGTATCTATTGAATTTCGCTCATTATCTATAAATATTTCTCAAGTCTAAGAAAGATAGTGCAGCATATTAAAGTTGTGTATCTTTAAAAGAACAATAAATTTTGTGACTTTAGTTGCTTATTGCTTTATAAATTAAACCAAGTTGATGTAAAATTTATGCAAAAATAAACTGAAATCATGCTAATTTTCCTTTTTAATTATTAAATGTTTTTCTCTGTTTGTTAAAATCTACAATTCTTTGATTCTTCAGGTGAAAGTAATTTAGCTTGTTTATTTTCAGATTGAAATTCTTCAAAGTGGCTCTGGGAAAGTTATTGCCCATATAAGTGATGTAAGTATTATGTAAGATGTGCAATGAACGATTTTCTTAAATGTATAAAATAGAGAAATTAAAAAAGTGACCCCTCACCTAAGTTTTTAATCATGATTATAAATTCTGCGAAAAATATTTATAGGTTTATCTAAACTAACCTGCAAATGTTCGAAAGTCATTATTTACCACCTTAGACGTTTGGTCTGTTATTTTTGTAGTTAATTATTTTAAAATGGTTTAGATTCTTTCTATGATTAGCCATTTAATTATAATTAAAAAGTTTATTACAGTGAAACATTTTTATTAAAGGGGGTGGGTTAAGAGTATTGCTTAGTTATATATATATATATATATATATATATATATATATATATATATATATATATATATATAGATATATATAAGTAATTATTAAAAATTTTTAGATCTCACAAGTTTAAAATTATGTAATTATAGTGTAGAGTAAGGCAGCTTTCATGGATTTTGATTCTTAAACATATGGTGGTTCAAAATCCATTTTAAACTTTGCCTCTGTCAGATTAGTTCTTGTACAAAAAGTGTATTTAAAAATAGTAAACTAATAAAAATAATTAAATTTATGTTATTTTAATTTTCATTGTATTACTGTCATGATTAAAAGAGAAAAAATAAGCAACAAATTCAGGTCATAAATAATACTCTCACATCTATTATTTTTTTAAAAAATTTTCACACACGTATTGTATATTAACATTTTGTGACTTCATATTACTCATTTAAAAAATGAAAATTGGACATACAAATTCACGAAATACTAAGAAGTATTTCATCAATTTGTTTTAAATCCCTGTTTCTTTCAGAAAGATGTTATTTGTTAGTGTCAAAATATTCAATGTATGTGATTAAAAAAAAATTAATAAATGGACTAAGTATGAATTTTAGCTTCTATAAAATTCTAAAAGTTGAAAAAAAATGCTTTTACAAAACAAAAACTTATTAAATGAAATATTTTCAATTTCATAAGTTTTTGTTTTGTAGTAGAGAGGATCATAATGTATAGTGTAATTTGATATAGAGGTTTATCATTGTTTGAAATTTTACTGTATTTTGTAGTTTTGTGTATTAATGTGGAATGTTGGTTCATCTGGAATTGTTTTTTATATTCTACATTATGGGTATTTCTTGAATGATACTGAATATATAATTTATCATAAATACTTTTTTGTAGTTATCTGCCTCAAGCACTATATCTGATGTCAAAAAAGAAATATATAAAATAAGTAAGTGTATTTTTTACTTCCTTAAACATCAAATATAATATTTAAAGATTAGTCAATTTATTTTCAATTATAATTCATTTTATTAGTTTAACTAGTTTTAACTGAGGGGAATTGTTAAAGCACTTATTAGAATTTCACATAAGTGATTGCTAGGATGGTACCATTTCTTTTTTCTTTCCTATAAAACTGCTTACAAATTGTGATTTTTCTGCTTATTCTGACCAGGAAAATTTTCATTCTAATGGCTTATTTAATACTTGTGCAATTATAATACTTATTAGCATTTATTAATGTTTTATGTTCCAAATTGTTTGGCGAAAACTGTTACTAAAGAAGCTTCGTCAGATGGGCTTCTCTGGCCACCTCTTTAAATGGATCTTTGATTTCTTTTCACAACGTTTTATTAACATAAATTGTGGAAATGCTAGATTGGGTTTCAGGCAAACTGCTCAGGGTTCTGTTTTAAGCCCTGTTTTGTTCAACTTGATGATTAATGATCTCGTATGCAACATCTCGAAGACATGCCCTGATATTCAGGTTTTGTTATATGCAGATGATCTGGTCCTTTGGACAACTGGCAACAACTTTCAAACACTAGAGAGGGTTATGAATTCTGCCCTGGATTTTCTATTGAAATGGACTAATGACAATGAGTTCTCTGTCAACATTGACAAGACCAATTTTCAACTTTTTACTTTGAGTACTAAACAACATCAGATTATATTAAACTTTGATGACAAACCACTTCAGAGAACTGATTGTGCTAAATACCTCAGTATTCTTTTAGACCCAAGACTCACCTGGAACAAACAGGCCTCAAAAATCGCTGAAAATGTCTCAGGCCGACTTAATTTGTTAAAAAGACTAGCTGGTGTTATGTGGGGTGCCACTCAGGATGTTATGGTCATGACTTTTAACTCTTTCATCCGACCAGTATTTGATTATGGAGCTGTAATTTTAATCACTGCCTCAGATACTGTTTTAACGAAACTCACTGTTGCTCAAAATAGTGCTCTTAGGCTTATCACTGAGGGAGCGTTCTCAACTCCAATACCAATTTTGGAACTTCAGACTGGCCTTGACTGTTTGCATGATAGGAGAGTTTTTGCTATTTTGATTCTTGTTGAAAGGTTACTACGTAGGGGTGGCTTTTGGACTAACTACCGACCAAGCACTCTGAGACTAAAAACACAACGAACATTTTTATCAGAATACTAGAGAATTTCCAGCTCATTTGGCACTCCAAGTAATAAAGCCCTTACAGCCAGACCCCCTGTTTTCCCAGGTATGCTGAAATATGCCATCCCTGTCTTCGACCTTGTCCTTCCTGTCCAGAAGGGAGTCTCCCCTCAGGCAGAACTCAGGGCTGCTGCTCTTGTTACTATTAATGAGAGATACCCACTTGATAATTGGATGCACATTTATACTGATGGATCAGCTGAGAGAAGTACTGGGAAAGCGAGAGCTAGTGTCTTTTCCAAATTTTTCCAACTCAAAGAGCCATGGGGGAAAAAAACTCAGACAATTTTGATGGAGAAATGTATGCAATTTACATGGCTCTCCAAAAAATTTTAGATTTCTCGGAAATGAAATTTGTCTTTGTTGACTGTCAGAGTGCCATTCATACAGTGGCAAATTATACTCTCCTATCTACATCTATAGAATTTAACTTTAAGACCATCATTAACACTTTACTGTCTGCAGGAAAGGAAATTACTTTATAGTGGATCCCTAGCCATTGTGGCTTTCCAGGTAATGAAAAGGCAGACTATCTCACAAAAAAGGTCTCTTTTTTTTTTTAAACCCTCCAGATACTCCTACTGGCCTGAGAAATGTCAAACTCCTTCTAAAACGGGTTATGCATCATCAGCGAAAAATTTATTACAAATAGAATGCAATTGATTCCTCTTGGAGGACCCTGTTGAGCTCATGTATCCCCAGAGATCTACCTAGATCTATATGGGTCTCCTGCTTCAGGTTACTTACTGGGCATGATTTTCTCCAGAAACATCTATATCGCATAGGGCTTGTGGATTCACCCAACTGCATTTTATGTAGGGAACATATTGACATGGATGGTGAGCATCTTTGGACATGTTCTGCCCTCCAAGAAGCCTGCTCTTCTTCACTTTTCAAGATGCTCTCCACTCCTGGAGATACTTCTTTTCTTTATTGGACTGCAAGACTTATGCTCAAAAAAGCCAGCATAAGGACGTAATTTTTAATAAAAATGTTCCAAATTGTGATTTATAGTATGTAATATTTAAATTTCTTAATTTAATTTGAAGCTTAAATTTCTGAAATCTTTTTGTATGTGTTTAAGAATTGTTTTAAGTTCATAATATAATTGTCTGCCAGAGGTTAAGAAAATATAATCAAATCTTGAAACAGTTTCTTTTGTTCAGGAACTATTTTAATACAAAGTAAATTATTTAATGTATTTTTAAAAGTGGTTCTAATAATAATGTTCTAATGACACTTATATATAATTTTATTAAATGTAGGTTAATGTTATTTTCTATAATAGCTTATCTTAAAAAGTTTATACGTTTAAAGAGCATAGTAAATTTCAGTTGCATAATATTTTGTATTTTTTTTTATGCTTATCAAGTGTTGTTGATATGAATTTTGAAAAATTATACTTCATGGCTCTCAAAATATACTTATAACAAGTTTATTATTATAAACTGTATATTTAGACTAAAAACCAACTATAAACTATATATTTGGAACCATCAATTCCTAATTCCTCTAATAAATGTATTAGATAGATTTTAAAATCACTTAAAACTTTAGACGTGGTAAGCATTACTCTCCCGCCTGTTTATTTAGATCTGTTAGATTTCTTAGGATAGATATAAATTATTTTTTTTTATATTTGTTAAGATTACTGATAATATCACAGTAAAGATGGTCAGTTAAAATTTAGGCAAGATTCTACAAGGTTGTACAACTCTTTGGTAATATTTCCAATTTTTGTGCCAAGTGCTGTATAGTTATCTTGCCAATCTAAAGTACATCACTTTGTACAATATCTTGTTTTCAAAATCTTAATCATCATCAAGTTCTAAATTTGAATATTGCAATCTTGGACGGTTTTTGACTTCAAATATTAAAATTTTGAATTATTTCATTATAATTACTTATGGAAAAAAAATAGAAACTAATTTTACAAAGATTACTCATAACAAAACAAATAAAAAAATAACTATAACACTCAATACTACTCTTCTTACTCAACCAATAAAATATGCATAATTACTTTTCATGATTATTTTTGTTCAAATAATCAAAAGAATACAATAACTGTACAAATGTAGGTTATATAACAACTGTTCTATAAATCTAAATAGTATAAATAACATAAATTTTTAGGAAAACTTTTATTAACTGGGCAGTGCACCCACCTTAAAAAATGTCAATATAAATGCATGGGAGACAATCTAACAATAAAGCTAAATCAATAACCTAAAAACTATACATTTTTATAGAAACTAAAGTTTTGCTAATCAACAACCATTACAATTCACAGTAAACCTAAATACACATATGTCAAATATTTTTACTTAATACTTAATAAATTACATAAATTATTAAATACAACAGCAATTATAATAAAAAAAAACGCATAAAGTAAAATTATTCACCTAATAACTTCCAGAAGAATTGAAAACAATTTTTTTTTTTTTTTAATGTGAAAATTCAATTTATTACTATCCATATTTTTCACTTGCTACATGCAAATCTAAAATTGAATTTTTTAAATTTGATACTCTTTTGAAATATAGATTCAATCATAAATGAATAAAAACACTTAGCTAAAACTTCAAAACTCCAAACAAGTTTCGCACATACATATATAAAGTTGCATCATAAAATTGCAAGAATCCATTCTGGGGCAGTAAACTGTAGGTTTGTCACATTTGACTTGAAGAATACAGTGAAAGAGTACTTCTGTAATATATGGAAGGTAGGAAATTATCTTATTCATATCTATAATGTAACTTGTATATTGACTAAAGTAGCAAAACGAAAGAGATCTTTAAAAGTGACAAACAAAAAACTTTCACTTATTGTGGGAATATGTGGGTTTTATTTTTATTTTGTGCTAATTTGTGAGTTGTGTTATTTTTTACAGTGATTCACATTCTGATATTAATATGTAGTAGTTCATTATATGCACTTTTACAAAAGATTTAATTCTACAAATTTTCATTTTCAGAGAAGAAGCTGTCTCCATCAAGACAAGCTCTTAGGTTAGAACCACGTAAGTATGCATTGACTTTTTGCTTTCAACATTGTCAGGAACTGATTAAATTAAATCTATTGAAGGAAGCATTAAATTGTAGATCAAGATTTTCAGATGCTATTGCATTTGTTCAATATATATTAATTTCTTTTTAAGCTTTTGTATGTTCTCCATAAGTTCTATTTTTTCCTTTTGTTATTTACATTCATGAAACACATAATTTATCGACTTATGTTTTCTTTCACATTAAGTTTAAGTGTAAATTGTAAAATATTATTTGGGAAGAAGTTATGCACACAGTTGTCAGATAAACCTTCACCAGTTAAATGTTCTTAGAAATTTATTATAGTTTTAAAAGCTTGTACTTTTTTTACTTGTTTTTCTATGTGACATGAAATTGCATTATTTTGAGAAAGATAAATACTATTAGATTATAATTACTGTATTATTAATGGAGTCAATTTTATCCCATTAAGTATACAGTAATTATTTCCTTGAGTAAGTTAAATATAGAAGATAATAATTACTGCGTGCTTAATGGAGTTAAATTTTATCACTATTAATAATACAGTAATTATTATTATGTACAGGATCTTGTGAATTGAGCAAGAAATCCCATTAGATAATTACTGTAATGACGATTTCATTCACTTTCTACACACTGATAAAAATTTTTTACTTTCAAAACAAAACAAAAAAAAAACATGCTATCCTTTGAGAGAGGTTGATTGAGTGATATACTCAAAAATTTATAACTTTTTATTATTAATTTTTTTCAGTAAAGAAAACTTATTACAAGAGAATGCTTGTTTCCTCTATTTGAACTGTTGATGCAATTATATGTTAGCTTTATTTTTGGTTATTAAATATATATACATATAGGCATAACTGCTTTTATTGGAAATAAGTTGTTCAATGACTTACCTTTTTTGTTTACAAAAATTAGCCAAACCTAATTTTACGTTAATGTTTTAAAAATTTGATGCCAAGCCTTAACTAAAAGACTTGACATCAAATTTACAGAAGTATTCAGCTAAACTGTATGTATAAAACACATGAAATGTTGCAAAGTTTTGTGATTTTCCTTTTGTTTGCTAGAAAAATCCACAAGAGATTTATTGGCAAACTTGAAATGAGATATTGGCAAATAAACTTGATTATGGTCCAATACAATTAATTCTTATATTATTAATGTCATTTGGATTACAAAAGACTTAAGCCAATTCCATTTTTAGAAAGGTAATCAATAAAATTTACCATTTCTCATTAACCTTAGTTGAAATAAAGCAAATTTTCACTTATTAAAATTTGGATTTTAAATACTTTAATATCAAAATGTTTAATAAAAATAAGTGTAGTAAATTTCAGAAATTTCATGTTTTTTGTAAAATTGTATTTAAGATTACTTGTTTCTTTATTTTCTACTTTAATCCATCTACTTATATTTTACAATCAGAATTTCATTTTTACAAAAATTAATCTGAAAATTGTATTAATGTGTATTTTTTAATAACTATTACCTTCCTAATTTAAATGACTGTTATTTGATTCTGTTAAAGTTTTGTAATTAAAGAAATTCTACCATTTCTCTCTCCTTTTTATTACATGATTGATTTATTATAGAAAGACTAATTTTGCATACATAAGAGTTGCTGCCATATTTTTCTGATTGTCTAAAAATTTGTTAAGTCACCTCGGTAAATGGACCAGGCACTAATACTAACATTTCAAAATTGCCCGTGCAATTTTTAAGAAAACATTTTTTTATGTATTTTATACATTGGCATTATTATATATTATTTTTCATTTTTATACCCATTCTTGAACTACTTGTTTGATGAGTAGGAAAATTATATTGGTAATTTTATGCATTGAAAGATTGTTAAAAATTTGGTTCATTTTTCCATTTGAGTTTAATGCCTATTTAATGTTGCAGGCGGAAAATTTTTGGATGATAAACGAAGTTTACAATCAATTGAATTTAAAGAACCAAAGCAACTGTATTTGAAGGATCTTGGCCCTCAAATTGGATGGAAAACTGTAAGCATTTTACTTTTGTTTTACTACAGCAAATTAAAATGATAAATTATACATAAAAAACATAACAAACTTAAAAAATACCTTTGTTGTTCTAGCATTAAACATTAAAGTTATAAATAGCTTTATTTTATTTAAGTTATTTTAGTTTTAAGGGGGGATTATGCTAGAAAATATTTATGTTTCGTTCAGAGTTATTTATATTTGATTCTCTCATATATTGATAAATGCCATCAAATTCTCACCTGCCACATAATGTGTTGGGCTTAGAATGTGAAGTACTAAAACTCTGCTTAAGATTCCCCCCTTTTAAACTTTATTTCAACATCATTGTTCATATTAATTTATTTTTACACCACATTGGGGATAATTGAACTGTGTGTGGCAAGTTGAATGGTGAGTTCAATTCATCAATTCATGGATTTGATTCCCACCATGAACATGTATGTATGTTGTGGTGTGGAACCCACTGAAAGAGGAATAAATTTAATAATCTTGGAAATTATTTCTTTTCGCAATTTTTTTTAAAGTTATTCTTTATTATTAAGTCATTTTGGTTATTACTGAACCAAAAGACATTGATACCTGCCTTTATTGTTTTTTTAATTTTGAAGTATATTTAATAAGCTATTATAATTTAAATTCAATTTAATGAGAATTTCATATCAACGATTTTATTTTCCATTTTTTAAACTAAAAATCAATAAATTTATTACGAAGCTCTTTTTTTCATTCTGTTTTCCATTGATTCCCTAACTGAATATAAACACTTGAATTAAATCAGATTTTATCAGCATTTTATAAATATGTTCCAAAATTATCTAGCCTATTTTTTTCTTAAAATTCAATGTTATGAAAGCAAAGATCACCACGAGAAACAACATTAATCAAAAATATGAAAGAAGAACCATACAATTTTCCAAATCCAGGAATTGTGAGAATATTTTATTGCCAATTTATTATACTTATTTTAGAATATATTATTTGATGATGAAATTATTATAAATCAAGAATATTAAATCTTAATTCAGATGAGACAATTTTGAATAAACTTAAAATTTAAAACAATAATATAAATTTTTAAGTTTTTTTTTTTTTTTAAATTACATTATTTTTTCCAAATAAGTAATCTTTTCACTAATATTAAAACATTTAATGTGAACAAATCACTCTGCAATAATGGAATTAAAATAAATATAAAATATTAAGTTTAATTGATATTATTGTGCGAGATAAATTATATGATGATAATATCAATAGTAAGCTCAATATTTTATTGAAGTTTTTTTTATAAATTTATTTTATAAATATTTTACAGAGTTTCAAATCAGTTTTAAATTTTTATAATATTTTGTAAAGCTTTATAGAATATTAAGTAATTTCCTTATATTTCTAATCTTAATTTTAAGAAATACCATCTGTAATCTAATTAAAATCTAATAAATTTTTATATTTAAAAGTTCCTGTTACAGAATTTCTAAATCTGTGATTTTTAGTCTTGGTTGGATTTAATTGATATTAAATGGAATTTATTATTTTTTTAATAATTGTTTACAATCTCTTAATTGTTTTATTTAAATGTCTATAATAATATTTATGTAAAAAATGAAAAATAATTTGAGAGATTGTGGGTGAATACTTTTTAAGCAAAAATTAGCACTGAATACTTATCTTTTTAACATGAATTTTTTCAAACATCATATCAACTTTATATAATTATTAAATAAAATCAATATTGTGTAACAAAACAATTTTATAAGTCTGAAATACTAATCTTAAAAATCAAATAATGCACTTTTTACCTTTTTTTAAAATTTGTTTTAGTTGTTAATCTTTTGAATATTATTCCTTTTTACAAATGTCTTTCAAAAGTATTCTAATTAAATTAACTATTTGGAAACTGAATGAAATATGCAATAATTTTTTTAATTTATTATATTATTCTATTCATAAAAATTGTTAAATGTGGGAAATTTATTTAATTTTTATAAAAATTTCGTATTAAATTTTGCTATACAAGTAATTCTATAGAGCTGAATTTTTAAGTTCCTATATTAATTTTTCTCCCGTTGTGAAATGAAATTTTTTTGTTGTTTCAAATTTTGTTTGGTGATAGTGAACCTCGTGACTTAGAGCTCCATTGCAATATGAATTGTTCTCTTGATAGGTTTTCTTGCTTGAGTATGCTGGTCCTCTAGCTTTGTATGTTCTTTCTTACTGTCGGCCAACATTTTTATATGGTTCAAATGCTGCATCTACAAAAATGCATCCAGTTGTTCAGTAAGTTCTTTTGTTATAAATCTTTGAATTATTATATAATAGGAATTTATTTTCAGGTATATTTAATCATAAAAAATAGCTTAGTATAATAAATTTTGTACATAATGAACTTTTACATATTTTTTCAGCATTGCTGTTGCTTGTTGGATTGTACATTACGCTAAGCGTTTGCTGGAGACTCTTTTTATACATCGCTTTTCTCATGCAACAATGCCGTTGCAAAATCTTTTCAAGGTATAAAATTGTTATGCATGAATATATTTTGTACTTATTCTTAAATGTCTTTTACTCTATCACATTAAAATATCCTTTTGATCTTTAAAATTGGCATCATTATTTTTTATTCAATTTTTTAATTTGATAATGTGTAATATGTGTTAAAAAATGATCTCCTTTTTTTCTGTTTTAGTAAATTACGGTATTGTTTCCTTATTTTTCATGTTGCATTAATTGCTCTCAGTTTCAATAGGGGGATAAATTTTTTATTTTACGAAATCTTATTTTAAAATTAATCCTATAGGTTTTACCTTTTTAGTAAGAAACTTATTAATAACTATTGATAATTTTTGTATGTTTTTCTTGCTATATTTTTAATTAAAAACTTGCTCCTTTTCTCTTTTCTATAAATTATTAGATAAAAAAAAATTCTGAATTGTTTTAATTATTTTTTTGAAATATTTGAAATTTATGTAAAAATTGTACCATTTTAAAAAAGTTTTAATCTTTGATTGCAATAAATACTTCTTGTTTTGATATTTATATTACTAATAAATTTCATATTGTTAACTAATTTCACTTGCTTTAAAATTTATTTCTTCGGGTCTTAATTGTGTGCATGTTAAGAAAAACTTAACAATTAAGACCTGAAAATATTTGCTTTTGTCTCACTTTTTTTTAATGCATAGCATGAAAAACAGGAAAAAAATTTATAATACGTTAAGATTTAACTTGAACAAACAAGATCGTTTGTTGTAATTTCATTGCTTATAAATCATTCATAGCACTTCAATCCAGGTTTGGAAATCTAGATACCATACACGGAAATCTGTCCTCCTAAATTAAAAATGTTTTTATTTTTCATATTTAATTACTTTTGATGTTTGAAGAACTCTTTTAATTAGCTAGTGAAATGTAGTAATTTACCAGATTCTTTAATTTCATGTTTAATTTTTAAATTTTTATATTGTGGAGCATTTTTATTTTTACAATGACTATGGATGATATTAAAAAATTTTTATTGAATGAAAATTTGTATTTCTGCTGAAAAATTTTAAATTTTATTTTGAAACTATTATATTATTAAATTGTTTTGCTTTGGTAGTAAAGCAGTACATTGCTTGAATTTAATAATATTTATAATTTTGTACACTTTCATATTTAAATCTATAATCATGTGTCTATGTCATATGTAATTATATGTCTTAGTTACTATTATTATAATATGATCTTAGTGCATTTAATTTTAATTATAATTCAATGCTTTTTCACAAACTTTTTCAATTAAAAATGTATTGCTTATGTCTATAACAATATTAATAAATTTTTGTGTTCTCTTTATGCAGAACTGCACTTACTATTGGTTGTTTGGACTTTACATTGGGTATTATGTAAATCATCCTCTCTATACTCCTCCTGGTACATAGTTTTTTATATTTTTATTATAATCTATAACTAGTGCATATAGAAAATATATGTATATTGTCATATGTAAAAGCATATTATGTAGAAGAATGTTAAAAAAATATTTTCTCCCTCATTTAGAATTTGGTGATGTTCAAATATATGGTGCTTTAGCTACTTTCATTGTAAGTATAGTAGTAATTATTACAATGTACTGAATGCAGTAAAAAATACTACTATAAAACTTCAATTTTTTTAAAATCTATTTTAGCTGGCTGAGCTAGGAAATTTCAGCATACATGTTGCTTTACGAAATCTGCGCCCACCTGGTATGTTGTGCTAAGCGTTTCCTAAATTTTTAAATAGTTTTTGTTTTGTCTTCTTATTTATTTAAACTTGCTATCGTGTGTTTCATCTTTGTTCATTGTGATGTGTTTAAAGATTTGTTCTTAATTTTAATCAAATGTAATTAATAAAATATAAAAAATGAATGCAAATATCAATATCCTTTTAAAAATATTTTTACTTTTAAATAAAGTGTACATTTTTCTAATATTTGAATTTTTCAAAAATCTCAAAGAATTTTTAACAAATTGCATATAAATTATAAGTTTTATGCACTTTTATATTACTAAAATTGATTGAATATTTAAAATAAAAATTTTCTTTTCAATCAAGTTTTGTTTTTATTAGTTTGAATATGTTTAAATGCATGTTTAATTTCTTGTTTATTTTTTTCAGATTTCCAAAACTTGTACATTTTTTTTTACAGTAAATATGCAACGAGTTTTTTTCCCACTTGTTTTTTAAATAATCAAAAGTTTATGGAAGTTATGAAGAAAATATTCTATTGCATCTCTATATATTTCCATATTCATCAGTGAATAATAGCTTATTTTTTCAGTCTTGTTTTTGATTATTAGTGGTTTGTTAATTTTATGATACTCTAGTATTATTCAAAGGGTAAATTTTTTAAAATGTTCAAAACTATAAGTCTGCTGATTCTTAGTATAAAAAGTACATTAAAAACATAGATGTTATTATTTAATGATTGTTAACTTATTGTTTGTTAATTGAAGATTCATTAACTTTACTGTTTCCTGTAGGAGATAGTTAATAATGGTTCAAATGATTTGTACTCTTAATTTTATTTCATAAGTAGAAAAGTTTCCTAACTTTTAATGTTACCACTCCTTTATCAATTGAAACTTCACCAACTCTACAATTTATTGTATTTTACCATGATAGGCAGAATGAATTAATGATGGACCAAATGATTGAAAACTCCTAGTTAACTGACATGTATACCATTATTAACTCTATAGAATTATTTGATAAAAATTCTGATATTTTAAGTTTTATGAAAAAATTTCCATGCACTTAATCAATTTATTTAATAATTTCAAATGATTAAAAACGTCTTCTTATGCCCAGGTACCACAGAAAGGAAGATTCCAGTTCCAACAGGCAACCCACTGACTTCCTTATACCACTTTGTTTCCTGTCCAAACTACACTTATGAAGTACTGTCATGGATTTCCTTTTCTATCATGACTCAATGCTTGCCAGGTATATTATTTAACGTAAATAATAAGTTTTTAATGCATTTTTTTATTTCTTTTGCAAATAAAATTTCTTCATTTTGGGTTTTCTTATTAGTTAGGAATCGATAAGATGCTAAAATCAGATTATTATAAGGAATTATTGTGTAAGCTTTTTCAATATTTTAATTTTCAGTCTTAATCTATTAATTTAGTTGAATTTAGAATTATTTTAAAATATTAGACTAATTTATCTTTGATTTTAAAATTGTATCATTAATATTACAATAATTTTCCTTTCTGTAATATTGATTAGCAAAAAAATTATAAATTCGAATATCGTGAACAGCATAAAGAAATTTGATTTAATGTAAATGAAATAGTCATTAACAATTCTGTTCCAATAAAATTTTAACTTTTAATAAAACTCTTAGTCAATTTTAATTCTTTTTTATTAATAGTGCTAAGTCAAATTCATTTTATTATGAAACACAATAAACTGAATATTTTTTATTTCATTATTTGAAATATTGTAATTCTTGGTTAAAAAGTTGTTTATATTTTCTATTTTATGGGTTGTATATAAAT
Organism: Latrodectus elegans; assembly: GCA_030067965.1. Classification (NCBI taxonomy): domain Eukaryota; kingdom Metazoa; phylum Arthropoda; class Arachnida; order Araneae; family Theridiidae; genus Latrodectus; species Latrodectus elegans. The sequence goes on along the minus strand of CM057819.1, from coordinate 11,708,448 downwards.
ATTTTAAAAAATCATCTAAATTTAAAAAAAAATCAGCATTTTATTTTTCAACCAGAAAGAATTTATTACACTAATATAAAATGTTTTGTTTGAGTGAAAGTTCTATAAATGGATATAAATATTTGCTCTACTTCCTTCCTGCGCTGAGTTGATAGTTGAAATGAAATGATTTTAAATTTAGGCTCATATGTTCATGCTTTAATTCATAGCTCTGTTAGGAATATTTATTGCAATTTAAATCCACTTCAAATCGTAGATCCCAATCAAATAAAACTCCTCATGTATATTTATAAAAATTATTTCAAGATAAACCTTTTTCCATTCTAAAAACTTTTAAACTATTGAATAATATTTTAAAAATTTAAACATCAATCTGGTAGCCCATGTTTTAACTAACAAGAAAAATCTGCGATATTAAACAATTATAAATTATTTAATCACAATGTGATAACAAATCTTAAAAAATGGCTAAATATTTAATTCTATGAAAATCCGCGAATTATTTATTGCACATATAGGGTATTATTTATATAACAATAGCTCAATAACTTCTAAAATTTTGTCCTCTTTCTTCACAAGATAATTATATATTTTTGTCTTTTGAACTAGACCGTTGAAAATATTTTTGAAATGTTTTCACAAATGCTTAATTATGATTTTTTTGCAGCTGGTTTGTTTACATTAGCGGGATTCTATCAGATGAGTGTGTGGGCCTTAGGAAAACATCGTAATTACAAGAAAGAATTCCCGAATTATCCAAAGGGAAGGAAGGCCATATTACCTTATATTTTGTAAAGCAATTTATACTTTTCAGTGCTGATACACATTCCTACTTATCTGTCTCTTACTTATCGCGAATAAAATACTTTTTCATTTGAGCAATTTTTATATAAACGTTTTTTTGTGTGGATTTTTAACCATCATTGTGTGTGTGTGTCAAAGTTCATAAAATTCGTTTGAAAGTAAATTTTAAATATTAGCAAAATATTTTTTAAACATCTAAATTAGAATATATTTTTAATTAAAATTGTGGTTTAAATGCATAACATTTACACCCGTCTACTAAAAACTTTTGATTCTCCAACATTAAAAAAAAAATGTAGTCTAAATATATTCATGTCAATATTTGAGGTTTAGTACTTAATTTAGAATTAAATAAAAAATGCATATATTTTTAAAAATATGTATACAATGGAAATTATTTAGAATAATTTAATCTTTTGTGTATGTTAAATAACTTTCTTGAATACAAACACTTTAATTTATGTGTTCAGTCACTATTGTAAGTATGCTTCAACAATTAAGATCTATAATTTTTTTTATTAACACCCAACTTTACTGGGTTTTTTTTATTAACAGCCAACATTACTGTTTTTTATTAACACCCAACATTACTATATTTTCCAGTACATTTTAACACTGTCCACATATTAAGAAACTGCTTAATAGACCATTAAATGTTCAAAACTGATTGACTGATTTGAATCACAAAATATAGTTGAGGAATCTGTCATAACAGTTCTGAAGAGATGGCTTTACAAACACTCATGCCTAGTCAGATGTGTCCTATCTTTCTTGGAAAAACTAGGAATAGCCTTTTCCTCCGTCTATAATCCATAGCTGTTGAATAATCCTGTTTAGAAATTTTCTTAAGAGTGATGTAAAAAAATAATTTAGTTGTTTGAAATGAAACTAGTGGATTTATGTTTTGCTCTATATTGAAGTTGCTTTCTTATCCAGTGTGTCAACTCCCTCCCCCTCCTCCACAATTTCAGAAAGTTGGAATCCATTGGAAAGAAATTGCATGCCATTGTTTTAAGGAAGGCTTATAGTTCAATATTCTCTGAGAACTGCTTTGATATTTTAAAATCTTATGATATTACTGTCATCGAAACAATGACTGAATTGACAGTTGTTGAATAACTACTAAATGGCTTTAATTTCACCATCAATAGGAGTAAGTGAAGCCACATTGGCAAGTAAAAGTTTGCTATGTATGGATATCTATGCCTACATTTTGTTCTCTAACACAGAGTTATCAGTGTAAACATGCTTCCATTCGTTTTGAGGATAACAAACCTTAATAGTTTCATTATAACAGAAAACTTAATCATGAATCGCCCATTTCGTTTTAAACAATTCTTTGAATAATGGTAATATTTATACTTAAATTCAAAAAGGTGGTAAAATTAGGTAATTTTGGTTTAGTTGTAAACCACCAGGGTTTTCTGAGCAAATCCACCTGAAGTTTTATAGAAATTTCACTTTTATAGTTCCTTCAGAAAGAATTAAGCAAAAAGTTTTTTGTATAACAGGACTGTTTTTGCTTGAAATAAATTGTGAACAGGTTCTAAATTAGGTTAAACTTGCATTGATAGAACAGGAGTAGATCTCTGTTGGAATAATTATGCAAAACACTTGATTATGGGAGACTTCTACTAAAACTTCAGTCGCATTTAACTTCAATTCCTCTTTAGAAGTTACTTATCCAGATAACAAAATTGTTGGCAAAAGAGCAAACTCCTCCTTCAGCACACCAGGGTATACAATAACTCATTTATAGAAAATATTAGAAAGAAGAGGATTGGTGATTTGTTAGCAATAGGCCAGCTTCAGTTCGATTAAATCTAGATATGGGAAATAAGAATGTAAATCCAGTGACCTAACATAATTTGTCAAAGATTAAATATTTGAGAGCATTGTTAGTTCTATATGAAATTGTGACAATATGCTGAAATAAAAAAAAAACAGATTTTGGATGACATTTTAGTTGATTGTTACATGTATCAAATCTATGTGTACAATTGCTATGGAATTATCTTAGCCACAGTCAACTGTTAATGCGAAAGTACAAAATAAACCATAAAAGATGCATTAATTAATAAAAAAATAAAATAAAGATTTCATTGCAATTCAATTATTTTTAGAATCCAATTTACCACTTGTAGGCACAGTAGAGATCAGAAGTTTGCACTTTTGTTTTTTTATGCCATTTAAATTTAGATGTCTCTACAGATGCCATAAGGGAGAATCACAAAGTCCAAGTTAATACAAGTATATTGGCTACGACTCGTGCCTTGTAATTGGACAGGTTAGTACAGCTGCATTTCAAGGAAAATCTGGGATCAACTATGTGTTCTCAAACAATGAGGCTTAACTAACAGTCACAAAGCTCTCTGCTTTATCCTGGAGGCATATCTTTTTATCAAGAGTTTGACTAAATCAAATGAGGCTTTTCAAAGGTTTCTGGAGGATCCTGTCACCTTTTTTTGGTAAAAAGTCAACTTCTTTGCCAGGAATCGAGCTGTGAGCAAGGATCCAGTGATACTGAGAGCTCTGTACATGAGTATTTTCTGTGCATTTTTTTTTTATATAGAAGAGCAAACATTCTGCCAAAATAACTGCTCTAAAGAACGAGCACTGAATATTATAATCCACTTTCAAGCATTTTTATTTTTTAAAAGTAATCGTTTATTTTAATAAATTTAATTTTTTTATGAAAATAATTATTTTAGATTACTGATAATTACAAATATTTCTTAATTGTATATATATATGCAAGTATAATTTTCCAAATTAATGAACTATTAAAAAAAATTTTTAAATTAAATAATGTTGATCAAATTGCTTAGCAATCTTTTTAATTCGTGAGATCTTGAATTTGGAAAATGCTTATAATTAGGTATTATTATAATTCCAATGCAAAAATTACAACTATCATTTTTGATTTATGAGAAAGAAATAAAAACAATGTGGATTCCTAACTTGTATGGTTTTCAGTTGAATTGTAAGATTTTATAGGCATGTCTGCATTTGTATAATACATATTTAAAATACTAAGAAATTAATCTAAAAATATAAAATCTTCCTCTCTTTCTTAAACAGGATTGATTAACTATTGTAAAATATGAAGGCCACAAATAAATCCCTTCAAGTATTTTTATATAATTCCTAATAAATATAAAAAAATAATTTAACAAAGTCAATTTTTTAGATTTTGTGTGAAACAGTTTACCTTTTATAATTTAGCTTGATTTAGTATGTTGAGCTTTCGTTTTAAGTTTATAGGGTATTACATATTTAAAATGAACACATATTTTTTAATATCTAAAAAATCAAGATACATATATTGAAAACTCTCGATCCGTCTCCATTTCAATTTTGGAAGTATTGTTTTGTTGAAATATATGTATTAAATTAATAAAAATAAGACAAATAATTTTTTTTAAAATCATGCGTTCTGAAATTGATCAATTTTAATTATTTTCATAAAAATACTAGAGCTGATGTATGATAGTAATTTAGGAGTTTCATTTAAAAGTAAAAATTGTATGATAATGAAAATTCCAAGATTTGTTGTTATTAATCCCATCTGGAACCTTAAAAAAATTGAGGAAAAAGAGAAGTCTCTCAAGGAACTCTTACATTATGAAATCTAGGCGATCAAAAATCCAAGAATTTATAGCCTTTATCAGTTCTCTAAAATTGAACATTTTGCAAAATTTTTATAAAACTTCCCTTATAAAACTAGAATTTTAATTTTTAGGCAATCCGCTGTTTTGATTAAGCAATAAATTATTGGCTAATTCAGAAATAATGTAAATATATTTACTTTAATCAGATATTAATTATTCAACATATTTAATTCCAGGGCACAATTTTTACATTCTGATCTATTTTGTTAACCAAAAGCAAATGATAAAGGATGTAAGCTTAAACTAGAACTTAATAAACAAATTGTTTATACTGAGTGAGATCATTTGATGAGGAATGATCATTTAAAATGTTTATGAAAAATTTATCTTAAGAAATACAAAAATATTTAGACCTTTTTCAGTATATGCTCACTGCAATTTTTTATACATTGGTTTTGAAATGATTAACTATGTATTTTACATATCTGTTAACTCTACCAATTTTATCAGGAAACTCCTGATTTTTCATCATTTTTTCCGATAATGTATGAAAATGTACTTATTTTTGTCAATTAAAGTGAAAAATGTAAGAACAGCCGAAGTTTTTCTGGAAAAATCTATAGTTGTTTTATAGGAGCTTAATAAATAATCAACAGAGGCCTCAATAATACATTGATATTACACACACACACATATATATATTGTTACAAATTTATAAATAATTATTGTATATGTCTTAAAATAGCTCAGACAGATCGGAAATGCTCACATTTTGGGCAAAAACTGCGGTATTTAGACGGGTTATACGTTAAAAGCGAGTTTTCTAATGATCTGGTGATTTGGCGATGTTTTGGCGAGAAATAGATACTTCTGGAAGCATCCACCACCTAAGCTCTAGGACCAATATTAAGCGAGATAGCCTAGAAGCTTCCAGAACCTTGGCGAAATTAGTAGATTTCCCCGCCAAGTCAGGTATAAATACCGCAGCCCCACATAGTGAGTTTTTGTAAAGACAATCAGTGAAAGAAGACGATTAAACGTGACTGCTAGTCTAGAGAAGCTGTTCTCTGCCTGAGGTATTTGGAGACCTGTGATTGGAAACTGTTACTTATTGTATTCTACGAATTGTAGCTGTATAATTGTGATTGTTACAGCTAAGATATCTAGTGGAATTTTTTTTTTTTTTTTTTTTTACGTATAAAAGTCTTGTGTTTATTGAGTGGTTGCTTTATTCAACTCTTAATCCACACAAACCCCGAAGCTCGGTACAACTGGTGTCAGAAGCGGGATTGAAGAGTTGATGCAGCGTATCACATGAAAATTGGATATGGATTTAATAAAAGTCTTCTCGAAAAATTAACGGAGCAGATTGCTGACATGAAAGCTGGACAAGAAGAAATTAAAATCGAGATGACGAAAGAGATAAAATCTGGACAGGAGGAGCTTAAAAAGGAACTTAAGAAGGACATTGTAAGTGTTAAAGAAGAATTTTCCAACATCATTCAGGAGAAGATGATTGCAGTGGAAGCTGAGGTAACTTCAGTTGAAACTAAGGTTTTGGAGATCGAAGACAACGTTGAAGAAGCATTAGACAATATGAATAAGGATATTAAAAGCTTGAAGAAACAAATGTCAAACAGACATGAGGAACTCAATGTGGCATTTATGCCTTCCCCAGCCACGATTAAATTCTCAACATTCGATGGATCATCATCCTGGCAAGTATACAAGACCCAGTTTACGATGGTAGCGGAAAGCTAATGGATGGAATCCCCGGGCCCAAGTTTTTCACCTGCCGGCTTCTTTAAGAGGAGACGCTGCCGATATCCTCGAGACGCTTCCGGAAGAGCAGAGGCACGATTTCCAAGCCCTATCGCGTGCGCTTGAGCTGCGGTTTGGAGAAATGTGCAATAAAGAATATAGCAGATTACAGTTAAAATCCCGCTATCAAAAAGCGTCTGAAGGTCTACAAGAATTGGCTGCCGATATTCAACGAAATTCCCATTTAGCATTTTCGAACTGCCCAGCTGAGACACGTCAAGATATGGCTCTCCATCACATTATCAATAGTGTTGCGGGATCCGGAGGCACAGAAAGTACTTTGACTCGCCGATGTCAAAGATATCGGATTAGCTCTAGTCTACGCACTTAAGATAGAGCCTGCCAGCAGGCCGGGCGTAAAGATCGGGACTCAATCAGAACCGTCTCTGCTACTGATACAGACTATGATCTAAGAAAACAAATTAAAGATCTGCGGCGTAAAGTCCGTAGCTTAGAACTGAGTAAAGGTGGTAGAAGCACGAAAATTCAGTGTTGGACTTGCGTAGCAGTCGGACACGACCGTAGAGACTGCCCGAAACCAAAAGATGGTTTAAATGAATTACCACCACAGCAGGGAAACTAATATGCGGCCATCTCGTAGGACGGAGATATCCAGAGAGTCAGAAGCCCCTTTTTAAATTGTTTCACATTTCCTCCGTAAGTGGCGGAGACAATTTTATGGGACATGTCAACGAAGTTCACTGCAGAATGATAATCGATACTGGAGCCAACGTAACCATATCTGGCTCGCAAACTTGGTGAGAAACTTATCTGGACGCCGCCCTGCATTACCCTCCAAACTGTGACTGTGATAAGATTAAAGTGCATGGAAAAGTCAATCTAAACATTACATTTGGTAATGCCGTGTACCATCATATGGCATACGTCGCTGATATAAATGACAAATTTATTCTCGGATTGGATTTCCTCAAAGAAAACCATTTCAAGTTAGATTTTAAAAATAATGAACTACACTTGGGTTCTGAAGACATGGCTATTTTTAAGACGAAATATTCAGATATTAAAACAGTCCATCATATAACTGCAAACAGTGAAACAACATTACCACCAAGAACTGAGACGATAGTTTCCGGAGCTCTTTCAGAAGATTATTATTTTCACTATGGATGGATTGAAAATCCAGATTCTGACTATAGCGTTAATGGAGTGCTAGTGGCTTCTTCACTCGTCGACCTTTCACGAAATGTAATCCCGGTAAAAGTTGCTAATCTAAGCGATAAGGCAAAACTAATAAAAGAAGGAGAAGTGATGGCGACTTGTACTCCAGTCACCTGTATTAACAAAAATTGTCAAGCCACACTATCTGAGCCTCCTTACACTGTAATTAATGAACTCCTTCAGAATGCAGAGTTAGATGATAAACAGAGGAATGATGCAAGAAATCTATTATTAGAATTCGGAGATCTCTTTTCTAAGAAATCAGATGATGTTGAGCGAACCAAAATAACGCAGCACCGAATCGATACAGGAAATTACCCACCCATTAAACAACATCCGAGAAGACTACTATTCGCTAAGAAGGAAGAGGTGGATAATCTTCTGATGGAAATACGACAGAATGACATTATTGAGCCATCAGAGAGTCCTTAGGCTTCACCTATTTTTTGTTTAGGAAGAATGATGGTTCTACCAGATTCTGCGTTGACTATTGTCGAATAAACAACATCACTAAAAAAGATAGTTACCCTCTTCCTAGGATTGACGATACATTTCATGCTTTATACGGAAATCAATGTTTTTCGACTTTGGATCTCAAGAGTGGTTACTGGCAAGTAGAGATACATACTGAGGATCGGGAAAAGTCTACGTTCACCGCAGGACAAGGATTTTGGCAGTTCAAGGTTATGCCATTATGGCTTTACAATGCACCTGCAACGTTTGAACGCCTGATGGAGATCGTATTACAAGGACTTTCCTACGAAGCCTGTTTTGTATATTTGGACGATATCATCATTGTAGGGCGCACATTCGAAGACCCTCTAAGAAACATCCGAAAGGTGCTGGAAAATTAAAAATGGCCAACCTGAAGCTGAATCCTTGCAAATGTAATTTATTTCGACGTGAAGTAAGCTATCTGGGACACATTATCTCTGCTGAAGGGGTAAGAACAGATCCTGAAAAGATTTCTGCAGTTAAGGACTGGAATCGTCCAGAAGTTGTCCACCAATTAAGAAGTTTTCTTGGACTATGCACGTATTACAGGAAATTTGTTAAGGGTTTTTCAAGTATTGCCATACACCTTCACAAGTTGACAGAAGTTAAACAGAGATTTCTAAGGACAGATGAATGTGGGAAAGCTTTTAAGCAGCTGAAGGAGGCGTTGACATCTTCGCCCGTTCTTGCATATCCCCAGCCTGGAAAATTATTCATTTTAGACACAGATGCCAGCAAAGAAAATATCGGAGCTGTTTTGTCGCAGGAAATTGATGATAAAGAATGTTATTGCTTATTGGAGTAAATGTTTGTCGAAACCGGAGAGAAATTATTGTACAACGAGGAAGGAATTGCTAACAATCGTTAAAGCCATAGAACATTTCCATTAAAATTGCTACACAAAGAAGGCGGCATGCTACAAACGTGAAATTTATACGAAAGAAAGAAGGTGCTGTGATATGCAAATGATTAGCTTTTCAGCGCATTCAGACAAAGCAGGCGCCAGTAGCGACACCTACATTGTGTTTAAATGAGGAAATTACTCAGCCGGTTCCTCATACACAAATTGCATTTAAACGTTGTTACCTGGTGAAAAGTTATTGTGATGCCTCGTGTAAGAAGGAGAAATGCGTACCAGCACGTTTCTGACTTTGATAAAGGTCGAAATGTCGCGTACCGGGATTGCGGTTTATCTTATCGCAGTATTGCTGCTCGCGTCGGTCGAGATCCAATGACTGTTAGCAGAATATGGAATCAATGGGTTCAGGACGGTAATACGGAACGCCATGCGGGATCTCAATGGCCACCTATCCCTAGCAGCCGAGAAGACAGGCATATTATCCGCATGGCCGTAATGGATCGTGCAACCACGTCACTAGTCGTATGTCAAGAAACGGGGTCGTTTGGAACACAACAAGTGTCTGTACGAACAGTTCGACGACGTTTGCAGCAGCATGTACTCTCAGCTCGAAGACCATGGCTGCGGCTCTCCTTGCCGCTGCGTCATAGACAAGAGCGCCTTCAATGGTGCGATCAACGACGAACCTGGGCACACGAATGGCGAGACGTCATCTTTTCAGATGAATCCAGGTTCTGTGTACAGAATCATGATGGTCGCATCCGTGTTTGGCAGCATTGTGGTGAACGCACACTGGCAGCGTGCATTCGTCATCGTCATACTTGCCCAACATCTGGCGTGATGGTATGGGGTGCCATTGGATACACGTCTCGGTCACCTCTTGTTCGCATTGACGGTGCTTTGAACAGTGCACGTTACATTTCTGGTGTGATACGATCCATGGCTCTACCCTTTATTCGAGCTCTGCGAAACCCTACGTTTCAGCAGGATGATGCCCGACCGCATGTTGCCGGTATAGTACGGACCTTCCTTGATACGGAACATGTTCGGCTGTTGCCCTGGCCAGCACGTTCTCCAGATCTTTCACCAATAGAAAACGTCTGGTCAATGGTTGCCGAGCGACTGGCTCGTCACCAAACGCCAGTCACTACGGTTGATGAACTGTGGCATCGTGTTGAAGCTGCATGGGCATCTGTATCTGTGCATGCAATCCAATCTCTGTTTGACTCAATGCCCAGGCGTATAACTGCTGTTATTACTGCCAGAGGTGGTTGTTCTTGGTACTGATTTCTCAGGATCTATACAGCCAAATTTTTTGAAAATTTAATCACTTGTTATTTCTAGTTTAATATATTTGTCCAATAAATATCATTTTGTTATTTGCATTTCTTCCTGGTGTAGCAATTTTAATGGCCAGTAGTGTACAACCAGGAAGGAATTGCTAGCAATCGTTAAAGCCATAGAACATTTCTACCATTATCTCTATGGAAGAAAGTTCTTGCTTCGGACAGATCACGCATCCTTGACCTGGCTTTTAAATTTTAAAAATCCAGAAGAGCAGGTAGCCAGATGGATTCATTGAATCCAGAAGTTTGACTTTGAAATACGTCATCGCAAAGGCACTCTTCATAGAAATGCTGATGCTTTATCAAGGAGACCGTATAATGCAAGCTGCCGATATTGTTCTAGAGTAGAGAAGAACTATCAATTAGTAAATCCTTCGGTATGCCAAGTTACTGTTTCATTGCCATCGAAACTGGACCCATGGAGTAATGAAGGATTTAAAGAAGCCCAAAAAGAAGACCCAGATATAAATCCAATTTTTGAATTAAAAGAATCTTCCAGTATGAGACCAAGTTGGCAGGACATCTCCACCTACAGTCCTGCTACTAAACAATATTAGGCTCTTTGAGACTCACTCCATATTAGAAATGGCGTATTATACAGGAAATGGGAGTCCGACGATGGACGTAATTTCAAATGGCAGCTTGTTCTTCCAAAATCAAGAATTTCAGATGTTTTGAAAGAATTGCATAGTAGCTCAACTGGAGGCCACTTCGGAATAATGAAGACTCTACAGAAAGTTCGATAACGCTTCTATTGAAACAAAATTAGACAAGATGTAGAGAAATGGTGCCAATCTTGTGATGACTGTGTGGTAAGGGACCAAAGAAACATAGCCGAGGAAGGCTGTAGCTGCATAATGTAGGAGCAACTTTTGAGCGGATAGCATTGAACATGTTGGGTCCTTTACCACGATCTTCAAATGGCAACAAATACATCCTAGTTGTCATGGACTACTTTACTAAGTGGCCTGAAGCATTTTCAATCCCTGATCAAGAAGCGACTACTGTAGCCGAAGTTCTAGTGCAGTAATGGGTTTCCAGATTCGGCGCACCCTTACAAATTCATTCATATCAAGGGACAAATTTCACTTCTACTGTGTTTAAAGGAATGTGTCAAATTCTCAGAATAGACAAGACGCAGACCACGCCGTTACACTCGCAATCGGATGGCATGGTAGAGAGGTTTAACAGAACCATCTTGATAATCTCTCACTTATGGTTTCCAGAAATCAGCGAGATTGGGATGTGAAGCTACAGCTGTTTCTGCTTGCATATCGCAGTGCTGTCCATGAGACTACCGGATACACTCCATCACAAATGCTATTAGGTCACGAATTTCGTCTCCCTTGTGATCTTCAGTTTGGTCGTCCACGGGATACATCTTCATCGCCAGAGGAATACCTTCGAGACCTTCAGGCACGTCTTGAAGATATCCATAACTTTGCTCGAGACCGAATCAACCTGACGACCGAAGGAATGAAGACAAGGTATGACACAAGAGCGACAGGACATGAATTTCAGGAAGATGTTAAAGTTTGGTTGTGGAACCCGATTCGACGTAAAGGACTTTCTCAAAAGTTGTATTTGTGTTTTTAATTGCTTTTGTATGTAATAAGTTCTGTATCCTTTTAAAATGTTAATTCTTTTATATTAAATTTGGCCTCCTATCAGGGGATTGTACTACCCGGGACATGCAATCCTTGAGAGGGGGTAATGTTACTAATTTATAAATAATTATTGTATATGTCTTAAAATATCTCAGACAGATCGGAAATACTCACATTTTGGGCAAACATTGCGGTATTTAGACGTGTTATACGTTAAAAGCGGGTTTTCTAATGATTTGGTGACTTTGCGATGTTTTGGCGAGAAAACTAAGCGACCTTTTTGGCGACTTGGAGAGAAATGGATACTTTTGTAAACATCCACCACCTAAGCACTAGGACCAATATTTAGCGAGATAGCTTAGAAGCTTCCAGAACCTTGGCGAACCAGCAGTGTTGGACAACGTCTACCAACTTACGTGTACAGTCAGGCAAATTGGACGTTGTTTACTCAACTGGCAATAATTGATAATGAAATGGTTACGATCGATATTATTGATGATGCTGTTTGTAATGTCACTGAAACAATTAAGAATGCAGCAATGCATCAATACCTAAGAGTTTCTCTATACCACACAGGCAATGAAAACCAAGGTGGAACAAAGAATGACAAAAAACATAAAAAGCAGAGCAAGTTATGGGGGATATTTAGGAGGAACCCCACAACGGAGAAACTTATCGCATTTAAGAGAGCAAAAGCATTAGCTCGCAGTCGAAGTCAGAAGGAATAATGGTCCTGCTATGTATCTTCAATAACATCTTCAACTTCCAGTAAGAAGTTATGGAGAAAGGTGAAAACAGCCAATGGAATTTATAGAGAATTTTCCATTCCTATTTTAAAAACCGGAGCTGCTATATACTCTTTTCCTACGGATATTGCTAATGTCCTTGTTGAAGCATTTGCTAACATCTCAAGCTCGAACTTTTATATTCCTTCGTTTTTGAGGCCTAAGACTCGAGCTGAACGAGTACCAATTCGCTTCGACCATCGACTAGCCTTACCGTACAACTGTGAATTTGGAAAGTTTGAATTGAAGAAAGCTTTACAGCAGGCCAATAACACCAGTCCAGGACCTGATGGAATTAGTTATCTTATGCTTCAACATTTAAGTCCAGACTCCCTGTTGAACTTACTTTACCTGTTCAATAGGATCTGCACAGAAAATGAACGTATGGTCAATGCCCGTCTCATCTATGTCTTAGAAACTAATAATTGTATTCATAAGAATCAGAGTGGTTTCCGTAAAGGAAGATCCACTCTTGATAATATAACACACTTGAGAACACAAATCCACAACGCTTTTGTACGGAGATATTACTTGGTTTCCATTTTCTTCGGCATAGAAAAGGCATATGACCGTAACTGGCGATATAGAATTCTCCGTATATTATATGATTTTGGCTTTCGGGGTAATTTTCCGATATTCCTGCAGAATTTTTCATGCTCCCGTAGTTTTAAAGTACGTATTGGAAACTTTACATTCAATACTTTTACACAATCTGAAGGTGTTCCTCAGGGCTCTATTTTAAGTGTCATACTTTTTATTCTCTTCATTAGTAACATTCTTCATCAACTTCCATCATCAGTACATGGTAAGTTGTTTGTTGATGACCTGCAAATATTATGTGAGGGGTCTAATATAAGATTAATTGCGAGACAACTACAAACAGCAGTTAACAAACTTTCTGCAAGGTGTGCTAAATGTTCATACTTCATCACCAAGCAAGAGTAAATGTGTCCACTTCTGTAGAAAGACTAGCCTGCATAATGATCCAGTTATTAATATCAACAACACTCCAATACAAGTAGTCAATGAAATAAAATTTCTGGAAATAATCTTTGACCGAAAATTAACCTTTCTTCCGCATATTTTACATTTGCGGAAGAAGTGTGAGCGATCGCTTAATATCCTCAAGGTGTTGTCAAATCGCACATCACTACTTCAAATTTATCAGTCATTGATTCTATCTCGGATTGACTACGGATGTGTTATTTATGGATCGGCTAGATCTTATGTTTTATGAAGACTGGAAATTCACCACTTTGCTTTGAGGATATGTTCTGGGGCATTCCGCACATCACCCCGTCCAGAGTTTATACGTGGTATGCCATCAATTACCGTTAGACCTGAGACGAATGCAACAGTCTCTCAATTATTACACTAAGATCATATCAACCACTCATCATTCTGTGCATTCCATGGTTTCTAACACCTCTATTGAGAGAGACTATATGATGCTCGTCCAATGAGCATCCCACCATTTCTCACACGAGCAAAATCTCAATTTTTACTCACAGACCTATCTGATATTCTGATTCAATCTTTTGACCAATTTGCTCATCCGTCTTGATATAACCCAACAAATATATTTATTAATACCCGTACTCAATACAGAAAATCGGACATAACTATTGTTTTTCAACAGCTATTTTCTTCTCATCGCTGTCAGTATCAATCATACAAACCTGTATTCACAGATGATTCTAAAATACCAGGACGTGTGGGATGTGGAATTTTATTAATACAGCTTTTAGTTTCAGCCTACATTCATCCTGCTCCATCTTTACTGCTGAAGCAGCTGCTATATTTTACGAGCCTCAGCACGTGAATTCAGATTATCGTCATCAATATTGTGTCTACTTACAAAATGAGTATTTTAGAAGCTTTGAGAAACAAGTTTCCCCTGTCGTGTCCAAAATTTTCAGAGAACTGGATTCCCTTGCTGGCAAGGGAAAAGAAATTGCATTTTGTTGGATACCAAGCCACGTATGTCTTTTTGGAAATGAGACAGCGGATGCAGCTGGAAAGATTGCATCAGGAACAGTTTTACCATTCGTTCCGCTCTATGATGTGAGAAAAGGTGTTAAAATGTTTGTACATTCTCTATGGCAGGAATCGTGGAATTTGCTGGTCGGCAACAAATTACATACCATTTTTTCATCCCTGATCCCATTTGCAGTTTTACCCTTAAGAAGTGCTGACGTTATATTGACTCGCCTTCGTATCGGACACACGTTATACACACTGACATTTATTCATACATGAATTAAATCCTTGTTGTGATGCATGTGATGAACCATATATTGTGTTTCATATTTTAATCTCATGTCCTACTTTTAACGTTTACCGTTTTAAATTTTTCCAAACAAATCTTTTAACTATGTTTGATTTGCTGGGTGAACCTGCCCACAGAAACCTATTTGCTTATTTGAGAGCAATAGGTTTCTTAAAGTTTATATAATTTATTTTAAAATTATATATTTGATTAATTTTATTATATATATATATGAATTTTAAAATATATACACTGATTTTTGTTTTTTAAAGTTTTAATGCTGCTTGGTTTTTCAAAAATAAAGTAAAACATCTTCAAAAACTTTATTCTTGGCGCAGCATGTCCATTTTTGGACCTTGCGCCATAAAACCCAACCAACCAGTCAATCAAGAATATGAGAGATCATCACAATATCCATTACTAGCTAAAATAAATAGATGTCTGAAGCGATCAAAAACTCTCAAAAAATTTAATGGTGATAATTATTTTAGTTAAAAATGAAATGACAATCATTCTGCAGCTTCTCCATATTATGGCAAAACATAACTGTGAATCAATATTATACAGTGTATTTTGTAATTGCATACATATGTTGACATCTTTTGCCTCTATTTAGCTTCTATAATGGCACCACTAACAAAATTTTAGTTCCTTTATTATAATTTAACTAGATGTAATTATTTTCTAAAGCAATGTTTTAGATTATAACAGCTATAAAATTGAAACTATAAATTTTATGCAGAATTTTCAAAGTGTTTTGTAGCAACTTGTTATAGGATAACTGCTGCTCATCTCAGAAAATCGATATTTATATTAAAGTTCTATTGCACATTAACTATTTCCAGTAAAAAATAAAATGGTTGTTATAGCAAAACCTTTTAATGTATACCCAATAACATTTCAGTAATTTTGTAACGAAAAAGGAATAATATTCACCCTTCTAATACATATTTTAAGCTTTTAAGTTGATTTGGAAAATATTTTATAGACTAAATTCTAACAGAATGACATATTGAGATCTTATGCAAACAAAAGCATATTTGTTAACTGATTCTAAAATTCTACTGTCAATATCAATATTTAACACAAAAACACGTGACTTGTTGCGCAGTGGATTAGAAGTATTCAATTGAGCTCTTTTTTAATATTTGTATGAATATTTAATTCGAGTGAACACATGGGAGAAAAATTTAAGTAAATTCATATTTTTAGTTAAAATAAAAGCTTAACATTCAAAAAGGCATCTTAGAAAAATTTGAAGACATTTTTATATTAAATGTTTATATAGGAAGTTAAAAATACTTCTTATTTTTCCATATTCAACCAGCAAGACAAACATAGCACTATACAATTATGAATCCATTGATAAAGTTTAGAAAAACTTCTGAGCAATCTGAATGAGGAGGAAAAACTTAGTTTTAAAAATTAAAAACAATGAGCAAAATACACAATTTTACTATAAATTATTTTTTAAATAAAGCCTTTTCATATTGTAATCAACAGTAGTTTTAAAATAAAATATTATACACAAGTTTTATTCATTATAAATAAAGATTGGCACACTAAGTTAAGCAAAATCATTTATATTTATAGCATTTACATAAAGCTCATTGAATTTGCATATTTTTTTACAATATATACAAAAGGTTTTGTAAAAAATGCATTTACATGACTATGTTATTTACAAATTATAAAATATATGTATAAAAGGCACTTCCTCATCAGCCACTAGTTTGTATAAAAAAAGTAATCAGTCCAACATTGTGCAAGGGTCCTCATATTTGGCAAACCTCTTTGTAATAAGGAATATTTTCATGGCACAGATAATGCTTGACTATAGCTTTGTAGAGGAGGTGACACTTTCATCTTCATTGTCATCAGAATCATCTGACCCATATATAGCTGTAATTGTAAAAAGTTAACCAGAAATGAAATCAAAATTGTGATAAAGGCAAAAATCTTATAACTGATGCTTTTTTAATGATACCAATCAATTTTTCATACGTCAATGCAAAATAGATAAATTACACAACATCATTCCAAATATATATTCAGCTGAATGAATGTAAATATAATTTTCAATTGGTTATAGACAGGTATTCTGCATTGGAGTTCGACTAGCTCTAACACCATCAAACCATCTCATAAGTGAAAGACATGTTTGAAGTTAAAAATATGAAACACATGCATCTTATTTAAAACGACTAACTTTTTCAGAAGTTATGTTAACAATGCAAAATGCTCTAAAAATAAGTTAGTGCTCAGAAAACTCTTTAATAATGTATTACCAAAAACGAAGGGAATATTTTTAATGATGAAAAGACAACAAATGATGAAATTATATTTGAGTTTGTTTTCTTCAACATGAAGATGCCATGATTTAATGAAATGAAGAAGCCTACAATTACTTTTGATTCAGGCAATGGTTTGGTTGGAGAATGTCATATTCATTACCAAAAAGGAGTAAGTTCTATTCCTGATTTAACTAAAGATAAGCCATTTTCACAATGCCCTTCAAGTGAAATGCTAAGGCTAAGCATAAAGATTTTCTGCTAGGTTCCTTCTTTTAAATTATGAAGGCTTACTAACTTATTACCTTTGGGACTATAATGGCACAATTACTGGTTACCTTAATGCAAAAAGTGTCACCAATTCAATCTCTTATGATGCCAAAAAGTGAAATACTTTCAGTACTTCACTTTTAGAAGGAGAAAAGCTATCATTTGAAAGAATAATAACTTTCCAAACATTTGACATGGGATTGAAATGAAAAACATGAAATTTGCATCAGTTTATAACTGAAGGATTTTGAATCAGTATTGAATTTAAGGGATGCATGATGATTGCATCCCTTAAATTCAATACTGATTCAAATGATGTTGATTTTAAGAACTAATTCAAAATACTAATTCCTTTATGCAATCTTATTTTTCTAAGTCTTGTTTATATCACGATATTGCAATTTGCAGAGGAGACCAAACTTAAATTTTTTTTTTCAGTTCATTAAAGAGAAAATTTTAAAAAATGAAAAATTACTGATATTTTCTTAAAAATATATTTATCTAAAGAAAAAATTCAGAAGTTATTCTGTGGGACTACAATCAAAATTCCAAGACCCCAGACAAAAATAATCAATTTCCAACTGTTACACGAGATTTATTTTATAGAGGAGGCAAACGTATACTTTAAATTAAGGAGTAACTAACTGATAGAAGAAAATGTGTACTCAGTTTGAGATGAGTACAAAGGGAGTATAAAGGTACAAGATTTGATTTATATTTGATTGTTTTTTATACAAAAAAGCTAATTTTAAAATTGATTATGATGAATGAGAACTGATTAATTTTTTAGATGCAAAAAACTTATGTAAATAGCAGATTCTTATACATAATATGATACAAATAGATGCATTTGTAGTGATTTCTCCACTTACTAAACATAACAGTTTACTTATAAAATATTCTGGTTTCAGTAACAATTTTCAAATTTTGTTACATTACAATGTAAAAAATATTTCATAACAAAGATGAAAATTAAATTCCAGTAAGTGAATATTCTAAAGAATACAAACCTTGAATGTTCAATAGATTAAAATAGAGTTCAATGGGAAGAGCTTTTTAATGAAATTTTTTTTACAGCACAGATTTTCCAAAAGACACCAGCTCAAAGATTATATATTGCAGTACTGATTGATATCTAAATAATTTTACTTAATAAGTTAATTCCTTTTAGGTTTTTTACTAGTAGGCTAGTTATCATTAAAGACTGTGGATAAATGAAAAAAAATTGTGTTAAATCAAAATCAGAAGATTAAAGAACCTAATTAATTCCATGCCTTTCTTTCTAGATCTAAATGCTTTGCATCAGGGATAAAAGGCTTAAAACAGCAAAACATTTGTTTGATAAAGTCTAAAATGATTCTACAAAAACCAGATATTGTTAACATTAACCATACCATGCAAAAATTAAGATTGCTTCAATATTTAAGGAGTAGAGATTATACTGACACTTTAAATTACAAAAATTTATTCCTGAACACTAATTTTGATAGATATGACATTCCAATATTTTTACGAGTGAAGAAGTTAAATAATATGAAATTATTTAGCCAGAAATTCGGTTATGTTGTTCCACAAATATCTGAAGATAAACATGGACCAATTTACTGTAATGATCAAATATGATTAACTTTATCATTTACATAGCATGTAACACACTTTTTTTTAGCAACATATTAAACCTGATGTTTGGAGTTGTATTTTAGTTTTACCAACAAACTTTTGTATTACAAATTCTTAGATACATTATATGTATGTTAGTCAAAATAAGTTTTGGACTGAACATGATATATGAAGGTAAAGAAACCTCACTAAAATATATTTTACTAATGCAATACTTCGTAGATCAGATGAAACAATTTTGAAGCAAATATAAGTCAAATACTTTCTTGAGTGAAATAGGATAAACTTTCAAGCTGTTTTATCCAAACTATGTAGTATGCTGAAAAAACACAGAAGGTTAAAATACTTACATGCAATTCCTCCAAGAGCACCTTTCAGCTTTTTTGTCTGAGGTTCTTCTTCACTTGATGGATCCTTTAAACCTATAAAGTAAATAATACACATATCAATTTTATTTTTTTTTTAAAAAATTAAATTTGAAACATTGCTTAAAACTTTGTAAGTGTTAAAAGTTTCATAATGATAAACAAGACTTAATGTATGAATGTATTTAAAAAAAAAATCTTAGAAAATTTTAGCAACTATTTTATACATACGAGGATATTCAAGTAATAAGTAAGCTTATATATATATATTGTTATCTCTTTTTCTTCCCCACTCATTATTATTCAAATTTTATCCCTATCAATAGCACATATTTTTCTGACGGTTGATTTAGAAAAAAATTTGAATAAATTTATAAGTATAATTTTTTAAGTTAAAAGGTGAATCTATTTTTCGAGAAGGTACAATACCAATATCTATGGAAATTTTAAATACTACAAATTTTAAAGCTTCATGTTCTGCTAAAAATATTCCACCACACACATTAAAAAAAAAAAAAAACCAAACTTATAATTTTATCACCTGGTACATAAGTTAAATATTTTCTGAATGTTATGATTTCCCCTTTTCATGTAATAGCATTACAATACTAAACACCCTCCATTCACTATTTCCAACTGCAAATATATATAGACCAAACAATATTACATAAAGAGATATATTGAAAGTAATTCAACTATTACATGAGCCTAATTATTTTGGGAGCAATGATGAATAATAAAAAATTCATAATATATAGCAATCGAAAACTTTCTTATTACATGTATTCTCTTACAAATGCAAATATTAAAAAGTATACTTAGATACTGACCTTGCTTCACAGCTGTTGTTGACTGACTTTTTGAAGTTGTGGCAGCAGGAGGCGGCATAAGCTCCCTGTCTTGGGGCGGAGTTGCATGATTCTGATGGGGCTGATTGACTCCTTCTCTGGGCAGCAGCTCTGTTGGATGGTTTACATTAGACTCCTGCAAGCTAGAGTGTTAGTAACAACAAACAGAAAAAAAGATGTTAACACCACCAATAGATCCGATTTCTCTAATACCTTCTTTCAATTGTTTACAGCTCACAAAATTTCCCCTGAAAACAAATACTAATATTTGCCAGCAAATAGTTTGGCAAAAGCATTTAAGAACCCTATCTTAACAAGTTAAAATATTTATTATTACGCTTTAAGTAATTCTTAACAATTAAAAATTAGACTAATGCTTCTAAATTAGTTTTAACTTCAATATATTTTTTCAATTTAGAAATTAAAATCTGATGCTTTACAAAAAAGCTAATAAACCCAATTAAGTTTAGTTAGATAATTTTGGCATATTTTCAGGTATCTTATTATTTATCCTTACTGCTTACGATTAAAACAAGTTTTAAATAATATTTTATGTTCGCATTTTACAACCACAGAAATATAATCATTCAAAAAAGTTAAAGGTATATAATATAAATTGTAAAACAGGTTGTTAAAAATAAACTTTAAGTCTTCTATTTACATTATAGATTTAAAACTAGTTTGTATCAAATTAGTTTAGTTTAATTCGGATCAATGGTAAATACTTCATGGTTAGTTTTTCATTTTTAGGCACTTCAATAGTACAATTCATAGCTTATTATAAAGATTTCTTTATACATAGAATTTTATTAACACAAGAGAAATTTAATTGTAATATAATTAATTTCCAGAAGAAAATCATGTTTTCAAAAGGTATAGTTTTAGCCTATTTTTAAAGCTTCACATGGTGTAGTTGGCTATAAATTGTTTCAGTAGGATCAAAAAATTTCTTAAAATCATCTTTAAAAATTTCTCCTTTCATTCCATTAGATATCCTTGTTGTGATATTATTTATAATGTAACACAAATATTATAGATTAAATAATGAGTAAATACAAGCACATCATAAGCTTCAGTACATATACAACATTTCTAACTCATAACTTTTTTGTGTTATTGTTTCATTGATATGTTTTATTTTTCTTAACTAATATATCATATATAAGACAAAAGTAAAGATTTTGTGGTCTTTTGGAAATTACTGTCATTCATAAAAGTAAATGTTCAATGGAACATTATAATCATTCACCACACTCCTAACAAATTTCTGTGAGCACTAGATCAGTTAATAGATGTAATGATGATTTCAACATAATTTGCTGTATGATTTAAAAGTAAAATCTTTGGGATAGTTAAAAATATTCCTATATATAGAATTAGGATAAAACAATATAAAAACTGTGGAGGGAGAAAAAAAATTTTTTTTAAAGATGGAATAGAATTTAAATAACATTTCATCATTGACAAGATTTTCTTACTTCATTTATTAAAATTAAAAAATTACTTTTGAAATCTTTAAATAAATAATCTTAACATTTTATTATATTAGAGAAATCTACAAATAAATAAGCCATAGTAACTAAGGCTCAGTAAAAAAAAAAGTTAAATACATAAAAGATTATTATCAAGTTAAGTTTATGATCACAACAGACATTTGTAATGCAATGTGCATGCAATACCTAGTACAGTAAAATTTATAATAGTAATTATTAAGCAGATATTTTATAAGAGCACAAAAATAGATAAATTTCTTCGGTTTATAATAATATACATCTACCCCCACCTATATATTTGTATTTAGGTTTAAAAATATTTCATGGATAGGGTATATGTTCAAAAACCAAACTTTTTCATGAAAAAAAATACATGTTTTTAATGTATATTTTTCTGTTATTTAATGCATTATTAAAGTAAAATATTTGGCAAAATAGATTTAAATATAACAATGGCAGGAAAAAGAAAAAAATGATAGTATATCATTTTTTTCAAACATTTTCCCCAAGTATGACAAACATTTAAGCATTAACTTAATAAAAATATTTGCTTCTTTGCTTGAATACAATAATTTATAAAACAGGAAAAAAGGAAAAAGTACTCAGAGATTTAAGGATGTTAGTATTGCATCTTATTATTGTTCTTGAAAATATAACATTGCAGGCAACTATTACAAATTTTTATGTTACTAGCTTTTTTCCATTGTCTAAGTTTAGTAATTTAAAATAATTTTCACATGACAAAATGTAAAAAAAGAAAAGAAAATTGGAATTTCTTTATTAACATTATATACAGCATAGGGTAATCTTTTATTTTAAACTAAGTTTTACTTGACAGTTCTCACATTATTGACTATAATAAATGTAATATCAAATTTATAACAAGGAAATCAAAATAAGTAAACTATCTTGGGTTTAGTAGTGAAAAGCACAACAGTTTCATTAAATTTACTTAGTAAGTCTTTTTTTGATATTAATGCATCAAATATTTAAAAAAAAATACCATAAAATATTAATTACATAGAAAAGACTCACTAGAAATTTAAATGTTGCACAGAGCAAACTGTCACACTGTGTTACTTGAGAATATATTTTTCCAGAATGCAAATACATTACATATATTCTGTAAGTTTATTTAATGTTACAAACAGAAGTTCTGTTATTAATATACCATTGCTTCCCAATGTGTATTACAGTTACTAAAGAAGACATTTTGTAAGCAACTTTGGTCTTTGTTGTATTACTATTATTTAAATAAATTTATCAATTCATTTCTATAAAAGATGATTTTTTCATTATAAAAGAATAAAAGTTTGTAGAACATTTTTCAAAAAAATCTTTGAAATTTGGATTATTCAGTCTAAAATTTAGAATTTTCATAAACAAATTTGATATAAAAGTTACTAACTAAAAGCTCTTTATTTAAAAAAAATATATGATTTTTAAACATTACAGATAGTACATATTTATTTTGGAATATACTATTAAATCTTTGGTAATTTATAATGATTATTTTTCAATGAATAAAAGCATAAAAATATGTGAATACCTTATTGAAACGGATAAAAAAAAGGAAAATGAAAAGTTAGAATACTTCAAAGACAGATAAAACACATACTAATTGAAAATAAATAACTGATAATTAACAAAACAAAGACTCTTGATAATATAAAAAAACTACCTTCAAACATGCAAAAAAGAGGTATTTGGAATACAAAAATATGAAAATCTTTCCAACTTACCAATTAGATTGCATTCTATTTGCTGCAAGATTCATGGAAGCATCTACATTTGTGTAGAACCTATGTTTGGTGAGATCAACTTGCAATTGGGGTAACTGTGAATAGCGAGAAGATATTGGGTAATTTGTTGGTTCAGTGATGGTCATCACCATGGTTGTAGGAGTTTGTTGCACAGGTTGAGCTAAACTCGCCTGAATCAAAAAATAACCAGAACATTTTCAATTCAAAATGTATGAACATTATTGACATTAAATGTTTACACGAAAATAATTAAGACGTTATCCAACAAAATATAATTAATAGGATGCAATTTTTTCCTTTTACCTGTGCTTGTATGTTAGTGTATACAACTGGCTGAATTTGATAAGGGGGTCTCTGCCTGGCAACAGTGTAGGCAGTTGTAGCAGGGAGAGTCGGGACAACACCAAAAATGCTGACAGCAGGAGTGGCTTGACGAGCCAATACAGGCGTAGCAGTTCTCGCCAGCACAGGAGCAGTGCTAGCTACATAAGTGGGGTAAGTTATGACAGTCTGAGAAGGAATTCCTATAGGAAAAATAAAATTTTCTCAATAATAAATTAAAATGACCAGCAAATATATTTAATGTATGATGCATTTAACAAAATAATTAATAATCTATTACCTTGCACAGATACGGGAACTGAAGTAACAACTGAAACAGGAGATTGGACAAGTGTTGGAACATTTGCATGCATTAGATTAGGAATGCCAGCAGTTAATGCAGATCCTATAATTTTTATAAATCCAAGTTCAACTTTTATTTTAACATACAATAATCTTTAAACATAGTATTAACAAGTCAAATAATACATTGCAAAAGAAAATTTATAAATATTACCGGCAAAAAGGATAATCAATTTTTTTATACTTATTAATGAAGTTTATACTTTTATTAGAGTAAAAGTACATATTTTCAAAATCAAAAATCCTTCAAACTTTTCTTTTAAAGGAGGGAAAAGGACAAATAATTATTCATTTCAATAATTCACAAATACTATTTTTATCAAAAAAAAGAAAAAAAAAAAAAAGTCAATACTTATTAGATTAATGAAAACAAACAATTCCTATTTAATAAATTATATTTATGTTTTGGAAATTCAATTAAAGATATTTTTATATATTTTTCAATGTTATTTGTAAATAATTACCAGATACTGATGCAGGAATTTGAATGCCTGTTGCAACAACACCTGCAGAAGCAGGCAAAGCCCCAGGTAGAACAGTGGGTGTCATCACAACTGAAAATGAATAATTCATGTTTATTATATAATTATCATAATAGTAAAAGCATTATATTCCAGTTTTATAATACAATATTAAAATTATTATCATATTTTATTTACTTTTCAATGGGGATTTTCTAAAGATTGGAAGAGTGATGATTAATAATAATCATATTTCATCTAGTTAATTCACATTTGTGGTTTAACACAGTGTGACCAGACAAAATTCCTTTTTTGCTTTCATATTATTTTGCATCAAGGTACAAGTTAGATAATAATAATAATAATAAAACACACACACATCTATATAGAATTGATTAGGTAGGCACTCTGCAATAACATTTCATGCATGAAAGCTAACGAGGACTTAAAATTTAAAATACATTCCCAACCACTATAAGGATCTGAAGTCTGAATGAAACTCTTGCAGTTTAAATTGAAGGTTAACGTGGAAACAACATTCACCTAACTATTTAACAAATACCTGTCCAATTTCACATTAGGAAATATCACAAATATATTATTTGACTTAAATTTTGTTTTTCAATTTATTTAGAAATTTTAAATTCTTTAATGAATTTCAATATGAAAATGCAAAATTCTTAGCAAAGTCATACCATAACATACGACTATGATATTCATATATCATCACACAATTACACACAAATATACAAACACACTCTTTCTAAATTTAAATGTAGACAATGTTCTGAAAGCAATTAGAAAATAAGAGACTTTAAACCACAAAAACTTTTTATTATAGTTCATGCTGGTGTCCTTACATATTTCACTTAAGATTCATTGAGCCTTAATGAATTTAACAAAATGAGTAATAGCTTCTCAAATAATATTACATACAATTTTGCTATAAAAATTATCATTTTCATGCAGAGTTAAAAAAATATTTTGTTTCTTAGATTACCCAAAAGAATTTTTTATATATAATTAAGTAAAATTTCTGAATTTTAGTTCCTAATATATTTGCAATCAAATTGCATTTGTAATTTCAGTTAATTTAATTAAAATATGCTATATAATGAATTGGGAACATTTCTCAGAAGATTATATATAATACAGATTATTAGAACAATCTAGTTCATACATTTTATTCAAAAAATGGCTAGTAACCAAAACAATTAAGATTTTTTAGTTAACATTTTTTTCAAGAATGTATGACAGTTGATTTCTAATTTTCTTAAAATTTTTCTAATTAGAGTCAATGTTTTCTAAAATGCATACAATATGAAATCGTACATATGCTATATATGAGAATTAATCATTATACAAACATTCTAATATTTTCAAACATATAATATTTAAACCATTATTAGAGAATATTATAAAATAAAAATTGCTATTTGAGAAAGTAGTGAAACATAGTAACAAGAAACTTTCATTTAAATAATGTATTATAAAAAAAAAAGGATGAAGATGTATGTAATACAAATTATTTTTGTTTTTAATTGCATTGAACTATCCTAAAAATAACTAAATAAATTTTAATTATTACAATAGAACAATCCTGCACAGTTATTATTTTCTCTATCTCAGTGACACAACAGCTCTGTGGCTACAGTACTCGTACATGTTTTTGTGAGCAAGGACAATTGGAGTGCGAATCATATCTCTCGATCCTGTGGTCAGACTAGAACAAAACATCTAATGTTTAATTCCTAAGCATGTTTGGTATTCAATTTTATCAAACAACTGAAGGGATGAAAGGTTGAATCAATCTCTCCCAACCTAGGAGGAGTGCCACTATGCCTTGAGCTTAATTACACTCCAAATAATATTATACAGGGTACTTTATTTTTTAAAAAAATTATACAAGGGAAATAAGTTTTTGCAATGCAACTATTTTTTTATTTATTTTATTTTTTTTTTGGAAAATTTCATGCTTTGTTAATGGTTATCTTAAAGATGATTTCAATAGTAAATAATTATTGGACTAATATTAATTGGAAAAAAATAAGACAAAAAGAGAGCTAAAAATAGTTTATTGTTAAATAAATAATAATGCAAAAGAGAATTAGTAATGATTGCAAATCAGTTCACTGTAACAGAAACTAGAAAATAAGCCTTTAATTCCATTTGACAAAAGAAAAGTTTAAAGTATTAAAGAAATTATCAACAATTGCTTTTTAAACAGATAAAAATAAATCAGTTAGTACAAAACACTGAAGAATGAAATTTATTTATTAAATTAATTCTAAGCACATTGTAAGACTTTTGTGAATTATGTATTTTTTCAGCTAAGCACAAACATATAAAATAAAGGAAATCACATGTGGTTGGAATTATTTTATTTCAATCAACAGTAAGAAAATTTATAATTTGGAGTAAGCACTTTAAGGTATGGATAATTTTAGACAAATTTGAAACATAATAAAACAAGTAATCTTTTTGACAAGTCATAACTTAATACATAATGTACAGTGCATATCTAGCCTAATAACACAGATACCGATGAAATAACAGAC
The DNA here is from genome assembly GCA_030067965.1 of Latrodectus elegans. NCBI lineage: Eukaryota > Metazoa > Arthropoda > Arachnida > Araneae > Theridiidae > Latrodectus > Latrodectus elegans. The sequence goes on along the minus strand of CM057819.1, from coordinate 11,681,319 downwards.
AGCCACAAGCAATAACATGTGCGTAACTAATTTGATTGTTTCATATTTTGAAGGCAATTTTTGTATATAGCTGGTAAGATGCGTAACAAAAGAGTACTGTTTTAAAAAAAAGGTTAAATTATCAAAGTTATCAATAAGAGTTGTAATATATATCATCCCAAATGTAGGTTCCTTAATGACTTAAGATATAGGAACTTGTTCTTTAGGATAAATTAATATAGGAAAGTTGTATCGATGGTATAAAATCTTTATTTGTACCACCTTCTTATCTTTCCTTAAAAATCAGTTGATTCAGTAATTAAAAAAGAAAAAGAATAGCAAAATTTTGAAAGATTTTAACATCTTGCTCATAAGGCTTTTGTAAATTCAGAAGTATTTATTAGCATCAATTTTGCTTGCTATTTGGGGAGGGGGGAGGGACAGAAGAATTACAACCAGAAAATATACAACGTTGAAAGCTAATAAATAATTTTGATTTTTGTGGTAACGGTTTTCTTGAATACTTAAGATTTAAATACTCAAAAAATATAATTTTTCAATTAAAAAATGGATTAGAAAGTTAAGAAATTAGATACTTTGCAACATGCTCTAATATTAATATTATACATAACATTTTTTACTTCATTGATTTTAAGGAAATTTTTAGAAAAAACTTGACTATAGTAAAATATTCAAATCATAAAACATTTTGGTATGTTCAAGTTATATTGTTTAAGTTTCCATATTTGAAATATTGACTCTTAAGTGTTTGCTTTGAGTTAATATATCTCGTACTTTCAAGTAGAAAAAAAAAAATAAGTGCCAATTGGGCCTAGTTTCCATATAACATTTCTTAAACATGCCTTAAATAGTATCACAAAGTTTTGTAATGTAGCAAAATATGAGAATTTTAATTTGAAATTATTAAATAATTTGTCACTTATAATACTATCCACTTAAAGAAACCACTTTATTTTTAAGAATCTATTTTCCAACAAAAAGGTTTTGTTATAATAGTAAAATAAGTTACAGCAATTGTACCATAGAATGAATTATAATTTTTTGCAAATTAAATCTTTAAAAGCTTAACACTTTATACCAAATGAATAATTTTTTAATTTTTTTTTTTTTTTTTTTTTTTTTTTTTGCCAAGATATCACATTTGCATGTACAATTTTTCTCATTGTGAATTAAATTCAAAATATAAAGAAATGAATCCAAATTACTCAAAATCTATTAAAAGTTATCATTTTTTTTAAAATCTACAAAATTAGATATTTTATACCTTGATTCTGGTATGCGACTGGCGTAGCTTGAGGTAGTACTACAGATGCTAATGGCTGAAGCACAGATTGCTGTTGCGTTTGCTGCCATTGGGCAAATTCCACATGAGCCTTATTGCAAGATAAAAATTAATTAAAAAAAGCATTATTAAAATCATATAATGCAATATATGAAAAGATTACATATTTTAAATACTTATATTTCACTGCAATAACTGTAATTAGAATAAAGACAAATTGGCATAGGGAAAAACTAATACTAAATGTAAATAACAGAATATTTCAAAACTACTGGCTTAAGTACACACAAAAAAAATATAATGAATTTTTAACTAAGATAAATTTTATATTCTAGTACAAAATATTTTAAAATTATAAATTAACAAGAGTATTTTAAGGGAATATTAATTAAATGAATGAATAAATTTTCTAACACATTTGAAATGTTAAGATATAATTCCTTAAAAAATAACATATAATTTATTAAGTTAAGAAATTAAATAATTTGATAAGGAATATCAGAGAATTTATTTATACTACTTCACAATAAGAAATCAAATTAATTTTGATAAAAACTAATGACTCTGAAATATCTAAATTTTTAATTTATTGATTAAAAATAAATCTTATTTAAGTGAATTGGGTTCTAGAATTTATAAATCAAAAACAAAACTTGCATATATTTATATTTATTGATTCTTATTTTTAATTTTGTATTAAAATTTATTTTTAATGTAAACAAACTCCTTTTCAAGAAATTACACTCATTTCTGGGTTTTTAAAAACCATGAACATTAGTTTTTTTACTTTTACAGGATTTATTTTTTATATTATGAATTTTATTTTTATTGAAATATTTTTACAAAATGTGATTAAATATGCACTTACAGTTTCAACTAAATTAATGGCTAATGCTTTAGCAGCATGCAAGCCTTCTGCTTTTGGATGCCTAAGAAAACAAAGAAATTGAAAACCATTATACCATTTTTTTTTCACAAAAGCTATTTAATTTAATTAAATGTCATAATCTACATTAGCTTTTGAAATTATTAATATGATTAACATATTTAAATACAGCAAAATAAACTTTAATAGATTCAGAATACACATAGCTAACAGTTAATTATTATAAATGATTATTTCAAATCCATTTTTTTAAAGCTTGCTTTATATTCAGATATTCTAAGATCAGATTGTATTTTGAAATACACAAACAATACTCCCTAACCCAGAAAAATTAATATTTTGATGTTTAACTGTACAAACAAAAGAAATTTAATTGAAACCACAATAACAGTATAATTTTATTGATAGTTCAAAAAACTTTAGCAGCAATTTTTGCTTAATATATAAAAAATTTTAATAGAACTGTTTATATATATATATATATAGAGATAGATAGATACATACATACATACACACACATATGTGTGTGTATTACATTTTAAATTATTTATTACAATATTTGATAAAAATGTACCAATTGGATTCCATTTACACTTGTATACACACAATTGTATCTTTTTTTTAATTATATGCTTGGTACTTTCAAACACTAACATACACACAGAGTGCTATAAAATTAAACATATTTTTGAGTTTAATGAATGGATGCCATTTAATCTTATTTACCAAAGAAAAATTTTTTAAAAGAAAAGGTTAAAAGCAATTTGATTAAGTAAATTCCATTTTGAAATTATTAAAAAGTTGTTAATTGAAAAATTACCAATCAAATTAATCTAAAAATGTTTTTGCTGATTTTAAATTTTTTAAAAAAAATATTGAAAAGCACAGCTGTTTTTAATTCGAATTTTAACACCATTCAATTGAAAATTTTTATTAGTAGCCAGCAGGAAAATTATTATTTAAAAATACAGTTGCTTTTTTTGCTAACATATTTAATAAAAAATGATATTAAACAAAATTCAATCAAAATTTTTGACATTTCTTAATAGATGGTCACACAATCACATTTTTTTCCTTTTATTATTCTTAACACAATTTTTACCATTGGCATTTTTTTTTTTTTTTTTTTTTTGAAATTTGTTCAAATTTCTTAAAAGAAATATTGCATTTTTTATGAATTTAATATTGATTAAAAATTTACATAACAAAAGCAAAGTAAGGCACAAATTGTCAATTTGTTTCCTTTTAACTGAAAACTATCAATTCAAAAATAGTAGCATACTTGGGAATTTTAAAGTATCATTCGTGTTAGTTTAGCACAACTATTTGTGGAGGATGATAAAAAGATTGTGAGCAAGGTTAATTTTATATTCATCTAGTGACACTTTTTGAACAAAAATGATAATTTGATTTGGACTAATGATTTAAAGATAGCTTATTCTGAACCATTACAAATATCCATGTCAGAAATGGGAATCAGAACTTTGAACTGAAGGCCTGAGCACTAACCATTCAATTGGGAGCATCAACAATCTTACATTGAAAGTGTTAAGTTGATATTAAGCAGATGCTTGAATTGAAAATGTATTAGTGATTATAAGCCATCTTTATTTCCAGAATTTCATTAAAAAAATAATTGTAGAAATTTAAACATTTTTAATTACTGTTTTATGCCAAAACCTTTGATAAATTTGAATATTTACTTCTAAAATTTTTAAAACACTGAAATGTAACCTGAAGACAGAAAAAATTGCATCAATGTTAACAATACATTTAAGTACAGATGACACCTAATTAAAGTGCGCAACGAAATAAATTCAATAAATAGTGGCAAACTAAGCAGAAGAGTTGAAGAAAATACTAAGAAAAGGTAATTTGTGGGGATGAAAAAGATGATTTTCAGTTATCTGTTTTTTATCCTCATAAGAAGATCAAGAGATAAGCTAATATTGTTACTCATATAAATATATAATTTTTGCATAAATTTTCCCATTAATTGAATAATAATCACTTTTAATTTTTCAAAAAGTAGTATTAATAACAAATGAAAGTCTTGCTACTTGTATCATAAATATGTCAAATTTTAAATCAGAATATGGAAAATTTTAAATCATTGCAATACTATTTTTTTTTAAATACATTACATTTTTAATCTGTTAAGTCATGAAAAAGTGTATTTGTAAAATCTTTTTCAAAAAGTTGGACAATAAACTGTTTATTTGCATTATTTTACAAAGCTAGGTAGAAGACAAAGAATAACAAAATCTAAAAATTAGTTATTGAAATTTTATTTAACAATTGATTTTTACTGAATTAATTTATTTTATTCATGAAAATATGACTAATAAATTTTATTTATTAATTGTTGTTTATATTGATTTGTTTAAGGAAAAATTCTTTGTAGCTTAGAAATTAATAAAACATTAACTATCTCAAATATTTTGAAACATAAAAATCTACTTTAAATTTATAGAAACTAAAATATTTGAAAGTATATTAAAGTTAAAATTTTTTGTAAAAATTTAGCACTTTTACATCTTAGATTATTTTATAGATTTTGAGAAACAGTTGGCAGAACTCATAGACTTATAAATAACTGGAACAGATAGAATGATAAAACTAAAAAGAATAATACAGTACTGTTTCATGTACACAAATACAATGGCATGGTATTGTAAAATGATTTTCAATAAATTTTAATCTTTAAAAGTGGCTTATTTCCAAAAATATTTATACTAACGTTATATGAATATAAAGAGGTTCAAAAGCTTCTCGCCCTGATGTTGATTCAATGAAACCAGAACCTTTCCCTCTAAGTGTAACAGTTGCACCTGTTTCAGTCCGTATATGTTGAAGAAATGTACCCTTAAGAAATAAATACAACATAAATTGGAAAAATCTCAGGCAAAGCAATAAATTAACTACAATTTGGTATCATGTTATCATTGATTAGTAATACTTTAAGGAGTTTTGAGTCAAAAGAAAATCAATTGCATTAGAATGAATTAAAATGAAATTTAAATTTTCGGAGACTACATAATGAGAATTAAATTTTAGTGTTAAATGGCTTAAATTAAAAAATGTAATTATTTTATAAAGAAATTAAAAATTCATAACGGCATTCCTTTTTTTAAAATTCGCATATACATATAGTTATATATAGTTTATTTAACATGATTTTTTACATAATTTATTTTTGTGGCCCAAATATTTAAAGTTACATTAATTCCTTGATACAGGAAAACCTTATGCTTCTTCCATGTAATTTACAAAGAAAAGTTTCAAAAATGATTCTTGTTATTAATGATTTTTGTGCTTTAGTCCTATTCCAAACTTTTTTATTTTCTCCAAAGTATTTTTAAATTTCTCAATGATCAATGTGCTAGTTTTCCAATCTGATCTAAATTCATACACCAAATAATTAATCCCAATTTTGATAGTTTCCTATAGTTCAAAAATTTAAATCTTTACTGAATAATTATAACACATTACCCTTTTAACAACATTGAATATTTTTAACTTCATACTCTTTTACAAAAAGATGGTAAAATATTTCCCACCATTATTAAAGAATTAGCAACAATTCCAGCAGATTTTGCTAAGATCAATTATTGTAATATGGAGTACATAAATATAGGAAACTTCTTTTACCTTGCGAGAAATATTCTTGCTATTGTCCTTCATGTCAACATATGCTGATTTGAGCAGAGAATAAAATGCACTAACTTACAGTTCAAAAGTTTAATCACAATCTTTCTTTTGCAGGCCTGCAGTGGTATGGAATCCACTTTAAACTCTATTGGCTATCATTTTATTAGACATTGTTGTACAACAGCTGACCACAGAGAAACAAAATGTGTCAACACACATACACATACATATATATATAAACCAATTAACTGGGAATTATTTTAGATGCACAAGCAGTTAAATAATTTATCAGATAAACACTTGATTCTCGGTATTCGATAGCCACAAAATTTATCTGGACAATATTTTTATAACACTATTTTTCTATAACAATTTTTCAATTTTTTTCACTGTTTGTGAACTTAGCTAAAAATTTCTTCATAATAAACTCTCTTCTGATTTTTTTCAATAATATTTAGCATACAATATAATTATAATACTAAAAATAACATATTAAGCATTTAAAAATTAAAGAAAACAATTAGAGTAATTAGTAAGGTTTATGTATTATTATTTTTGTATTATTTTCAGTTTTGATATCATAAGTATAAACACGATTTTAGAAATAGAGATTATTGCATTAAAGCTTGATTTCAATTTGATATGTACTTTATAATTCTTTTAAATAAATATTTGGTTGAAAATTGCCTGGCATTGTATAATCATAATAACACAGATATAAATTCATCAGAATATATATATATATATATATATATATATATATATATATATATATATATATATATATATATAAACTCATCAGCTTATATGTAATCATAACATATTAAAAAAAAACTGTTTACAATAATCAGAATGAATGATTATGATTTTCATAATACAATTTTGCACACCAATCAATTGAAAATTAATAATATTTACAAATCAATGCACTTAGAAATATTATTTGTTAAAAAAAAATTAAAATTTCAAATATTAAAAAAAAGAAAGCTAACTTGATTATATCTCACTTTAACAAGGTAAAAACCAAGAAAATTTTAATGGATTGAAAATAGTTGCATGACATTTTTTTTCACTCATTGACTCTCACTTAACCCTTGGAATATAATAAATCTATTTTAAACTTCCACTGATCTCTGATTATTCATTTAGCTTCTGTGGAGGATCCTTGATTTACAATATAAAACTGAATAAAAATTAACCAGGTAATCTGGAGTTGTGGTTGATGTGATGATTTTTTATGTGTGTGATACATATAAAAATATTACCTTTTGATATTTTTTAAAATTGGTATAAAAAGAATTGTGAATAAACCAAAGTTCTTAAAGTTATAAATCTAAAAAATGTCATAAAAACTAAGACAAGACATACTGCAGGGCCTAAAATCTTTTCTCGTACAGGATACTCAGGAGGTGCTTGCTCTAATCCAACAAACACTTTATCTTGTACAAAGTGAGTCTAGAATTCACAAAGTAATTATATGAACTGTACTAAATACATTTTATAAGAATTCAAATTCCACATTATCCATCAAATTTCTAAAGTATGCAGATTCAATACAAATAGTTGTCAAGTAAAATTTCAATTCATTACATAAAAATTTAATTACTGTAATTTATTACTTGATACATACAAAAGTATAGAAAACATTAAGATTATAATCTTAAAGTAATAGTAGAAAGTGTATATCATTTAAAGTAAATTTTCTTGATATAAAATTATATGAACAATATTTAAATTTAATTATTTACTATATATTAACTTCCTTTTCTAAATTTTGATGTCTTAATATAAAATGTTAACTTCACATTTAAACAAATTTTCAAACTAAACAAATTTCATTTAAACAAGTTTTACCTGCTTACAAAGACAATATTTTTAAAAAAAAATTTGTGTGGAAAAAATTCTTACAAAATATTTTTGTTTGAAAATAATTTTACTTTTTTTTACAGATGTACTCTATTTTAAAAGTATCAAAGAAATGTACAATATATTTTAAATCAAATTCTTTTGACAGTTTTCTAAAACAATATTTTACTTTCTACATAATTAGAATTGTATAAGCTTCAACTAATGACTTCTTTAATAGATGATATTTTATGACACAATAAGCGAAATCTATCTTCATATTTAGCATTGTATGATTTCATACTACTAGTACTCAAAATTTCAAATTAAATTTAATTTTGTAACCAGATATTATGTTTTAAGTCTTTCAACATAGTTTTAACAAATGATGAGCACTTACACCGGATGGTATATGATTATTAGCAGGATGATTAGAAATAGAACCAACAGAGCCATTGGTACTGACTGTAGGATACGTAACAACTCCAGCAGTAGGATTTTTTGGTTGACCAGAAAGAGAAACATGGTGGTCGATAATTTCTTGTATCCTTCTAATGGCAACTGAAATAGAAATCATGTAAAAGTAAAATTTCAACTCTTGCTAAAACAAGTGGTGAGTGTTGATTTTAAAGAATCAAAGAAAATATCGAGAGAAAGCTATTTTTCTCCTTATTTGTGAAATCAGAGTCATGAAAATTAATCATAGAAATAATTCTAAAACTAAGACAGATTTACTTATGTATTGAAGAAGTCAGAATTTTGTAGTTATTAATAAAGCAGAGTTCCAAATTATAAGAATATGCACATTTTGTCACATTCCAACGAAGCTAACTGATACATCTTAGTAAAATATAAGCAAAATCAATAAAATTCTGTAATAAAAGAACTGTACAATTTTCCACTGAATATAAAAATTGATCTTAATGTAAAAAATATTTTCCAGAACAAAACTCGTAATCTTTTCTTAAAATTAAATTTATCGTAATATGCAAAATTAAATCGCAATTTGTTTATGAGAAAGTTACAATTATTTTTCAAGAATATTTCCTTGCCTTTATTTCAAATACTTTTGAACTTCTTTAGTCTGAAATTGATTGAAGAAATAAAAGTGTACAACTAGTTTAAATCATTAACTGAAAATAGAAAGGGTAGTTCCTAATAGGGAAGGAAAAACCAAAGGAAAGTAGCAATTAGATTACGGAAACAGCATCATTCTTCTAGTTTCACAAGCAGATAAAAGGATCCAGTGTCTAACATTCCTTAGGTATGTCTAGAAAATGACAGATGTTTACAGTTCAAGTGACAGAAACTGACAGCCAGATGAACTCTTAGAGTACAGAAGAATGTTTCTCTAAAGTATTTTGCAATGGATACTCTGTTATTATCTATTTACCTATCCAGTTTCTATTTGAATTGATGAATGTGGCCAAGAATGTGCTAGAAAGTAATGAAATGAAATGTAAAAGAATGTGCAAGAAAGTAAGCATTATTGTCACCGCTCATCAAAAGTATCAAAACTTGATGATTTTACTTTTGTTCCCAAAAACTGGAAAAAGAAATTAACTGTCAAATATACGTAGGTGTTTTAGATGTTTGTTTCTCAATAGTAATTTTTTATATACAAAAGCTAATTAGAAGTAATGGGACACACAATCATATGAAGTATATTCAGAACTACCTAAAGTTGTAATTGAGAGAATGGATTTTAATTTGCATCATTTCATTTATTAATTGTTTTTGAGTTTATTTTCTGATGTTCAGTAACACTATGGATTGTTATGTATTTCAATCGAGATATAATCAATATAAATGTAAAAATTTTATTCATATTATTTTTGACATGGTTAGAAATATATTTGAATATTTAAATATTTATTCATATAAAAATAACAAATTCTATATGGTAAGAAGGTTCAAGTTAGGTATAATCATCAAATATATTTCCTCATAATTCTATTATAATAAATATGTTAAACGAATATTTTGCAAATTTTTTCTTTGAAAATTCCCCAATTTTTATATCATATTTTCTTATTCTAATTTTGTTATTTAATAACATAAAAAAATTCATAAATTCTTTAGTAATTTTGCAATTTTACATTTGGTTACAATCATTAGATAGAATATATTATATATTTATTATTTCATTTTAATAAGTATAGATTTAAAAATTAATTTTTAAATAGCTATCTTATTAAAATTTTTTTTAATAGAATCTTAATTAAAGTAACTTTTTGCAAAAAATTAAGTTTTATATTTTATAATTGGAATTAATTTTTTGCATCATTTTATTAAATACTAAAGAAATCTAAATGAGAAATTATAAATAATTCATTGTTTTATAAATATTATATTAAAGATATATATTTATTTTTGCATACAAAAGTTACATATTTAAAGTTTTAGTTTTCATAGTCATTAAGTGTATTACCAAGGCAGGTGTTACTTCCCATAGGGGAATACACTCCCTTGGTGATACACTTAGTGAATCAAATTCTGCTTGAAAGAACATACTGGCCACTCCAAATTGTTTCTTATTGAAACGAGGCATTTGAAAAAATGGGCCTCTATAAAAAATGCACGAGGTTCATTACTCCAATTATACTGAACCAAAATGTAAAACAACTTTATGATTTCTTCTCTGAAACAAGACCACGTTAATCTCTCATTATCTTTATTACTTTTATTGTTATTGCAATTTGAAATAATGAAATTATCTTGCTGCACCTTGTATTAAGTTAAGAAAGCTACATTGCAAGCATGTTAGAACAAAGTTAGCTTTTTAGTATACTATTTTGAAAAACTTAAAAATTTAACTGTTAAATAAAATATGGGATCAACTTGTTTAATAATTTAAAATCATTACACAATACATATATGTAATAATATATATTAAATTGATGTATACTATTAGTAAAATAGGAAAAACTTAATAGAAAGTTCATTCATTCTTTACAACTGATACAGCTAACTGACAATAATATATGCTATTAATATCAATCATATCAAAAATTTTACAACACACAATTCTTTTAACTCTATACAATATAAGGGAAATAAAAAATATACGAGTACAAAAATCAATGGATGCTAATTTTAGAATGCTGATACTTAAGATTAGTAAATAATCTGATTCTTGAAATGCCCATCCTAAATAGATGCCTCGTTCAAGGAAAATAAAACATTTACTTTTTATAGCATCATGAGATGAAGCTTGCAAATTCAGATACAGAGGACGACATCTAAAGAAAAATAATCACAATGAAAAACAAGCTTAAAAATTAATATTAACAAAATACAATCATATACAAAAAAACCTACTCAGGAGTAGCAATATTTTGTCGTTCTTCTGGTGTCATGTAACGCCCTCTAGTTGATATTGCAGCACCACTTTGTTTGCAGATCTAAAAAGTGAACAAACAGAACACGTTTGATTATTATACACAAATTACAGTGTTATACAATTGAAGTAGCCAGAAAAGGTTGTATATGGGTAAAATGGGCAAGGTACACTAGAAGAGTAATCTTCTGGAAAGGACACCCAAGATGTTATTACACTTAGCTAAAAAATACAGGCAAAGGACTTAAAACAGACTTCTACCATTAGACTACACTCAGGGTGGTTTATGAATAATAAATGCTGCACACTTCCTCCTCAAGGTTTTGTTGACATTAGTGGAAATAAAACCTCTGCTAGACTGGTCAAAGAGCTAAAGAGAATGAAATGTCACTGGCTCTCTTCACTCAAGAACTATATTCTGAACTCCATTTAATATGCTGTTTCCCACTTTTGTGCTACTGGAGCATCCGCAGGCCCACTGTTGAAAATAAGGTATCAATGTGCAAAATAAGATATCTGGACTTGTCAGCTTAGGCTGGAAGTGGTGACGACTGCAGATACTAGTGACAGGAAAAACTACCTCATTTGAGAAAAATGCTGTGACCATCCAGCCTTACTGAATCATTGGGGATGCACCAGACTTTCTATAAGAGGGACTTATCATCCAACCCCTTTCTTGCAGTCAATAACCTTCTAGAAGCAACTTGACATATCAACACAAGATGTTGTAAACATACTCTCTATTTACACTTTCTATAACTTAAACTAACATCTTGTAAATCACATGCCTAATTTTGAAAGAAACTGTATATTATTCAAATTTTAATTATTGACTTGATGCAAGGGCAATGTATTTAATATCCCAAGATACCTCAAACATAAAACTTTTGAATTTGGAAGCGAAAATGTTATATTTAAGATTTTTAAGTTAGCGAGATTAAGAAAGTTTAATAGAAATTATGAGCTTCACATGTGAAATTGATATATAAATTTAAATTTCAGAATTTAAGATTGAAGCTATGCTTGCTATTAAGAATGAAATTTCACATTTAATATTTACGTTGTTTTTACCGGGCTTGCAAATGAACATTTTCTTTTATTATTTATGGATATATATTTTTTTTCAAATCTGATTCAGAACACAAGACATGTTAAGGATAAGCAACAAAACAAATGAAGTCATTCAATACAAAAATTAACTTTAATTTTAAAATAATAGTTTTTTAAATTATATAAGGTTTTAGAAATAAATCCCGAAAACTATCAATTGTCATTTTAAGTGCAATAATTCTTATTTTTCATAAATATTTCTCATAAAGGTTAATTTGACATCAAGAGGAATTCTATTATCAGAAATGATAAATTCATTTACGTAACCATTTAAACTGCTGTTATTAAGATTTTCTTTAAATATACTTATAACTTTTAACTGATATAAAATAATTTGGCAGAAAAACAGTTAATTATTAATATTAAAATATACTCACTTCATCTTGCATATGTCCCCTAGTTAATAAATTCCTGGCACTAATAGGAGCATCATTAATATCTATTTCAGCAGTCACTAAATCTCCAACACCTTTTGATCTTGCTAGTAAATTATTTCCAATCTGTTATAAAGTAAAATATATCATTTTAATTTACAAGGTTTAACTTGAAAAAATTTAAAGTAAATGGTTATTTCAAAGGAGATTTCTTTGATTTATTTAACAGTAAATAGTCACATTTTGCATATAAGGACTATTGGATTTGAACTTATAAATTAAAATGGATTATGATCCACTGAGCATCCATGCTCATGACATCTATACTTGAATCCATGGAATGTTTGACTAAAGGCTAGGAACCATTGAACAACCAGCTCAGTCTATTTCAGAGGAGGGAAGCTGAACGTAAAGCATTTCATTTTAGTGCTAGTGATGCTAAACCATAAATATAACACAATTAAATATAGTTTGAATCTAGAAAAATATATTGATTAATTATTAAGTTGCACTTATTGTCAATATACATAGCAAAAAATAAATAATAATAATAAGCATTCAATTTCTTTATATGAGGAAATCCATTTTTCTTTTCTTGTTTGTTACGGATCTTACAGTTTGGAAATTGTCCATTAGAAGTCTGAAATCAATTCCTCTCAAAGAAAGGCATTATCAAAAAGAAAGTTTTATATGGAAAACAATGGACAGCCAGGCACTTACTGGACTAAAGGCTAAGAACCGAGGATGTCAATTCCTAAAATAGAATGGATTAAGTTTACCAAATCATTTATTTATTGTCAAACTAACACAGTGGTTTTCAACCTTTTTGTACAGACACCCCCCTTTAAAAAAAATTGGTGTGCTCCCCTGTGGCAAATAATGCATTGTTTTTAATTAGTGGCAAATAATGTATTGTTTTAAGTCTACTTCCTTTTTATATGCAGTTAAAAAGTAGATCTTGTTTCACTTGGTTTAGAAATCAATATCAAAACTATCAGTCAAATCTTGCAACACGTTTTTGTGAAAATGATATTGGTATATTTACAATATAAGGGTCCGATGACAACGCAATATTATGAAAATTAATTTGTTGATATGATATCAGAATGATAAAAGAATATTCTTTACTTTTCAGTGCATTTTATAAAAGCCGGTAACTTTTTTTACCAGTTTATTTTCATTTTACATGATTTTGGTGCCCCTAGATCATTGCGCTCCGGGCGTCCGCCGGATCGCCCTACCCTGGGGCCGGCCCTGTATATACCAACATGGTTATCACAAGCACTACTAATGAACTAATTCTGTTCATAGAAAACAGAAACAATCAGATGCTTCTGTTTATTGAAGTTTTTCGCGAGTAAGCAGGAGAATACCCAGGATGTTGCGAGTGCTTATCTTTTAATTCCATGCCCCAACGGTGCTCAGCTCTAAATGCGAAAACGAGATATTTCGTTTCACAAAGAATATGGATGGGATGTTTAAGCATTTGTACCCGAAAAATTCGTGGCGAGGATTGTGGATTATGCATACTGCTGATTCATTTTTTGACACCTATTTGACTTTTTTGGTTCATATTCAAAAATGATATTTTGGAAACAGCTGCATGCACCCCTTGCAACTGTCTCGCACCCCTCTGGCGGGTGCGAGACACAGGTTGGAAACCACTGACCATGCTGTTCAATTAATCTGAAATAGACTGGTCACATGATTTGCTAAATCTTCAAAAATTAATTTCCTATAACTATTAATTTAATTAGATGTCTGTGTAATTTTAATATATTTTAATGTCTCATAGTCAGCACTTGAGATTTCAAGAGCCTCTGATGAGGAGGGTGAGAGGGAGACAGTTAATGCCAGGAGCAGTATGAAGAAAATGTGTTTTTTCTTTGTATTGATACTTACTTTGTTGCATTATGCAGCCATGACAGTTGTTAGCAAACCCAGATATGACTCCTTTGTAATTTTGTTTCTTTGTTAATTAAATGTGTTTTCAAAACTTGGAGTCATTTGTTTGTTTCATAACAAACTTATGTTCTGTTGGCAGCGGTTTTGGATTCTTGTATAAAGCTTTGCATTAGCATCTACAGATGAAATTAATTATGTGCGCTAAAGTGGATTATGTGTCGGAATGTTGGAATACAGGTAGGCCATTTTGCTCAATCTTTCTCTGGCTACTATTGAAAATAAATAGTTTGGTATGTTACATAAATTTATAGAATGTTTTGTTCCAATTTAATTTACATGGTTTTTTATGCTATATCAATTTATTTTGTTTATAAATTTGTATATGTGTATTCCATACTACAAAAGCTAATTTCTGTATTTCATGTATTCGAATTTGCAGTATAATATTTTTTTAAGAGAAGTATCTAATTGTAAATTTATATTTCAAATTTTTATGTGGTTTATGTATTTTAATTCACATAGGACTATGTTAAAATAACTATGTTGTTATAAATTCATGTGTAAAATCAAAAGTACAATTATATTCATATTTTTTTTATGTTTCACTGATATATAATGATGATTTTGTGAAAGGAATATACTTTAGAAAGGTTTTAAATTCGTTATTTAAAAACGAAAGTATGTTATTACAAAGTATGTTATACAAATAGTTTATAGAAATGTGAGATTTATTGATGTGTTTGATTGTTGTCAGCAATGTATGACTGATTTGTTTGATGTTTAAAAGACATGTTTTTTCATTGATAAAGATTTGAAAAGATATTTTATTAATGTTTAAAATATCTTACATTATTATCATTATTTGATGTCGTGTATGATTAACTTTATTAATTTTAAATCAAAAACTGACTTTTTTTGTGGATTAGTAAAAGCTTTTATTTATATTGCTACTATAAGTATAGTGTTTGATATTTTAAATTAAATGAAGATTCAAAAATAGTATAATTTCATTTTCTGATTTAATATAGTAGTATCTACATAAAAATCTGATTTTATATAATTTATACATTTTTTAATTAAAATTTTGGTTAGTAATTTAATTTATCTGAATATCAAACATTACTTTGGTAATAAAAATTTAAAATCGTGAGCAGAAGATTTAATATTAAACTTGTTTTCACTTTCAAAATAATTGATTTTCCATTTATACACTATTTGCTGACTTACAATATAATCTGTTATCATTTTTTTTTCTTAAATGTTATTGATTTGTTTTATATTAGTAGTGTGATAAATAATTTCAATAGTTATTTAAAAATTTTTGCATATAAGTGGGTGTTGCCTGTTTTTTTTTTTTTTTTTTTTTTTTTTTTTTTTTACCTTATTATTAAATATTTTCTGAGATAAAAAGCTTAATAAATAAAATGGCTTTTTAAGCAAGGGGAAAAAAGGAGATTTAGTAGAAGTTTTTGAGGAGTTATGGGAAATAATTCCAGATTCTTTTAAAATCCTAATTATTAAAAAACTTACTTTAGCTAGTGAAAACTTTAATGAGGAAGTAGTAAAATGTATATAAGATAGGATAATCGAGGAAAGAGTTAAAAGGGAACAAGTAGGAAAAGAGCAAAGAATTAGAAAAAGAAAGAGAACATATTTTTTAAATGAAACATCTGGAATTCTCTTCGTTTGCTGCAATTTCAAATACAATGAAATTGCTAAAGGAACATTTAATAAATTAATCGTTTCTTAAACCAATATCGGCACTGTTAATGGAATTCAAATACCAATATTAAGAGATACTGGAGCAACTCTTAATTTGTGGAAAATATGTGAAACCTGATGTGTTCACTAAAGAAAAGGTTTGGCTAAGAACACCTATTGATGAAACTTTAGTATGCTTATTTATTGCCAAAGTTGAAATAAATTATAAATTAGGTCACATTTTGACAAAGGTAGCAGTTTTGTGAGAATCTCTGGATCAAGGATCTTATTATATCAATCATTAATCATTGGATTATCAATCTTTGGATCTTATTTACTGAGAAACAAAACAGCTGTTTTATTTGAGACATGAAAAGGTGAAAATAAATATGATAAATGCTATAGAAACTCCAGCTCGAAAAAGACGTAAGGAAAATAACATGAGTAAAAAGATCGATTCTGAAACAGAATTCTCTAGGTTTTGCCTCAAAACTAAGCAAAATAAAAATTTATAGTACAATGCAATTTTACCATCATTAGAAACTGAAGTTGAAGAAATGGGTTTGATAAAAACATCTCCAGAAGAATTTGCCCAGGAACAAAAGGAATGCAAAGATTTGAAACCTCTTTCTAAGCAAGCTAAATGAAAATCTTCAAAAGATAGTAGAAAAGTCTCAAGATAAAAAAGGTCTCCTTTGAAAATGGTTCCAGTAATTCCAGAAATATTTACAAGAATAAATGTTGATGCATGTGGTCGTTTACCTTTAACTTCCTGTGGCAACAGGTATATTATAACAGCAATTTGCATGTTATTGAAGTATCCAGATGCTATTCCAGTGCCAGATATACATTCTACTACTGTTGTTGATACTTTTCTTCAGATTTTTAGCTGCTTGGGTTTTCTTAGGGAGTTGTAAAGTGATGGAACATCTTTCATGAGTATCCTAACATCAGAATTGTTAAAAAAAATTTGTTATGTTAAATTGAGCCGTTCTGAAATTTTTTAAGGTGAGCATAACTGCCCGGTATGTTAAAATTTGAATTTAAATAAAAAATGAAATTTGCTAATGTTAGAAATTTAGCTTTATTGCTCGGTTGTCACTATACTAGGTAGCAATACAGTAAAGTTTTTTAAAGGTGAGTGCCAAAGCCCAGTATATTAAAATTAAAGTTTAAATTAGAAATGAAATTTGTTAATGTTAGAAATTCAGCTTTATTCCCGGTTGTTACTATACTAGGTAACGCTACACTGAGGATTTTTTTAAGGTGAGCGCCATTGCTCAGTATATTAAAATTCGATTTGAGTCTAAATAAAAAATTTCTTTCTAGATATTATAATTACATATATAGAAACACACACACACTTCTATAGTACATAATTATAATGAAATATTGAAAACTTTGGTATTTGGAATTAAAAAAAGCATGCAATTTCAAAGTTCAATTTGGAATGTGATCAGTATTTGGTAGCCAGATATTGCACCCAGTAATGTAACTTAGGTTGGCGACATAGCTGCGGAGCGCTTGCTGCAAAAATTAGAAATTGCACAAATACGTACAGTTCCGTCATCTTATACCAAAATATTTTCTTTTTTATATTAATAATGGTAACTGTGTTTTCAAGTTAAATAAAATCCTGGGGAAAGAAAGAAAAAAATTTACATTTTTGGTAGTTTTTAGTATAAAGACAGTCCTTTTCTAAGCTTCCATCTATGACAAATTATATGCAAGAGAGTATCAACATGTGAAAAATATAGGATGAAACATTAATATTTTATGATACTAATGTACATACTTTAGGTTTTATTTGAGAAGGTGATAGTTTCAATTTTCCTTTGGCAATCAGCATGGCATTTACTTTAGCTGCAGCTTCAGCAGCTGCTTCCAAACTGCTCTTACTCATTTTAACTGAAATAGAAAGGAAGTTTTGAATATCTATCACATTCAAATTGTTTGCATTTTAAACAATAAAGTAGATTTCTTGCAAAGTGGTAACATTTTTCGATCAATAAAGAACTTCAAAAATCAGAACAAAATTGGTACTTAAAAACAGCCTTCTTGTAAAATACTATACAATATTTAAAAGTTCTACACATATAATTTTGTTACTTATAACTCATATTCATTTTTTCAAACTATATATACGTGTGTAATATTAATTATATCATTAAGGTAAACCAATTATACAGTTGACACACTTTTCACAAAATATGAAAACATATGATTTTAATTTTATTAATAAACAGGATCTTAGTAAAAAGCAGTCATCTTAGTAAAAGCAACTTCCAGTAAATCAGAAACAAAAGTTAATTTTGTATAGGTGGATAGAACGTTTTTATACAGAAGTTTCCTGTTTTTTGATATTTTGCTACATATCTTTTTTATTTGCCTAACACTTTATAACCTACATTTATGTTTTAAAATATTCTTTAGTGAATTTTAATGCCAAAAAGTAATCATTTCTTTGCAGACTCCAGTTTAACCAAACTATCATGACTAAGAAATTACATAACTGTTAAAGCTTCACAATTTAAAAATTTTATGTAATGATGCAATACATTTTTTCACAAGCCTCTCTACTTCATTACGCTACTACAAAATGCATTTTGAAGATTAATTAATTACATTTAAAAAGTTTTTAAATTTTTTTGTTCCTATAAATTTCATATGGAGTTTTCTTGTATCGAAATTTAACTATTATGATGAAAATTATTTAACGTTTTCACCCTTTCAACAATTTTATACTATAAAAGTGACAAATGTACACAATTCCACATATACTTTTTGTATCAGGATAATTTTATAAACGTATGTAAATGATGTATCATATTTTACTTAATGAGACATTTCTAAAAAAAATTATAAATTTTAAATCAATGAGTTTTATTAAATTGAATTAAAAAATCCCTTTGTGATATAAAAACTGAATAAAATTTGTTTTATTTTGGAAAAGAGATAAGCCAAATGCAGCAGTAAGGCTATTCATTAAGCACTTAAAAGTATATGCTTGGAAATAAAAGTCTGAAGATTGCCACAAAAATAATTAAAAAAAAAACTACTTTGCAAAAATTAAACAAGAATCATAACTCTTTATCATTAATCAAATTTTTTGATATATTATAAATATACACAGCTTTGATGATAATCCAGATGTAATAAAGACTGAAGGCTTAAAATATAATTATAAATGTAATACTAAACAATGTTCAAATCTTTTCTTCAAATTTCAAACTAAACACATTAAGTAGGATATCACATGTAAGAATATAGCAAACTATTTATAATAGTACTTTTTTAAAGATTTATTTATTTTAAAATTTTTAAACCATACATTCTTCAAAAACCTCAGCAAAAATTTCATTCACTAGATTTCATGATATCAAATTCTTTAAAAATCAAACCATTTTTTTAATGTTAAAATTAAAATAATATATTCAATTATCAGTATTTTTTCATTATTTTATAATAAGAAAGTTTTAGCTTATTGCTTCATGATTACTTTTATACATAAATGTAATTTCAATAGTTATAGATTGAACCATTATAGGCTTCCTAATCTGAGAGGAGTATCAAATGCACAAACTGTTAAATTAAACAAAACAGCATCAATTATTCAATTAATTCCTTTAATAGTATAAATAAAGTATTAACTTTTGCTTACTTTAATTTTATATTGAAGTTTCTTTACATTTTTTATGTACTCAACATAATTTAAAGTATAAATTATAATACATACAAAAATCTTTAGTTTAACAGTTATTCAATCATCTTTTTCAGAAAACGTAATACCAAATTTTATCAACAAGGTGGCCTATACTTAAGAGTGCCTCTCAGTTATCAATTAATACAGTTTTATTTGGATATGAATACAAAACAAATATATTTGACTATTAAAAATAATAAAAATTGCATACATAAAGAATTTTAAAATTATTTTAAAATACAAAAAAATCACCAAGCAGCATTCTAAAGTATATTTTTCTCTTACCAACATTATTTTTAAAATAAAAATTGCTTTAAACTTTGAGAAATTGCATAATGTGGTCAAAAACATTTTTAAGGTAAATTAAAAAAACAATACCTTAGTACAATGATCGTTGAAATATATTAAGTCTATGGCCATCTTAAAAAATCAGCAAAAAATAACAATGTTGTAAAATTTATCACGCAATTAAATAGTGCAAAATAGAAAAATTTTATAAACTGATAAATATGTAACTCTTGCGTGCGAATTAATAATGCATTTAATACTGGAGTACTAATACATACTAAGGCATAACAGTGAACTCCAAAGCTCCTTATTGTAATAAAAATTTCGTAATATATATATATATGAATTAACTATTTTTTTTAATTTGAAAGACCATGGAAATTTTACTATATTTTAGTCTAAATTCAACCACAAACGAATTTTAAAAAAATAAATAATAATTATTTTTTTCGCCGATTTAGAATTGCCATCTTCAACTTTCTCAATTAGGCCGCGATATTTATAAAAATTTTATACAAAATATTTTTCATTTTAAAAATATTTTTTGCAGTGCAGAATGATTATAAAATCAAACAACTTTTTTTTATAAAGGTTATCACATTTAAATATTAAAGTTATATAAAAGAAAATCAGAGTGATGCCAAAAGATTGGCAACAAATTTATCTGGAATAATTTTGCTTACTGACTCGACTGCTGTTTACTTTTATATTAATTTTTAGTCAATGTGAAAAGAGAGAGTTTTGAATTTATTTCTTTGTTATTTATTTTTACATTGACGAAAATAGTAAGAATTACGTTACTGGGGATTCTACTTAATCGGATTTTAATTTTAATGTCAGCTTTTAACTGTTGGTATGTTTTGATAATTTTAAATAGTTTCAAGGGAATAGATCATAAATCATTTCTTTTTCAGCATTATTCGAGAAAATTATTTGTAAATTAGAGAATAGCTTGTAACTGATGGAAACAAATATTGTTTTACTAATGTGTATATTATGAACGCATTCAAATCGATTTCTGTTTATCCCCACCATTTTAAGAAAAACATTTGTGCATCACGAGCAAAATATAGAGATGGTCGAAAAGATACTGCTGTTAAGGTAATTTTTATTATTCTGCCTAAAGATTTGTATGATATGTTTGCAAGAAATTCATAAGCGATTGTTATTTTATATGAAGATTTTTCTTTCACATATTTTGTTGAAATAATTTAAACTTAAATACCATTCTAATATTTATTGAGATAGGTACTAAGGTGTTTTCTAGTTTCCCCTCTTGCCTTTTCAATTTTAATCAAAATCATGCGATGTTTTCGTACATATTTTGTGTATTTTCACCTCATTTTAGGTTTACACGGTTAATCAAGAGTCAATCTATTTGCTGATAACTAATGTACCAGCTGTAGGTGGTGCAGAACAATTGCAGGCATACTGTGATCAATATGGTATGGTTGACGATCTTCGTCCACTTGATGACTATCCAACTGAAGAATTTACTGAGGCTTATCTAGTCAAATATAGCACATTCCCTTCTGCAAGGTGAGTAATTAAACACAAATATCAATATGTTTTTGGTACAACTGTGACATAATCCATCATGCAGATTTCTAAATTGTTTGAAGACAAAATGTTACCAAGGTGAACTAATTGACTATTTTTGTAATGATGATCCAATTGTGAAATAATAAATCCTTCTTTGAAAAAAGTTTGTGCATCTAAATAAATTTAAATCTGAAAAATTAAAAGTGTAACTATATATTCAAAATGTAGTATTTTGAAAGAAAATACAAATACATTAATTTTGTAAATAAATAGATCTCAGAAAAATACAGGAATAATGTCGGAAATAAATATAATTAGGTAAAATAAGATTATGTATTCTAATGAAAACATGAAAAAGTTAATAATAAATGTACATTATAAAATATAATTTAAATTTCACTTAATAATTTAAAATAAGAAAATATAATGTATCATTTTTACAAAATGTAATTACTAATTATATAAAATACACTTTAAACTAACAATTAAATAAAAAAAGATGTTTTTATTTTAATTATATAAATAATAAAATAGCCATACAATAACCAAATTAAGGATATGTTGACACAATTTTTAAAAGTACATTTAAATAATTAATTAATAAAAAATTATTTAAAACAATAAAAAAGAACAACTTGTAATTCATGTATCCAAGGGGTCAAGAAATCTGCAAAACATTAAAAAAACTCAGACAACTATCCTCACAAAAATACTTAGTAAAATCTAAAAATAGAATAAAATGTCCAAAGTTTCCTCACAATGACAAAAATGCAAGGGTTGCTAAATTAGAATTTTTTTCATAATTCTTATTCTCAATTTCTTGGATGAAAAACCAAGTTGCTAGATAAACATAAAATTCTGCCAAAAAAAAAAAAAAAAAAATTAAAGAATTTCATATAGCAGTTATACTTTGTTTTTCTTTTGCAATCATCAAAATTCTCAAGATTTCATTTTCAACAACAAGCAGGCAATAGTTAGTTTACCTTTCTCAATTATTGGGTATGTTTCCTAATCCAAACTAGCAAAATCATTGCTCAGAAGTTGGAAGCATAAGGCTCAGTTAGGGAATAATTAATATTTTTAAATCTATTCTTTTATATATTTTGTTCTAAAGCATTTAAACTTCAGTTAAATATCATTGTTGATGGTATAGATCAGTTCTGTTATTACACTTATATAAAATCACTATGTCACATTTCAGAGGAAAAATTAATTACTAGATAAATCATGTGTTTGTAATTGAATCATTTGTGACACTGTGACTTAATGCTTCATCCCATCAAAACACCAAAGTCAAGGCCATAAATAACTTAAAGAAAATTAGCTATTTACTTTCTCAATCAAAATAAACTTTTCAAAACTTAACGTTATACCAATAACATATATTCCATAAAATGCAAGGGTATTTAGAACTACATTACAGTACACATCAGATAGTGTCAATTTCATCAATAACTGTATGTAATCTGTGGATTAAATTTTAAAGAAATTTCAAATTTTGTTGCATATATTATATGATGTCACATATAATGTAATAGCAAACATTCTCCATCAGAGAATCTTACAATAAAATTAACCAAAAAAAATACAGCTCATATTTTATAAATTAAATCACAGCATTTAGACTACTGACTTACTTCTGCTATAATCAGTTTAGTTCAAGAACGAGTTCTGTTCGCTGGAAATATCTATCGTCATGTGGAAGCAAAAACATATAAGTCATTCTGCAGGTGGCAAATAAAAAAGTGCTTAGATGCATGTTGATATGAGGTGAAAAATTAAGCATACACATTAATGCATATATCCAATACACAGTTTGAAAATTATACATTTCTTTCATTTAGTTATTAACAAAATAAATATATTTTATATTTAAAGTATTTAACCTCATTCGAAAAGTTATTAAGAGCCAAAAGTGGCTACAGCTAAAGCTATGAATTATTGCTCTTGATGATTGATTGGTGCTTTCATTTTAATTTATTGCCCTTTATGATAGGGTGGATTAAATGAGATGTACAGAAAAACATATCATTGAGAACAATTTATTGTGCTACTTTTTAATTTTATATGGCACCATATTATCAGCTGTATATATTTTTGACTATTTGCCAAAAAATTTGCTGTGTATTATATGTTGCTGTAAATTATGAATTTTTTTTCTCTTTATTTGAAAAAAAAGGCTTTGAAGATTATGTACATTAAAATGCAATTAGAAATTCATCATATCGAAGAATCTAATTTGGCATATATCTACTGGCTTGACATTGCATTTTGCTCATGACAATTCAGTGGATCCAAATTAGAATCTAATTATAATTTACTTTAAATTGTAATTTCCAGCTTCGCTAACAATATTGGGCAATAAATAAATCAATCTTGTGAATTCAAATTTCAAAAATGATTTGGTAAAAAATGTATTTTATTTGATCTTCTTTGGTCTAATTAAAAAGTACCATTCTGAGAGAATTTGTACATATTTAAATGCTGTATGAGATGTACTGCCTTTCCAGCAATTTGGTGTATTTTATAAAGGTGGTTGTTGTCTTAGGTATATACTTATTTGCATAATTAGTTTGAAAGTATGATGTGTTATATGATGATGAAATTTAGCCTTTTAATCTATTAGTACTGTCTATTCTCACTTCACATTATTTGCATTTATGTTTTTAGGTATAGATTTTAATAAAGTCTGAAGAATTTATAATTTAGTTAATTTGCTTCAGTGTCATAGTTAAATAAAAAAATAATTATGCTGAAAATATTGGATGTAATAATTAGGATATTGTACAAAATCTAATTGATGAAACCAGAATATCTCCAAACAAATATTTCTTGTTTTGTTTTTTAATTTTCTTTCTTTATTTAATTTCATGCCTATATTATAGTTACAAAAGCTGTAATTCATACAGAATCTGAAAGAGTTTTAATAGTTTTATTAAGTATAAAAATCTGGTAAATGACGACAGACCTGTATGGGATTGGCGCGATTTCAAATTTTCACGCCAGTCACTCTACAGCTCTGTTACCAACCTAAATTACTTCATTATGCATGATAGCCATCAACCAATAACGATCGTGTTCGAACTTCAGCTTTGTAATCACGCGTTTTTCCGAATTCCAAATATTAAAAATTTGAATATTTCATTTTAACAAAATACTGTAGAAGTTTTAAAATTCTAATAAATAGAAACAAAATTTTTAATACATCAAACCATGGCACCCACCTTAAAAAATATCAGTGTAGCGCTACCTACTACAGTGTCAACTGGGCAATAAAGTTAAATTTTGAACATTAAAAAATTTCATTTTTTTATTTAAATTCGATATCTAATATACCAAGCAATGGCGCCCACTTTAAAAAAAACATCAGTGCAGTGCTACCTACTACAGTGTCAACCCAGCAATAAAGCTAAATTTCAAACATTAACAAATTTCATTTTTTGTTTAAAATCAAATTTTAATATAACGAGCAGTTACACCCACATTAAAGAAATTTAATTATGCAGCATATTCTAACATTAACATGAAAATGCAATACGCACAACTTAAACATTCATTTACTTATGGAAACATTCATTTTTATAAAAACTTTAGTTTCTAAATATATGACTAAAATTGTAATGAGAAACAAAATTATTCAACTTATCTTCATCGCTCTCCAAATCGTTACTTTTTAGGGAATATACCATTTTTATTGCATCTAAAAAAATCTTCTATTATGTTTTCCTGATGATTCTTTCTCCATGTGTATTCCGCAAAAACGTTAAGTAAATAAATCCTCATCCATACTTATTAATTTTCGCAAGCAACGCAAAAACTCCAAAAATCCAATATCGAAACTCAATGCTTCAAGATTATTCTGTAATAGTTTGAAGGGTTACGTATAAAATGCACATGGAAAACGAAAAGCACGTCATACCTACGTAATCCGAACTGGTAAACTAGTCTAGCGCACTTTATGACATTTTTAGCACATACTCTTGGCGCATTTTAACCTCTGTACGCTTCTCTACTATTTAGTGAAAAATCTTATTAAATGTTTTTAGTAAAATTTTAATTATATATAAATTGGAAACTAGGTCTGCGAAGAAGCATCTGGATGATAAGTCTTTCCTTGGGAGCACCCTTCATGTTTTCTATGCTCCAGAGTTTGAAACAGTTCAAGAAACTAGATTGAAGCTCCAACAAAGGAGAAAATATGTTGCATGGAAAACTAATTCTGGTATTGATTAGATTTTTAATTATTTTTAATCTGAGTAATGTAAATTGTGCTGTTTTATCTTTAAAGTGCTTACTATTTAAAATGTTATTTAAACAAGTTTCTTCTCAGTATCTCTAGTAAAATATTTTAAAAATTAATATGATGTTCTCAAAATTCCCAATTATTTCAGATAATTTATATTCATTATATCTATCCATGCATTTTTTATTTTTTTGTTATTAGTAGTTTGTTTAATTTTTACTCCGGCCAGAAAAATATGAAATGAGTTTCTTTTAATGAGATCAATGAATGTAATGAAATTATTCTAAACTTTGAGATCAAGATTTTTCTGTTGGAAAATAATTTTACTGTTATTGTTATCTTAAAAAGTTGAATAAAATACAAAAGTTTGAGTCTAATCTTGGGTGTTTTCTGTGTTGTAATTTAGAATTCACTTTAAATTTTATTTCATTGTGGTCTCTAGTGAATCACTTTGTGTACAAAAAGAGACAATTAAGTTTGTAACAAACTAACTTTGTACAAGTCTCTATTGGCTTGCTGTTTTGAATAAAATTCAAGCAATGGATTCCTGAGCTGACACTTTTTTCTCATAACAAACATAAAAACATTAGGATTAATTAAATTGTTTTAATTTTTCTATCAGAATAAGCTTATTTTCTTATAGTGCATAAATATTTTATTGAATTGTATATTTTCTGTTTTGGTCCAATATCTTGTAAATCAATATTTGTTTCTTTTCTAGCATATTTAAACACTGTGCACACATTTTCTAATCTTTACTGGCAAAAAACTGATACAAGTCATTTTTGACATCCTCATTTGAAATAAAGGTTTTGCTGTCTAAAAAAAAATGTAGTGTGGTAAAAGTTTTGGACAAATATAGAAACTTGAAATGGCAAACTGAAGAGGCTTGAGCAATTAATAATCTGAAGTTATCATACCTTGAGATAAAAATATTTATTATTGTAACTCAGTAATATAATTATGTCTTTTCTATTGATCAATTTTAGGCTTTTCTATTTTAGTGAATCATTTAGTTTTATAAGTAATCCATTTGATGATAATACACCTCAAATCTGATTCATGTAAAAGTTACATATAAAAAAATTCTTTGAAATCCTAACAAATATTATCACCTTTTGTTATGAACACCTTATGTAATACTAAATAAGTTATGTGAATGATATCAATTTCCATGATAACTTGTTCTTTATTAATCAAATAAAGACACCATTTACATTTAGAAAAATATCTTTTGTACTGTTGTTGGGCAGGTGCAAAAACTAGGCAATAACACGAAAGAGTAACATGAGTAACCCCGTTTTTATATTAATTTATTCAAAGTCAATCAAATAGAACATGCATGCTCTAATTTACTTAAATATTAAAGTTATTTACAATTTATTTATTAAAATAGTTTATTACATTAAAGACCAACAATATATTTGTGCCTAAAATTAATAAAAGATATAATGAACTTATATATGCTATTAAATATTATACCAACGCATGCTATAAATATTTTTTATAGATTGCATTGGTATAGTATTTTTATGTCATGGATTTTATATGAAGGCTCAAATTTAACAAAAATATTTTATAAGTAAGCTAAAATATATACTTTTACTATATTTGCTACTATGATCTACTATTTTTCTACTAAACTTCTAGCTAAAATATATACTTATAGTGACTTATATTTTCAACTAACTTCATCCTAAAATTCACTTAAATTAAAAAAAATTTAGTACAGACTTAATTAGAATTTGCCTACAAAATTATATATATATACTCTTATGCTAATTATTAATAAAATACCATAATTGTAAGTACAATTCCTAGAATTATAATGTGAAATTCAAATCACTCCAAACATTGTCAAATCTATTAGGGCAAAGTAAATTTGATTTTTATATAATTTTGCTACAATATTAAGTAGATTGAATATTTTCTGGATATCAGAATTATGATAATCAATTTTAGTCTAATTTATGCAAACAAAATTAAATTAAACTTAATAGTAAGAGATGTTCTTATTTATATTACTAAGAAAGAAAATTCAGTTGAAATTTGAAATGGTCAAACTGAATAATTTGTTGATTTTGTATGCAATGTGTTTTTTTTTTTTTTTAAATTGAAACTACAATTAATAACTTTTCTGTGTTAAATTGGTTTTTAATTTTGATACAATTATTACATAAAAATTTAAATTTTCCTTTTCTGATTTTAATGTATACATGTTTTGAATTATTTTGTTAGATTCTATCTCAATGAAAGCTATTTATCATTTAAAAAAAAAAAAAAGCTTCATTTATGAATTGAAATAAGTTATAATTTGCAAAGCCTCCATTGTAAAAAAGTGTTTAATGTGTTGATAAATATTTTTTATTAATTATAAAATTTTGACAGATTGATACTTATATTAAATTTTAAGCTTTGAATATTTAGCTTGAATAATGTGTATATTAAAAAATATATTGGTTTTATATTAGCTAGTAATGTGTAGGTTATAATTCTCTTTAAATTGCTTTAAAGCAAAAAATATTTTTCTGTTTTATTGTCTGCTACTAACTTTTGCTATTTTATTGACATAAAATGTTTATATTCGTTTAGGGCTGATTAAAAATTAACTTTATTTTACATGAAGGTAAAAATATAAATCAGAAAATCTTATTTATCCAGTTTAAAAGCTCTTTAAAATAATTTGAATTGAATTTTCAAACTACAGAAGAGTAACAGAGTTAGATATAATGGTTTCAAAAATTTTATATCATATTTAAGGTTAGTAATTCTGAAGATAACTTGTGTTATAAGCAGGAAAAAAAAAAAAAAAAATTGGAGAAATGAAAGAAAGTGTCACTAATTTATGCAATTACAAAATTATTTAGAAATTTGACACATCTACTTTTTTACCATTCAGACAGTCCAAGAATCAGTTTATAAAAGCAAACTTAATGTTTTGACCTATTAAAAAGACTTGAGTGACATTTTATAATTTTGTGGATTATATCAATGAAATGCTTAGTCGTGTATGAAAAAATTGTTTAATAAGGAACAGTTTACCTCTCTGTTATAGAAATCACTCACCTATTCAAGACATAAAAAAGTACCTGTTTAAAGTAAGTATTTATCAAGATGCAGTTTCAGACTGTTATTGCTACTAATGCAGCATGTGGTTTGTTTTGTTTATTGCTCAATGGTCATTTTTTGCGTATGAAAGAATTAATTGTTGAAAGTTGTAATTAGATCAGGACCTACAGTTTAAAGTGGATTCTAAATCATCTATGCTTAGCAATGCAGCATATAAATTAGCAAATTTAAAAAAAAAAAAAAAAAAAAAAAAAAATTCTGTCCTTAGCCATCATATTGAGATAACTGAAGAAATTAGTCATATTCTCAGAGACTTTGGAAAAGATTGTTTTTGCATGCTATAACACACAAAGCATTGGTTTGATTGTCTTAAGATGATAAAAAATCATGAGAGAATTCTAAAACCATATTTCTGCTATGAAGAATCTTTGTCTGAAGTTTTTAGTTAAAAGCAACTCCCAGAAATTGTTTGTGGATCTTGCATTGACAAGATGTTATTAGTTGCGATAATGGAGTTAGAAGTGAATAGTAATGACACAAATGATTAAAGGAAATGCAAAATTTCAAAGTTTTAAATAAGGAAAATGAAGAATGTCTATAAAAATAAGGAAAATGCATTATTTATTGAATAAATTTGCTTCATATTTATTTTTAATAAAACAATATGAAGCAAATTTATTTAACAGTAAAGTTGTTTCTTTTTGCTAGGTTTCAAATCCTTGGCAAAAATATACTTATTGATAATTTTCTTGTTAAAATATATACTGTAGCTCTTATCTGGTTTGATAGGAACAAAGAAGTAAGTTCCATAAATAGTTCAAAATAATTTATTACAATTTAGGATACAATTTGAGCACAACACAGATACATATACTACAAATAAAACACAATTACATCTAAACAAATAAATTTAAAGGGAACACGGTAAACATGAGAGTCATATCAATATACGTTTCATTCCTATGGTTGCTGGAGAGGGACTGGCTTCCTTGTTGATGACATCATGGGTCGTGCTGTAGACAGGGGGCGCTATAGACTCCCCCTCTGGCTCCGCCAATGTCCCTGACAGGATACAGGATTGAGGTTAAGAAGCTTCTGAGGCTGTCGACGTGGTCTTTCTCTACTTTTCAAGGGGAAAATGGGACCTTTATCTCTAGATGATTGTTGATAGGACTTCAACATACTGGTATGGTAAGTACTGAGTACTTGATCAGGGGTAGCAGGATCTACAACATCATACATATTTGGTGATCTATTCGTTAATATAAGGTCCTTCATGCTTGGGCAGGAATTTTTTACTTGTTTTGGACTTGCTTACGGGATGTAAGGTGATCCAAACTATTGCCTGGTTGATAATGAACGGGTCTATGCTTCTTGTCAAAGTACTCCTTTCTAGCATCTTGTTTTTGCTCTACACATTCTCTAATTATGGGTGTAAGGCATGCAAAGTCTTTCAAGTAAGGTGTTATCTCTACAACAAAGTTATCATTATCAATGACAGCTCTAATATCATGATTGACATCATCTGTGGTTCGATGCTCTCGTCCGAACTGAAGGTAAGTTGTCGTATGACCTGTAGAATCGCATTTTATGGTGTTTAAAGCAAAACATATCATGGGTAGTTTTTCCTCCCAAGTATCATGTGAATCACCAACTAGAATTGCTAATTTGGGTTTTAGGTCTCGATTTTTCCGATCAGAAGGATTTGCTTGAGTATGGTATAAAGGTAGAAGATCTTGCTTAATACCCAGAATCTTAAAAGTTTTTTGCATAACACACTGATGAATTGTACACCATTGTCACTGATTAGCCTTTTAGGTAAGCCATAGTGTACGAAGACTTCTTCTATCAATATTTTAGAGCAATTGATAACTGTAGCATCTTTTAGGGCACAAAGTTCAACCCATCTTGTGCTGGTATCTTCAACAAGAAAAATCCATTTTTTCCCAGTTGTGGTCTCTGGGAGAAGACCAAACAAGTTTATTGCTAGTGTCTCAAATCTTTGTGAGTAAATAGGCGTTCTGAGTAATCCAGCAGGTTTCTGGTTATATTTGTACCAGCTATATTCAGCACAATCTTTCACGTATTTGGCGATAAACTTTCTCATGCCAGGAAATAAATACCTAAAAGTAATTTTATGATACGTATTCTCAACTCCACAATGTCCTGCAGTGGGAGAATCATGATATTGTAGGACACGTTCTCACTCTTGACAAGAAACAACTCACTGTGCTTCTTCTGACTCTGTTTCAGGCAAATATCGCTACAGTATTCCTTGATTCATCAGATAACCTCTATTTGTTCAATTTACATAATTTTCATCTTTCCATCCACTTTCAAAGCAGTCTATGATCTTTCTTACATCCTCGTCCTTCAATTGTTCTTTGTGAATGTCTTTAGATTTCCGGAGCTTGTGAAGATGAAGCTTGTGTGGTATACAACTTTTCACCATTAACAATTGTTTTAGCCTCTTCTTTTAATATGTTGCACTTTGGACATTTAGATTGAATAAAACCAGGATTACCACATCCATAGCAATGAACCAAAAATCTTCTTTCTGGCTTGTTTTTACTAAATTTTGGACTTTCATAGTTAGAATAATTGATTTTGTCATTTTCCCTAGAGTTAGGAGGCTTATAGTTTCTTTCAGAAGTAGATTTAACATAGTCTTGAAATTTGGCTTCTTAGCAAAGATAGGTGAATTTTTCTTCATTCCCAGTCTTACATTTCCATAACTGCCAAGCTTTTCTGCAAGTTCTAAGGGATCATTCAGTTCTGGCCATTGATCAACAAAATGTTCTCTAACCTCTGGAGGTGTTCCTTTCTTAAACTGGTCAGCTATAATTAAGTCTTGCAATTTCTCAAAAGTGATATTTAACTCTTTTACCTACCTTCTAAATATGATTTAATTTCAAAATAGAAGTCTTTCTCTCTCTCTTTCACCTTTGAGTAACCTTTAACATCTTCATTTTTTCTAGCAATTAATTGATTTATCTCGTCTGGCAACGACCCTATCAAGTACGGCATCCAATTTATTTCAGGTATATTCACTAATTTTAATTGACGTTCAAATACTGTCAGATAAAGTCCTATTTCATCTTTATTGGGATTAAGTTTTGGGAGAATTCTATTCAGATCCCAACTTGTTTTTTCTGTTTCACTGGTTGGAGCTGTGGCAGTGGAGGAAATTAACTACTGAGTTTCTACTTGAAGTTTTAAGCGTTGCAATTCATATGCTCTCTCTTTTTTAATGCATAGTTATTATGTGTATTCTTTTTCTTTGGCTAGTTTTTCCTGCTGGGCAATACTTTTGAATTCAGCTTGTTTTTCTTTTTCCAGCCGTTCCTCTATTATATTAATTGGCATATTCTTCACTAATTTTTCATCATAATCTTTCGATTTGGTTATATCTTTTAGTTGAATTACTTATAGATCATCTGCCCCATTTCTGTAGCAAGGTTTCTCACACACACACACACACAAATCCTCCTTTTTTCCTTTCCCAAGGAAAGACATTTTTTGCATGCGTTTTATTTTTAATAGTTCTGAAGTTATTCTCAACTTATTTAAAAATACTGATTTTTTCAATATATGGTTCTTTATTTTAGTTAAGACGAAATTTAAACACCATCAGTCTTAAGTACAATATTATGTGAAAATATAAACCTTTTAACTTTAAATATAAGTGAAGTGTAACCTATTATTATTTATTCAAACATTTATTGCAAATAAAAAAACTCTTTAATTATTGTTAATAAACCTGAAATATTCATATGATATTAAGCATCATTAAATAATCAAATCAATTTTATCATATTAATCTTACTAAATTTATAAGAAATCACTCTTATTATATATTTCAAATCAAACAAAGCATTTCAAAATTCTACCATGAAGCTTTTATTTTCGTTTCATTTATAACTCTTTACTTTCGTTTTACAATTACCAATAATCAATAAATGTACCTTTGTTTATAAATTATATTATCAATTATATTAATTCCAACATTCAGTCAATCAAAATATATTAATTAATATAACTTAATCATATGCATTCAAAGAATATTTTATATATAAATAACAAAATGTTTTATTCACTTTTTATTTCTTTACCTTAATAAAAGTTCTTCAATTTTCTAAAATATAAATTCTGATTCCTTTCACCAAAATATTAATAATTATTTTGTTATCTTAATATATAATCTTAAATATACAGGGAAAAACAATATATTTTCATTCTTTATTCAATGAAACCATTTAATAAAAGATTAAAACAGAAAGTGAATGACAAAATAAATAACCATTAATATATACTGAAACTCATAGTACTCACAGATATTGAAAGGCTAGACAGTAAGGCTTATATGAAAGCAATAGCAACTTTTGTTTGCAGCACCTTGTTTCATGTTTTAAATCAAAACAAAAGTCTCATCGCTTGAAAAATGCAGTCATCAGACAATTAAATTCTGTTAGATACTCGATTTTAAAACACTATCTCACTGTAAAAAAGATATTTTCAAATATTCAGAATTAAGAAATATAATATTCAAAAGTAACAGATACTTTATTTATCGTTCATAATGTTCTTTACATATAATTCGCGCACATACTATAATACTTCAAATATAATAAAATAAATTTTTTTTAAATTCAATACTCTAATACAAAATATTATGCATTTAATAAGCTATGAAACATATCTACCAAATCAAAAAGATAACTATACTCGCAAGTAATAATACTGTTCTAAATTCAAGAACAAAAAATAATAACACTTTTATCGAAACACAACAACTTATCAAGAAACGTTTTATACAATTTTATATTCATAAGTACTTAAACATTAAGACTCATTA
Source organism: Latrodectus elegans (assembly GCA_030067965.1). NCBI lineage: Eukaryota > Metazoa > Arthropoda > Arachnida > Araneae > Theridiidae > Latrodectus > Latrodectus elegans. The sequence continues at coordinate 11,647,525 of CM057819.1, read as the reverse complement.
ATTACTTCCTTAATTGTAATTTTTCACAATTAATTAGGAGATATTAGAAATATAAAAACAATAATAGATACTTATCTGGAATTCTCAAATCGAAAACAGGATGCTCCAATTGAACAACGATCTCGGATGAGATTATATTTCTCATGAATCCGTAAAACACAACACATCAGAAGGTAACCTGTATAATTTTTGAGTTCCCCTCCAAAAAAACAAAATTTAATTCTGGGTAGAATTTTTTTTAACAGTGAAAAGAAACTCTCACGTTGGTCTCACATTGGGCAGCCATTATTTTATATTGTAGTACTTATCTGGTTTAATAGGAACAAAGAAAAAAGTTCCTTAAATAGCTCAAAATAATTTATAACAATTTAGGTTACAATTTGAGCACAACACAATTGCATCTAAACAAATAAATTTAAAGGGAAATGGTTAAACATGATAGTCATACTTATTCTTGTCTCGGAGTGCTCCAATTTGTGACATGTGTAATGAACCATATACAGTACATCACATTTTAATTTTCTGTCCTAATTTCAATGACTTACCCATAATGTTTTTTAATACCACAAATTTAATTTTATCAGACTTGATTGGTTTTAAACTACATAGAAATTTGTTTGCATTTTTACGTGCAATAGGTTTCTTGAATTCTATTTAAGATTTTTATCCAGAATAATCTTTTACATATGCTTTTCTTAAACTAATATATTCCATTGTATACATCTGACTAGTCTTTTAATTTTTACCTTCAGTTTTAAAAATTGTACGGTGCAGAAATGTCCAATATTGGAACTTGCATCAGTAAACCTCACAAAATCAAATCAAATCATTGTGTACTGATATTTTTTATTTCTTGTATAAAAAAAATCATTTATTATTCCTAGGTAAAAAACAACATGCTACCACAAATTCTCAAAGTTATGTGCACAAACAGAATAATAATCAAGAGCAAAATTATTTCAACACTTTAACTAACAATAGTGAAGAACCTGTGACATATATATGGGCAGGAAGAGAATATACAGTATGTTCATCCTTTGTACCTGAAACAAACACTGTTGAAAAACCCAAGAGTTCTGGAACATTTGTACCTCGACAGTGCAAGTCAAATGCTTCAATAAATTCTTCAAACCTTACCACCAATATTAACTATAATCAAGCTTCTTCAAGTTCTACCTTTAACGATACCTCTTATGAAAGTACCATCCTTCAAGTGAGATCGAAAATTTCTAAAGTAAGTAATTAGTATATTAGGTTTCATTTGCAATTTACTAATTATTTTTAATTTTTAGGAAAATAAAGTCTATTTTTAGAAAACTTAAAATTTAGTTTTATTTTATTGTTCTTAGTTTAATTAATGTTATGCAATATTTTGTTTGAAATTCCTAAAAAGTAAAATTAAATATCATTAATCTACAAATCTGGTGGATGAAGGACAAATGATCTGGCTCAATGTTGCAATTTCTTTGGTAAATTTATATTTATTCTGTTAATTTTTGTATTGTGTCAATATTTGTTCTTGGAAATTCACTGCTTTGTTTGTGAATTAGTGCTTATGTGTAATACACGATTTCAAAAGGACATGATCAAACTAACAATTCATTTTCTTGTTAATGAAATGAAAACAATCAATTTATTAGCAAACTCATTTTCTATTATAAATTTATTTTATGAGCAACAGATGATCAACAATTAGGATGATGGAATTCTGTAACCAAATATGCAAATTGTTAATAACTGTTCAAACCTGACGTTCTGTTATTTTGTTACATTTTTTTTATAAAGAATTTAATTATATCCTAAGGTAGTAACTTCTGATATCACCATTGTTATTGTTGAAGCTAGTTTTCAAAGTAACTGAAATCCTCGGTAAAAGATGACGGAACTGTACATTGTTGGCTCCAATTCCCATTTTCATGTCAAGTGCTGCACCGCTATCTCGCCAACCTAAATTATGCCACTAAGTGCAAAATCCGCTTACTAAACACTGATCATGTTCAGACTTCAACTTTGGAATTGTGCACTATTTCGAATTCCAAATATCAAAATTTTGAATATTTCATTATAGTTACATACCATAAAAATATTAAAATTCTAATAACTAAAAACAGTTTCTTTTTTATAATAATTCAAATTATAATATACCAAACAGTGGTGCTCACCTTAAAAATAACATCAGTGTAACGCTATCTGCTACAGTGACAACCAGGCAATAAAACTAAACTTCTAACATTAATAAATTGCATTCAAATTTTAATTAATGGGGAGTGTGAGACCCACCTTAAAAAATTTCAGTATGGCACAATGTGACAATGATGTGAAACACACAATAAAGCTAACTTAAAAATGTATTCATGTAAACATACATTTTTATAAAATCTAGAGTTTCTAATAATCCTTCTGAATGAAATTATAATGAAAATGTAACTCACATGGCTGAGAAAGAACAGTTTTAAGGGCTTCAAAGAAATCTTCTACAATATTTTCTTTATGGTTTCATTGCCATACATACTCTGCGATGTATGAATCAAACTGACCAGGCACATGATTAGTACCCCATACAGATCTTTTATTGGCTGACCAAACAAAAATTCGAAGCAATATTTAAAAAATTATAAACACTGTATCTTCCAAAAATTCAAGATAAAATAACTAAAAAAAAAATTCAAAGTCCAATAATGTGAACATTAACGTAACAAATTCTTAAATTGTATACAAATAAAATTAATTAAACGGTTCAAGGGTTGCACACAAACAAATTTTTCACACTTCATATGATCACCTTGCGTCATAAAACGAAAATCTCATTGTGCAAACGCATTCCTAACTGTATTTCCTGTTTGGCGCTTTTTACCCTCTATACAGTTCTCTACTCTTAGGCAAAATCCTCTAATAAACTATACAAAAAATTGCCCTTTCTGATTTGCTATTTGTTGTTGTTTCTTATCCCCTTGAATAGCAGAGTTCAATCAGGTCCATGAGACCATTAACTCTAAAGAAGTCTATTACCAATAAAGGATTTTGAACCAAGTCCTGCATGTAAACCCCACACAAGATAAAATGTGGCCAGGATTACCACTGATTTACACTTACCATAAAGTGGATGTTTTCCCTTGTCTTTTTATTTTGCGTTTTCTTCTGGTCTATTTTCAGTCTTCAATTTTATAAGCAATATCACTATAGATATAAAAATTAACTATTTAAAAAAATAGGTAATTTTCATGATTTTGAAGACTTTTTTAATGAAAAAATTATAATTAAAAGCACTTCTTTATTATGGGTATAAATCATGAATACATTTTTTTCTCATAGCTGTCGATACTCAGACATTCAATAGTGTACTTTGCATTGTTTACTGCTGCTTGAAGAATGTGATTTGAAGGGAGGCTTCAAATTCATTGACTATGTCATCTCAATATTATGTGACATAAATGAAACTTTACATAACTTCATGGATATTTTAAACCAATGAGAACTGCAATAAAGTGGTGTAATCATGATTTCAACTGGAACAAAAGAAACAGCTAATTCATGGTTTGTATAAAAACTGGAGTTTTGCTGCCACAAACCACTTGTACATTTGACCATGTCAACTACTTATTAGTAGGAATAGTAAAATCAAACAACGCTTTTATATGATGTTAAACTTATTTATTTGTTATACTAAAATATTAATAAACGATTTTTTGATATTACTGTTATTTAATTAATTGAATTTTACTTAAAGTTTTTAAGAGGCTACAATTCACAGTAGCAGTTTTAATTCACAATAGAATCCTGTGTATGTGTCACTTTTCTATCCTGAGAATGACTTCTGAAATTTTGAGAAGAATTAATTTTTTGTTAAGATTTTTACTTAATTTTATAAAATAAAAGCAAATTTTTTATTCGATAAAATTTAAAATCTTGATTTTATTGAATAAAAATTTTATTTTAAATTAATAATGCAAAATTTTTAAATTTCTACAAGTCTGCTTCAAAACAAAATTCTGAATATCTTGTATCTCTTGTCCAATGTTAATATTAAAATTAGTTCAGTTCAACCATTAGGTTGAGATGAAGAATTTTTTTGACATATACTCCATGAAATTCATCATCTTTAACAATCACTATCTAAACTAAATGGCATATAAATGAGAAGCACTCTACCATTTGATTCAACCGTTTGGATTTTAAATCTCACCTTGCAAACCAATTAACATTTGCTGTGTTGAATACCATGATTAAATCATTATACTTAGAAATTTGCAAGGCTTGCTTCTGCTTTTGAATTAAAATTTACCTGAGAATAAAATCAACTAAAATGCCCTTGTTTTGTCTAAAAAGTGAAATGTCCTTTTCTCTGGTGTATTAGACAATTAAAGTGCTTTTAAGAGAAAATATTAGTTTGTTAAAGAGGAGGAGAAAACTGGGAACTACTCTTAAAACAACTGATTGTATGATGTAATTATACCTTTTTAGTTACTATTTGTTAAAATAATTGTTAAACATTATATTTTATTTAAAATAAGGAAATAAAAAAATACTTAATGATAATGGTTGTCTTGTTATAAAATGTTAAAAAAAATTTTGTTCACTTAATTTTTTTTTAGATTTAAACCATATATTCAATGTAAGTACAAAAGTTAACATCATAATTAAATAAAATTGTAAATAAACTATAAAAATAATTAACTTATTTTTTATTTCTGAATTAACTGTTATATATTTCTACTTTTAATTATATCCTAGATATTATTGCTGTATTGATAATATTAATATTACTTGATGATACATTTTTTTCTTCTCATACTTAGGTTTCTGTTCCAAATGTGAGGGTTAGCTTGAAGAGAAAGAAAAGAATGTGATATGTGAAGTTAATTTTTCTGATGATAAATATCTTTTTATTAAGGGAAAGCTTATCATCACTTAATCAAATGTACATATTGTTATATTTGTACTTTAAAGAATATGCTATGTTTCAATAAACAAAGTACCTTTCATGAATATTTCTTGATATCTCCAGTTTCTCAGAGTTGATTTCCCACATCTTATTAAAATGCCATATTTTATTCTTTGTGTTTAGTTTCAAGGTAAAATGCTTGAAATTGAAAAGTATAATTTTTCATTTTGAAATTTGTGTTATTTTTTAACAATGTTTCTCTCTCTCCCTCTTTTTTTTTTCTCTCTCTTTAGGACACTTTTAGTTTAAGTTCCTGTTTAGAAATATCATTTACATTAAAATATATCTTAATCTAATTTATGTGCTTAGTGTATTACATATATTGATGACATGTTATATTTGATGCATAGTATATTTTTGTAAATCTGCTTTTATTTTACTTTGAATCATAGAATATATTTCTAATTTCTAATTAGTATATATATATGTAAGTAAGATTAGATTAAATGATGTATCTAATTTTTGAAAAGCTATTATTTAAAATATATATTATTGTAATATGGTATTAATATTTTCAGAATTTATGTTCATACACTTGTCAGTTGGTTTCTATTTTTGAATTTGGGCACTTTGTTATTAAAATCCTATGAATGTGTTTCTATTTTTATCTTGTATGCATTCCTTTTTACAGGTGCCTTGCAGTTGTTTGAGATGGATATTTTGGATGAAGTTCCTACAGTTCCTATCAACAGTTATAGGTGAGTTCCTATCAACAGTTTCCTATAGTTCCTTCATTATTAGTTTCTTAGCTCATCAGTTTTCATTATCAACATCTTTTTTTTTTTTTTCTGTTACTTCTACATTTTAAATTTTTCACTCTGTTATATTTTATTTAATATTTAAAATAAATTGCTTTTCCTTTAAAAGTGATTGCATGTTAGCAGAGTGACAGTCTTCACAGGATATTCTGTACAAGTTTTTTAATTAGTTTCAAAGTCAGCAAAAATACATTTATTTTTTATGTAGCTAAATTTTTTAATTTGGCTTAAAAATTTTTAAATCCCCCCCCCAGAAATTCTACATGATGTTGGTTAGTCTACTGTGAACTGTGTTTCAACTAAACAAGCTTCATTGTAGAGTATAAAGATTCACAATGATATGTTGTGCTAAAATTTATAAATTGATTTTTGAAGATTTTGATTGTATCTTGAATTTTTGAATTTTAATTATAGAAGATTTTTGCAGCATTTGAATAAAAAAATGTTTTAATGAAAGCTGCATTTACTTTGACAAAGAGATGCATTTTCTACCTTTTATCTAGGCTAATATTTTTAAGGCAGTTATTAAAAAGAAAAAAACTTCATTGATTTTCTTTTTTCTTCATCTCTCATTAGGCTATAAGTTTGACTATTACTTTGGGTCTGGATGTTTGTAGTGGGTGGTATTCTTGCAATGTACAAATATAGGTCTTTCACAGAAACTTGTTGTAGATAGGAAATTTTAAATTCTGTTCCTTCTAAAATGATTATTTGTGTATTTTAAGAAAACATGAAGAGTAATATGTTTTTTCTTTTTCTTTACAAATTTACTTCTCGTTAAATTTATTTTTAACACTATAATATAAAATTTCAGGATTCAGTAAAAGGTAAAATACTTTATTGAATTACATTGTTATTACATTTTAAAAGTATCTCAAATAATAAGACCCTAATTTCCTACCAAGCTAATAAGTTTTATTTGCATTGTTCGAATATGGTACAAAAGTATCATTTGTGTTATCTTATCAGAATTAACATGAATTTTACTTTTTATGCATGCGTTTTTTATTTTTGCTCGTGTATTTTGTCATTCATGTACATTCATGTTGACATGAATGAAAAACAAAAATGTGCATCAAGAGAGAGCAATTATAGTAATTAGATAGGACATTCATTTATTTTTAACTTAGAGTGATATGACTTCCAGTTTTGAGTTTTGACTATACGTCTGCTTTGTAAAATTACAAATAATCTTTTCTATATTTGTAGTTCTCCAATAATGTAACAAATGTTTTCTATGAGCAAAATTTGTTCTGTGATAAAGACGAAATTGGACATTTGAATTTATTTTCTTTATTTGAAATATTGCTATGTTTTGGATTTATTTTATAGAAGTGTGCATCTGTATTTCGAAAATATATTTTAAAAACCTTCATTGTATTATAACCTCTATATTTTGATTATTAAATAATTTCAACTGTAAATTATTTATTTAAATTGATATTATTCATCTATAAAGCTTTTAAATTAATTTACTACAGTCATTACATGATTATTAAATAATTTGACTTGTAAAATATTTATTTGAATTTTTGTTTCACACTTTAATCCCCTTGTGTAAGTTTCAAATTTTGAATTTCATGTTCTTATGTTAGTAACTTGAGAATATATTTTTCTAAGTAGATTTAAGAGGAACTACATCTTGATTTAAAATTTGTTGGATTTAAACTTCATAAATTTAAAAATGTTTGCAGCTATAAGCCACCTAATTATACTAATGTATTGTATTAATATTAATTATTAAATAATGTTGATAAGTTGTAAAATAAAGACTATTATTTATGATAATAAATGACATAAATTTTTTTGTTTTTCATCTTCTGTGGGTACTAGCTTTTTGCACAGCTGTTTGTGGGTTTAATTCTTACTTCAAATATGGATGTTTGTAGTTTGAAATTTATTTAAATTTGTAAGTTCCAGTCAAATTAATTCTAGTGCATAAAATGTGTCGACAAAACAACCAAACTAATCCCTGATCTAGAATGAGAATGTTGCCAAAATAATTCAATTTAATTATAAAATTAAGTTATATTATTTTATGTTACTTGATACTTTTATATTTAATGCTTTTATATTTGTAATTGTTATTATGCATTTATATTTTTAATTATATAAATATTTAGTTTTTAACTTCAGTTTTTTGGGCTTATTTCATAGTTATAAGTTCTAAAAATAGCTTTTAAAAAATTGGTTATAAAGGGAAAATAACTTTATACACAATATATACACTGTATTTAATAGATGCAGATTCTGTACTTTTACCTTTCCAAGCAAAATGTCTCTTGGAAGACATGAAACACTCCATTTTGAGAAAAATCCTTTCAAATGCCTTCATTGTCCGAGAGTTTTCAGAGAACGCCATCACTTGAAAAGTCACTTGCATTCCCATGACTCTGTTGCACACTTCAGGTGCCCCTCCTGTTGGAAGAGCTTCCGGCACAGCAGCAGCTTGGCAAGACACAAAAAATCTCATCAGATGTCTCTGCAGCAGAACAACCTTCACTGAGTTCAATATGTCATGTGGATGGATTCCTGGAAAGGTAAAGTTTGATAGGTGGATGCCTGTAGAATCATAGTATTTTTAATGAGTTCTTTATGCATTGATTGAAAGTTTTTATATCTTTAGATATTACACTTTGTGATTAAAAATATAATCATAAATGGAGTTTTCAGTGCAAGTTGCAAGTTAAGTGCCAATTAAAAGGCTATACTTTTCTTTTTCTTTCTTTCTTTCTTTTTTTTTTTCATTTATGCATATTAGTTTCTATTTAATTGAGTAAGTTGAAAATTGGATTGAATTGTTAAACTGACTGAAATGGATATTTCCTGAAGTTCTTTCTGTAAACTTTTGTGATATTGAATTATCTCCATAGAAAACATTTTATTATTGAAATCAAATTATGAAATGAATATTTTATGTTGTTATAATCGAATAAATATTTTAAAGCTATCTGTCAAGTATCAAATATAATTATTTCTAAAAATAATGTTTCTAAAAATATAAAGAACTATTGTTTCCCATAATTTAAATTGTTATCACAGCATTTTAACATCCTGGCATAATAATGAGACCATGCTTTTTGGAGTGGAATTGCTAGGCTCAATCCTAGACACTTAACCAGTAGGATATAGATACTTTGTTTTTGATATCTGCATGTATCTCTATTACTTGGGAATTTTCCAGGTTCACTCCCTTGTGATTGATAAGTTTTACATTTTTGGAAAAATCTTTCCAAGAGACAAAAGATGCAGTGGGTGTCTTAAAATGCTTCACAAGAGTTTTCGGCTGTTTGATTGCCTGTTATATGATGTCAGGACAGATTATCAAAGTCAAAGATGAAGTAAATAATTCATTTTTATTCAGATTACATTCAAAACCGTATGTTTTTGATAAAATTAATATATAGGAAAAATTAATTAAAAAAAATAAACGTAAATGAGAAAAATTAAAATAGGAGAATGTAATAGAGAGATTTAAGCATGTGTGTGTGTGTGTTATATTATTTCACAAATGTTTTTGTTTATTAAATCTCTTTATTTCAATATATTTGAATGACATTTTTAATGTATTATTTTCATTATTATCACAAAATTAAAGTGACAAATTAAAACTCACAAATTCGAGTTCCTTTTCTTTTTAATTAAGGAGCAATTTTAATGGGAATAAATGAATTCCATTTTATCTCTTAGATGAATAGTGCTTTATATTACTGATATTATTGTTGTTATAACATAACATATTATTGCATTTGATATCTGTATTTGTAATGCTGAAATTTATTAAATAAAATCTGAGTTAAATTTAAAAACAGCAAAATTAAATAAACTTTGTTGTTTTTAAATTTAACTTATTAACTAAGACCTAAAATAATAAAATTTCTCATTAGATATTTAATCAGTTAAATATAAATAATTTTATATCAATCCAATTTATCATACAAACTTAATTTTCCATACATTCATAAGTAATAGTATAGTGTATCACTCATGATATTTTGTTTCTTTTACAGGTAATAAACCAGCATTTTGCCATGGAAGTCAGTTTCCTAAATAATTGTAAATAAAAAAATTTTTTATTAAGAAGCTCTGAATCCTGGCTTTTATCAGATATGAGCTTGAGATATTATTTATGTAGAAGATAACGTTTGCATTTCGGGCAAATCTTAAATAGTGATGTGCAACTCTAAAGATGTATATTTAAAAATTGTTATGTACAATAAATAAAGAATTTATGCTATTTTTCATAAATAAAATATTTTAAATGATATAGTCTTTGTTTCTTTAGTATATATTTTTAAAATAGATGCAAACTATTTCCATAATAAATAATTACTCATTTCCATGACATTAATAGTTTTATTTCTGTGCTACATACAACCTAAAGTCTACTGAATGTATTTTCGATTTTACTGTTGTTAATTATGAGTTAAAATTTATTAGTTGTTTAATAATATCATCAGTGATAGTTTGTCTAAATGTAAGATTTAATACTGCATATTAATGATAAATTACTGTCCCTGACTGGATTCTTGCAATTCATTAAAATTCATTATGTGCATACTTGATGATCAAATTTCATGCATATATTTGCACAGAATTTATTTGGAGTCTTAATAACCCTTGAAGCTTTTGCTATGTGTTGATGATTGTCTAAAGCCATATTTTGCTTTAAATGGGTATCAAATTGAAAAGTTAAAATAATGATAAAATGAATTTGTGATGTATATATATATATATATTTAATTTGTCTACAAGTGATGATAAGGTTTGGTACTTTCACTTTGTTATTCTGTTAAAATTGCTGTTTTAATGTATGTAATAATTTATGTAATTTATTAAGCATTGTGCTCTAGTATTTGATGTATGTATTTAGATTTATTGTGAATTGTTATGCTCATTAATTAGAAACTTGAGTTTTCTTATATATATGTTATTTACATTATTGATTTAGCTTTATTGCTTGGTTGTTTCCCCGTGCTAGATTTCATTTATAATGGTCTTTTTTTTTTTTTTTAAAGTGGAAGTCCCTGCTTAATAAATTGTTGTCAGAGTTTTCATAAAAATGTTTTATTTATGTTATTGATTTAAATTTATAGTACAGTTGTTAATATGCTCTTGGTATTGTTATGTATGGTGTATTTGCAAAAATGTTTTTATTATTTTGATTAAATTAAAGAATAATCTTGAAAATTGATTATGTGCATTTTATCGACTGAATAGGAATAGTTATATTTGTTTTGTAGTGTGTAATCTTTGTAAAAATTTGTGAAATTAGTTTTGTAGTATTCCTGTAGTAAGTAATTGTAATAAAATATTCCAAATTGTGATATTTGAAATCGAAAATATTGCGAGACTGTGGTATAAGTTCGAATTTAAGCATAATTGGGATTTTGAAAACTGGATTTAACTGCACTTTGTGTGAAAATTAAAAATCTCAAATAAATTGGTTTATTGCGTTTTACCAAATTTTGTATGTCTGAAACAGCAATCAGGTTTATTTGCATTTACCTAGTCAGCAGGACTATTTTACTTTTTTTTAAAGCCAAAAATATTTTTAATTTCTTGTATAAAATTAGATTAAAAAATAGTCTTGTGTATAATTGTAAAAACTGTACTAATTCCATGGTGTTATTTATATAGATGATGAAAAGGGATTTAATGAAATTTTGATTCTTTATATTTTCTAATAAACAATTTGTCCAGTTGAAAGGCTTACAAATTTCTGTGGTAAGTTGGATATATTTAAACAATTCATAATAACAGAGGCACAAACAATTTTTCCTGTTGATCTCTAAGACATAGCTTTTAATTTACGGCATGATTCTTAAGTTCTCATCAATAAGTCTATTTCTTAATTTTCTCGTGATATTGTTCATGCTTGAAAATGACTGTCACGTTAATATGTAAACCCAAATAAAAAAAAGAATAACAAAAGCTTTTTTTCTGTTGATCATATGTGTCAGGAATACTATTCCTTTCAATAGCTTCAGTAAAAGGCGACAATTTCTTTTCAAATGAAATTACTTCTGAATACATTGAAAGAAGTGCGTTTTCTTTTCATTGTAACTTACGATTGAGCTGATTTAGATGAGAAGTAGCGTCTACCAATAAATAAAACTTTTGCATCCACGAGTTCTGTGCGTAGTGAACATTCTTCTCAATAAGAAGTCATGCTTGGAAACATTTGCTAGGTTTGACGTCACAATGTCGTCGTCTATTCTTAACAGCATTGATAAACCTGATCGTAGGACGAATCATTTTGAAAGGTATGGATCTGTCAATATTTGTTCTTGCCTTATCGAAAACTATTTCAATGACTGCTCGAGAAACGATATCACCGTCAAAATCATGGAACTTTTTAAAGGAAGGATTTTGAAAATTGTTTGCACCATTTGTCTGGACTCTGTGCTATTTTTGTTTTCTAACTTATGTAATATTATAAATTTCCAGCCTACCCTTTCAAAAAATTCTACTCATTCTCTTACGAGGGAAACATTTTGTAAAAGAGCTGCTGGTTGCTTCAGTGTGTGTGTCAGTTTGAATATGTTTCTAGAGCGGTTGCCGGCAGCTCGTAAAATTGTTACTTTAAAAAACTTTTTCGTTCAGATTTTTGCTCTTTTTAGTTATAAATTGAAGTTGCTATTAATATAATATCTAATTTTCAAGTACTCAGTAACATTGCGAGCCAATGTTACACAAATCAGCCCTAAGAATGAGAATTCATAATGTTTTTTTACAACTTTGTTTTCCTAAAATAATTTCCTAGGAAAGTATATCCAGTTTATAATCCAGATGATTTTTTTCATATTTTATTCATACAATTATACTTATTTTTTCATATTTTATTCATACAATTATTTTATCTGTACTGTTAACAACGGTAAAGGGCTTGAAAAATCTTTTTAATAAAATTTTTTTTTTAGTAAATATTGATATTGGGATATATTTCAACCCATCCTGAAAATATTTCCTATTATCGGCCCCATGTTGAGAGAAGTGTAATCAAATGTCTTAAAATAATATTATACACAAAAATAAAAAAAAGTAAATTTATTTTAGAGTTATTAGTTGTGATTAGAAAGTTTATTTTTAAGAAAGTGTTAGAAAGTAAAAGAGGGGAGCTTCAGTACCGTTTTATTTTCCGTAATTAAGCATAAAGGGAAATTTTACAAGGAACAGGGAAAAAAAATCTCACTTTTTGAAGCGAACGTAGCTCCGAAATGATGAGCATCGTGTCATAAGTTATATTTGATAAACAAGATTGAGGTCGAATCACTTGTAGGAATTCATCTAATTACAATTATGATTATCAAAATGGACTTATAGCATTTGTTAGATTAACGTCCTGGTTTCAGTTTCATTCCATGCATATGTTATCAATTCAATACTGGATAAAAAATTGGTGGTCACTCAGAATAAGGATTTTATTTAATTGGTAACAACAGAGGGCAATGGGACGGTTTTCGTATACGTTTACCCTTATGAGGTGTCCCTAGTTACCCAGGGATCCTCTCTTCGCCTGCTAATAGTTTTCTTATCCTCTCCATTTCTCAACTGCTGTCTCTGTGACTTTCTGGAATTTGACATTTATTCTTCTGAGTCATTCATCTTAATTAGTTCTTATCCAGTGATTTACTCAAGCACTTAAATTTTATTCAAGATCACTTTGCTTCCGCTTATACAATCCGAGGATCTTGTGCCAGTAAAATTCAACCAAATCCCATGGAATTTTACGTTTTTCATTGAGATTATTGTGATGTGCGTGCGAACAAAGCCTATTACACATCAAGTCAGGAAAGGGCTGTTGTAAATTTTACATAGTTAATGTTTTTCATATATCGTAAGACTTTCATTACGGCATAAGATTTTCAATTTTATGATTCTTCGTGCAATTCTAATTTAGAACAGCAGACGTATTTTAATCACGCTCTTTTAAAAATATTTATAATTAGTTTATTTATTTGTTAAGAAAGCAAGGTAAAAAAATTGTTTCAATTTGAAAAAATATATATATTTGTTTCAGGTTTAAAAGCAAAATTTATTTACACTGGATTTTTAAAATATCAGAATAAAAACGCAAAAATGATTTAAAAAAAAAAAAAAAAGAATTTCTAAAAGAATGAGTGGAATATTTTGGTTATATGGATATTAATGGAAAATCGTGTCGCATGTACAATATTACAATCAAAAACTAGCTGTTTATGTCGACATTAAGTAAACTAAGCGTCCCTCCTTTGGTATACTCTATGTAATTGCTTAGAAAAAAATTATGTTCTACCTCAAGATAAAAGGAATAACATAATAGTTTGGCTTTCTTAACGATATATCGCCGTGTTACGATAGTACGTTTTGGGTTGGATATTTTATAGTCGATTGAGATTGCAAGGAACCTCAACGTTCCCTAATAATGAGGTTGACACATGGGTTGTCACTTTCGTCTTCATGCCACATTACTGGAGGGGTGTTAAGAGATCACTTGGAGCTTTAAATATATACAGGCCCTCTGAATACAATGTCTTTTATCTGTTTCATATATATATGTATATCATATCAATCTTGGACTGGTGTTACTAGTTAATCAGTCACGTGTTTATCAACTACCTCATCAAATTTACTCAGAAATTGAATTCAGTATTTTCATAATGTGTTTTAAGAGAAAATTGAGAAAAGTATATGTGGGGAAAATAAAACAATTTTATAATCGTCCTTAGCGATTTAAACTAACCCTAATGTGGATGTTTTGTTTTTCATTTTGCTTTTTCTTCTGTTCTTTTATCAACATGTTAGAAGCAATAACGCTCTAAAGATTTGAAAATTTAAAAGTTAACTATTTAGAGCAACAGGTAATTTTTTTATGATTTTATAAACGGAAAAAATAATAATTAAATATACTTTTTAGTGTTGATGATATTCATTTTATTATTGGTAAAGATCATGAATGATTTTTCGTCATGGCCGACGACATTCTACGGTGAACTTCGCCTTGTTTGTTATCTCTCGAAGCATGCGTCGACAAATCAGATCTACATAGCCTTCTCAAAACAATGTGACGATGATGAAACGTTATTTGAATTCATATATATATATATATATATATATATATAATATATATATATATATTAAACCAATGAGAACTGTAATAAAGTGTCGTAATCATGGTCTTAACTGGAATGAAATAAACCACTTTATGTTTGATAATGATGAAAATAAAATTAAAATTTACTAATATTTTTTTATCGTCTGAAATGCCTGTAACAATATACACTGTATCTATTTTTATCCTTTAAAATGTAACAATGCATCAATAAATAACAAATGATAATTTTCAACTTATATTATAAACACAAGTATGCAAATTTTCTAGAATTCAAACTGTATAGAGAGTATTAACACATTAAAAAAAAGAAGTAAATGTTTTAGAATAAAAATTTTTGGCAACAGCTTATTAATTGAAATGAGACATATCGTCTGATACTTTTAAATTTAGTCTTTCAAAATGTCGTATATAAACAGGCTCCGAACTGAAGGATATGTTTTTGCGCTTTCCGAAGATAAATGCTCTTATTCCAGAATTCAAAAACGTTGTGAAATGCATGGTATTAAAATTTCTAAGTGCAAAATAAGCATTATTATAATTAATCGGACAGGTAAAAACTGTCAATTATTATTTCTACATAGAAAGAAGACTCCTAACGAATATCTGGAAAAGGTACGTACTGTTTTTAAAGTGAAATCACTGGTAACAAGAGAAAATCCGCCAACACGGAAATCAATTGCAAAGCCTAGATACAACTGTAGCAAGTATAAATAAAATAATAAACCAGTATTTACAACTTAAAACTGCTAAAAAACATATTGTTCACCAGCTTTTGCCGAGACATGTGGCTCAACGCAAAATATTTTGTAGAATCCTGTATAAAAACCACTTAGCAGGAAATAAAAAAAAAAAAAACTGTGAACCTTGATGAAGCATGGGTTTACCTAAATGACTGCAACAAAAAAGGTCTTTTTACTATAGAAAATGAGAAAAAAATATACAAACCCCTTTCCGTCAGTGTAAAACTTTCAGTAAGGAATTTATGATTGTCGCAGGTTTCTCGTACAATGGGCAATTAAAAATTAGAAGAGTGGAAAAAAATGCTAAAATCAACTCATCGTACTATCAGGAGAAGGTTTTACGCCCAATATTTACAAAAGAAATTCCATTTCTTTATCCCAATGACTTTCAAAGAGAAACTTCATCAAGACAAAGCTATAAGTCATACTTCGAAAACTACCACTGTATTCCTTGAAAAAATGAAGGCTAATACAGGTATTGCATGTATTCATTTTCAACATATCCCTGCGAAGTCTCCTGACATTTCACCTATGGACTATTGTGCCTTTGGTCTGTTAAAAAAGGCTCTTTCTAAACGCAAATTCACCACGATAGATGGACTCTGGAAAGTAGTGGAAGAAGAATGGAAAACAATACCCCTGGAAATATTGCGAAAAGCTCTTCTGTCATGGAAATCACAATGCAGACTTACAGTCCAGAAAAAAGGCTATCAGATCGAACATTTTAAAAAATAATCTTTATATTTTAAATATTAATTAAATTGCCGCGCGAAATCGTTCTAAATATGTGTTAATACCCTCTGTATTTAATAATAGACTGACACATCGGGAAACTTAATTATATATAAAAGTCAATATTAAAATTTCGAAAATAATGCCTTCAAATTTATCCTACATCATTTTGCGCAAGTGTAAAATTTTCCCCAATCATAATATTTCTAACTTTGCTAGTGTTACTAGAGTAATAAATTACTTATAGACATAATTAAAGATCATTAAAATCACATTTTTTTCCTTGTATTTTTGATACAATATTAAATTTAAGCGCCTTAGATTCACGTTTTCTCATTATAAGCATGTGGCGGATTTAAAGAAATATTTATAAATAAATAACTACCAACTTTTTATAGTTTAATCATTGTTAATTTCTAAAATCCTTAATGATCATATAATTTTCAAGAAAACAGTCATAAAAGTGCCTATTTTTAATTCAAGAAAAAAATTAGATAGTTCTGACATCTAGTACAAAATAAATTTAAAATAATGTAATGCTGCTAACTAGTGTGTAAAATGAGAAAAAATATTTTTATTGGCATAGAATACATTGTTCTATTTATTTATTTATTTATTTATTTATTTTTGTGCATTGCATTCGAACATTCTGACCCGGAAATAACACAGGCATGAGAAAGCTTACCCCGTGATTTCGATGGGAAGGTGTAGGTGAAAAATGGGCAGTTTGATGAAGTATTGATTTTGTCTTGTTTGTTATGTCTAAGATTTAACAGGCTTTAGAACGTGTTATTAAATAGGCAAATGTTCACTTTTCTAAGCAATATATTTTTACAATTTTTAGTTATAACACACTTATGTTAACAAGTGTATTTTTAATCATGTTTGTTTAGTAATAATATGGAATGATAATAACATTGTTTTTTCAGGCAATAAATAATTTTTCTACAGGAGTGAATGACCTGAATTAATAACATTTTCGTTTTTGCACAGCATTCGAAAATTCACAACTTCTTTATTTAACAAAATAAACCATTTTATTTATAATTTAATACTTTATACTTTGCCCTGTGAGGGCCAGAAGAAATTGCATGTGGTAAGCCTCTTCAACTCACTCATGGTTCCCGAAACGGTCTCACAACAGTTTGAGGGAATGAAATGTGTGCCAGCACTTTTTACTTTTTTTATACACACCACTCACCAGGAGTGACGTCAGCAGTTTATGTTACCGGAAGTTCCTTGGAGAATAGTTTATTTCTCACTCAAAGAGTTATAGCTGTTCATCAGAGAAAAATTTCTTTCCTTTGCAATAGATGGCGCCAAAATATACTTTACTTGATGATCCATACCTGCCTTCCGCCGTTCTCGTCGTAAGCGGAAGTGATTTTGTACTTCTTCAACTTGGACGAAGAACCGGAGGCGGTCAAGATGTCCGAAGTCTTCTTATCGTCCATGTAGTAGTTGTTGTTCTTGCTCTTGTTCTTCGAGACAATCACGAACACTTCCGGGTTGTTGGATGAGCTGCTGCTGCTGGACATGTCTGACGAGGACGAGTCGGGTGAAAAGTCGGCGTGGACCGGTGGCGAAATCAACACCTTGGGAGATTGTTGGACGATGGAATCACTGAGAATTTCGGTCTGGCCGCTAGAGGACGCCACGTCCGGATCTTCAATGACCAGCACCGAAGGATAGCTCTGCTCTGACTGCTGCTGTTGATGGGGGAAGTCGAGAAGCTGCCGGACCACGCTGTCTGCTATGTTCAGGGTGTCGACGGCCGGCCTCCTGGACTTGGAAGGTATCCGAACAGCCTTGAACTGCATGTCAGAAGGTCTGTAGTGGTGGTGATGGTGGTCGTTCAGTAGGGCTGAGTACACCATCGACGACGGAGATGCCGACAGCGGCGGCACCAAAGACACTGTTGAGGGAGGAAGCATGCGAGTGTGGTGCGAAGGATAAGGTCTGTAAGGATGAGCACCATATGCCATGGAGGAAGTCCTTGCTGGATGGTGGTGGTACATGCCTGGTGGGGGTGGGAGATATTTGGGATGGTGGCGTTGTGCTGCTGCCTTCATCGGATCCTGCCGCATCAGGTTCATCAATGGCTTCAGTGGATTCAGGGAGAATTTCGAGGCTCCGACTCGATGGCGGGGGACTTTAAATCGGCTCAGCTGTCCCTCCGTGGATGCCCACAAACAAATCACCAGTAACAGGGCGAATAGCTGATTTAGAAAGAAATAAAATAAATGTTACAAACATTGAAAAAACAAGCACAACTATCTCATTTGCTTAATTAATAACAAAATAACTATGAAGATAAAAATAAACTGTATGAATAGAAAATAAAGCCCTTGGCTAAGGGAACTAAAGGAAATGTTTTAAGAAAGTGACATATATTTTATATAACAATTAAAGACATTTATTTTTCAGACTAATGAAATTATTATGAATACACGAAGACAAAAATTCCTATGTCTAACTATTTAGAGCCGATAGGCGTACACAAATGCATCCCTGTCTCTAAATGAAATCTTGGATTATGACCAAAGATGAGACATTATGAGATATACTTAAGATTTCTTCTTGTTATCTTATATTGATGATAAACCTAATTTTGATATTTTTGCTGGAAATATTGTTTAATAAACTTTTTGAATGTCTACTGGCAATAAATGACGAAAATATTTTGCGGTAATATAAGCAAATAATTATTTTTAATTAAATTTTTTTTAAATCAAATTCATTATTAAACTTATTTTGGGTAATTTTCAAATTCAATCAAGAACAATTTTTTTTGCAGATTAATAATAAAAATTTTTAATTCGTGGATTTTGTTAATATAGTGATTATATTTATTTATATTATTATTCCCCGATTTGGAAACTGAACGGTTAGTGTTCCTGCGTTTAATTCTCATTTTTAGCATTAATAGTTATGGCAAATCCGAACTGGCTTTATATTGCAGTTCCAAATTCAAGCATTCCCTTGCCCAAAAAATGTTCGTAGGGCGACAGCAAAACAAATAACATAAAAATGATTCCTTACAATTAATAAAATTTTTTTATAATTAATATAAGTTCATGCTTAAGTTCTGTGAACAATAAATAAATATGCTGAGTAATTCTATTTAATAAACTTTAGCGCAATGGAGAATTCTTGGTTATCAGATCTTGATTAGGCTTGTTGTAGCGTAAATAGCGTAATATCGTATTAATACCCATTTTTATTGTGTTTTTTTATATATATAAAATATATATTTCAATTTTCATTACAAATATTAAATGGAATAAAAATATTTACTAACACTAGAATTGTCCCAAGAGAATAATAACTTCTATTGCACACACCTAAAATAGGCCACGGGGACCTAACTGAGAAATATGTTCTAATTCTCGATAGATAGTGAATTCGATACCCGGCTAATCTAAAGATGTGACATGTTAAATATAGGTCATAGTCTCAATGTCCTCTAAGTGAAATAATGCCTTTGTGGACGGCAAATCTGGTTAGAAGTCTTTTGCGTGGTAATTGCTTTTAAATGACGAAGACTTCACCATCTTTACATATTTTCATTAACTGGATCATAATTCGTAAAAAAAATATCTTCTATCATGAATGACAGTGTATTGCGTATCATCATTGATCACCTAGAACCGAAGCCAAGCTTTCTTCAATCTTATTTTGATATAAATTTTCTTTGGTATACACATTTTAAGTATATTAAATGTAAATGTTTTATTATGAAAGATATGAGATAAAATAATCTCTGTGCAAAAATGTCAAAATCAACTTGTTATTGATTTATCACTACTCAGAATTTTCTATTCGTTCTTATGTTCATTCAATGTACGACAGTAATATTTATTTTCTAGAAACAGCCCCAGAAACTGAATTGTTATTTAGCTGAATTCAAATGTGTGAAGATATATAATTGTACCTCATTATGCGCGATAAAATATGCGAAATTAATATATGATCATTTTTTATTAATATCATTAGTACAATAAATCTTTCTTATCAAAATAGTAATGAAATATTTCATTCTTATTCTTATAGAATTAAAAATAATTTCAGAAAAGTTCTTAAGATTTTAATTGTAGCTCAAATTAGAGGGAGTAAGTTATCTGCTTTGTCTCTATTGATAAGCAAACTTTAAAAAAAAAATAATAAGTTTCTAAAAAATAGTCATTTTTTACTTCTTTTATCAGTTTAGATTTCTCTAAAGGTAATGTTTTTTTAAAATGAATAATGTGTAAAATTATTCAAAATTCTAACTCTGATTCAAATATTAAATTTCCTTCATCTTTATTAAAAAGTTAAACGTCAAAAAATGTGCCACTAAGATTTTCTTTCCTTTTTCCGTTTGCCTCTATAAATCTGAAAAAGCTTTCTTATCAGAAAAAAAATAATAACTAAGCTTTTCTTCCTTATGTATAAATTTAAATGTACCCAGGATGTTAGTTTTTAAGATTTGAATTTTATTTCAAATATATAAAAATATGTAATTTGTGTTACCTTTATTAGGAAAGGAAACTGAAAAATCGCTACTGAATGTCTTTCTTTTTTCGTTTGTCGGTATTATTCTTAAAATAATGCTTTCTTGTGAGAAAATAGTGAAAGAATAACTTGTATTTATCTTTCCGATAGAATTAGAATCATAATATCCAAAAGGTGCTTAAGATTCGAATTATAATTCAACTTTTTGTAGATGTAAGTCATAATCAATAACTTATATCGACAATAAGAAGCAAATAATGAAAAAATTGAATTTAAATATAATCTTCTTTCATAAGTTATTAATATTATTCTTTAAAGAATTCTTAATCATTATAAAAATAATGAAATAGTGTCTTGTACTTTTTATTTCTATATGATTCGAAAGATTCGAGGGATTCTATTATTTGAGGATTTGAATTTTAATTAAATATGTGAAAATATTCAATTTATGTTATCTTTATTAGAAAAGTGAAAGATAAAATAATTGTTAGTGAAGTGGTCATTCTCTTTGCTCTTTTTGTTTCATAATATTCCCAAAATAACGCTTTCTCATCACAAAAAGGATTAAAGAATAATTTGCTTATTTATCCGACAGAATTGAAAAAATTCTTAGAATTAAAAGACATTTTAGAATTTAATATAAATATATAATTATAATTCAAATTACGAAGTTTGCTTGCATTTATTGAAAAATAAGAATTAAAAATGTGCTAATTAAGTAGTTCGTCTCCTTTTCCGTTTACTATTTTTTAAAATGTTGATTTCTTTGTAATTTGGTTTAATGATCTCTTAAAATGTTGAAAAGGTTTCAGAGTCCAATTCAAATATGTAATTATTATTCAAATAATGATTTTGCTAATGTTTATTGAAAAATAAACATTAAAAAATCCTCTAATTAAGTAGTTCGTGTCTTTTTCAGTTTGCTAACACTATCCTTGAAATGCTGATTTCGTATTCGAAGAATACAAGAATAACTTATGTTCATCTTTCTAACAGAATTCAGAAGTTTCGTGGTAATAAAATTCTACTGCTTAATATTTGAATTTTATTTTAGATTTGTGAGGAAAATGCAATTTGCTTAATGCTTATTGTAGCAAACTTTAAATGGAAAAGTCCAACTTAAATAAATTTATATATCCTTTTCTACGTATTTCATAATAATTTGACTTGTAAAAACTTTAATTGAAGATCAAGAGTGTTCTATTTTCACTGATTCTGTCTTATATCTTCTTATAATTATCTCGCCGAGAGGCACGGATGCCTTTTCATCCTCGGCCATTGAAACCATTGTGAATGTAAAAGGAATAGAAAATCGATTTGAGTAAAAGAAGCTAAAAGCAAACGATTGGAAGAAGATTTGAACAGCGACCTGGAAATGTAGCGGAGCGATTCGCTGTTATCTGTGCCACCATTCGGCTGTCACTAATATTCCACCTCATCTAACTTAATCGCCTCTGCGACCTCATGTGTGAAGAAGATTCAAAAGAATCATTTAGAACCATGGAATACTCGTATTTTCATGCACTTTTCCATTACCATGACATTATTCGATTTAGAATATATTTGTAAATTTGGAGTTAGCGGGTATTCAGAACTTTTTACATACCATATTTTTCTTTCTCTCTTGTGCATCGATTTTGATGAATAACTAGAAACAACTAGAATTACTACAAAACCAAATATTGTTAAAACATTTTTTATATGTTTTTATTTCAAATTCTTTTTCAGTCAGACAAGTCATTGTTGCATATAATATCGTCAAATTATAAAGTATTAAGTGTTTTAGAACTTTTTATCTTGTTACCTCAACGGAGATGATTACTTTCTTACAGTTGAGTGCAACTCGCATTGGAAAAATTAAAATCAAAAGAACTAATAAACTATATAAGAAATTAAACTGGAATTTTGCAACAAAAGCTCTCGTATGTTTACATGAAAGGACAAACTAAATCAAATTATTCGGCATTAATTAGCAAGTGTTACATAGAAAGCTGAATCTTCGAGAAATCTTCTAAAGAGAGCGCTACTCTCAGGCGCATTGGACTGAGGGTTCGTTTCAGGCAGAAAGTGTGGATCAAACAATAACGAGGATTAGGTAATGTTTATGGTACACCGAATGTAAATGGAGAAGCCACCATGGTAGGTTTCCATATCATGATAAATAAATTGTAGGGGGGTAAATAACAATGAGAAATGGAAATGTAAACATTATGTACATTAGTACACAATGTTTACAATACAAACATTGTAAAGATTAGTAGGTATACCATGTTTGTATATCTACTCCCAAACAATAGTAGGTATACAAACATTGTATACCTACTAATGTTTGGAGACATTTTACATACATTAGTAGGTATACATGTGTGTAGAGGTGAGAAAATGTCCAGGGGGAAATTTTCTCACCTGTACACACATGCATACAGAAAGCAAAAATGGAATGTCTATTTTCGACGATTGGGATTGAATCTGAAAACTGTCATTCTAAAAAGCATGATCCCATTTCTAGGGCGTTAATAACAAACAAAACTTTTTTCTTTGATTGAATGTATTATTCAAGCTAGATTTTAAATTTCTAGATTGAATTAATGAACTAATCTCAGTGTCACGTTGGTCCATATGGAGCCGCCATACCTCTTCTCCTGGTCGAGGGGGCGGAGCATACGCACGTTCTGGTTAGGGGTCAACCTAACCCTCAGTATTTAGTTCCCAAGCACGTTTGGTACTCACTTTTATAGACCTAGTCAAAGGACCGAAGGCTGGGTCAACCTTAGCCAGGCCGAGGGTCGAACTCAAGACTTAAGCTGGGGCATGAAGCGAAACCGTCGCCCCACATGCTTAAGGCTGAATTAATATTTTATCACAATTGTTCTTGATAGGTATACTCATTCCTTTAATACGAAAGAAAATTTTAAAAATTTAAAATTTAAACTAGTACTGTAGCAATTCGAATTATATATAGAGATGAAAAGCAATTAAGTTGAAACAGTGGTAATACACTGTTTAGGTATGAAGCACGCGTTAAGTTAGGTTTGGTTGTTTTGCCGCTCAACGATCCTTATTTGCACACAACCGGAATGCTCAACTTAAAATGGGTTATGAACCATTATAAAAACAATCACACTTTTCATGAGAATCAAACGCACAGGTTGCTGAACTGAAGGCCAGAGAGCCAACGATTCTGCTATCAGTTTGACAACAACGTTTCTGGGGAAAAAGAAGCTTGCATCCATTTATAATGCTCGTAATAGTATTTAGTCCGCTAATAAATTTATAATAATTCTCAAAAATGTGGGCCATTATGCCAATCAATGTTTTTTTTCAGTAACTGAAGAATTCAAAACTGTGAAAGAATTTCATTGTCATTCATTTTAAAAATCG
Organism: Latrodectus elegans; assembly: GCA_030067965.1. Classification (NCBI taxonomy): domain Eukaryota; kingdom Metazoa; phylum Arthropoda; class Arachnida; order Araneae; family Theridiidae; genus Latrodectus; species Latrodectus elegans. Next base: position 11,623,381 of record CM057819.1, on the reverse strand, counting down.
GCATTTATTAAAAAAAATTAATTATTATTAAAGAATTTCCATTCATTCTGAAACCGTAAAAGAGTTTAATTGTTATTCATTTAAGGAATGTGTATTTGTTGCTATTATAAATATTTTTTGGCTGAATTCTGAGAGTTCTCTTAACTGTAGTTTTCTTTCCGTTTAGGGAGCAATTTTATTCCTATTTAGCGAGAGTGTAGTTGAATGTTCAGCTCACTGTACTTCCATGCGGCAATTCATGAATTTGATTCTCACGTACTTGTGGGTGTCTACAATCGTTTATAGTTCACTAGGTTCTTTGGTCGAATGACCTCTCGTGTGTATGAAGTTTCCACAGAGGAACCAATCAAATAACAGCATTTTTATCTATTTCCAAAATCATATACATTTGCTTCATGCAGTAATACTATAATTTAAAATTTTTTATTTAGTTGCGAAGAATTCGGAGTTTGATGATGCATTATATTTAGTGAAGGGTGTTCAGAAAGGTAAGATTAGGAGCCATCATTAGGAGTGTAACACATTCGGTAAGGCACGGGGCAGATTTAACATCATCTAACGTAACGTAGCACCACTGTGTGCGCTAGGTAGCTTTGAAATCGTATGAATCTTTGTAATTCCGAAGCACTAAAGCGGACGAGCCCCAGTCTCCACCTGCCACTCCTCGAGGTATACGGATGCCTGGTTGGTTAGGGTGTCGTTCTGATTATTGTTAGGTAGTGAGTTCAAATCCCGGCTTAACCGAAGATCCATCGTGTTAGCTAAAGGAGACTGGGCCACGTTAAAGCTGGGCATGGTTACAATGTCCTCCAAGTGAAATGATACCTCTAGGGTTGGCAAGCCAAGATTGGAGGTCTTCTGCTGGGTCCTTGCTACAAAATCAAGAGGACACTACCCGTCTGCTTCTATCAAACTGGTAGAGCACAGCTCAGGTCTAGGTCCAGAGAAGCATGCAGGTGCAAGCAACAACTCCTAGATATATCATTTCACTTAGAAGACATTGCAACCAACAATCCACAAGCTTTTGTATATAAATGTGAATACCTGATCATATATTGTCTTTCTTTGTTAAATGATTCAATAAAAAAATGGTTGTGTAAAGTAAATTTGCTCTAAGAATAGGTTACAAAAAATGTGTTTCCATAATCTAATCTTAAATTACTGCGTTTTATGTATATTTTTTGTTGTTTGCATTTTTCATGAAACAGAAGAGACTTTCCCTTAAACTAGACCAATTAGGAATTAATTTTACATGCACTAAAAGCTGAAATCTTTGAATTATCTTCCTGTAAACTGTTTCGTGGTATTATTCAATCGGTAGCGTAAAAGCCAATGGATGCGTCACTTTTAAAACTTTTCACATTTAGAGAATGTTGCATTTGACACAGAGTACGTAATACCCTAAAAACCATAGATTTTTTGAGCCATTGCTAAAAAATTGTTTCTCGGGGGTAACAGAGTGGGAAACCCGGAAATCTTAGTGTCACTCAATCCGATAGATACGCATACAGAAAGCAGAAACGAGGCAACGATGGCCTATTTGGCCAGGGCATCCGTTATCTCTATAGGAAGTTAGTGGTTTCGAATCCCGACCCAATCGAAGATTCGTCGTGTTCGCTAATGGCGGTTGCGGTGCAGTAAATATATCGTAATTGCAAAGTCCTCCTTGTGAAATGATACCTCTGAGGGTGGCAGATGAAATCTGGTAATCATCTGATTGGTTCCTGCATCTAAATAACGATGACTCTTGGTGCCACGATGGCACATTCACTGGGTGCCTCACTATACGGTTCGAGGCTCACGTACACTACATGTATGTATAAGGCTGGGTAATACTTCCACTCCTGGTTGTGCTGAAAAGGTCCTACTAGTCGGAAACTATGAAAAAACGAGAAGAAAAATATTCAACACTGGCTAAGATTCAACCCAGTACCTTCTACTCCGTTGCCGTTACCATGAGAGCTACGATAATCGACTATTTGGTTGCGGCCTTTGAATATTTGCCCCATTTTATTTATTTTAGATCTTAAAAGAGAACAGAGATCAAAAATGAAATTCGTCTTCTCCGATAGATGGCACTAAATTCCTCTCCTAATACATGGGAGTTGAATTTAGTGCCTCCTATCGAAGATACATGATTATATTTAGTAATTTTAAATTAAATAAAAAAGAAGGAAACAAAAGTTTTTAATCTCTCAGTTTTGATAAGGATATTGTAAGACGATTTTTACACCATCTGTCGGAGACAATGTTTAGCTCCCAATTTTAAGCAAAACAATGAATACAAAAGAGTCATTTTGAGCTGGATATCGTGAGACGATTCTAATGCCATCTGTGGAAGACGCATGCAATTTTAAATTAAATGAGAAATGTAAGAGTCCTCTCTTTTTATTTGGACATCGTGAGATGATTTTAACACCATCTGTCGGAGACCTGAATATATTACAGATTGTACTTTTGCATTACATGTAATGCAAATATCATGTTTTTTATTTCATACTTATTTATTCTATCCGTTCCTAAACATAAAAGACAAATGAGAAGAAACTATCAATGTATCTTTTTGAAATTATTTCAATTGACAAATAGAAAAAATTAAGAAAATTAAAATTTAGAAATAATGAAAAAAATCAATAAAAATGAAAAGCAATAGATACTTATTTATATATTCATGTTACTGAATATGTAAAATCATACAAGCAGTCATACAGACAATTAAATTTCATACAACTTAAATAATATAAGAAACTAGTGATGATTTATTTATCAAGATTTGCGGGGAAAACTTTGGAATAATAAATTTTCAGGGTAAACGCAGTAAGAAATATATTCAAGAGAACATTTAAGAAAAATGCAAATAATATTCTCCTGTGATGCTTGCAATTATTTTTTATGTTGTATTTTTCATTTACAGAATACATTATTAATATTACGATATTTGTAGTTCAAAACATTTAAAACAGAACGTGAAAAACTAAAACCTTTTTAAATGAACTTTTTTAATATTGTTTCAAGTTTTCTTAACTATGAAACTATTCAGTATAAATTTTCCGTGTTCAAAAAATGCAAGTGATATTTATTATATTTATGGAAATCAAATTAATCTTTCGCTAACGAAACACTTTTTAAAATTTCGTATTTAATTGATTGAAAATATATAATTTTTAAATAAAATGAAGTACTTATTATTCATTTGAGTTATTTACATTAAAGAGAGTAGAACAGTTAAATGCGAGCATCTGGCTCAAGGTTAGGTTATAACGATGTGTTTTCAGTTGACTATTTGCCTATTAAATTAATAACAAAATTTAATTCAAAAAATGACAGAATTTTTTTAAAGCAATTAATGGAAAATTAATACAACTTTTTCTATTTTGGTTAGATACCTAAGAGTATATAGCTTATTTCTTTGAGATTCCTATAATAAACAAAAAAAAACTTGAAATCATATATACAAAGCTGTTTAAAATAGTTTTTATTTAACAATTTTCTTTGTATTATTAGGATATTTTATCATGTAATATTTGTCTTAGATCTATCAAAAACAGAATATTTTATGACTGGTGTCGCTTGTCATAATATAAACTTTAAGAATATTGATATCTTAAAAATTGAGATCTTATTTGACGCCTACCAACATTGATTAATGACTTTATATAGGGAAACATTTAGATGTATTGGGTTGTTCGGAGAGTAATCTCGTTTTTACCCGACAGAGGATTTAATTGTATTTTTTTGCACCTAACTTCACACTAAAGCCGTATAATTATTGTATACTTTGAGAGCTCATATAGAAAGGCTTGTGTGTGAAAAATTCCAATTCATTCTACGCAACTTTTGTTTGGTGCCCTTTTAAATATGGAGAGCGATAAGCAGCATTTTCGACATATCTTATTGTTTTACTTACAGAAAGAGTAAAAATGCTGTTCAAGACAGAAAGAAATTGACCGATGTGTATGTAGAAGGTGTGTGACAGTACACCAGAGCCAGAACTAGTTCGCTAAATTTTGATGTCAAATATGCACCATGTTCGGGAAGGCCGATTGAAGCTGATAAAGACGGATAAAGGCATTAGTTGTTGCGAACAGGCGAATAACAACAGTTTGAGACCAATTGAAAGGCCTGGGATTATCCTCAAAGCTCGATGTATGGGGGTTCCCCATGTTCTTACAGAGATAAATCTATGTTGCCGCATTGACGTCTGCGATTCGTTTCTCAAACGTCACGAAAATGATCCGTTTTTGAAACGCATCATCACTGGGAACGAAAAATGGGTTGTATACAACAACGTCAAACGCAAGAGAGGTCATGGAGCAAAAGAGAACCGGCTGAAACCATTTCCATAGCCGATATTCACCAAAAAAGGTGATGCTGTCTGCATTTTAAGGAAATGGTGGGATTTTAAAGGATTTTATTTATTTTCTTTCTTTCTTTTTTTCTTTTTTTTTCCAGCTTTTACCGGATGACACAACGATTAATTCGGAAGACTACTTTCATCAGCTGGACAAATAGAATGATGCACTTCAACAAAAAAGGCCGGAACTAATCAACAGGAAAGGCGTAAGGTTTTACCAAAACAAAGCAAGACCTTACACAAGTTTGGTCACTCGCCATAAGCTTTCACAGCTTGAATGGGATACAATGTCACACCCACCATATTCTCCATACCTGACACCATCGGATTATTATTTATTCCGGTCATTCCAAATTTTTTATACGGTAAAACCTTCAACTCAAATGAGGAGGTCAAAAACCACCTCGATCAGTTTTTTGCCAGCAAAGTCGAAAAAATTTATGAGCGTGGAATTATACTATTGCCAGAAAGATGGCAAAAGATGTTGGACCAGAACGGCCAATATATAATTTAATAAACGGCCAATATTTGTTTAATATACGAAATATATCTTTCATTTCCACAAAAAAAAAAGGAATTCTTTTTTGAACAACTTAATGATAAGAACATATACAAGTAATATTTTCTTTAAAAAAAAAAAAAAAATTAATGCAATATAAAAATGCGTAACAAAGTGTGCATCATAATTATTAACTTTAGGACTTTTAGCTCAATAGGATTTGTTATTTCTTAATAAACGATTTTTATTTGTGCACGCTAGGCACATAGCATATTCTTTTTGAAACAAAAATTTCTAATTCTACTTAAGATTAAATAGTTTCCATTATTGAAATATTTAATGCTAGATAATTTGTTCTTTTAAGAATATCAATTCTAATCTCAAATAAGATTAAATATTTTTTGAGAGATATATATGTTAGATTAATATTAGATATTTAGTTACTTTAAGCGAATAGAAATTCTAACAAAACTAAATATCTATTTTTGAACATTTAATGGTAAATATTTTTTCATTAAATAATAAAATTCTAATTCAAAGTTATGTTCGTTCATTATGGAACATTAATGTCAACTACCTTTTTATTGAAATATGAAATTCTAATTTTAAATAAGGTTAAAAATCTAAATTTTTGAAATACTTAAGGTAAGATATTTTTCTTTTAAAAATGAAATTCTAATTCAAAGTAAAATAAAATAATTTACACTTGTGAGATATTTAACATTAGATATACTTCGATTTCAAATTAAAAATTCTAAGTTAGATTAGTCAGTGAAATATTTAATTCTATTTGGAAAATATTTAATGCTAGATATTTTGATTTCTTTTATAGAAAATATAAATTCTTATTCTAAATAAGATTAAATAATTTCGATTTCTGAAATATTCAATGATAGATAATTTTTAAATAAAATTCTGAGTAAAATTAAATAATTTTTATTTTATTCATTTTCTTATTATTTATACTTCACAAAATAAGTAATTTTTTTTGCGAAATATTTAATTTTAAATATTTTGATCTAAGAATAGAAATTCTAAGTAAGATTAATCAGTGAAATATCTAATTATATATTTCGAAACATTTAATTTAAAATATTTTGATTATTTTTTAAAAATATAAATTCCAATTCTAAATAAGATTAAATAACTTCGATTTCTGAAACATTTAATGGTAGATAATTTTTTTACAAGAAAATGCAGAATAACTTAAATAATTTTTATTAATGAAGCATTCAATATATTTTGATTTCAAAAGAGAAAATCTAAGTAAAATTAATCAGTGAAATATTTAATTCTATTTTGGAAACATTTAATGATAGATATTTTGTTCTAAATATAATTATATTTTAACATATTTTTTACATAATAAGCACAATATATTTTATTCTTATTCTTAGTAAGTTCACACAATTTCCATTTGTAAAATCATGTTTTTTATATTTTTAAAAATTAAAATTTTATAAAAAATAATACCTGAAACAAGGGACACAAATTATACTACTTATTCCCATCCATTCGGAACCATTTTTCTGTTGAATAAATAAATAAAAAATGTGACAAATGTATCGTCTGCAGCACACAATAATGTAAATCTCTGCATTTTACTGAAATCCCCTGGAGCCAATCGGATGTATTAATTTTTATAGGTTACCCTGTTATTAAGAACAGACACGCTCGAGCGCTCGCGGGATCCCTGAGAAATTTCATATTAATCGGCGGCTTCGTTCAATTTCTATCCTGAGACAACGAGGAGGGTTTATCAGAGCATGTATTGGCGGATCTTTGAATCTCATGTAATCATCGATTACATTACAATGGCACAGCAAAATGAAATCGGTTTAATTAATAAAAGAAATATAGAAATATCATTTGGCGCTGATATGCATTATAAAATCTTCAACATTTTAAGGTTAACTTAGCAAAAAGAATCACAATTTGAAAAAATCCGCTAGAGTAAATAATCCGTTATCCAAATTAAATTTATTAGTAAAATCTAAAAAATGCAAGATTTATACCAATTTATTTATTTTCAAAAATAAAATATAAAACTGACGTAGTTAGACCGACATTACGCAATTTTATTGGAATTTAATTTGACTTTATAAAAAATATTGATATTTAGCTTGACATAAAATTAAGTATTAATTTAGTAAGTATAATTATTGAGAGTTTGATAATTAAAATAACTACTAAGTTGGACTAATCTGCTGTAAATTTAAATGAGTATATTGCTTTACCGGGAAGTAATATAACTCGAAAATCACTTCATTTGCTTACGTTTCAAAAGAAACGATTCCTTCTCAAATCAAACAACATGAAATGTTGCAGAATAGCTGATAACTTATATATATATATATATATATATATATATATATATATAAAATGTGATAATATGAGCTTATATATATATATATATATATATATATATATATATATATATATATAAGCACATATAAGCACATTTTTATAAAAAGAAGAAAACTCTTTCTCTCTTAACTTAATTCAGATCTGACAGTTGTCTTAGCCTCGCGTTGCTGTTGAAATAAAATCGCGTACTTTAAAGTTTCCGTAAATAAAATGTTATTATTCTCAAATTTATATTATTTGATTGTTCTCCGTAAATATAGTAGCAAAGCATCAATAAAAAGACTAAGGTTATAAATAGAGCTTCACCTGACATATATATATATATATATATATATATATATATATATATATATATATATATATATATATATATATATATATCAATAAGTAGTCAGAATAATAGGCAATAAATATTCATCTTTTATTGAAAATAACCGAAATAATATTTAAATTCTAGGTATTTAGTTACTGATTAATTATTTAATTAGTTACTGTATATTATGATTAAGTATCTATACTAATTATACCTATTAACAATTATTTTATACATGATGTTGAATGTGTGTATATATATTGGAAATTTTTATGCTTTTGAACTTTGTATGCTTATAGACATCGTAGTTACGTTTCACAAAATGCAAACTTTTATACATTATTTTAAAGAGAATTTATAACTGTGAATTCAATACAAAACACAAAATTCACTTATTTACAATACTAAAAAAGTTAAACGATAATAGTTATCGATATACATTAGATAGTGATGATTGCAATGAGTTATCAGTACTTAGTGGAGTACCCTTTATTTTTGATTACAGCTTCACATCGACGTTTCATTGAGCTGACAAGAGTTTTAAGCTCTTCTTTCGTTATTATATAATGTCAGGAAACAATTATAGCTTCAATTAGTTCCTTTTTATTTGATGGGCTCCTCATTCGGACAAGAGTTTTCAAACGGTGCCATTTATTTTCGATAGGATTGAGGTCAGGACTGTCTCCTGGCCATGGCAACAATTTAATGCTCTTTGTACGAAACCACTCTTTAGATATTTTGGCCGTGTGGCAAGGAGCAGAATCCTGCTGAAAAATAAACGAAGCATTGTTGGAAAAGAGATCTCTGATGGAAGGTAGAAGTTTTGGTTCTAGAATAATGTCAATCTAGAATAGTATTTTCTGGCATTCAGTGTCCCATCGATGACATGAAGGCGACCAATACCATCTGGTGACATGCATGACCAAATCATAACACCAACTGGGTTCTTCACAGTTATTAGCAGAATAGAAGAAGAGCTACATACTGAATGCAGTCAGTATGTAGCTCTTCTCCTATTCTGCGTCTAACATATTTTCGCCCATCACTACTGAATAACGATAGCTTAGTTTCATCACTCCATATAACTTGTGACCACTGACAATCTGCCCAATTAATGTGTTCCTTTGCTCACTGTTGTCTTTTTTTTTTTTGCTGAAAATTAAGATAAGGCTTTTTTCGTGGAATCTTTCGTGGATAAGGCTTTCTTCTACCTCTCAGTCCAACATCTGTTAATCTTTTCCTGATTGTTCTTGAACTGACATAAGCAACAGTATCATTCAGATCACTTCTGATGGCCGTTGTCACTTTTCTACCTTGGAGACATAGTCTTTTTATTCATCTGTCATCAACAGATGTGGTGCACATTTTTAATCCTTTTCCTTTTTTGTTTTTTATTGAATTTGTCTCCTGATATCGTAAACAAAACTTTCGTACTCCAGATGCAGTCACTGAACCAAGTACCCGTCTTGCAATTTCAGCATAGGAAGGACCACTTTCTCGTAACACAATAATATTACATCTCTTTCTAGGTCTACTCTTTTATTTGATGTCATTGCTTCTTGACTAAATATGTATAATTTTCACAAAAACTCCTACTTGTAATTGCAGTGTATAAGAAACAAGTCCTCCTGCTACAGAACAAAGCACAATAATGAATTGTGTCAACTGTAAACATGATGTCAGCTTCTAATGGCAGTTACTTATATTTGATTGGTTCTCAAAACAAGAACAGTGATTGGCCAGGAAAGCTAGACATTACAAACCCCTTCATAACTGTTTTTTAATTATATTAAAGTACATATAACTCTTTTTGTATTGCAAATAATTGAATTTTGTTTTTTGTATCGAATTCAGTAATGAATTCTCTTTAAAATGATGCATACAAGTTTGCAGTTTGAGAAACGTAAAACTTTCTATAAGCATACAAAGTTAAAAAAGCATAAAAATTTCCAAATGTGTCCACAATTTTGGCCACCACTGTATATATATATATACATATATATCTTTAAAGGATGTGTTGTTTTCATGTGTAATTTTATTGGTGCAATTTTTTTTAACTAGATTGCTTCGTTTGATTACTTAAGAATACATTATTAAGCACGTAATCAAAGTGAAAGCAAGAATTAATTTTTGAAGGCAGAATAATAATTAAATTAAATTAATTATTATTAAGGTTATTATAAGATTCAGATTATTATTAATTATCTTATTAAGGTTCAGATTGTTATTAATTATTATAAGGTAGAATAATAAATAATAAACTTAAATAATGAAAGCAAGAATTCATTATTTAATTTAATGTGGCTTCTTGCATAAATTCTATATTTAGTCAAGAAGCCACATTAAATAAAATAATATCACCATATTTTTTTTCATCCAACGTCATTGAAAGATATTGCCATGAATATTCGATTTTGAAATCCTCACGAAAATAACTTTTACCTCATTTTTTGAACGGGTGAGCTCCGCTCCACCCGCCATTGAAAGTTATAAATTGCTTCTCCCCGTAGACCATAAAATGCGTGACCGTCGAACTCAATAAGTCGTCGCATTTTCCGTTTAGTTTTTTTTTTTTTTTTTTTTTTTTTTTTGCCTGTTTATTGTCTTCCGAAAGTAGCTGCCAAGTGGAAAGAAGCATTACATGGATTGACCGTTGTAAATTCTGAAATTTATGGATATCCTCGAAGCTAAAAACACAAAAACGAATGTTTAGAATGTCACCAAATGCCATAACTCACAATTAATATATATTTACTGGAGCAGAAATGGCAACTCTTCAGCGTTGCTATTTTAAATGATATATTTTCACAGTTCCTTCTACTGTTAAGATAGGGATAAACTCGATTCGTGTCTCGTGAAGATTCAGATACAAATGCCAATTTGTTTACTAAAGAAACATCTGCGTTTTTTTCTAATAACCATTTTACCGGTTGATTTGCGGATGATTGCTTCATTTTGTTGATTGGTTTGTTTGTTTCACAGCTTCCATTTTCAGCTGCCTGTCTACAATATTCCTAAACACATACGTTCGCTTCATAATTTTCAAAGCGAAATTTAATTTTGTCATGTCACGACATGGAAATATTTAAAAACACTAAAAATCAACATGCATTATTAGTAGTCGCATGATGGTTTGTTTAAGTATAGAGTAACCTCAACATTTTAAATTAACTTTGTTTCTACAACTTTATGTAAATTGAAATGGTAACAAAAATACTAGTGAAAATGGAAACCAATATAATAAAGCAATGCCAATCAAAAAAAAAATTTATAATTGCTTAAAAAAATTGAAGTTTATTAAAAAAAATAAGAAGTATAAAGTGAAGAGCCCAGTGGCGTAGTGGCAGCTCTTCACTCTCCCAAGGCTGAGTCGACCTTTCATCACTTCAGTGAGTGGATAAACTGAGTATCAAGCATGCTTGGGAACTGAATACTGGGAGTTTCACTTTGTTCCCTAACATAATTGACCGCCTAATCGGGACATATGCTTCGTACCCCAGGGCCCTCGATCAGGAAAACAGATATGGGGGAGGGGACACTGTAGTCCTTGGACGACATGGACAGTCTTGTTACAGGTTGTTTCAGTATCGGAAAGTAATAAGATATAAATCTAGTATTGAGAATGTATTCGTTTGTAAAATAACTACTACGCTGTGGATTCCGCTATATATTTGGGCGCAACATATATGCTTATGTATACATATAACCACGTACACAATCCTAAGTTATTCTTGCCTGTTGTCATAAAGCAATAACTTTTCTTTTATTTAATTAATGATTTCAATGATCTGCATTTATGAGTGAAAACTCAGCCTTATAATTATTGATTACTCTGTTATTAACAAGCATGGGTGAAGTCAAAAGCGAAATGATGATCAAACCTTCTGCCAATTTTTTTGGAAGTAAGAATTCAATTCAGTAAGATTTGATTACTTTAAAACTATTTCACAAACTTTTTTAACAGATTAAAATAATGTATAAATGGGGATTTTTTTTAATGAACGTAAAGATATCCCTCATTTTAATTAAGCGTGAAAATAATTTTTTTCAAATATTTTGAAGCTTGAGTTATGGTTTTAGGAGTAACGCGCGCGCGAAATGTCATCCATTTTGGATCACTTACCGTATCTGCATGCACCAAGAGCTACTAAATGCGTTCTGGTACTGGAAATATGGCTTCTCGGTCTACATATTCTTTTGCGTGAGAATCACTTCCGCGTCCCTCATTTAGTCGGAAATCTGCATTCGCGGACTTCCGATTGATCTCGGGCCATGGAGGGTTAAAGCTCCATCCACAGGCTACTAATGAAGGAAACCACTTCACCGTTCGCTCTACTTGAAGCTTTTGTGGTATCTCCTTTCCCTAGTAATGGATGTTATGGAAAGTAGGCTGGATTACTGAAGGCGATACGCTTCTTATTGCTTATGGAAGCAGCTAAACATAGCCATAGTACCTCGATTAAGTGATGGAATCGACACATGAACTGCCGCGTACGAAAATGTATATAAATAAAAGAAATTAAATCTATTTTCACAATGGGACACGATAGACTGGTAAGGGAAACCATCATCGTTCTCATTTCTTTGAAGGTTATAAATTCGATTCCCACCCTTAGGAGCAGTACCTAATTGGGACCCGGGTAAAAAATTTCTTTGAAGGTCTCCTCTTCTTCACGGCAACGAACTTCCTATTCTATTAAGTAAATGGTTTGATCCAATAAACAACGTAAAATAAACTTTCTGTTCGATTTGGGGGCTCCTCTGATGTGAGGAAGCGGGACATCTGCCGGGCTAAGCTCTGCCCAAAATACCTGATGTACCTAGAGAGTCTATGAACATCAAAAGCTCGGGAGCTTCCGCTATATTTGGAAGCTGAATGGTGAGCCCTGTGGCCTTTAGTTCAATATCTTGAAAGATAGATACCCGATTCGAGCTTGGATGTTTAGAGTGGTTTCAATCTATTTTAATCTATCAGTTTAGATGCATTGCACTTGTATGCAAATTCGATCGCAGAATAACAATGGAAATGTTATGGTCCTATGCCTCTCCACCGGTGTTGCTTGGAAAAACCGATGCCAGGCTCTGGTATGGACTTCGTCACAGAACCGAATATAAAAATAAGAATGTGAATGCTGTACTTAGCTGTTTCGGTTTGCATGAATAAGAAACAGTAAATGTAAATGCAATAACCTATTCAAACTTGACTTTTGGTTCTAATTTGACTTTAATATACAAATAAATATACACTTCACATTGTGTGATTTACACATCATAAATAAAAACGAAACTGTATGTGCAAACGGAAATATTAAAATGTTAATGCTTCCAATTAACAGAAAACTGTTTTTAAAGTTACTTTATTCATTAGTTACAGTTATAGTTTTCTTTTATGTTCGCATAATACTTATTCCCATAACGCATCAAATGCACTACTAATTGCTTACAATTTTCTTACGGTCTAAATATAATAATGAAATTTAATAGGCATTTACAAAGCCGTTCCCTCCTGTTTGTGGTTCATATAGAGTTCATTTGATTTGTTGTTTTAATATTAAGAAAATAAAAATAATCTTATTGCATATATTTAGTAATCAGCTATCAGTATTTATTAAAGCAGAAATCTATTTACTTTCTTAAATTCTAGAATCAAAATGTATTTAAGGACATGTTTCACAAATTAAGAAAACTTAAATTAAGTAACTTGGTTTAACATTGATCTTTGAGTAACTTATTTAAATAAATTTGAGCTGTTCTGGATTCTTATGGTAAAATCTCTCCCACTGAATAGGAAATCGTGGGTTTGATACCAGTCACTACTCCATAACAGGTCCTTGCATTTCAGTTCTCTGATCCCATGCATTTGTCGGCATGCTTACTCAGGAATGTTTTCGATTTTCTCCATCGAAATGAGTGAAAATGATTTATTATCTATGAAAAGCATTTCAGAGCGGTAATACGTAGTGACTGTTCGAAAGCCTTTGACATCGCAGCATTCAAACTATTTCATGTAAGTGCAGTGTCGTCATATCAACTGAGTTTACGATTGCCATTCATTAAATTCAGTTTTTAACCAAGTGATTTTCCGTAGTTAATCTATTTTTACGCAGAAACATTACTTTGAATAATGACTTGCAGAAATTTTAGGTTGGTTGGTCAGCACTCAGCAGTAAATTTTTGAGTTCAAAGGCTTATAAGGTTTAACAGAAAGCAGCATTTTAAAATGAACTCCTGCAAAGTGTCAAAGTGGGAATCAAACCCTCCATCTTCTGAACTGAAAAGCAGAATTCTAAGCACTCAGCTCGTATACGTATGAAAGAAATCCTTCTTCTATTTGTCCACATGTAACGCAAATTATCTGTAATAGCTGGCTCACAATAGTCATTTTATTAAGAAGATTTTGAAAAGATCTTTGCGAAAGTAATTTTTTTTACCTAGACGATTGGCTATTAACCGATGCAAGTGAAACCGAGATTGTTTCGAATGTAAATGAACTCAAATAACAAGCTGCTCATTTCAGAAATATGTTGAAAAACTCTTAACAAAAACATTGTGAAGAAAAGTTTTTCTAAAGAGGTAAGTAGAGAACTTTGACAGATGATTATCCAAACACATGCAGTAGAACTCTAATTATCCATAATCAAAGAATCCATTAATTGTATTTTTTTGAAAAAAAAAGACCTACTTTAACAATTGCACTTTGAAAAATGGAAGAAAAACTACATATTTTTTTATAAAAAAAATAACATTTTAATCAATTAAATGGAAAGGCAACACTTTTGCTTGTTAAGTTACAAACAAGTGCTGTTCATGCATACAGAATGTATGCACTGTGCTGTGATTGAAAGTGATTGCTTGCTGAACATCTCGGTCATAGTGAGCTCTGCCTTCATCCGTTTTCGGGCAGCCAAGTCCGCTTGACAGGGAGTTTGCAGGGTGGTCGCACTCGTCCTGACGCTCCACCCACTTCAAAGCACTTTCTAAGTCTGCAATCGCTTCACTAGATGATGGTCCCGTGTCTGCTTCATTAAGATCATCATTAACAAATTGGACATCAGTGGTCATCTTCTTCCTCGACACTTTCAACATGTGTACCTTCATTTGCCATTTGAAATTAAGGGTCTGTCTCATGCTGCATTCTCCTATGTCTTTAGCACTCACTTCTGAATATCTTGGAATTCTCAAAAGAAAGTTTTTGAGTTCCCCAAGTGACATGTCATTTTCATCTCCACCCCCTTTTAACTTTTCATTTTCTTCTTCAGTATAATTTATTTCTCTGAAATTTTGAAAGCGATTCGGATAATCAACGATTCGGCTAATTGGAATTTTATTGCAGTTATTTATCGAGATAATTTTGAAGATAAAATGATTTGGATATAGTTCAGGAATTCATTTGAGATAGAACTAGAAAAAATATATTATTTTGAAAAAATCCTTTCCAAGAATTTTTAGCAAAGTTGGCATGACAGTACCTTACAGAGTGAAAAGAACACAGAAAGAACCAGTGGCCGATACCGGCCACTGTTGAACAACAGCAGATGGATTTCTGAATTTTGCACGTACGTTTGTTGGGATGAGTGCTTGGGAGTTTTCCTGGTTTTCTTCCTTGCGACACATGAATGCGGACCACTCTCTATGAAAAGGTCTCGCGGAAGACAATTAAGACGGTGCCTTCTAGCAGCGTTTGGCAGTCTACAACGCGATGTCAAAATGGCTGCATCAAAGTAATTCGGATACAATAAATTTAATTAAGAGTTCATACGTGAAAAGAATCCAGATGAAAAAGTATGCATCACAAATTTAAGACTTCACCATTCTTAATATAGACATGCGTATTAATTAATATTGCACAATATGTATTTTAAAAATGGATAAACCTTAAATTACCTTTAGGATGACCATGATTTACTTAAGTACAGGAATTGCCATTTCTGTTAGTGGTGCGTAACGGGATGCATAAAAATAAATTTAAGAATAAAAAAAATAAAGAAAGAAAAAATAAAAAAAACAGGATATTTAAAGAGTCTATTAATTTATTCTGGCACTGAAAATAAAGTGTGGTCGAATTGTTACAATAGTAGATGCACTATTGATAGAAAGGACTCTAAAAGGAAATGTGAAATTTTTCCAAATAAGGGGACAAATTAATCAATTAAACAAATGAAGGTTGGGGAAATCTATTTTAGAAGGGCTCTCATACGGGTCAGCTAAAAGGAAGGCAGATACTTGATAATTTTTCTAAACTGTGAAGTAATGAAATGTTGAAGGCCGATCGTCGTATATTCACATTCTAATGCACATTCTTTCGGCGGCGTATTGGGAAAGCCAAAAACACATTCGCTGTAAAATTGATTCTCTTAAAAATCGAAAAAAATTATGAAGATTGTTATTTTTCAATAATATATAGAAAGAGCAGACAATGTTGCATATATTTCTTCTCGTTGCTTGCCAATAGATGATAAACTTAAAAGGGACGGGTAGAAGCATAACTAAGCAAAAATCTGGAACGATGTGGTGTAAGCAACTTCACAGTGAGTGTCAAATTAGATTTCGTTAAGGTGTAAATTGATCACAACCTTATACTCGAAATTTCGAAGTGAAATATAGCCTTAGAGGAGTCAGTATCATCGCATAAATTTCATTCCACTGTGCGTAACCGTTCTTCATTCAACACCGAACAGAAAATTCTGTGGACACAAACAAAAACATTTTATTTTAATTCATTCCGTGGCATAATAGAAGGCCTCATTACTCTGATTGGAAATCCCCAAGTTCGATATCACTCAATATTGAGCAACAGAGAATTAGTTTCACGTGTCTACATGCATGTTCAAGTTTTTCTTTTCCATTATGAAAGCCAATTTAGAGCGTCTGATTTCGATTTCAACTTCACGTGTAAATATTTGTAATTAATATATATATATATATATATATATATATATATATATATATATATATATATATATATATATATATATATATATATATATATATATACATATATATATATACATATATATATTTATATATATATACATTTAAATATTAATATTATAAAATTGTATTTACAATTATATTAATTTAAATATAATGATAGAATATTTAAAATATCCTTTCAAAGGTTTTTTAATTCGAGACATAGCCGATCTTTTTTTCGATTAACATTTCGAAAGAAGCTTTTTAAACAAAAAAAAAGAAACATTTTTAAATTTAATTATTCTAAAATAAAATCATAAAATTAGAAAAAAAATTATCGAATTGTACCTTTTTGATTAAAACAATTATATATTTAATTAATATAATAGCAATACTGATTATTTTCCCACTGGAGTGTTGCGTCATTTGTGGAAAGTTCTGGCAACAGTTGGGAAATAGATGTTAAAGTAAATGGGCTCAAGCAAAGAGATGTATTTGTAAAATGCCTATTTAACAATTGAAAAGTTATAACTTATTTCGCTCCGCAAACAACAATGGTAGTTTAACACATCATTGAATGTTAAAGTTATGATTGACATGTTCACTAGTTTTCAAGCTGTCATAAAAAAGCAATTATATTTTTCATGCTCCATTTCGAATCATTTTCTTTCCTTTGTGACATAAAATAAACTCTTTCTCCATTTTTCTTTCGAACGATATTTTAAGCGTGCTTTGTGCTTGATAATGTTCATCTTCTGTCTTTAGAACTGAAGTGAAAAAAAAAGATGCTACAAAAAAAAAAAAAACATAAAAGCATTTTAACCCAGATATGTAGTATGTATAAAGCGATTGAATCGTAAGTTGCTTGACGAGAGTTCAGGGAAAGTGTAAACAGTGATGTATGCTTAACTTTAAATATAATTTCAAACACTATGTTTACTTAAAAAATTTCTATTTCAAAAGATGCGTTCAGAATTTTAAACTGATAATAAATTAAGGTTAATGGCAGATCATCAAAATAGAGTTTTAAATAAGCCTACACATTATTTTTGAATAAAAGGAATAAAGAAATATCGAATGAGTAATTGCAACTTCAGACCTTATTATTATTTTCACACTGTGCACTTAGTCTTCATTTAAATTTGAAAGTAATAAGAAAAATCTTTTCACAAAAATATGCAGGTCAAAAAAGCTGATGGTATCAAGATCTGATGATATTTATTTTATTTAATTGATTTGAATTAAATTGATTTATTTAAATTAAAAAATGATTAGGTGATTTAATTGATTAAAAAATAATTTATGTATTTAATATGAAAAAGGGATACATATGCGAGCAAGGAAACACACACACATATGTCGAGCCAAATGATTTCGCATATCTTTTTTTTTATTAAAGATAGTTATATTTTCATGTTCACATAACATTATTACTAGCTTTGAATTGAAAATTGAAAGCCAACCCTTTTTTAAATAAAGGCATTTATTTAGGTTTTGCAATTCCAGTCGTTTTAAAAAGCATTACCTTGATGTTAGTGCAGCCGGAACTTGTAGTGAACTGATGAAAAAATCATAAAGAGATTTAAAATTCCGCGTGTTTTTTTTTCCCCGAAAGGCAGTTGTGTCCTTGTTTATTGAGCCAAATACTGAGTCATGCATTGGTTGCGTCTTGATTTTTATTATAAATAAATAAATAAAAAAAAAACAAAGTTAAATGCGGTTGTTTTGAAATTCACGGAAGTACATACATAATTTTACATTAATACAGTCAGCCCTGACTGGGGCCTGGGACAAAATCTTTTCTGGAAGGCCTCCTCTGCCGAAATAAACCTAACTTGATAAACTTATTTTATGAGTTTTTTCCCCTCCTTATAAATATATAAGAAGAAAATTGACTATAACCTAAAGTACTTATATAAAAGTTTCTTTTATATACTTCCAGTGGTCAGACGAATTATCGTTCTGCTCATTTTATTGATTTTCTGACAATACAATTGAGTTTTACGCAGTTACGATTAGGATGACCAGTTATGTCGCTGAAGTATGTGAACTTTCCACAAGTTTCCGAAATGCAGATTTCTGATTGTTAACACTGTCATGTGGCAACAAAAAATTCATATCCTTTCGGACATTAGGGAGAATTCAGCTAAATTTTCGCAGTGACCATGGCTCACTTAAGCCTAACTTTGAAAACATATCGCATTTTCCATTATGTAAAAATACAGGTTTTTGATATACCAAATTTATTTACATTATATCGAAAAATTAAGCTGAATTCTTTTCAAGAAAGCCATGAGTTTATGAAATATAGATATTTTGTGTTCGTGCAATAGATTAATGGAGAAACTAACATAAAACTGACGGATTTAATAAAATATTGATATGTTGTTTAAAAAATTATTAAAGGAAGAACGTATGTGTATTAAATAAACTTTATATTGAATTAGCAAGTACCCTCTGATTTGGGAGCTCAGGGCCACAGCCCCCGTATGCGCTTGCCTTAATTAGACTCTGAATGCAGTTACTTTGCTTAAAATTGTAGGCTTGGCAGATGAAACAAAAATAGTTTATAGATAATAGAATGATTTCTAAAGCTGATTAACAATATTAATTTAAAAGCAGCGCAATTTGGACTTGAGAATTTGCAATTGAATGTACAATTGGCCATCCGCGAACAAATCTTCATAATTTCTTTTTGCACTTATTTGAATACTAAAAATTGATACTCGATTTTGAAACATAAATAACTGTACAAATCTCGATAATGTTTTAATAATTTCTCCTCAAATGCTGATAATTTTTCTAACAATAAGTCCATATAACTTTAACAGAAAAATTTAAAATTGGCTTACGCAATATTTTACAAAAATATGTATATTAAATGTGAAATTGATCAGATATATTTTGGCAGGGTCAGCTTACTTAAAGGTTGATTGATTATTATAAAGTGGTTTTTGTGTGTGTTTACGAAAATCCCCAATTAAGTTTAATATATATATATATATATATTTCTTTCAGTAATAATATATTATAATGCTTACACAAATTATTTTAATAGTTTGTGCTTACGGTGGTGTTTTGGAGCTCCTGCATCTGAGCACATTTTTTGTAGGGTCTTATTTTAATTGCCTGGTTACAAACACGAATTTCATTGAAAAGGATCTTTGACAGAAAATATTTTGAGTTACGAAATAAACGAGATGAGATCTTAAGACAGTAAAACCTCAAGCCAAGTAACAATTTCAGAACTCTGAAGAACGGAATTTCATTCTTAAGAAATAAATAAATTAAATAATCTTCTATTTAGTTATTATAAAAGTACTCCTGTAATTAGGAATCGATTTCTTACTTTTGGAAATGTATAAGAAAACTACAGGATGCTCATAAAATGTTTCGCTTGTCAATTATTTATGAAAATAATAAATTATTTATGAAAATAATAAGGACGTAAGCAAATGCAAAAAATATTTATAAAATTAAGGGTGTAGAAATTTTTATGGCATTCGTGGCAAGCAAAACTCTAAAAATATTTCAGTATGGAAATTTCCATTAATTCGTACATTTCTCCGTTTCAGTATCACTTGGACAATTTTAATATCCTTTCGCTTTTGTCCGTACTTAATAATAAAACTACAATATCCTGTTTTTGTTTATGACAACAATTTTGCCATTGCTTAGTTGGCAGTTAAGCAACTTAAAGCTTTTAGAAAGGAAATCAAAGTTCAACGGGGAGACATTTTTATGGATGATGGGCCGTCTTCATGGATCGCAAGAGAGGAAAGTGGAAAACTCTCAAGCACCTACCCCAACAAACGTGTTTGAAAAAAATCATCTATCTTCTGTTTTTCCACATTGGTATCAAATCCGAGACCTTTCGATCGAAAGAACCCATACTTCATTAGTCTGTCCTACATTTTCATATCTCCTACCATTAGTCCATGATTAGGATTTAAGAGCAATTAAAACACATATATTTACTTTTCATGGAGTGGTGCTTTATATTGTGATGATTTTTTGGAGTAAATGCTGATGAAAATAAAATCCGCCTTTTGAGAAAACATTGTTTGTAATTTTTTGAATGACCATTTCACAGGAGATTGGTCCACCCACATCACCCGATGTGAGAACCCTGGATATTTTCAAATACAGATTTGTAAAAAAATTGTTTACAGGAAAGAAATTAAAAAAAAAACCGCTGATTAATGAACAGAACTGCATTCACAAAAGCATCTATGAACGCTGAGATGTTTTTCTGTTTTTGACGAGGAATCGACCGTGTCTTATATTTTCTTTACAGCAAAAAATAGACGCGCGCGCGCGCGTGGAAGTTTATTGACAAAGCCCATAAAAAAGTTTTCAATCTTTGCAATTATTAATGTCATTAAAATTTATCTCCTTTACTTCATGAATTATTAAACATCAAAGTGAGCCCAAAATTCCTTAGGCACCATTACTTTTGCTAGGACTTTTCTTCGTCGGAGCTGATGAAAAATATCGAAATAAACATTCCTGATTTTTAATGTATTTATAGCCGACATCCCTGTCTAGTGGTTAGAGTGCCTGACTGCAGATAGGGAGGTCCTGGGTTCGCATCCAGGTTCGGGCATGGATGTACTTTCTCTCTTTATCTATCCCATCTTTGTCTTTTCTGTGTATTAATGAGGTGTGAATGGTTGCCTACCCTATAAACGGGTCCCTATGGCATATGTGTACTGAAGCAGTCGGATTCCACACCAAATATGGTTCAGAATGAAAAACTTGAGCAGCGCACCCCATATTGTCAGCCTAGCTGGCACAAGACAAAAAAAATGTATTTATAGTTTTCCTTTACGTACGATAAAAAAATCTCTAAAATATATATTCAAATAAAAATAATCTTCCTTAGAAATTATTCTTAGAATATTATTAATTATCCCATGATATTAATAATTTTTCTTATTGTCATCAGAATATAAACAATTTTTGAAAATATTATATTGTAAGGATTTAGTTACATTTTTAAGCAAAATATATATATTAAAAATTCTTATTAAATATCTCCTAAAATTTTAATGGATGTATTTGCAAACAAAAAAATAATTAATTTTATAAAATCATTAATATATTTATATTGAAAATAATTGAATCGAAGGATTAACTTCCTCATATTAGTTAAAATTTTTAATTAGTAGGGTTTTTCATTTATACATTTTGAATTTGAAAAGAGTAAACATAAAAAAATTAAAGAAAACGTAAACTAGCTTCTATAAAAACAATGTAAATATCATAAAATAAATTAGAAACCTTTATTCTTTATTAATGCTTAAATGATAACCACAGAACATAACTATTGAAATAAACAAATTTGTAGTTTGATTATAAAGAAATCCGAAAATACAGTTTTATTACTAATTTATGAGATTTAATTGAATATTTTTAAGATATTTATTTTGTTCATATAGTTAGTACGCGATCTGAAAATCTCTCAATTATTTGATAATCAAATACTTATTTTTTTTTATATAGATATAAAAATGTGTGATTAATTTACATTTCACTGTGAGTTTTATGCATCTAATAAATAGTTTAACTTCATCTTAAACTCTCAAATAGATAAAAAATATCAAATATTTCGAAATTCTTTAAGAATATAGTAGAATGTCATTAAATTTAAGAAAATAAATCTAAAAATAATATATATTAGCACTTCTTATTTAAAATAGAACAGTTTTATTATTATTTTTTCTTGTATTCATATTTATTTATTTGCTTATAGCAACGAGGAAGAAACAGTTAAAATTCGTTGACTTCCTATTAAAACGTTAGGTAATGTGGCAAACACAGGAAACGTGACATTAGCAATCTGGCAATGTAAATCGTCTAACATTCTTTGTTCACAATAAAATGATTTTAAACATGTTAATTCGTATTGGAAAAACATTCTCTATTGGCAGAAAAACAAAGGCATTCAAGTATTTAAACTGATAAAATTCTGTTGAAATACATAACCATATTATATATATAAAGAAAAGAAGCTAACAATGCAAATTAACGTTATTAGTGTAAAAAAATGATTTAAAATTTTTTTGCTTTTTATAATTGGAAACAACAATTTCGCCAATTTAAATATTTTAAGTAAACTTTTCCTTTCAATTAAAATCAATTAGCCAATTACTTTTAATTTTTCTTACTCTAAGCTATATTCATCATGTGAAAAATTTCGCTTGCAATATTCCAGGGTCGAAGGCACTGATTTCAGATCCAAAAGTTCACTTACCTGCGTTTTCGCCATTGTGTGCATCCAGAAAAATCGTCTGCTCGAGTTAACAAAGAACGCGTCCTTGGCGAATCTCATGTGCAACAACAAATATCGTCCTTGCCCTTGAAGTAGAGGCTTTTATTTTTGGAAAGTTTAGAAATCTCTCTCAGAGACCTCTGGAGGGAAGGAGGGAAGTAGAACTCCGCTCAACCGAATCGCACAGCAAAAGATGGCGACCTAGTTACTCTCATTGGAATAACGGATCTGCTTAACTCCTAAGTTACGTTCGAATTTTGGGAGATTTTTGGAGGAGAACGGTTTATATATCATTCCTAGAGCCGATTCCCTCCCACTTCTGGTCAAATGTCGTTTGGCGTAACATGATTTAACTAGTTTACCACTATCAATTAATCGCCTTCCACCTGTCATCTTGTCAAATTTAGTTTCCTCGACCGTTTCTGAATATTTAATGCCATTACGCAGAATCATAAGATTTTCTGGAACACATTGGCGTTTAGAAAAATTCACATAAGCAACAAATATTTTTCAAAAATAACTAGATAAAAAAACACGATAAATCAATAAACTTAAAATCGTTCTCCAAACAATAAAAAATTTGAAAGCAAAGATTATCCAAAGAAACCACTTATATCGTTAAAAATGTTTGAATGTGAAGAGAGTAAGAAATAATTCTTACACTTCTTAAGTACAGTTTACTTTTTCTAATTTACATTAAATATTAGTTTATAAACAAATTTTTACATAATATTTCCGAAATACATAAATTTCGGATTATTTAAATTTCAGAAAAGTACATTCTTTCCAGGGGAGGGGGCATGGTTGTCTCGAAGAGCAATAAGTCATTCCCTCAGAACGGTTTTTATAGATCACTCGGTCAAAGAATGAGAAACTTTATGCCCGTTACCCCCTGCTGACGTAACGTGAACCGGATCATGTCAGTGATTAAAAATTTTGAGGCAGTTTACTGCATTAAATGGCTTTGATTGACAGAAATGAGCAACAGAAATGAACTGCAGTAACATTAATCTATAACACAATCTTTTATGATGTAGCATTATTTAGCTTCACTGGATGAAGATTATATGTAATTAGTACTATCGAATCTAATCATTCAGTTGGGTTGTGGTGGCAAATGAAGGTTTACACTTTGATTTTCAGTTCGAGTATTTTTTTCTCGACCCCTACCTCTTGTGTCATCAACTGCAATCGTTCTGAATCCTCTTTGAACTACAGGTCCTGCTCAAATGAGGTCTTACGAACAAACAATGAATCTTTTAAGCCAGAAAAATAAAAACATGAGTTAGTTTGGATTGCAGAGCACAAAGGAATCCTGCTTGCGACTGTCGACACCTTTAAAGGCATATATTATGCCTACGGCAGTTGCAAGTGCCCTGGTTGGTTAGGGCATTGTTCTCATCATTGGAAAATAAATAGTTCGAATCCTGGTTTAACAGAAGATCACTAGTGATCACCAAAATCTACTGCAGCACATGAAACAAGTTGTGATCGCTATTCTCTCCAAGTGTAATGATACCTCTGGAAGCGGCAGGCAGGGGTCTTCTTCATGATGCTTACTTCTAAATTACGAAAACTTTAACCTAACTGCTACCACTAGCTGATAGAGTCCTACTCTGGGCTAGGTATAGAGAAGGTTATTAATGCGGCTATAGTAAAGATTGTGAATAATGCTGAAGTCAACGTACCACCTACTTTTCGAACATGTTTTCCATCAGAAAAAGTCATAACATGTTTATACATTTTCATATTGATAAGGTCTGAAAGCAGGGCAAAATTTCTTTTGGTAAATTCTGAATAATGCTGTTTGGTCCATCTGCTTCCGATAAATACTCTTGGGCAGAGGGAGAGAAGCAACGAACCACGTAATGCTGTCACTGAAGAATCTGACTAAGTCAGGGGTATTCGGGGCAGTTGCCTTGCGCCCCCATACCAGAGGGACCCCAAATCAAAACGATAGTTTATTTTATATTATCAGTAGAATCGTTTGGCAAATTGAGACAAAGTTTGTTATTAAGCAAACAAGTTTTTACTTTGGGCCTTAATTAGGCTAAGTAGGATTCTGTTCTGATGTCTACACTAAAATCTAGCTAGAAACTAGTTTTGATATAGTAATATTTAATAACAAATATATGGAATTGATACTTCTTGTTTTAACTCAATAAAAGTCATAAAATTTTTTTTTTAATTTTTCTCACTAAAAAAGGAATAATTAGATTCTATTTTATGCATTTTAGTTTCTTATTTTATTTATCCTTAACAACTTATTATTTAATAAGCATCTGTTTTCTATAAAATTTTATTTGAACCAAATTTATTTTTAACTCGCGCAGAAATAATCAATATCAATTATAAATTGAGGAAAATAAAAGTCATTAATCTTGCAGGTCTTGTCCTTAAGGTTACGACTTTGAGATAAGTTTTTTTCACAGCATTAATTTTTAAGAAGTTAAAAATGTAAATAAATTTTAAAAAATTCAAATATTATGCTTAACATATTATAATATAAATATTCTCTCTTTTAATAATATATCTTAAAATTGCAGGTATTTTTCTAATGTCTATAGTTTTTATCAATAAATAGTCAAATATATTGTTTAATAAACAAAGCTTTTTCACTATTATGTTTTCTTGGTGTTGTATACTTCGATGTTACATACTTTTATAAGCAATATTTATGCTAATATCTGTAATATTCTCTTTTGGCTGTCACCAAAGGAGAATATTACAGCAGAATAGCATCAAGTCTTTATATTTAATGTAGTTTTAAACTATTGAAAAGAATATATATATATATATATATATAATATATATATATATATATATATATAGATATAGATAGATAGATAGATAGATAGATAGATATACATTTAACACACTTTTTTAAGATAATAATTCTTATTTAATAATTCAGAAACGCGCTATTAAAATATATAGATTTCCATTATCTAAAGCCGCGATAGGAACTATTATAAATAATGAAAGGAAGGATTGTCATATAGTTTGGACCACATTTGAAGGGAACATTCTTCTAAATACTTATTTAAAAAACGCGCAAAAGTAAAATTGTTAATACAAAAAAAAATCCATTGAATTTAAAAATTATGTTTAAAATCATCAAACTCTTCAATTTCAACAATAAAAGAAATTGTAAATAAACAGGTAATATGGATATATTTATGAACATAGAACACTCTGCATAATATTTTATCAGAAACATTTGTCAGTGGAAAAGTGTCGTAACAATATGTGAAGACTGGTTCATTTATTGTTAAGACATTGTATTTATTCAATGTAAGTGAGTAACTGAAAAAAGGTCAATAAAATAAGGAGAATCCAGAAGCAAGCACACGGAAATCTTATGCGAAAGGAAAAATGCCACCTGTGGAAATAGCATACACACGGTCAAGCAATGCATACAAATTACATGAAGGCATTCGATGATTCTGAGCGCAAGCCACAATTGTGAGAACGTAAGAGGGTATATAAGGACCTGTGGCAAAGAGGGAAACATGTTCACAATCGATTCGTATGGCCCTCAGTGAAATAAACTCATAAGTATGACACAGAATTTGGACGTGGCTCATGTTTTATGTCGCAGAATTATTGGTTGTCAAGAATGTTGATGAACGCAGGTGGTAGTTGCCGAGGAGCTCAGAATCATCGAAAGTGTGACATCTAGGCTGAGGCAATAATTGCAAGCTACCGTCAGCCACGGGTACGACCACAATTTCAAGGCAAACCGTGTACAGACATCTGTGACAGTGTGGTTTATACATTGTAAGACCCGTAAGATGTGCTCACTGTCATTTTTGTTAGCCTGGAGTAGAGAACACACAATGTGGACACTATCATTGTAGACTTGTGTTATGTCTTTCAACTCAAGGTTGATCCTGCGGCTCAATTCACGTTGGAAATTCTTATGGAGAACGCCAGAAACCCAGTACAACCAAAACAACATCATTGAACACAAACGTTACGGTGGTGCACAAGTGTTCGTTTGGTAAGGCATTATACCGGATACCATAACATCTTCAAATCGGAACCATGGACAGGCCAAATTTATCAGGACATCACTCTGGAACAACAGTTGAGGTCATGATTGGTTAGGACATTTTCTCACTATCGGAAGCTAATGAGTTTGAATATTGACTTAATCAAAGTTCTATCGTGTTCGCTAAAGGCTTCTGGGTCACGCAGGCCCCAACTCAGGGATAGATACGGGGAAGCATATTGGTACAACAACAGCTTTGGAAAACATGTTTGTTTTGTTTAGAGGATCCTCGGGCTAGGCATGGTCGACTCAGCTTTTCGTCCGTTCAGTGGGTCTATAAATTGAGCACCAAACATGCTTGGGAACTAAATACTGGAGGTTTCAAGTTAGGCAGACCACCTAATCAGGACATATGCCTTGCATCCTTGGGCCTCTCGGTCAAGAAAACAAAGATGGTCATTGGAGGTCTTGACCCACATGGGCTATCGTGCCACAGAGTTTAGTTTGTTTAGGGGTACCGTGAGCGCTGAATTTGTGTTTATGAATGATAACGACTGTCCTCCGCCTTTAAACATCATCAACGACAGTTTTCAATAGATGGGTGTCTCCCGTATGAAGTAGATAACATTCTCACCGGACTTGAATTAGATAGATCACGTCAGGGAGATGCTTGACAGATGAATCGCAGTCCATCAACCCCTTCCTGTTCCTGTACAACTGTGCCGGACTTCCGGAAAGCATGCTGGAGTGGAGTTTTGTCACAAGTGAAGCTCGATAATGTGCTCATCAGCATGCCTCGGCGTTGTATGGACTGTATTTCATAGCATGGAAGACATACGATGTGGCAACAACATACTGCTGTGTTTTTATTCTGGTGATATACTGTGTAAGTACTCCAGGGGAAGCTATAATAGTGGTTTTTATGCCTGGTATCATACATACAACATCTGTTTTATTTTTTCTCGTTAGTTAAATATATGGGCTTTGTGAATAAATCACATTTGTTTTGTTCCTGCATCGTTAGTTTCCAGTTCTGGCATTATCCTTATTTATGGACATGTGCTCATATCGTAGGCATGTGAGTGGAGTATTATAAAGATACCCCTTTTTCCAGTAACATTCTACGTTACTTTAAAACTTTAAAGTAAATAGAAATTCTGGGATTTTATTTACAATTTTAATGTTCCAGCGTATTACATATATTGAAGAATAAGATCATGAAATTTAGGAAGCAGTATTTTGATCACACCCGTGAAAGTTACTAATAAATGAGAAATTTTCCATAGGGGATTTTCTAAGCACTCGTGGTATATTTGCTTTCTGAAGGAGTTTCATATATTGTGCAAAGTATTCACACGTCGGGAAAGTAGAGGCACAAAATCCGTTTTTCCCACTCACCAGTAACTCACTTTGAATCCAGGAGCTTTTACTCAGCTGAAGAGTTTCCGCTATTCACCAGTGAATGGATTTGAATCCAAAAACTTTTACTCTGAAGGGCAGGAACTGTACTTGACATTCTTTCATTCTTCAATATTGGAAGACAGTAAGTTGGCCCCTGTTCTTTCCATAGCACTAATTCAACCTATAAGCTTAGTAATTGAATGGTTATTGCCACTTACGAATGTTACTATTCTAGAAGATTATCACTTATGAAGCTGCAGAAGTGTAGTCTAGACAGAATGTCACGTCCGTCATTTTCTATCCAATCAGAAACCTTAATGGTGAATCACACATTAAATATTCGCATGTCCTATAACTAGGATAATGAGGTAAATAAAATGGCGGCTTAATTGTCTTTTCTTTTCGAACTTTGACTATTTAATTACGATTTAAAATTACTAAAACTTCTTCTAGTATCTTAAAAACTTAAGCTTTCACATTAAAAATATACAACATCTATAATTGTATTTCCACTAGAAAAAAATAACAGATTTCTCAAAGTACAACATACCAATTTATTCTAAAAAAGGAATGTCGACTGCTACGATTTTATATTGATCATTATGAAATATTAAATACCCCATTAAGATTAGGTCTTATTCTAACTTCTAATAAGCAAAGATCTGTGCGAATCCATTTCCTCAACAAAAAATATATTGTTAATATTTCGAATTATGTCAGTTGGAATATCTAGTTGCTAGTTGTTACCATTTTGTGTAAGATATTATTATAAAATGGATAGAATAGTAGAATGAATTATAAAGTTGCATAAAATTAATCGATAAATAAGTGTTCTAATCTCCAACAAGGAAGAACTTATTACAGGAACACTTTCATATATATATATATATATATATATATATATATATATATATATATATATATATATATATATATATATATATATATATATAATTGCAATTAACCTTTCACCTTCCTCTTCTAGATTACATATTATTTTCAATAAAAGTGTTTCAGTTCTAGACATTTTTCGTTTCATTTTAAACACTCTCACTGCATTTAGAGAGAACATTTTTAATAAACGAGAGAAATCAAAGAATTTCATTTCCAGTAAATATTAAAGAATTCTTATTAAAATGCATAAAACTAAAACTAAATATATTCTGAAACACACATATTTTAACATTTTAATCTATTTAACATTGCTCTTTTATAATTTCATATAATCGAAAACATTTTTAGTTACGTTTTAATTAAAATAACATAAATTATATATAATTAATTTATTTTCATATATTAGACTTTCATTCCAATTAATGTATGTGATTCTAAATGAAATATAAAACATCACGAGTGCTACCGCTCGATAATCTCTACAACCATCTTAAACATTTCAGTTATTCTTCAGGCAGCTAAGAGCAGTTGAGTCATTGAAATATTGGTTGTTGGCTTGGAAACTGTAACTAAAATAACTTAAATCTGTTCATAAAATTTGCAATTGATGAACAGATTTAAGTTATTTTTGGGGATTAAATAAATTTCGAATTCTTTTGAAAGCCTAGATTTTACAACTTGTGGTTTATTCTTTGAATTTTGTTAAACTCCACTTTTTTTTTAAGAAACCATTCATAAATTTCGTTTCGAAATTTATCAGTGGTTTCTTAAAAAATATTTTAAAAATTAACAAAATAACGATTTTCTACAATCATCTTAAATAATTTTATTAATTTATGATTTTTCATTTTGTCATTTATCAATAGTTTCTATTTTGAGCTGTCATAGTACTAAAGGTTACATTTTGTAATTGTGGTGAGTTTTTTTTTTTTTTTTTTTTTTTTTTTTTTTTTTTTTAAATTTCGATTACTTTAAATCGATTAATTTTTTCAAACTAACAATTGACTAATAAAATTTGAAAAGGATTTCATTTCCCAAATCCTTTTGCTGAAGTCCTCATTCTGAAATTTAGGTTCGGCTTCTTTTTCCACTATGTTTATTTTCTATTCTAGGAATGAATAAACGTAAATATTTAAAGTCTAGTTTTATTAGAAGAAAAACAAAATTATTACTATACAAAACCCTTATAAGAACCATAGTAACATGTGCTGGTAAAACATGGTCGATGACTGAATACGACAAAAAAATTTTAGTCGTGTCTGAAAGGAAAATACTCCGAAGCATCCTGGGAGGAGTAAAGTGTCGAGATTTGTGGAGAAGAAGAACAAATTTGGAACTTTATACACTTTTCAAAGAACCTGGCATTATAAGAATGGAAGAGGGCCGAGCAATGAGAAAGATATTTGATGCTAAGCCATCTGGAACTCGGAAAAGAGGAAGACCAAGGATCCGGTGGATCGACAGCCTTGAAACGGATTTAAAGACTCTTAAGATCTAGAACTGGAGGAGCCAAGCATGGAATAGGGCAGCATGGAAATCTATCCTGCGGAAGGCCATGGCCTACCCTGGGCTGACGCGCTAATGAAGAAGAAGAAGGAATGAATATTTTTTTTTATATGATAGCCTATAAAATACACTCCTTTGCAAAATCTCCAAGACTAAATCAGCGGCTACTATAATTGCCACACTATCCAAATTTAACTTAAGTGGTAAACAACTACACGAAATCCCTGCGAGAAAAACATAATAAAAACAATGTCCCACTCTAAAAAATTACAAAGTAAAGCAACATTAAATAACAAAAAGCAGATAACATTCTTAAAAGAACTACTTTTATCAAAAATTCTTGATAAAAAAAAAAGAAAGAAGACGGTCCAACGGGTATAAAACTGAAAGAATTGCAGAACAAATAGCTATGTCCATGTTGAGACTTTTTTTTCCCTTGTTTTTGTACCTTTAGAACAAAAATTTGACTCCGTGCATCGGATATCCTATCGGCCTGAAGCTTTTAATGTCTACAGCATAAATTAACTTATAAAAGTATTTTTCGTAAGAGGTGGGCCGTGTGCAATGGAAGAAATCTCGAAAAACTCATAACTATCGACCCAATGAAGCAAAAGATTGTACTAATTAAGTTATGAGGCATATAGATTAGAACATTTTTTTCACCACGAAAGGCGTTGCAATGGGTGGAATTAATTTCCACTGACGCATAATTTTATGCTTTCTTACTAAGCATAAAGAGAAAATTGCGATGCGTTATTGTAATAATGGTACTATCCCTTCAGGTTTCTCTAGTGAGGTGGGGTCTTTTTTGGAACATATATATTCCTAACATTTTTGGAGGAATAGAGTAACAAAAATATCGGCATTTATATTATTTATTTTTAACGAAATTTATTATTTACTTTGCTTTTTGTTCGAAGCACTGTTTTGTACCACGAAATATTTCAGTTTGTAGATCAACTGAATCAAGACAAAAGCTTTATGAAACTGCAAATGCATTATCGGTGAATTGAAAACGCCAAAAATCACAATCGTAGCATCGCGAAAAGCAATTCATAAAATAAAAAAAAATACATTATTTTTTTATGAAAGTTTTAAAACACACTTTATACAATTTTTTAAAAAAAATATTGACCTTCTAAAGTGTGAGAGTATAGAGAAAAATGGAGAACCGATAACGTAAGTTGCTCATACAAAGCAGTAATGAAATGGGAGACGAGATTGGGAGTGACAGTAACTTCAACTGTAACTTCAAATCGTTATGATTTGAAATCAATGACGAACGATATAATAAATTTTTTACATTTTAAGCTTGTGGCTAAGATTGAAGTGATCGCGAGCCAAATAAAATATTAAAAGTACCTCGTGATTCCGAGAAGTATGACCCTCCCTGCGTTTAATCTGTTGCAGCATTGGCGGCTCGTTGCTTGTGCAAATTTGGCTTCAGTCATTGGTGGAGTCGGAGTCCTTCCATACCCCTGTGTATTTAACAGCGTTTTTTCTTTATTAGATTTGATATGTTGAACACTCTAAAATTTCTTTTTTAAAAAAAAAAAAAAAAAAAAAATGTAAATTGTGTTTTATAATAATATTGGCAGTTTGAAGTGGATTTCGGAACAATCGAAGCCCGGATTGATGCAAATTCCAAACGTAATGTTTAGCGAAAGGCATTTATTAATTATGTGCTTTCTTAATGTTATCGATCACACATCAGCCCTTTTGCTGCTGAAACTTTATATTTAAATAACGATGGAGTCTTTCGGATTTCATATTGGAATTTTTCATTGTATACCGAACATTATAAAGTGAGTCAAAGTGCAGATATCCTCTCGAAATGGAAGTTGCCCAAATAGCTTGTATGCAACCACAGCAATCTATGATCAAGCCAACACTCCCTTGGCCTGAGAGCGGGAGTTATGAGTCATCCAAAGAAGACCCGTTGAAATACTCACCGTCGCTGTTATTTTGGTAAAAAAAAAAATAAATAAATAAATTACACGCGCTTAATACCACCAAATATCTAGTTTTTATTTTATTTTATTTTTGTAAATTAAATAAAATATCATATTAAATTTAACAAACCTAAAGTTACTTTAATTTTTAAAAAAATAGCTTTTGATTTGGTAAAGTAACACTTTAAATTAACTTAATGAATTTGTTCGTTATTTAAAGACAAAATTTTATTTGATATTTATTTTTATGAAAAAATTTATATTTTAAAGTTTTTTTACTCTGTTATTTTTTACTAAAACAGTTATATAAAATTTATTATTAGAATTCTATGGTCCTAACTAGATCGAATTGCATCTTCCTCATTTTAAGACTAGAAGTGAATTACATTAAAATTGAAACACACCTTTAAGTTAAGTATATTTATAATTTGAAAAAAGTACCGATATTTTTGTATTGTAATTGAACACAATTGAAGAACATTGATGAGGAATATTAATTTAGTTTTATAAATAGAAATGAAAAACTATATATATATATATATATATATATATTAATAATAATATTGAATTACATGATTAAAAGTTTACTGATTTAAATCTCATTTCTTCGCATTAATGTATAAGATTTTTTAAAGGAAAACATATTATAATAACTATAAGAAAATTGTCTGTGTGTGCAAGAAAATATTAATATTAAAGACACAATATATAATTAACAACTTAATATTTTATTACATTACTTTAAAATAAACAAACTTTTAAATATATTTTATTTGCAGAAAATAATTTTAGATTTATTATTTAATTAATTTAATGAATTAGATCGTAATGTAGAAATAGAAGCATTTTACTGTTACAGATGAAAAACAATCTAAAATTTAACATTATAACAATTTTTTTTTTTAATTTGGAAACAAGTAAAAGTTTTAAAAAATGTAACAAAGAAAAGAACACAGCAGGCGCAGTCTTCATAACGAGCTTATGAAAGTTCTGGCGTTCCATTAGAATTTGCTTATTTTATTCCGTCTTTGAGAACCTCTGTGTAATTTTGGCATACAATTTGTTCTCGGGTCGCAGAGGCTGAATTGCAGATTTGGCATAAACTAGATGAAAAGATTTTATTTTAGGCGCGTTTTGCTAAGCAATCGTGGCTTGTTTGTAGTCTGAAGTTTCTCACAGCCTCTTTTCCGGATTTTTAACAAAACTTCTTCCCAAGCGTCTTAAGCCCAGGATTTACTGCTCACTTTGCCGCTTGGTCAAGTTTAAAAGTTTCCCTTAATTTCTTAAAAACATGCCTTTTTGAGTAAATCTAGAGAAAGTATAAACTTATGAGTAATCATTTTAATTAGAATG
Source organism: Latrodectus elegans (assembly GCA_030067965.1). NCBI lineage: Eukaryota > Metazoa > Arthropoda > Arachnida > Araneae > Theridiidae > Latrodectus > Latrodectus elegans. Next base: position 11,589,561 of record CM057819.1, on the reverse strand, counting down.
ATTGAAAATCAAAATAATTACATAAAAACTAATTTTTTTTAAAAAAAAGGGGTATTTAAGTGAGCTTTTATTTTAAAATGAGTCCGAATGATTAACTTTTGAATCAGGCATCATTTGCACTCCGATTCAATTTCTAAGCTTTGTGCATTCATGGCAAACGATGGAAAATTATTCTCCAAACATGGAAAAAAAAATTGTCCTTTGCAACGATGAACGGGAATGAGATTAAGTAAGCTTTCGGGATGGGAAACTTAATTATCAGTGGATGTAGCCTGGGAGAAATCTATATTTTTCGGATCGGTAGCCATGAACAATGTGGGAATATTTTTCTTCGATATTACCTAAACTCTTACTGTGTGTTTAATATTTGCTGGGATTGCGAGGAAAATGATCTCAATCTCCCTTGGGATTCGTATTTTGTGAATAGACACGTTCATTCCTGAAATAAGACTCAGGAAAGGAGTTGCCTTATATCCACTTTACTCTCTATGAGGATCTCGCTACAGAACTGCGGTCCTTTTCTCCTTTGTTTTGATAGATTCGGATTACGTGATGATGACGTCGTTGTCAGATGCTACTTAAGAGTAGTGAAAACATAAAGAGACATCTCTATTGTATAGATATAATAATTATATAGAGTATTTTTAATACAACAATTGTATAGGATTTGTTGAATTGCATAAAGATAATATATTATACAAGTTTTTATAGCGATTTGAGATTCATGATAAAACTGTGCAATTAGTTTCAAATTCGTTTTATAAATAAACTTTTCATTAAAAAAAAAAAAAAAAAAAAAAAAAAAAAAAACTATTCCATTCTAGGATGTCAATTCTAAATGACAACTGGTGTATTTTCATAAAATATAAATGAATAATTAAATTTACGTTACAAAATATCGAAAAAAGCTAGGCAGGAACAAAATTGTTTAACTATTGAAAATCTTAAATTAATATTATGATTTGTACCCCAAAATGATATTAAAACAAATAATTGATTAAAGCAAAAGTAATTCATTAAAGATTTGCTTCTATGCCGGCCAACTTGTCTAGTGGTCAGCGTGCCTGACTACGGATAGGGAAGTCCTGGGTTCGAATCCCGGTTTGGGCATGGATGTACTTTCTCTATCCTGTCTTTGTTCTTTCCTTGTGTGTGTGAATGAAGTATGAATGATGCCTACCCTATAAAAGGGTTCCTATGGCATATGTGATGGTGGCCCACCCCCTGTGGTGCACCCGGGACAACGCCTCGGCGGCTAAGAGGTCGCTGTTTCTGGCCGGTTCCTTGGGTATCAGGGAACAATAGATTAATAGACTCTGTTGCAGTTGTAACTGTCCACAATCTGCCATTGGGAAAAAAAAAAAGAGATTCGCTTCTATTTGTTATTTAAAAGAGCAAATTTACTCAGTTCTCTTGATACATTATGATGAAAGCATTTAAAATGCTCCATATTAGGAGATAAGGTGGTAGTAACTGTTGTTTCCGTGTAATATTACACCTCTGAGAAAGAAAGAAAAAAGTAATGTTAGTCTTCCACCCCCGACATTAGCCATTTACTTCGAAATTCGGATCAAATGAGATCTTTGCCGTGATAACTAACTTTATGCCTTTTAAAAAGTGAAGATTATCCTCGTCTGGAAAGAATTAAGGCCACATTTTTAGTACCTGAGTTTGACATTAACTTTCTAGTAAAGCTTCGACGTAAGATCAGTGAGAGAGAAAAAAATTTTGTTCTAAATGGAACGTATCGTCATTAAACAGAAATTACGAATTAATCTCCAGCATAGAACAATTGTTTCCGAATAGCCTAAATAAAGAAGCCTTTAGAAGTCTTAATCAAGTGAATCAAAACAATAAACTATTCGAGCATTCACTTAATTAGGGAGATTCCGCATAAAACCAACCATGAATTCGAAGAATTCTGATTACTTGTGATTATTGACCATTGAAAACGGATCGGAATTTGTTAATCTTCGAATTCATCGGAACATGAAACGATTAAAGATTGTAAAATTTTCATATTAGAAATTGTTTTTTTTATTTTTTATTATAAATATTTCGAATATTTGATAGGAAGTAACAAAGCATTCAAGTTCATAATTAGATACTTGCATCGGATCCCCGTAAATGAAATTTTCTGCTTATTTTCTGGAGGAAAATTGAAAATAAACATAAGTTATGATTCGTCTTGTGAAATAAGACTAGTAATCCTTGAAGAACTAAGCATTAATCATTTGGCTACAGAAATGAAGAGTAAGAGAAATTAGAACTGCGCATAAGTATAGATTTGTGGTTAAAAAAAAGAAAATCTATTTATGCATTCAATTTTCGTGGGTCCTAAAAAGTCTGCTAGAATGTATAGAAACTACTCAAAAAACCGCCACGTTTTCAGTCTTCAGTTGTCTTCTTCTCGATAGTAATAATATTTATTGTTTATTTAATTCGATTACCAAATTCTAAGTCATTACCAAATCCAACCCTCTCGTCATTTCGAATCACGATTATGCGCGAATGACACATACAATCAATGAGAAGTGCTGCTATGTTAATGATAAATTTTAAAATTCTTATTGACAGAGAAAGATTATCACATACACAAAAACAGCTGTGTACTTAATTATGGATTCAACTCTGTTTCACACTTCTTTATATTCTCGGTAATAATTTGAAAATTATACATTTAATTCGCTTTTTGCAATATTATTAAAGAGAGAATAGGTCTAAATGTTGATAGGTGTCTAACCGTTAGGCCATTTACCCCATTATTTTAACAAAATTAAGTTCACCCCTGATAGAACATTCAAAGTACACATAATTCTTAATTTTAAATAAGTCTCAACTTTTTGATAACCTAAGGTAAGTGCTCCCAAGTTGGTAGTACCTTGCATGGTATCACAATATTTATAGTAACAATGAGTAATGATATGATTCACTATTCTGATCCATTGGATTAGAACAGATTAATTAGATTTAATTCAATAGTAATACTTACAGTAACTTTTTTCCCTTTATTTGTACATATTATATCTATACATACATATATATACACATACACAGATATATATACATATACATACATACATATCTACACACATATATATACATACACACACACACACACACACACACACACACACATATATATATATATATATATACATATACATATACATATATATTCTTTTTTATTTTAAATATTTAAATCAATTCATTAGAGTTATATACAATAAAGTCAGGTTGTCCGTATATACAGTTCCCTTGTATACAAACAAACTCGATGTTCCTAATTGCTTTCCATTAAGTTATCCTATTGTTTTTTTCCCTTCCTTCTTCTTGGGCGTTGATTAGTGATTGGATAGTTAGAATGCGGTTTAATTCTGAGAACTGAACGTGGTCTATGGAAGTTAATTAAATGGTAGGGGTTATAATTTTCAATTTTTTGTATTTCAGTGTTGTTTGTATGATAGAGTTTATCATAGAACCTAAAAGCCAGGTATTTGATATTACGCGAAAGCTTTAAAACTCCCAGGTTTTTTTCTGATAAGATCATTTCTGAAATAATATTCCCCCCGATTTTGATATTAACCTAAGTAATTTATTTTGATGCCTTTCCAGTATCTTCATGTTCGTGTCCGCTGTTCCACCCCAAACTGGAGCAGCATACGTAATAATAGGGCGCAAATCGGCTTTATAAATGAGCAGATTATTCATCAAAGAGAGTTTTGATTTATGTGCAATAAGTGGGTACAATGTTGTTTTTGCTGCTATAAATTTGTTCTTAATTTTAGCTATATGAAGCTTCCAAGTAATCCTTTTATCGATAATTAGTCCCAAGTAATCCACCTTGGGTGTCCATGGAATTTCAATGCCTGCTATCTTAGTTCTAGGACATTGTGATAATTTTCTCGTGAAAAGGACTGTTTGGGATTTCGTTGCATTAATTTTGATTTTCCAGATTTTCAACCACTTTTCTACGGCCACTAAGTGTTGAGATAGGTTGTCGTGAATTTTTTGGTATTCCGAACTAGTGGATAGAACTGCAGTGTCATCCGCAAACAGGCATAATATAGTTTTTGGATGTTGTGGGATATCATTTACGTAAATATTAAATAAGAAGGGGCCCAGCAGTGATCCCTGAGGGACGCCTGCATGAATGGGCTTGTCCCTTGAAAAGTCATTACCTAGCTTAACAGCAAAAGTTCTACAAAATAAGTAATTGTTAATTAATTTGATTAAATAACAGGGAAATTTGAATTTAATAAGCTTAAAAATAAGGCCACAATGCCATACTCTGTTGAAGGCTTTATCAATATCGAGAAAGACTCCTCCTGTCGATTTTTTGTGTGCCAAACCAAGCGAAATGTTTTCCACAACTCTGAGTAGTTGGAGAGTAGTTGAAAGTTTCGGCCTGAATCCAAATTGCTGGGGGATGATGACATGATTTTGGTTATCAAATTCCAGTAGTTTTAATAGCACAAATTTTTCCGCTATTTTTGCCATCGTTGGCAGGAGTGAAATAGGCCTATAGTTAGTGGGAAGGGTTTTAGATTTTACCCGTTAGTGAATGGGGAAAATCTAATTATCACTGTTTTCTTCCAAGTAATTGGAAAATGCCCAATTTTCAGAACACTATTAATAATCGCTGTTAAATAACAAATTGCTCTTATCGGTATTTGTTTAATGGTTTTGTTATTAATTTTGTCATGTCCCGGACTTTTTTGTCTTTGAGATTTTGGATAACATCCTCAACTTCTGATGTCTCTATTTCATTTATCATGTTATGACTGCAATTAATATCCTGCAGAAATTCTTCGACTATACTATTTATATACAGGAATTGGGATTGGGAATGTCGTTATTCTTAAATTGCTGTTCAAGTGAATTTGCTATTAATTCAGGTTTTTCGCTATTAGTGATGGCGACGTTGGTGCCATCTATGAGTGACGGCAGGCACTCTTTCTTGGTATTCCTATTATTAGCCGCTCTCCAGAAGGAGCCGTCCTCCACATTCGAATTGGATAAATAGTTGTTCCATCGATTATGATTATGGGATGCAATCTCATTTTTGATTTTTCGTTTCAGGGCATTAATCTGATTTTTGATTGATGGATTTTTAAGCCTATTGTATTGCTTCCGCAATCTATTTCTCTTATTCCGCAATCTACTTCTCTTATTAAAGAAAGAATTAAATACATAAGTATTTTTAACTTAAAACTAAAACGCTAATTTAAGGCAACTGGAAGTTTAAAATACATTTTTATTTTGATTATTTAAAAATTTAAGCCTATATTTTCTTTATTTGGGAATACTTTAAAAAAAAATAATTTATATTATTTTATTTAAGGATAAGTGAAAAACTTGGGTATTTATCATTCAGCACATTTTTTAATTTCTAATTCAGTTAAGTGATTTTAATATTGTATATATGTAATATGCATATACTAAACATACTTAACTGAATGTAATCATAATTAAAGTAATAATCTTTACATAAAGAGAAATCAAAATTTTTACGGAGGTTCATAATTTCTAGAAAACCCAATTCAAGTTCTGTTTAACTAATAAAAATGTACGATACTTTAGGTTACGTGTGTTATGCTATCTTAAATTAAGGGATCGGTATTCTTTCTACGTTATAACGCAACCACTATTTAATTTCCGTCGTCGGCTTTTGTTGACAGATATAATTGTCACCATATCAACCTGAAACTTTTTACCGATCTAGTTCTCTAATGTTGTGATTCACTCCAAGCATGATGATTTTATTAGATCCGTTAAAACTCCGTGTTATTGGGGAGATTCAATTTGAAGGATGAGTGATGCATATTTTCTTATGAGTGATTTAAATATGGGAAGAACTGCGAAATTCATGCATAAAAATTTGATCTTCATTTCTAATATACTAGTGAGGACTCTGTGTAACAGAAGAATTAGTCCAAATATATCAAGTTGACTCTTTGGTAAGTCGGTGGATCTTCGTCTTGCAGTCTGAAAATTCCAGACCTGGCCACGGATATCATATTTAATGTGATAATAATCTTGTAAATGTATTTAAGCATTTTTTTAAATCAAAAGCTCAAATCATTTGTTGTTGTTGGCTTTTCCTCTTTTAAAATCTGACATTTGTCAGATCAACTCCACTAAATTGTTGACAGTTAGAAAGAATCAATGACTAGCAAGGGATGTGAGGATAAATCCTCCCGGTCCGATGCAATCCAGAATATGTTTCGGTGCAGCGAGGCTTCAAATCACTTATATATATATATATATATATATATATATATATATATATATATATATATATATATATATATATATATATATATATATATATATATATATATATATGGTCCTGGGTGTATTAAAACTTTAATAACTAAAAATTTTTTTTAACATACTTAAGTTTTCTTGCTTGACTTGGTGGAAGAGTTTTACGCTCCCAAGGCATAGATCTGAGGTTTGATCTTCTTTCTGAGCAAGATCAACTTAGCCTTTCATCCCTTCAGTGGGTCGATGAACTGAGAACCAAACATGCTTGGGAACTAAACACTGGTTATTTCACGTTAGGCTGACCATCTAATGGAGACATATGCTTCTCACTTCAAGACCTCTCGGTCAGGAAAACAGAGATGGGCTCTGTAGTTTTTGGTCCACATGGGCTGTCGTACCACAGAGTTTTGTTTAGTTTGAGTCCTCTTACTTTGAGGACCTCGGTTTCTATCAAGTATTGAACCTGCAACTTTTAACCATGAGTGCTTACGAATGCATCCGTAGATAGATTTCATCTTGCTTTGGAAACACATCGAAAGCACAAGATGAAATTTATTTTTCTATAATTTATTTATTTAGTCTTAATACTTTTGCCTTATTTATTTAATTGAATAAATTTGCACATTTATTAATTGGAATAAATTTGCACAATGAAAAGCTTTTATTATTCAGAAATGCACTGAGAGTCGTAAGTTAAAATCATACGAATCCCTCTGGGGACAATTATCTCGAATTACTTTGAAAAATGGAGAAAAAAACCGTTGAAATATGTGTCATCAAACAAAAAGAAAGCAACTCGATAAGCTCAAAAGTGTATCCTAAACAATAATGATTCAAACACTCGATTGGTATTAATTTTTGAGGATCTCTTAATATTGGCAGAAGCCAGATGCGAGAAGCCTTGGAGAAAAAGATCTACTTCTTCATCGAAAGCTGTAGTTAGCCAATAGAGTGATTCGTGTCTCAAAGCGATGAGAGGAGGTAGAGTTAACTGAGCGATTACCCGAAAGAAAACTTGACAACCAGAATTTTCAACGAAAAAACGTGTGAAAAGTTAATAAAGATATATTCAACTCGGTTATAAATGAAAACTTGAAGGAGGGTAGTTTTTAGAAGATTGTAGAGCTGTTTCGAATATTTTGAGTTTTAATTTGATTAATCATAAATATTAAATTAAAAACTAAGAAGAATTTCATTTGCATTAACAAAAATGTTGTTTAATTGTAATTAAAGCTTTAAAAAAAATAGGACAATTTTTATAATCTGCTTATATTTTTATTTACTGTACCTTTGTGCTGAGATTGTGATCCTCAGATTGGTAGGTGGTGAGTTCGATTTCAGTCACTTAAGCAACAGAAAGTGCATGCTGTATTTTTGCATCTACATGTGTTGGGGGTGAGCTTAGCAATTTTCTGGAGTTTCTTGCAAATCATGGTTAGGTCCTCCTAAATAAAACACATGGTTGTTAAAACATCTTTATTTTAGTTATCAATTTGTAAAGTTGTCTGCATTCAATTGTCAGATTTACTAATAGATGTCAGTTTTAAGCTCATTTTCTACTCATTGAATCACCAGTCTTTTCTGGGAATTCATTTATACCAATATTGTTTCTGTCTTTAAGCTAAATAACCCAATCCAATTATAATTAACATTTTATTTAGTTTTCTTGATGATTTGAAAGTGTTGTTCTTAACTAAAGGAAGAAATCTATTTCAAATTTTCAATAGCATTAAGGCATACAAAATTTTGTGGCAAAAGCACGAAGAAATATGAGTGACTTTTGGATCAAATAATGTTCAAAATTGTTACATTTGGGAAAGCAATAAATTTGTTGTCATTGATTCAGGATCTTGGAAAGCTATTTGACTTTGCAACAAACTTTTTAAAAGGCAATACATTTTCTGACCTTAGAATGAATTCTTAGGAAACCTGTTGATTTTTCAATAGACTTTTATGAGAGCAGTAAAGGCTTGCCCTTGCAGCAGTTTCTTGAGAGAGCAGAAACCTGTTTGATTTGACAGGGAGCCTTTGGAAAACAATAACTGATCTTCCATTTCAATACGTTCTTGGAAAACTGCTTGAATTTTCGATAGAATCTTTAAGAAACAATACTTGTCTTTGGAAAAAAACTCTTGAGAAATCAGTGAAATTCCTGACTTTAGTAGTAAACTTTTGGCAAGACCATGAATTGCTCGAACTTCAGATAGCAATAAAAATCCCTGCAATATTTTAATGTCTGAGTCCTTGAAATGAGTGCATGTGATAAAATGTCTATTTCACTATTCCATCTTTTGAAGGATAACCCAAGCTACTTTTCATTTGTCGAATGAAGACTTCTTAATGGCCATTTCAAGGCCAGTAAAAAGTACGAAAGCTCTGGATTAAATCTTTTATGTAAGAAATGTTTAGCAAACCCAACTCCCTTTGGAGCATGTGTTTAGCTGCCAAGCTATTATTACCACTCCCGACAAAAATATACTTTCAGGGTGCCCCCTGGCGAAAAGTGGCCTTTTTTTGCCAAGCCTGTTTTTGTACACATTTGAATAGTCAGGATGGCACTAATAACACTATAGACCAATCAGAAATAAATCAACATCGTTAAAAATATGGTGCTAAATTGGTGAGAAACTGAGGAGCACCCTAAAGTTTAGGTCACTCCAACTCCTTGCGAACTCGACTCAACACCATAGGATATTTCAATTTTATTCTAATATATCAAACATAGGGAACTGCAAAAGCGAAATCGGTGGCGACTGTTATTCGAATTTTCAAAGTTTATCGATTTTCTTAACGCTCCCATTTTCAATTCGTTTCAGGAGCCAGAAACTTATATTTTTCGTTCGATAGTAAAAAAATACTTGTTTTGAGCTTCCCTCAAATACATCAGGGCATGAACAATCGAATAGCATCCACGAAATTTTATCTTAATTTCACCACTTATCTTTTTAGAAAACTGGTAACATTTTACAAAAGCAGCCGGCCTTATGAGCTTTTTGTCCAAGCTGTTTCTAATATATACACATAGTTATGTACATAAATGAACTTTCTACTGATCATGTTTATATAATGTAATTAATTCCCGAAAGTAAATTCTAGGCTCATTTGTAAGCCCTTTCTTAATCTGTTGTTGCTTCAATAAATGCTACAGCTGAAAATGTGCAATTCACAAATTCTAAGACAGGGAAAATTGCTCTCTCATCAAAATCACAACTGAATATCAGCGCTAAGAAAAGATTGATCACTGTTTTGCTTAAATATTCCAACTATTCAGAGGTTGTTAACTAAACTGTGTATCCGGATGATGGCAAAAATTGCAAATTTGCATTGAAACTTGAGAGGTGGAAATTACTAGAATTCTTGCGACACAAGTCCTTCTTTCTGAATACTTTTATGGTAATCTAGTTCAACGAATTAATCTCAGTAAAAATTACTTTTAAGAGAAAAGAAATTGTAAATATTCTTTTTAATGTGCATGTTTATAAGCAAATTCAATGCCATTTTTACGAATTTCTTTCATTTATTTTATAAACTAACCAACCAAGCCCCCCAAATTTTGCGCACCCTAACTCTCAACGAAAAAATTCACTAGTTTTGTGAGAGGAAATATTTAAAAAGAATAACGCTGCTTATATATAATCTTTCTATGTCATATTTATAATTTACATCTGTTCTATTCAAAGTGGTGTTTTGAATTACGAAATAAGGGATCACTTATAAAAAAACTTGAAACAAATTCAATGAGAAGTTCAGAGCTTGGAAACTAAAATTTGTCATGAATTTATTGAATGCTCTTTTATCTTTGCTCTCCTCAGGGGATTTACCTTCTTTAGGTAAATACGGGTATCACAATCCCAAGGTACCCTAGTGATCTGTCCTCTTCTTTATTTTCTTCTCTACTCTACTCTTCTGCTTTTTCTTCCTTTTCTCCCTCATTGTGGTTGCCTCGTAAGAGGTTGAGGGCTCCCCTTGAGTAGCTTTCGCCGCTCTGTTGCTATTAGCTACTCTTGAGGACTAAATCACCCACGTGTTTGCCGTGCGTGGAGACCCGTGTCCCTGGAAAGGAGGATCCTGGTAATTGAGGCCTCCTGAGACCAACACATTGCTTTGGCCTCTGCTTCAGGTTAACGGGAGGTGTGTTGTGGTCCTCAGCACATCAATCGGCTTTATGGATCAAGCAATCGGTACATTTACTGGGTGACTCATTAAGGGTGGAGGCCACTTCAGGGATGCACTGTGAGCGAATAGGACCTGGCTAGCACTGGTGCAGCTGGTCTGCATCCCATTGTTGGACTCGGTGGTGGGTGGTGCCATCAGGTCCCGAATTCTCAATGTTTAATATGGAAACAAGCACTATTCTCTCCCACGGGAGCTCACATTGAATTTAATAAATGCAAGATTTTACATTGTCAAAGGGAAAGAGGGTACATTTGATAATGTATCCCCTTTCCTAATCCAAAAAGGTATCAGTGGCAATATTGGTGAAGTAAAGAGCATTCGTAAACTTCGTTCTGTTGATTTAATGGTAGAAGTTGCTTCAGATGCACAAGCAACTCTCATAAGCAACTTGAACATGCTTGCTAACCTTGAGATGTCAGTCCAACCTCTTATGAATCTTAACTTTTCGCGTGGTGTGGTATCCGCAAAGGATTTGCTAAATACCCCTACGGACGAGGTATTAGAAAATCTCAGAGATCAAAAGGTCTGTACCGTAAAACGCATTACAGTCAGACGGGATAGGCAGATTATAAATACTAAATATCTCGTACTAACATTTGCGACGCCAGATCTACCACAGCATATTAAAGCTGCGTGTATGCATCTATCCGTCAGGCCGTTTATTCCAAATCCTTTGCGTTGTTTCCATTGCCAAAGATTTGATCAATCCAAAGCAACTTGCAGGGGCAAACTGACTTGCGCTCGCTGTGCATCAGTTGGCCATGACAGCTCGTCTTGTACTGCAAAGGAGATGTGTGAAAACTGTAAAGGTGATCACCCCTCCTAATATAAAAGTTGTCCTATCTAGATACTGGAAAAGGAGATCACAACCACTAAAGTTAAGAATAATTGTTCATATCCCAAGACAAGACGTGCTGTTACAGCTCGTTCACCTTAAGCGGGAGTTAGCTATGCAACTGTTGCCAACAAGGTCACCAGGGCGGCTAGTACGCAAACGGATGCTCTTTCACTTCCAATAGTTAAATTACCCCCTGCATCTGTATAGAGGCCAAAATCAACCTCCACAAACAATACACCTAGAAAAGCTCATGTGGCTAAATCTAAAGCCCTAAAGGTTTTAAAACTAAAATCTGCAAAGAAGGGCAATTTTAGGCCCTCCATATCCACCCGTAAAGCCTTATCCCTGGAGCTGATGCTGTGTACATACCTCCCTCCAACGAAGATCTATCATTTGAGGAGATGTCAGATGACATGCCATCCAGCTCCGAGAAAGGAGCTTTTCAAAATAAATAATAACTTCCTTTGTTTCCTGAACTGCCACGGCTTACGTTACCATCATGATGACATCAAGTCTGTAATTTCAGCCCACAACCCCGCATGTGTTGCACTTCAGAAAACATTCCTGAAGTTCGGCAATAACTTTTCCATGCGTGGGTTTAAAAGCTTTAGAAAAGACTGTGGTGATGATACAGTGTCTGGAGGAGTTTGTATATTGACATCCAATAATTTTCCAGCACTGCTCAACCTTTGAATACTACACTACAGGCTGTAACTGTACGAATTCATACATCGTGCTTGTTAACAGTCTGTAGCTTGTATTTGCCACCACATGATGTCATCCGCCAAGAGGAACTCGATGGATTAATAGATCAGCTGCCAAAACCATTTTTGCTTTTAGATGACTTTAACGGACATAGTTCTTTGTGGGGAAGTGATGATATTAATTCTCGCGGTTGGCAGATAGAGCGGTTTATTTCAGACAATACTCTCTGTCTGCTTAATACCGACGGGAAGACATATTCACATGTACCCACTAGGAACATTTCACTCTCTCGATCTGTCTATTTGTTCACCATCTCTTTTGCCATTGTTAAATTTAAATCTAGGAAATGATCTGCACAATAACGATTATTTTCCTCTCGACATCTCCCAGACTGGAGGTAGTAGCGTAGGACAACGTCTACCTACTTACGTTTACAGTCGGGCAGATTAGACGTTATTTACACAATTGGCAGTAATTGATAATGAAATGGTTACGATCAATGATATTAATGATGCCATATGTAAAGTCACCGAAACAATTATTAATGCAGCTGATGCATCAATACCTAAGAGTTCCCCTATACCTCACAGGCATTGCAAACCTTGGTGGAATATAGAATGCCAAGAAGAATTTAAAAAACAAAGGAAGTTATGGGGTTTATTTAGGAAGTATCCCACAACGGAGAATCTTATCGCTTTTAACAGAGCAAAAGCAATAGCTCGCAGAGCTTGTCGTCGAAGTAAGAAAAAATCCTGATTTCGCTATATATCCTCAATTACAACTTCCACATCCAGTAAACAGTTTTGGAGAAAAGTGAAAGCAGCCAATGGAAAATCTAGAGAATTTTCCATTCCTATTTTGAAATCCAGAGCTGCTGTATACTCTTCTCCTAAAGACATTTCGTCCTCGGCGAAACCTTTGCTAGCGTCTCAAGTAACGACTTTTATAATCTTCGTTCTTAAGGACGAAGAGTCGTGCTGAGCGAACAGCAATTCGTTTCAGCCATGGACAAGCTTTGCCTTACAACTGTGAATTTCGAATGTTGGAATTGAAAAGAGCTTTACAGCAGGCCAATAATACCAGTCCAGGACCTGATGGAATCAGCTATCAAATGCTTCGAAATTTAAGTCCAGATTCCCTTTTGAACTTTTGTTTTTGTTCAATAGGATCTGGATTGAAAACAAATTTCCATCATTTTAGAATGAAGAAATAGTGATTCCAATTCTTAAGACTGGTAAGGATCTTTCTATTCCTTCACATTGTCGACCAATAGCTTTGAAGAGTTGCTTGTGTAAGACTCTCTAACGTATGGTCAACGCCCGTCTTGTATATACCTTAGAAATAGATAAATGTATTCATATCAATCAGAATGGCTTCCGTGAAAGAAGATCCACACTTGATAATATTACTCATCTTGAAACGCAGATCCTCAATGCTTTTGTGTGGAGAAATCATCTGGTTTCCATTTTCTTTGACATAGAAAGGGCTTACAACCGCACGTGGTGTCATGGAATTCTCCGTAGGATGTATGATTTTGGATTTAGGTGTAATTTACCTATATTTGTACAAAACTTTCCCGAGGTTTTAAAGTTCGTATTGGAACGTTTGTGTCCAGTACTTTTAACCAACCTGAAGGTGTTCCTCAGGGAAGTATTTTAAGTGTCACCCATTTTAATCTTCATATCAGTTGTATTCTTCATCAGCTTTCATCTTCTGTACATGGTACTTCATTGAATTTCGTACCTGAAGATATTGATGTATATGGATGGATATTGATGATCTGCAAATATCGTGTGAAAAGTCTAGCATGAATTTAATTGAGAGACAATTATAAACATCTGTTGATAAAATTGCTGCATGGTGTGGTGAGAATGGCCACACACTATCTCCTAGCAAGAGCAATTGTGTCCATTTTTGTAGGGAAACTAGCCTCCACAATGATCCCGTTATTCGCATAAACAACACACCTATACCAATGGTCAGTGAGGTAAAATTCCTCGGAGTGATATTTGACCGTAAATTAAACTTTCTTCCGTATATATTATATCTGCGGAAGAAGTGCGAGAGATCGCTCAGTATCCTCAAGGTGCTTTCAAATACATCTTGGGGTGCTGATCGCACGTCACTCCTCCGAGTTTACCAATCATTAATTTTATCCCGCATAGACTACGGTTGTGTTGCTTACGGATTCGCTAGGTCTTCTGTTTTACGCAGACTGGACTCTGTCCATCATTCTGCTCTGAGAATATGTTCAGGCGCATTCCGCACATCACCCGTCCAGAGTCTTTATGCAATATAGCACCAATCGCCTTTAGACCTGAGGCGAATGCAGCAGTCTCGCAATTATTAGGCTAAGATCATGTCGACACCTAATCATCTGATACGTTCCATGGTTCCAAATACCTCTCTTATGAAATTATGTGATGCTCTTCCAATGAGGATCCCACCGTTTCACACACGAGCCAAATCCCATATGTGGCACACAGACCTAAGTGATATTCGAATAGAGAGCATTGACGCATTTGCTCATCCACCTTGGTATGATCCAACAAATACTTTCATCAATACCTTTGCTCACTACAGAAAACTTGACACAACACCTATTGTTTTTCAACAGCTATATTCTTCTCATCCATGTCAGCATCAATCATACAAACCTGTATTTACAGATGGTTCTAAAACAGCAGGAAATGTGAGCTGTGGAGTTTTTTTTATCAATAATGCAGCTTTTAGTTACAGGCTACACTCATCCTGCTCCATCTTTACTGCTGAAGCAACCGCTGTCTGCTACGCGTTTCAGCACGTGAATACAGATGATTGGCATGAATTTTGTATTTACACTGACAGCATGAGTATTATTGAAGCTTTGAGAAATAATAGTTTTATATGTCATCCTGTTGTGATGAGAATTTTTGGAGCATTGGACTCCATTGCTGGCAAGGGATACAAAATAATATTTTGTTGGATACCAAGTCACGTATATTTTAATGGAAACGAGAGAGTGGATGCAGATGCAAAGGCTCCTGAAGATCCAGTTTTACCATCGGTTCGGCTCTCAGATGTAAGAAAAAGCTTAAAAAGATTTATTTATTCCCTTTAGGAAGAATCATGGAACGTGCATGTCGGAAATAAACTCCATACATACCATTTTCTCATCCCTCACCTCATTATCTGTTTTACCGTTACGAAGTGCAGATGTTAGATTGACTCGCCTTCGTATCGGACACACACGTTTCCCACACAGACATTTGTTTCTAAGTGAACTAAATCCATGGTGTGAAACGTGTGATGAACCATTCACTGTACATAATATTTTAATTTCATGTCCATATTTTAACCAATATCATTTACTCTTTTTCAATTGTGATATTTTAACTTTGTGGGATTTGCTTGGGTAACCACCCAACAATAACCTATTTGCTATTTTGAGGGCAATATGTTTTTTACATAATATTTAATTTCTGTGTGTTGTAAATTTTTAATTTATATATACTTTTGATTTTTTCCTTTTATATTTTATAATTGGATTTTAATATAAATGTATACCCTTAATTTTGTGTTTTAAAGTTTTAATGTTGCTTGGGTTTTTAAAAAAATAGATAAAAAGTAATATAATATATCTTTTTCAAAATCTTATTCTTGGTGCAGTATGATCTCTTTTGGACTTTTCACTTTTGCTCCATAAAACCCAATCAACCAACCAACTTTTATCTTTGCTTCAAATCGGCAACTTCTCGGCAAAAGCGTAAGCACACACGTTGCAATAAACAAAAGCAATAATTTTTGAAAAATTGAAATAAAATACTAAATATCGTGTTTTTTTAAAATTTGCTGCAGAAGTAAAAAAAGAAGGGGAATGATTAATTTTCTTTTTAATTTTCAGCAGGGTACCCGTAGATGATCATTTTAAAAGAAAGAAAAAGAACATGTCTTCGTTCTTGAAGCGGTAAAATTTCCATATATTACGTAGTATAACTTATTAAATGGTGTCATAAGCAGCATTACAATGAGTTCAACTCAGTGTTATTAAGGCTTAAATCAATAACGAACCATCATTTATAAATGAAGCAGCTTTTATTTCATGTGAGTCAAAAATCAACTTTCCGATCTGAGCTTTACTCCATTCCGTTCTCAATTCGACTTCGGGTGAAACAAATCGGCGGACAAACAGGATTTTATTTGGAGGGAGAACAATTTATTCATATTTGTTTTCCACATTCGCATCCTTGTAAGCGACAGTTTTCCCATCTTCAGAAAGCTTTCAATAACATCATTTGTTAGAAGCAAAATCATGAATTACGTTAACTCTCAGTTTTTGACCACTAAATTACATGTCTTCACGGTCTGAAGAGCTTCTTCAAAGGTTAGTAGAGTAAGGCGCTGCCGGGGGTAGGCCGAATATTTTCGAATTCGTTATCTCCACTCCGGTGACAACGACGGAAGCGACAAATGACATTTTTTTCTGACACAAAAATACATGGATGTTACAGGAAGATTAATTGCATAAGAGGTAGGAATTCGGCTGCGTGTTGCTGAAGACAGTGATGGATCTGTTTGCTTCTTCAGAGTGTGACCAATAACAGCCAGCGGTACCTCTGCGTGCGGGAAATTTTCCTTGCGCTCCTGCTAAGCCGACAGGTGGTACATTTTAGAAAAAGCAAATTGTCTATGGCCAGAATTCGCTTAGTGAGAAAGAAAATATACACAAAAATATTCCAAATCAGCAGATATATTATAAATTGTAACAAATGAACAATTAAATTTGTAATTGTAAATTTATTAGTAAATTTTATATGGACTCACTGCGGAAATTCCTTCGATTCCTGAGCAAACAGGTGATTGTCGGTGGGCTTCTGTTAGCACATCTGTCAAAGTGAGGGCTTGGAAATTTTCTAGGTTGTTTCCTTGAAACCTGAATGAATGTGTCTCAATACTTATGAAAATTCCACTCTGAAGAGTAACATGTGATGGATATTTAAATGCCTTACAATGGCTTTCATCTGTTAGGCTATCTTTCCAGCACTGTTATTGCACCAGCATGCTTCCCTGTACTTAGCCCTGAGTTCGGCTCTACCTCTTAGATGGAAGCAGTCGCATGGAATCTTCGTGATTTTGAAGCAGGGACCCAGCAGAAGACCCACGATGCTTGGCTTGAAGCCCTTAGAGGTATCATTTCACTTGGAGGACATTGCGACCACGATCTATTGAATGTGTCGAGTGGTTTTTTGAAAATACGACAGACATTTATTTCTCGGGAATCAAACTCACTACCTTTCGACAATCAGAAAATAACGTTCTAACTAACCTACCACTACTACGTATCTTTCCAACGTATCAAATACAATCGATAATCGATTCTTATTAAATCTTGATATACAAACTCATCGTGGCCTTCGGGTGAGATTACGCACTTTGTAGGTTCAAAGGCTTGAATCGTAACTATTGCTGGAAGGCACTCGATGGTCTTCTATGACCGCCGGTATGGACTAAGCGTCCGTCAAGCAGAGATTAGTTGTTTCCTCCCTTGGACTCCAATGCATGAAATGTCAACTCTAAAGGACACACGGGGATACTTACAACAGAAGTTAATTGTTAGGCTACCCACGACTCCTTTATGTCTTGAACCAAAGAACACTTGTTTTGCATGCGGACGAATATTTTAAGTTGCTCTACAGCACTTAGGACAGTACTCGAAATTTGAACAAATTACTTTGCAGGTAAAACGGGGACAGCTGTAAAATTTAATTAATAAATTGGTAAAACTGGGCAAAAGATAAAAATCTATTGATGTTATATGAAATGCAAAGGTAAGTGAAAAAAATCTAAGGTTGTAAAATACAATTAGATGATATTATATTAAATAAATAATGTACGAAGCATCAACCAAATACACAAGCACCGAAACATTCTTTCGAGAAAAAGCAAATTGAAGTCGATTAGATTAGAAAAAAACAGAATAAGTAGCGAATAGAATAATAATTAAATACTATTTTAAAATATTTAAATGCTTCTCGCACGTTTCCTTCAGGGAAGACGTTTCTTAGAACGTGAGCAATACTCATGCATTCCAAAGGAGGAAACCATGAAAACCCAAGCGTATAATATTTGATTGTGACTCCTTTTAACGGATAACTCATCAAATGAATCCCACAAGAATTCTCAAATGTGGTGGGCTGAAAATATAGGAAAACTCCCAAGCACCCACCGAAAGAGAGGTGCATGCAGAATAAAAGAAATTCAATATCTACTTCTAAAGTGTGACTGGGATAGAACCTTGGACCTTCACCTCAGAGAAGTTTGATCTTTTCATTAACCAAATCGCTTCAGTTGGTGAGCAATTTGACACTATCAAAATTCTTTGTATACCGAATTGTCAGTAGTGTTGTAATAGAGGGGGGAAAACGTTTTATTTTCGGAAAAATAAAACCGTTTTTTTCCTTTATGAATTTTAAAAATTATCGGGAAATTTGAAAGTTTTCGAGAACTTTGAAATTTTTCCTTAATTTAATTTTTTAAATGATAGATACTTTTTTAAATAAATAAAAATTCGTTTATTTTAGGATTTTTTCTACTACTTACGTTAATAACAAGCTTTCTAGGGGAAAAAAACCACTTTTGCTTTAATAACCAATTTAGAAAAAAACTCTAAATTTGAAATTTAGAAATTAATGCTGAGGAAATATTTTTTTCTGTACGAATTTATAAATTTATAACGACATAAACATGGAAAATATCAATATTTATTCTGACAGTTCTGAAAAATATATCTCGTGATATATTTTATTAAATATTAATTCTCTATTTTTATAATTTTTAACAAGTATTTTGGCTTTTCTCAGTACGAGAAATATTAGTAATCCTTCGAATTAGAAGATACTTCGTACAGATATTTTTTTACGTATTTATGCAATATATTTCCTTTTTCTTTATATATGTAAAGCAAGACAATCCAGTTAATGATATATGACAGGTTATGTTTATTCCCTCAAAAATTCTCAACGTTCTTCAAAATTCCCGTGGTTGAAAATTACGGGGAATTTTACTTCTCCAATGATTAGTACCATGATTTCTGATATCTGACAAACAATTGAAGAGAATTCGACAATGAGATTTAAAGGAAATATCGAGACAAATGTGAAATTTCAAATGACTTTGTAACAAATTTTAAGAATGAATGAAAAACACTATTACAATTTTGAATAAACTTCATTTCTTACTATAAAAATGATAATCTCTTTCTTACATTCCATTAAAAATGGTTTATCTGCTCATTTTTTTTAATATTTTGCATAGACACTATAACTAATATTTTGAATTAAGTGTCAAGCTATCGTCATCGCGTGAGAGAATACCGCATAAAAGAGTAAATTGAAACCTTCCCTATAAAAAGCATTTCATTTATTGAGTATGAAAGTCTATTTATTGATTCAAGGGCCATTAGAACAATATGAGTGATATCGTGTCTACAAGCCATTTCGAAACAACTTTTCCCACGTGTGTCGAATGGGGAGAGTCAAAATTGATTCAAACAAAAGGAATCATAGATAGTTTAATAAAATGTTTGAAATTTATCGGAATTTTACAGCAGCGGAGGCATTTTAGGTCGATTATCTTCAGTCGCGATCTCATGTCAAACCTTTTGAAGATGTGACGTAGCGCTTGAGTGCTCTTCCGTCACAAACGATCCACATGTAGGGTTATATCAGATGATTTAGAGCCTTTTTTG
The DNA here is from genome assembly GCA_030067965.1 of Latrodectus elegans. NCBI lineage: Eukaryota > Metazoa > Arthropoda > Arachnida > Araneae > Theridiidae > Latrodectus > Latrodectus elegans. The sequence goes on along the minus strand of CM057819.1, from coordinate 11,569,846 downwards.
TGCTCCATAGCGCAGTTTTAAATATTCCGTGAAATAAAAATTTTGGTAATCAATTATCTGACAGAACGGAAATTTTTGCAGTATATTTATGACAATATGTCACTTTTTATCATTTCATTAAAATAATACCGTAGAACTCCGATTATTCAAATCAACTGGGACCGAATTCCATTTGGATAATCAAAAAATTCGGTTAATTGAATTTTTTCGAAAAAGAGTCTATTTTAATTATGCTGAAAATGAGATAAAAGTGACATAAAATAGCTTTTAATTAATTAAATGACAATGTAACTCTGAATATTTTGCTAAGGTACTTACAAGTGCTTGTACATTAAAAAAGTACGTTCATTTACTGCTGTACATTAATAAAGTATGCATGTACAGTGCTGTAAATAAAAGACATTTCTTGTTTAACATCTCTGTCAGAAGGAGCTGTTTCACTGCTTTCCTATGTTTGCTGTGGGCAATGATAGGGAGGCTCTGAGTTGCTGTAGCTCTATGGGTAAGGGACGTGTCCAATGTTAATATGTGATATCCAAACTCAATCCGCTGATGTGGCGTGGATGTGGAGAGGAGGCTGCCAGCTCAAGTGTGACCTCGTTACCTGATCGAGTTTCGGAATTACAAGGCGTTTGGTGATGGGGAGGAGTCCAAACCCGTTAATCTAAAGGTACTGTCTGAGGCTCGCCTGCATAGCTATATATGTTTACTTTATTAAATTTCCGAGCAGCCAAGTCGAAAATCAGTTTGACAGTGAGAATTTGTAAGGGGTCAGATTCAGGCTGATGCTCTATCCATTTCAAAGCAGGTTCAAAGTCGATAAATGCTTCACTAGCTGATGGTCTCGTGTCTGCTTCAACTTGGACTTTGAATTTTTAATCGACATTTTTACCATCACTTGGAATTTGAAATCCAGGGTCTGACTATTCTCTTTATATCTTCAGGACTAATTTTTAAACGTCTAGTAATTTTCAAAAAAATGTTTTTGAATTCTTCAAATGATATGTCTCCCTCATTCTCATCTTCTCTTATCTTTCCTTTCATTGAGCTTTTTCTCATTTTTCCTTCTTTTACTAAATCTAATTTATTATTCTGAAACTCTGAAAGCGATTCTTATAACCAACGATTTGGATTATTATCATGATAAAAAAAAATCCTCTCTGGAAACAGCAAAAATGTGTCAAACTAGCTTAGTCCATCAAATCTGTAGTTAGAGGAATCAAGATGAATGGAAAGGATCAGCTTCAATTGGCCAAAAAAGGCCTGGGACACCATAAAGAAAAGACTTACTTTTAGTCCCGAGTGCTTGACTATATTAGTTGCTCATACATATATAGTGGCTTAGGCAAGCCAGCCTCGGACTGTACTTTAAGGTTAACGAATTTGGAATACTCCCCCATCACCAAGTGATTCTTCATTTTGAGCCACGATCTTGTGATGAGGTAACACCTGAGCTATTACATCCCTCATATCACGCAAAACTGAACTGCAAGAACATTGGATAGCATATACTGATGTGAATGCGTTCAACTCATGGAGCTCCAGCAACCAAGTCAGGGAGAACGGCATAATGGAATGGCCTTCACATCTAAGTTGACCATGCACTGCCAACGCTCTTCGCTCATTCCCCCTTAAGAACACTCTCCAGCAAATCTCGTTCTTCTTAAATCAGAGCTCTCTTTCAACCAGAGGGAGAAAATCTTTCTGGCGACACTGGTGCAAGGCCAACATATTTTTTAGTTTGCTTGGATTTTAAAAAAGGACGAGGTCTTTTTGAAACCTTCATTATTTTCCAACTTTTTGTATATTTTTGGAGCCATGGAGATTCTGTAACTTAGCTAGACAATCAAAGATCAGTGATAACAACAACAGTTCAAAAAAGCGCAGTTTTGTTTCACTTTTTGTATTGAAACTCAGATTCCAGTTGGTTCCTTGATGACAACTAAAAGCAATAGTTTTTTTTACCTTCCTTACAGGGATTATAATATTTGAACTCGATTTCATTTGCATGTTGGAATCCTTATTTATCTGGCAACCCAGGTTTATTATGTCATAGTGATGGAGATCTATAAAAATTATATAGAATATTCTATTTCGGCAACCCTTGTATTTACATCATCGAGAGACGTCACAGTACGTCATCTTCGCAACATTTCTTCAACGCCAAAAAATTCAGAATTTGGTATTTTGGATTATAGGGCAGCTGTGCTATTTGTTTATTACTTCTTTCATTATTTGCAAATTGAACAAGGACCTACTATTTTAAATTGGAATCCAAACTAGGATATAAACCCGAGGTAAGAATCAAACTCACGAATTATTAAGCTAAGAGTCAGAATGTTAACTATCCCCCTACTAGTTATGTGAATGAGCATATTTCTTTAAGAAATTGATAAATTAGTTGTTGTTAACTGAAGCTTTTTGTAAATTCATTGCTCTGTAATTAAACTTTGCACGCGGAGTTAATTCAACAGAAACTGAAAGATTTAATGAGAAATGGGAAACATTATCTATGAAATAAAGTGGGTAATAGAACCCAAGAAGTGTTAAACTAACGAGCAAAATGTCAATAATTCTCTTGTTAGTTCTATAAATGAGACAATTTGTTTAGACTCTAAACATTAGTTGTTTGATTATTAATATATTTTCATTTTTTGCACATGAAGATAATTCAACAGGTGCCTTAAAGTCCTAAAATGAAATCCACATGTATCCACATTTGAATTTTGAACCCTCGAACATTTAAACTGAATATTAGAGTCCTAATCACATTCCTTCCAAATCTGCGACTTAGGGAAAAAGATGAAAACATTCTCATGGATGAAATTAAGTTAAGGTATTAAAAAATATGATCACATGTAACTAAGACGTATTTATTAGAATTTTTATATTTTTTCGGTTGAAACTGTGACCGTGGAGAAAGAAACCCTAAGCATGAATTTGCCATAAATCCCGATGGATGAGTAAGTTAACATTTACATGTTTCTATGATTTTACCCCAGAAAGTCCACCGAACGTTAACTTGTACAGTTTCTACAACAATCGTAAATCATCTTTCCATACGATTACAGAATAACAATGCACAGGAAATCACCACAAAGAATTCAGGTGCATTGATTGTAATTGCTGAATATGGGTATGGCAACGATTACCTTCAGAATCGAAAATTCTCATTTTCTGAACGAAGAATCAATCATCTTTAATTTGAAGAGTCACACTGCCACGAAGCTCGAGGGAATGGAACGGATCGGAATAAACCGACTCAAAAGATTAAAATTCGTTTTCGAGGTCAAAAATGAAGAGTCGGAAAAGGACATGGAACAGATCCTGTTTTATCTTGCTAATCTCATGATGTAACAGCAGGCAGTTAATCGGCATTTGCTTCCATAACTGATGCCACTTAATCGCGCTAAATGGTGAAAAATGTATTTGTTTACTGTATTTTTTTTTTTTTTTTTTTTTTTTTGCAATGGCAATGGGTGGGATAAATATGCAATCAGATCTTTAGCCGTCTTAACCCTTGGTTTTTTTCCCATAAAGTGATTAAGAGTTTAACTTAAATGAGTTATTGAAAGTTATAGAAATTCTTTGCACATAGGTTATGATAAATATTTAAGTAGTGTAAGAACAAAACAGTGAATTATTCGATGTTGAAACTCGCAGAACGACACTTTTCGAGCAATGAAGGGTAATTTTGTTATTATTTAGTACCAAATTCATATTAAAATAATGTTCGGAAAATAGATTAAGCAATTATAAATTCATTGTATGTGAAAATTTAATTTTAAATTACATTTAACTAAGAACCATGTGGAAGTCAGTAATCTGGAAGAAATATTAACAATGGTTTTTCTTTTTCAATTATGCTTTTTTTTAATTTTGTATTTTTAAATGGTTGTATGTATAAAATTTGGATTATTTTCTCACAATTTAAAAGCTAATTCACTGTTATTTGGATATTATAATTTTGTTAAGTTGTTTAATTTGTAATTTAAATTTCTGAAAGTTATTTTCTAGATAATTTCTTTTTAATTTCAAGCACATGGGGAAAGTTGATTCGGTAAGTATTTTTATTGTATGTTATTCTATTTACTTTGCTTTTTTATAAAGTAAAATATCTATAATTAAGTATAGTGTAGAAATATGTGAGATAAGTTTCTTGTTAAATTATATTATTCAATTAATTAAAACTAGAATAAAGAGCACAGGTGCCATATAATCCATGACGACAAATTCTGAGATTGGCAATTTTTTGGCGGATTTTCTTTTGCATCTGGCAACATAGTTTTTGTTATGTCATACATATGAAGACCTATAAGAATTATGCAGAAAATTCTATTTTGGTAACCCTAGAATATACGTAATCGCGCACGTCATGATACGTCATTTTGGCAACATTTCTTTATTGTCAAAAAAATTCAGAATTTGGCGTCATGGATTATTCGGAACATGTGCCGAATAAAGTGTTGTTTTTAGAGGGACTCCAGTGGCCGGTCCATTAGAAACCAAAATTTTCATAAAAATGTATGTTATTGATTTAGATTTATAGTTCAGTTGATAATACCTGCTTGATTTTGTTATATACGGTGTAATTTTTTTTGTTTGTAATCTTTTAATTAATTAAAAGAAAGTTAAAAAATTGATTGCTATTATATTTTGTTGATAGATTACGAACAACAGTATTGACTGTTAGGGATTAATATTTGCTTTTTAATATGTAAATAATTTTAAATATGTGCTGTTAAGTTTGTAGCGTTTAGTTTTGTACTTCTTTAGTAAGCAAATATAAAAAAATTATTCCAGTTTTGAGGTAAAATTTTACAGTACAGTCACCCTTAACGAAATTTTCCAAAAGTTAACAAGAAATGTAGATTAATAGATTTCAAACATCAATGGTAAAATAATAAAGTTGATATGTTAAATTATCCATAAAATTTTTTGAGTAAATTTCATATTAATGAATTTAAATCGGTAAATATTCATGAGAAATTAATGACAAATAGGGTTGCCAAAATACTAGTTTGCCGGGTTTCCAGTAAAAATGTTAGCCAAATTTCACGCCAAAAAAACGCGCTAAGCGTGACCGTACAGTAAATCTGATCCAGTTTTGAAATCGGAAATAATGCGGGATTGCATAGTTAAAAGTTGGCGATGTTGAGCGATCAAGATTTTGAAAACTAGGACTTTACTGGGACTTACTGTTGATCTATCAAGATTCAGTTTATTAAAGAGTTTAAGACATTTACATTTGGAAATCTTGTACATTGGTGTCCTTTTTGAAAATAAGTCATACATAAAAGATTAAACTATTCAATGGTAAAATGGCTAAAATGCAATAACCCACCGAATCTCGCCAAACCAACAAATATAGATCACACATTATCACCATCGCTGATGTCGCCTAACATCACTAATACCGCCAAAACCACCGTGTTACATGCACTATGATTAAACCAGAAGCTTTTGAATAATAACTCCCAATGCTTATTACATTTCAGTAATAAATATGGTTAATCTACTGTAATCCAGATGTGTTGATGATTAGTTGCTTACATTTGGCAACATGAGCATTCACGTCACAAAAGAAAATAGTCGCCGAATTTAAAATGTCTGGACACAAATGGAAAATAAGATAAATAATATGCACTAACTTTTCTTGACTGGCATTGGAAATTGTAAAAATAGTTTTTATTTAAAAATAAATTTTGAAAAGAGCACTCAATATTTTAAATAAAAATTCCATACTTTGATCTCACAATCATTTGCAATCAATCTCATCGCGAAACAAGATGTGGTAAAGCTTGAAATGTGAAAAAAAGCTTGATTTTAAAAATATTAAATGGCTAATTAACAAATAGGATTGTTCGACTCCATACAAATTACGGTTCAGCTGGAAAAGTGGAGATGTGTTCCCCATTATATTAGCCTATGGCGCAAGACAACAGCAACAGCAAATAGATTTATAAACTTAATCATATTCTTTTCTCTATAAAATGATTAAAATTTCATTGAGATATAGTTAATTCTTTCTCCAAATGTTTTTTCGTAATTTTCTTTCTTTAAGAGTGCTAATATTTAAAGGAATCTTTTCCAATATTCTTAGCTGCTGCTGCTTTCAAGTACACAGAGAGTAATTGTGAAGAACTGGCTCAAATGTTTGGAAAACATTTAGCTCTGCTGCTGACTGGGATGGCAGAAAGTTACGAAAATCTGGTATTTCAAATGAATTTGAAGGTTGATTATTAATTTTCATTCCTGTTTAATAAATATTTAACAAGCAATAATTTGCATTGTTTTAAGTTTAACAAATACTCAAAACATTATAGTTTGCTTTTTATTATTCATTTTTAATGCAGGGAAAGAAGTAAAATTAAGTGTGTTTTCTCAGACCAAATTAATTTTAAATGCATGAAAAAATTATACATTTTTTAGAAAATACCAAGATGAAAAGAAATCAAAGAACAGCTGCAGTCTACTCCATCAAGCCAAATTCAAAATATTTTTGGCGACAAAAAAATGTTGCCAAGCTTAAGAATTGTGAAATCTTGCGATGACTTAAATACTAGGGTTGCCAAAATAGAATTTTTTAAATAATTCTTATAGGTTTTCATTTCTATAACGTAATTACCAGGTTGTAAAAGCTAATTGCCAGATAAACAAGAAAATCCTCAAAAAAAAAAAAAAAATCACTATGCTGGATTATACAGCAGCTGTGCCGAAATCAATAACATGCATTACAAATAATGTAAGTATAAATTTTCACTACAGTTTTAATAAATCTAATGAAATTATTTGATAAATATTTTTCTTTTATTTCTAATGGCAGATTATGAACAGTTACAGCAAAAAATCAGAATAAAGATAAAAAAACATAGAACATAAGAAACAAAGAAAATTTCAACAAAAAGTGAGTCTTAACAAAAAATTTAAATCGTCTTTGTCGACTTAAACTAACTATAAAGTGAATGTGTTTTGTCTTGTCTTTTTCGTTTTGCTTTTTAATCTGTTCTATTGAATAAATGGAAAACGACTTTTGAAACTAATGTTTCGGTTTTTATGTAATAAATTGTTTCATCAACAAAATAAACTTCGACGATATTTTTAATTTTAATTCCAACGAGTTAAAGTCGCTACTTGATATGGGTGTCATATCTAAATTGATTCGACAATTGTTAAGGGCACTTGGCTCAAAGCGATTCAAAACGACTTCTGGAATATGGTTTCGGATAATCGTAACAAACAATGTTTTATGCACAAAATGTTCATCAAATCAAAAATAAAAAGAGAGAATTAGAGGAGCTTCAACAAATTTCAAGAGAACGTGAAATGACACCAGACATGTTAGTAAGCCGGGCACAAGGGAAGTCGGTGAGCCGAAGAGCCAGGCAAGAAAACTTGAATCTATCAAAAGCCAAACTAGGAAAGATAACAATTTCAGGAAATTTTGGAAACAATATAGCTAAAGATTTGAAAATTTGAATGCTAATTATTTAGAACAACAGGTAATTGAGAACATTTACAAATGGAATAAAGTGATTTAGCTATAATCTCAACTGGAACGAAAGACACGCATCCAGGCGGTAATCGAACTTATTCCATGCATTTCGAAGCCATCAACAATTGCTCTTGAATTGCTTAAAATTCTTTGTTCTTATGGCATACTCTCCTAAAATCGTATTATACAGCTATAACATACGAACAACTAACATATTCAGGAACATAGAAAGTTTTCCTCCATTTCCTCCATTTTGACTGGTACTGCCAATCGGAAGGATAAATCCTCCCTCTGGTATATAAAAAACAAAATTAGTGAATTATAGATTCTTTTCATATTTCTCGTATATGAAGAGTACTTTTGCAAATAAGCCTTTTCAAAATGAATGAAATATTTAAGGTAACCTTGTATATAAGGTCTGTTGAAAAATAACGATTTATAAACACCAAAGATGAATAACTCTAAGCAAATCTAACAGAGCTACAAACAGCATGCCTTGTGCATTAGTAAACAGTATACGTAAGAGACTTTTTCTAGATAATATTTTAATTGTTGTTCAACACGATTACTTTAGCAAGACTGGTTCCTCGTTCTGACTCCTATAAATCAATGGCTACGAACGGCGGTGCAACAGATGAGCTTCGCAAAGGAAGACGACATGATCTGCCAGGAACCACTGCCAAGACTCCATAACCCAGTCGTTGTTGGAGATTGGAGATTTCAGACCTTGCTGGCCAAGTGAATATGGATTGTGTTACTTGTAAGCAGAGTTTAAATTTCTTATAACAGATATAAATAATAAAACATTTACACATATATGCACAAACAAGAATGAAAAATATAATTTTTATAATCGTATAACCATCTGAGCGAGATTTGTTGAGAATCAATTTTGTATTTTTTATGCATTGATAATTTAGAATATTTCATTGGCAAGTGTTTTTCAAATGGAATCATATCCATTGCATTAAAATGTTATCAATTTAACTTCACAATTTTTCCAGGAAACATATACTGATGCACATAATATCCATTATTTACGAATTCGTAATCTAAATCGATCCTTTTGTTAACTGTATATGATCAGCAAAATTAATCGATAATTTTGGTACATTTTTATAATAGGCTTTTTAGTAATTTCATCTTAACAACATGTACATCGAATCTGTGCTATTTACTTCAGAATTTAATTAAATATCCCCTTTAATATTCCAATATATATTGATTTCTCATATTCTTCAATGCATTTTACGATTAGAGCTTTCCTGTCTAGTTAAAGTGGTATTTTTTAAATTTTGAAGATATAAATGAATGCACACTTAAATAGAATCTTTTTATATTTACATGTATTGAGGCACAATAAAAAATAAAATTTTTTACTCTGTTGCTTTTATAAATTTAAAAATTATTTCATAATATTAGGAATATTTTGTTAATTTAAAAAAATGATTGCATTTGTTAAAATTAACTATTATTTGCATAAACTGTCGAATTTACTTACTGATTAGTATAATTATTTGAAATCATAATTTTATTTATTCTCGAAATAAAAGAAAAGTAATTTTTCGGTTTTCAATTCAAAAAAATGATAAAAGCAATTGAATTCAAACAATGATTAGAATAACTGTTTTAGAATTGAACCACGTAGTTTTTTGTCTTTAAATGTTTTCATTCTTTAATATTAACAAATATAATTCAACAATTTATTTGTAAAAAAAACTGATAACATTTCTTTGGTACCAGAAATATTCATCAAATATCAAAACCACAAAATATGTATAAAATAGAAAAAAAAACAGCGCAATTAAAACCAAAGATAATTACGTGCATATATATATATATATATATATATATATATATATATATATATATATATATATATATATATATATATATATATATCCTGAACTTAGTACTTTTTGTCATATATATATATAACCCATTTTAACAAATATTTCAGTTATATCATCCCCATTGCGGAATCCCAAAGTGTAACTGTCACTCTGAACTGACAGATCCTTTTTCGTCGCTATTCTCAACGAATGAGTGACAGTATGCTGTACCCTTCCGCTGGGGTTAAGTTTTTTCAGACTTTATTTTGGTTGAACTCTCCTAATCGACCGAACTTTCTACACATATCATGGTTGGTCTTCATATTCTTGAAACACTATAAAATTTTTACTGTATAATAAAATTTATTCTTGAAGATCTGCCTCTTTAATAACTCCTTTGAATAATAATTGCTCAGTTCAAAATGCAGCATTTTAAAGGAAATTGAGTCAACAGTTTCAAAAATTATGCAGTTTATATATGCATTGAATATAAAGTTTGCACATCACTTTTTTTCACATGTCTTTTCAGAGTATTGTAAGAGCTTTCTAAATAGCTTACGAACGAAGAGAACAAAGTAAAATGTATCCATACGTGAAAGAAGAAGAGAGATTAAAAAAATCGAAGTGTGAGCAATTAACTGTGAAAGGGTCGAGAATTTTCTTCGTTCATTGAAATTTAAAAGCTTTAGTGAAACGATTGAAGCTCGATTCGCTGGTCTTTTGTTTCGTTCTGTTTATTCTGAACATCATCTATAAATGTGCCGACGACTGTTAATTTTTTTTCTCTTTTTCTGAGGAATACCAGAGCCTATTCAGCTTTAAAAGCCTTGAAAGTTTTCCCATAGTGTGCAGGGATTTATGAGAACGCAATTCGAAAATACTTTTACTCTTGGATTAACACGCATGCGCGAGCATGTGACATTTATTACTGAAAAGTACAATTAGTTCAACTATTAGAAACTTTCAGCGAGACAAATATTTTCCTTAAATGGAGCAAATCTGAAATAAGAATAAAAAAGTATTTATTTTTTTTTCGACAATGGGAAATGAAGGAAAAATAAAAATTAATCTTGAAGTGAAGTGATGTTAAAAATCACTGGCATTATTTTCTGTATGCAAAATACCATCTGTTTACTCTAAAATACATTATTCATAAATATCTGATATACCTTTCCTTTCGATATGCTACAAGTTAAAAATTTTGAAGACATACATTTCAAATTCCTTTAACAAATGTATAGCCGAAGCATTAAAATTCATTTATGGCCATTTCTATAGAAAAAAATAAAGATGTTTACAATTACCTGTTACCAACGAGCCAAACGGTCGCAGCGCACCTGTCCACGTAGAAATTGGACGTGCTCAACAGGCATTACAACAGAATTATTGGTTAATCCCAAAGGCTTGGCCGATAACGTGAGGCCATATGTCGTGCCAGGAATACCATACAGTGACTTGGTTGGAAGACTTTGTGGCCTTCTACTTACTCATCTGATCTTACACCTTCAAATCCTCTTCCATTTCCTGGGCAATCATCTTCACCAATGAAGCAGTCTTGCGCCAAGCACTCACGGACTCCTTTGCGTGCAAAAGCCCTCAAGTTTTACTGCAAGAGAATTGCCCAGCTGGAGACACGTTGGCAGAAAGTGCTGGATGTCGATGGTGATTACTTCAAGGACTAACAATAGGCTACACTTTCAGTCGACCATGTTCTTTTGGGACATTAAAATGCTAAGAACTTTCTTGCTTACCTTGTAGAAACAATAACTACAATGCAGCCAAACAGGTAAACCAGAGTATATACTGAATTCCGGCTGACACACGCATTCTTCTCATCTGAAGAAGCCAAACCTATCACAAAAAATTTCTATATTTCTGTCACCAAAAGTGCGAAATAAAATAGTGGACCTCATAATTTTTCTTTCAACTAATATATTCATCAGTAAAAAAAAGACTTAAAAACATGCTTTGAAACTGACCCAAATAACCAAAATTCATATGTCAATCGGACATTGATTAAACATGTCATTATATTCAGTATTTAAAACTTTTCTATCAAACTAAGTTCGAACTCTCTCAGTTTGATAGAAATCCTGTCAATTTTTAGGACCTATGAATTGTTAGGAATTCAACTTAACACATATAAAATGTTTTATTCATATTAAAATATTTCTTAATATTTATCTTATATATTTAACAAGTATTCAAATACTTAAACTACAATTCACGAATGTTATGTATTTTATTTCAACATTTTAATGAAGCTCACGAGTTTATCCCTACTCCTAGACGAGATCTGCGAGTTTATTCACCATCTAAAAGTCATAAACTAGGATAGGTAATTCTAATAGTTTGTCGTATAATAAACCTAGACACTTAAGAATATGTACTGGAGAAGCTTGGTTACATTTCGGACAAATCGGGTGGATTTTTTACTACATTGGAAAGCAATGCTTCGCCCCTAAGAAAGTGGAAGAGAGCTGTCTGGACTTCTCTGTCGCAATTCATAGCAAGGAATCCACCAAGGAATTTGGCACTGTACCGTGAATTTTCCGGAGGTACAAGTGAAGTCATTTTATCAGTATGCTTTCTAGCAGAATACAGCTTAAGGTAAGTAGGACAATTAGATGTAGCCATAGCCTCCCCGGCACCTATCAAGGCATCCACTTCCTCACTACCCCAAATATTTACAAGTGAGAAAATTCAGTGAATATGTACGTCACAAGAGGACAAGATTTATTCTAATAATCTAGTGAGAATTGAAGTTCCAGTTTTGTCACCAATCAATTTCGTTAAACCTGTTCGACAAATATTAGATGGCACTACGACTATCAGTCAGAATCCAATCATTCTTATGGTACAAAGAAGACGATCCATCATTGATAGCAACAAATTCACTTTTAAAAACTAAAGTTAAATCGGGATTTCCTTATTCTGACACTTTCATTAGATTCTCTGATAAATGAACCACTACTGGCTTAGGATTCCTCACCTTTGCTACCATTAGTACACATTGAAGTATTTCCATCTTTGATGTTATAAACAATTGAAATTTATATTTGAACTATGATGTAATGACTACTAAATAGTTAAGCGCAAGCTTCTGAACAACGCCAATAACGTGTCAATTATTCTGAAATTGATAATTCAAATTTGGGACAATGGTGGTGCGGATTCACGGATTTTCCATCGAGGTGTGTGGCTGGGAGGTAGATCTGTATCATTGGTCATGAGAGAAGACAACCTGACAACCAAACAGCAGAGTACACGACAGTCCTGCATGTAACACTTAAGTTTTGTAACCCCTTACATGCGCGACTGTCGGGATGAATGCTGGAAGGGCCTCCACTTGTGTAGGAAACATTTTCCCAGAAGGTGATTACGCAGCAATTTTAAATATCGTAAAGCAGCTACACTACGTGGTAGCACAACAGATGCTTTATTGTATTAAATTCTTCTTCTTCATAAAATAAATTCATTCTGACTCTTTGTGTGCTAGTAACTACACAACTGTTCAGATTTGGGTTGGAAAGAAATATCCTTATTTAGAACAGAGCTTTGTTTTGTTACAAATAATAATTGATTATCTTTTTTACTGAAATATATTTGCTTATGAAATAATTAGTAAATAAATTATTTTTAAATTAATATCCTGTTAAATATTATATGCAAAAGAATTTTTTCTCCCATATAAAGATGAAGTTAATTAATTACTTTCAGTATTATTAATTAATATATTAAGAAATTTTTACCGTAAAAATAATCAAAACTGTAGTGTCATTCCCTAAAAGTTTAAAGAATGTATTTGAACTTGAATGGATGAATAAAAAGTATTTTATTAATTTGAGCAAGATATATAAATACTATGAAAGGAGAATGTCAACTATATAATAATAGGAATTGTATAATTACTAATTTTTTTTTTTTTACTGGCAGTTTATTCGTTTTAGTGACATTTATTTAAAAAAAAAAAAATTAACTGGATAAAGAAATGTACTTTAAATAAGAAATGTGTTAAGCAGTTTTGACGGTAAAATAATTCAAAAAGCCCATTTTGATTGAGACAATAATTTAATATAGAACTATAATAAAAAAAATAATAAAATCTAATTTTAAAGGGGTATTCACAAAAATGAATATATTTTTAAAACGTGCATTAGCTACATTTAAATGTATAATTAATGTATTTAATATATAAATTATAATTATTTATAAAAGTATATTATAAACTATGATGTTTATAAAACTATTATAAATTATAATACCGTAATCTCCCTTCTAACACGGTATTGTTATCACGCGTTTTCATATTAAGCGATTTCATATTCCCTCGTATAACGCGTTGATTCTCCAGGTTATATTTCCGCACAGCGAAATTTATTATGATTTGAACTGGTCACCATCCATTTTGTTTACGTTTGAATATAATGTTAGTTGAATTCATATAAAATTAATTTAAATTGTATTTTTGATCTTTGAATATTCTTCTGAAAAAAATGTCTGTGGAGCATTATTTCAGACAGTTCCTACAGTGAATAAACATGTAATAAAACTGTTTTTGGAATGATATGATTTACTTAAAATGAACCGTTTTTAGTTTCATTTGTATAAGTTTATTTTTATTTAAAATGTTCTAAATTTGATTTCAATAAAACATACTCATTTCGCGTTCGTTACATAGTTTTTTCTTAGTATTTGATTTAAACCCCCTTTAACGAGAAAAGTGAACTGCGAATCATTTGTACGAATATTGTTATACGAGGTCACACGAGCGCGTTTTACGAGAATGGACGTACAACCGATGGTCACGGTACAACGCGTTTTCCTATGGATGGGACGTTGGTTGTCACTTTGGGTGACGGAGTTCCTGTGTTCGAGACTCGCACCGCCAATTTATTAATTTTGGCTCCTAAAGGGTTGAATTGTTTGTCTTAATGGGGAGTAAATTTTCTGATTTAAAGATTGGTTATTTTATTTCCTATCATTTGATTAATCGTCGAGCCCGGCATTTCCCCTGGTATGGCCGCACAGACATTTTTTATTAGTCCAAAATAAAGGGAGGTTACAGAATTTGGGGTAGTTACAGTCTATAACATAGTACTACTTCATTACATATATATGAGATAACAATCTTGCAATAAATAAAAACATTCTCCATACAGATTTTTGACTATTATAGTTAACATTATTGGTTATTTACATTATTATTTATATTGCTCTGATTACATAATATGATATATTTACAGTTTGCTTAAAATCACTTCACAATAATTTTCCATACACAGATTGTGGTAAGTTAAGTTTCTGTAAAGCGTTGAATAGAGCGCTCTACTACCGTGGAGTTCTAGAAAACTTCCGGCCCGAAACTTCCTGCTTACTATTCCATTATTTTCTTATAGCATTGTGCTTGTTTTCTGTAGTTTCCATAATATGCGAGCTGGAACAAATTTACTTTCGCAAGTGAAAATGTTCAAACTTCCAATGGAACCCGATTTACAATCCTTAATTTAATTAGCTGTACATTAAATCAATTCTTAAAAATAAGACTTGAATGTTAATTGCAATAAAAACCAAGATTTGTTTAAAATATTAATAAACAACAAGTAAATAAACACATCATAACAATTTTGTTCTACTCATTATTGATACCAATTCATATATTCACAGAAAATTGTAATTAAATTTATAATACTATAAATGAAAGCATAAATAAGACCTTGCTTAATATTTAAAATGAATTATTGTTCAATCGCACGCAAAATATTTCCAGAAATTTTGGAAAAAATGCATAAAATTAAAAATTAGTTAAAGAAGAAAATGATTAACGATTGAGACAAATAATAACAAGAGTTATAGAATGTGGGTTACAATATATAATTCATCAACAATTGATACTAATATCGCCAATAAGAGCGATTCCTCGCAAAATATGGTAATTCATCAAAATTATTTAAGTAAAAATTAAAAAAAAAATTTTTTTTAATTTATGGGATCACCACTGGTTGCATTCTTATTAAAAATTATGATTTTAACGAATAAAATAAAAAATTTCCGAAAACAGAATAAATACCTAAAAATATTAAAAAAAAAATTTTTTGCGATTGCATTGATTTTCAATGGGAAGAGAGAAAACCGAAAGTATTTGAGATGGCTTCCGATCAACTGAGGATAGATTTTGTTCACATTGAAAACTCCTTCCATAGCACAGAACCATGTTATGGTGGGGAGATTACTATATGCATATAAAAATTAAATCGCAGTCGTAACTACAAAATTTGGCAAAGTTGCGAGAACGGCCCTATGGAATGGAAGGAAATTCGAAAGAAGGCTTCAGTTCAACGCTGAACAAAAATCTGTGATAAAACAGAATAAGGATTTATTCATACTGGACGAAATAAAGAGTACACTTTAATTTTTAACATATTTATTAATTTATATATTTTAGAAAACTAAATTTTGATAATTTGCATATGTATTAGAAAACTCAATCATATTTACTTGCTGAATTGCATAGATTTAAGTTAACATATTATCTATAATACATTTAAGTTGAAGGTGTAAATCTTTTCTACCATCTTTAAAACCATTTTATGATCACCATAAAATTTTAAGTTCCAATGTAATAACACACATGAGCAATAAATCAGAAAAACTGTTAAATTAATCGAGCATTTCTTAATCAAGGCATAAATAATGATATGTACCAACACAATACAGTTAGTAAAATAACATCTTTCATACGTAATTTATTATGGAACTTAAATTCTTATATCAAGAAAATTATTAAAATTCTTTCACGAGATTTATTCATTCTTTTACAAAACTAGATATCTTCTATTCTAGGTCTTCTGCCAACTCATCGAATAATAGTCATGGATCTATTGTAAAAAATTATCTTGAAGATGGTTCCTTGATGAATAAAAAAATTATTCTGTATATAAAAAATGTCAAAACATTCAATCGTCAATCCAAAAGTTATGACCCATACAACCCCAAATATTGATGAATATATCAAAATCACAAGTCCAATTCATATTTCTATTTTATCAATGATACATCCATCAAATATCCAAAATTCAAATGCCCATGGATATCCTAAACTTGGCTGTCCATTGTATATCGTAAAGTAACATCATTTAGATATTAACATTTGGATGTAGCAGAGGTACCTCATGGATAGCTAAAACTCTTGCAAATTGGATATCCTAATATCGCAAGGGATCTGACAGACATCAGAAATCTACCCATCGTTAGATATGTGCACTTTGTCGGGTATCAAGCACTAGATGTCACAAAAAGTTATTCTTTCATGAACAAAGTTAAGGAATTCTGAAACCCCAGTACTAATATAAAATATATGATGATTTTAACTTTAAAGTGGTAAAATCATTCTAGTTGATCAATCTCTTTTTGGCTGTTTATACTTATCATATTACAGATGAGGTTAGTGGATTTTAAAACTTGTTCGAAAGTATTTGCTGAGTTTTCCAGTATTTTAATACCTTAGTTTATTCTGTTTTGGAAGTTATAATTACTGATTAAATGCTTTTTCTTTCTCTTCAATATCAATCTCATACATCCATAAAACAACGAATAAAAAATCAATTTCAATATCAATCTGATCATCTCTACCAGGAATTATGTTTTTTATTTTTGATAAATCCCAAAAGAACATTTTTATTAAAATGTTCTATAAGAGCCATCTCTCCAATACTAATTATAATATCGTTACTGTCCTAAAGATTCTGAACGCAAACGGGACTTTAAAGCATCTCTAACATACTGCAAATATTTAATTCGTTGGATAAATTTCACTGTGCCAACAATATTAAGATCTGGTACTCCAGACGTTTTAGCTTCGTGTAAGAATTGTTCAGGAGTTATGGGTAGTTCATCACTGATGTCTTCCGACACGTAGGTAAGACACGCTTTCAGTTTACTAATCATTCGCAGTCATATAATATAGTAAGTAGATCTTCGTACTCAAGAGAAGTATCACCCAAGATTTTTCTTGGTATTTGACAATTTGAATGGAACGTTCCCACCATCTGCCTCTCCCAACTGCGAAAGGAGGATTAAAATACCACTGTATTTTTAGTTCGACAGCTTTGCAAAGGAGAACATCGCAATCAATAGTTTGCAGAATTTTGTATGTCTCTATTCTTTCTGTTATCTGAATAAATGGTTGAAGGACGTCCTCGAAGCCCAATAAAAGTTCTTAAGGACTGAATAAAACATTCAATTCTTAACGATGTGATTAGTTCCAGGTGGACAGCCCGTTGTACTGCACAGGTGTACAATAAATTATAAGGTTTTCTACCATCTTTCAAATACTATGGCTCAACAAGATCACATCTCAAAATTTCAAAACTTCATGCATCGTGGACCCTATCATTTGGTAAAATATCTAGGATTGTTTCACATTTTTTAGCCTTGAATCTCTGACATTTTCTTATTTGTTTATGTAATTTCTTATTATGTTATGGGAATTCAAAATCCAATATTTTCTCTTAAATGAGACATTAACGTAGAAGTTCCTGCATGTAAAAATCATTATGAGTACACATTATCAATAGATTTACAACACAATGATCAGAAGGTAATATAATAGGAAACTTAAAATCATATTTATACCATCTCTAAAGGCAACATTTGATTTAGATCTTATGAGACCATCAGAATCTACTACTGGTGTAAGTTGTTTAAATTTATCCTTTATTAATTTACCGTTTCAATCTTAAACGAATCTTTTTTAACTATCATCATTAAAATAATTTCTCCCTTTTCAATTTCTTGCATTGTTAAGTTCTTTGAGAGATTTTTATTAACTTTTCTGACGTTATTATAAAACCTAAAAATTCATGCTATCATCCTTACAGTTTTTTAAAAGAGTAAAAATAGTTATGTATTTTGTCATTATCATTTCTCGTTAAAATAGTTATGACTGTTTTCCGAATTTCTGAATTCACTAATTCTTCATTTGATTAGGTAAATTCTCTTTACTTTCCAGTAACCATTTAGGTCCTTCCCACCATTTTGTTTACTGATCAACTGTTCAGCGGAACAACCCTTAGATAATGAATCGGCAGGACTAAGAGTACCGGAAATGTTATGCCATTGGTTAGGCGAAATCAAAGAACGAATTTCTATGACACAATTCAGTGTTAAAATTCCCCAGTTTTGATTAAGTTGAATCAAACATAAAGTGGTTGCTAAATCAGTCCAACAATATGTATCAACATTATCTAGATTAAGATCTTCAATTATGGACGATAACAACCGAGCACATATACAGCATGCTTAAAGCTCCAAGGCGAAGTATAGTCATGGGGTTCATGGGAGCTATCATGAATCTTCCTTTAATTAAACTAATTCTGACCACGTTGTTATTTTAGACACGCATAGAAACGCATTCACTTAATGCCTTTTGACTTCTGTCACAAAACAAATGTAAGCTTATTGATTTATCAACCAATTCAATTCCAAAATATCAAGGAATCAACAAATTTTGGATTAACTAATTCTCCGAGTACTTTTCAAAAATGCATCTATAATATGTTCCGACAATTATTAAAAGAAGAAATTGTAGTGTATATGGTCTTAAATATTCCTGCCAAAAACGAAACAGAAGGTGTTAAAGAATCTAAACTTGTCCGGCAAACTGTGTCGGAGTGTGGACTTGAATTAAATGTAAAGAAATATAATTTTTTGAAAAGTGAAATAGAATTTTTAGGCTATAAAATAATGAATGGTAAATTATATCCATCGACATACAAAAATAAAGCTGTAATTAATTTTCTCGAACCATAAAGTACAAAAGACGTTCAGAGCATTTTAGGATTGACTGGGTATTTTCGAAAGTTTATTGAGAATTATTCTATTATTTCTAAACTTTTAAATTTTGTGAAAATGAAAGAAATTTCTTTAAATATTGAAATATATTTTATCCACGGAACCCTTTATTATTTAACCTACAAAGGGAAACTGAAATTCATTGTGATGTTATGGTGCAATTCTTATTCAAAAGTCTTTAGTATAATCAGTTTCACTCTGTTTACTACATAAGTAAAAAGACAACAGAAGCTGAAGGAAAATATTCGAGCTATGAATTAGAAGTTATGGCTGTTATAGAAGCTTCAAAACAATTTAGGGTATATGTGTTGAGAATTCCTTTTAAAATAGTTATTGATTGAAATGTTTTTGCTATGGCAATGAACAAAAAAGATTTATGCACAAAAATTGCTAGATGGGCTCTAATACTAAGTGACTTTGACTACACAATTGAACACAGAAAAGGTTCTAGTATGTGACATGTCGATGCTTTAAGTAGAAACCCAATTTACATAATAATTTAAGATAGTTTAACACTAAAATAATTCAAACACAGATAAACATATCAAAGCAGTTAAAAAAATATTAAAACAAAAACCTCATGATAAATATTTACTCAAAAATAATGTTCTGTATAAATATGTTAATGATAATGAATTGTTAGTAGTCCCAGAGGAAATGCAAAAGAGTATAATTGAATCTGCACATGATAAGGTCATTTTGCAATTAAAAGAACAGAAGATAGCTTAAATTCTAACTTTTACATTCAAGTTAAACAAAAAAAAAAAATCGAGAAATCTCTATCTAACTGTATATCGTATGTTTCAAGCCATCCGAAAAGAGATAAACAATGAGAATTACATTCAAACGAAAAAGACGACACACCTTTACACCCATATCTTGTAAAGCATTTAGGTCCGTTAGAAAGTACTCATAAGAGATATAAATACATCTTTGCTATGATCGATAGTTTTTTTCAAATTTATTCGGCTGTGCTCAACTAAATCTACTGATGTTTCTGAAGTTACTTCGAAGTTAGAACTCCAAAAGACTGTTTTCGGTAAACCCTCTTGCATCATTTCGGATAAAAGCTCTGCATTTATTTCAAGTGATTTCAAAGAATATGGTCACCACGAAGACATTAAATACATTTGTATAACCATTGGCTTACCTAGAGCCAACGGTCAAGTAGCGCTCCTTAACTCCAGTATAACTTCTGTTCTGTCCAAACTGTCGATAGATAATCCAGCTAAATGATATTTGCATGAACAGATTATAAACTCAATTTTTCACAGAAGTATTGGTAGAACTCCCTTTGAATTGCTGTATGGTATAAAGATGAAACAAAAAGATGATGTTAAAATTAAAGATCTTTTAGACGCAGAAATGCGAACAAATTTCAATAATAATCTTTATAACCTTAGAAAAGAAGCTAAGAAATAAATTTTAAAAGTTCAAAATGAAAATCGCAAAACCTATAATTTAAGAAGAAAACAAGCAAGAAAATTCAAATTAAATGATATCGTTGCTATTTAGCGTATACAACAAGGTTCAGGTCTCAAGCTAAAGCCCAAGTATTTAGGCCCCTACAAAACAATAAAATTTCAATGACACCTACGATGGGCAAAAAATTGGTTTTACCGAAGGTCCCCTGATTACCAGTACTTGTGCTGAGTACATGAAGCTTTGGCCCGATGTAAGTTAAAATGCTCTGAAAAAGGAAAAGAAGGCACCGATGACAACTAATTTCTGATTTTGAATTTTTACCCACTGAATTGCCTCTTTTTAAGACTAAACTTTTTATTTTAGACTGTTATTTTTCCTTTTTTTACTTAAAAACTGAGATGTGCTTAAGCCGTTTCCTTTTGAAGATGGCAAATGACGAGAGTGAAGGTGCCGCTATTGATTCTCTAACCAGATGGAGATGAAGGAATCCTCCAGGCGGAATCTCAGATTCGAGGAACAATGTCCCCTTAGGGGAGTTACCTTCTTTATGTAAACACGGGTGTCACAATCCCGATGTATCCCAGTGATCTGTTCTCTTCTTTAATTTCTTCTCTCCTTTACTCTTCTACTTTTTCTTCCTTTTCTCCCTCATTGTGGTTGCCTCGAAAGAGGTTGAGGGCTCTCCTAGAGTAGCTTTCGCCACTCTGTTGCTATTAGCTCCTCTTGAGGACTAAATCACCATCGTGTTTGCCGTGCGGGGAGACCCGTGTCCCTGGAAAGGAGGGTCCTGGTAATTGAGGCCATCAGAGACCAACACATTACTTTGGCCTCTGCTTCAGATAAACGGAAGGTGTGTTGTGGTTCTCAGCACATCAATCGGCTTTATGGATCAAGCGATCGGTAGATTTATTGGGTGACTCGTTAAGGGTAGAGACCACTCCAGGGATGTACCGTGAGCGTATAGGAACTGACTAGCATTGTTGAAGCTTATTTGCTGCACCCCCTTGTTGGGCTCCGTGGTGGGTGATGCCGTCTAGTCCCTGAATTTTGCGCTATACTATATGAACAAAACAATTAGTTTTTCTCTCCCTTTGAAGCAACAGTTGTTAATGTTAAATGCCAAATATTTCATTGTTAAAAGAACTGAAGGTATGATTCTTTCCAATTTGTGTCTCGCCTTTTCTAATTGAAAAGAGCATCTCATGGTATCTAGGAGAAGTTAAAAATATTCGAAAGCTACGATCAGGAGATATTTTAGTTGAGATTGCTTCTGAAAGACAAGCAATACTCATACAATCATTCAAATCAATTGGAAATGTGGATGTAGTCGTTCAGCCTCATACAACATTAAATTTTTCCAAGGGAGTGATTTCTACAGCAGATATCATATATACTTCAACAGACGAAATACTTGAAAATTTAAAATCTCAAAAAGTATGTGCTGTGAAACGTATAACTCTTAATCGAGTTGGTGTATCAATTAATGCAAAACACCTCATTGTGACATTTAGCACACTCCAGACTAGCCACAACATATTAAAGTTGCATATATGAGATGCTCTGTGAGACTATATATTCCAAATCCGCTCGTATTGACGATGTCAAATCTACTATCTCCCGCTACAAACCCGCATGTGTGGCTCTCCAGTAAACATTCCTGAAGCCCACTGTTAACTCTAAATTGCGAGGGTTTCAGTGCTTCAGAAAGGATAATGGTGGTGATGCGTCTGTATCTGGAGCTCATATGCAAGTATAGCACATCAACTAAGAACTACACTACAAGTTGTAGCAGTGAAAATTCACGTAACCTGTCTTATCACTGTTTGCAGCCTGTATTTACCACCACAAGACGTCGTAAATTCAGAGGAACTAGATGATTCAATTGACCAACTCCCAGCTCCATTTGTACTCCTCGGTGATCTTAATGGCCATAATACTCTGTGGGATAGTGAAGATACAAATTCTCGTGGTCGTCAGATAGAGCAGTTCATATCTGACAATTGCCTCTGTCTCCTGAACATCGACGAGAAAACTTATTTCCACGAACCCACACGGACATTTCACTCTCTTGACTTATTTATTTGTTCTACATCAATTCTGCTATTGCTGAATTTTGCTGTCGGAAATGACCTCTACAATAGTGATCATTTCCCTCTAATCATGTCTCAGGCTGGATGTAATAGTAAGCGTCACAAACCACCTAATTATGTCTACAGTAGAGCTTATTGGACACTTTTCACGCAATTGGCTGAGATTAGCGAAACGATAGTTAAGGCAGATGTGATAAATGATGCTGTTAAATATATCACCGACACAATAATCCGAGCTTAGGATGTTGCTATCCCTAAAAATTCCATCACTCCACATAAAGACAGGAAACCTTGGTGGAATGAAAAGTGCCAACTCCCTTATAAGAAACAAAGAAGCAATGTAATATATTCCGAAGATAACCTACTACGGAGAATCTTGTTGCTTTTAAAAAAGCCAAAGCTCAAGCTCGAAGAGTTAAACGTCAGAGTCAAAGAGAATCTTGGATTCGCTATGTGTCATCAATCAATTCATCGACAACAAGCAAACAATTATCGAGGAAAGTTAAAGCAGCCAATGGTATTTATCAGGATTATTCCATTCCTGTATTAAAAACCGGAGCTGCAATACACTCCTCAGCGGTAGATATTGCTAATGTCATCGGTGAAACCTTTGCTAGTGTTTCCATCTCTGATTCATATAATCCTACTTTTCTAAGGATCAAAAGAATCGCTGAGCGGACATCACTAAATTTTCGTGATCAACATAATCTACCCTATAATTGTGATTTTGAATTGTCAGAATTGAAGACTGCTTTATCTAAGGCAAACGACACCAGCCCAGGACCAGATTGAATATCGTATCAAATGCTCCGTCATTTAAATCATGATTCTTTATTAAACATACTTTCATTGTTTAATAGAATCTGGATTGAGCATGCTTATCCTACGTTATGGAGAGAAGCGATAGTGATTCCAATTTTGAAACGTGGCAAAGATTAATCAGACCCTCTGAATTATTATGCAATAGCACTTACGAGTTGCTTGTGCAAAACGTTTGAGCGTATGATCAATGCTTGGCTCATTTACATCTTAAAGAAGAATAATTGCACATCTCTTTATCAAAGCGGACTTCGAAGAGGACGATCCACTATTGATAATATAGTAGATCTGGAATCCCAAATTCGAAATGCTTTCGTGAGGAGAAACCATCTTGTTGCAATTTTCTTCGATATTGAGAAAGCATACAATCGTACGTGGCGTTATGGCGTTCTAATATGCATAATCTTGGCTCTAAGGGTAATCTTCTAATATTTATACAGAATTTCCTAGCCACTAGGCTTTTTAAAGTAGGTGTTGGAAATACAGTTTCCAATACTTTTACCCAAGCTGAGGGTGTCCCTCAAGGTAGCGTTTTAAGCGTAACCCTTTTTAACCTTTTCATCAATAATATACTTCATCAGTTACCATCTTCTGTTCATAGTAATTTATATGTTGATGATTTGCAAATTTCATATGAAGGTTCAAACATGAATATAATTGAGAGACAATTGCAAACAGCTGTAAATTATCTAACAACTTGGTGTGAAAGAAATGGCCTTAGTATATCTCCTAGTAAGAGTTACTGTGTCCATTTCTGTGGGAAAACTAGTTTACATCTTGATCCTGTGCTTCACATAAGCAATAGACCTGTTCCTTTGGTCATTGAGATAAAATTCCCCGGGGTAATTTTCGATAAGAAGTTAACTTTCCTTCCGCATACTTTATATCTGCGGAAGAAGTGCGAGTGATTGCTCAATATCCTCAAGGTGTTGTCGAATACATTTTGGGTTGCAGATCGCACTTCATTGCTCCGAATTTATCAATGAATTATTTTATCTCGTACTGACTACGGTTGTGTTGCTTAGGGATCGACTAGATCTTTCAATTTAAGCAGATTGGACACCGTCCACCACTCTGCTTTAAGGATTTGCTGTGGAGCATTTCTTACATCACCTGTCCAGAGTCTATATGTAATCTGCCAACAGTCACCATTAGACCTGCGGCGGATACAGTTGTCTCTTAATTAATTTTTTTATTATCATGTCAATTCCGTATCATACCTTACGTTCCACGAGTCCAAGTGCTGCTCTTAGGAGGTTATATAATGCTAGACCATCAAGCATTGAACCTTTTCTCTCACGTATTAAATCAAGTATTTTGCTTTCTGACCTATGTGATGTCCGAATAGAGTCTACCGACTTTTTCGCACATCCACCTTCGTATGATCTACACATTATTGTGATGAATAATTTTGGAAAAATCGAAAATCAGACATAAATACTGCTATTCTTCAACAACTTTATTTATTCCATCGTTGTCAGTATACTATGTACACTCCAGTATTCACAGATGGATCCAAATGTCCAGTATCAGTTGGCTGTGGAGTTTACCTTGATACCTCCTACAGTTACAGCCTTCACAAATCCTCCTCCATCTTCACTGCTGAGGCTATGGCTATATACCGAGCACTTCAGTTGGTAACAACTAAAAATGAACGTAAATTCTGTGTGTACACTGACAGTAAGAGTGTATTAGAAGCTTTGAGGAATAACAACTATAATTGCCATCCAGTTGTGTCTAAGATATTCAAACTATTTGATTCTGTTACTAACAAGGGATTTGAGATACTGTTTTGTGGGATACCAAGCCACATAAGGATAGATGGCAATGAGAAAGCTGATGCTGCCGCTAAGTCTGCATCTACTTTCATTATGCCTTCAATACCATCAATGGACATGAGAAAAGGATTCAAATATTTCATATATTCACTTTAGTAGGAATACTGGAACCTGCAAGTCAGTAACAAACTTCATTCCATCTTTTCATACATCATTCCATTATCTGTATTGTCTCCACGAAGCGCAGACGTCAGATTGACTCACCTTCGAATTGGTCACATGCGTTTTACCCACAAACATTTGATCTTAAGTGATCTCCAACCATGGTGTGAAAAGTGTGATGAACCATTTACAGTATATCATATTTTAATTGTGTGTCCATATTTTAACCATCAACATTTTTTATAGTAATATTTTAACATCAGAACACTTGCTTGGGGAACCACCCCATCGCAATCTATTTGCGTTTTTAAAAGACATAGGATTTATGAATTTTATCTGATTTAGAAATATTTTATTTAAATTTCAAGTTATTAATTTTATACATGTGTATATTGTATGTTTAGAGGCTTTTAATGCACATTTTAACTATATTTCTATTTTATACTTTTAATGGGTGAAAAAAACTGATGTAAAATATCTTGTGATTGGTGCAGCTTGTCCTTATCTGGACCTTGCGCCATTAAACCAAACCAACCAACCAACTGAGGACAATGACGATGATTTAGACGAGAATTGACAACATTGTTTTACTATTTTTTTCTTGAACATGTTACTGCTTCTATTCATTTTTTTCAGGCAGTTCTAATTTTAGACGAATGCTGAGGTCAGCTATTGTTGTCAGGATTGCCGATTGTGGGATTGAAAGCGCCTCCAGATGGTCACTCACATCAAGTTCGCCACCGGACATACAGAGAAGGAGAGAGAACAACGAGGAGAGCCTAAATGAAGACGTACTATCTGATTATAGACTATTATTAATTTGAATTGAACTTAAATGATGTTAGATTATTATTTGATATTCATTTTTAACTATGTAAA
Organism: Latrodectus elegans; assembly: GCA_030067965.1. Classification (NCBI taxonomy): domain Eukaryota; kingdom Metazoa; phylum Arthropoda; class Arachnida; order Araneae; family Theridiidae; genus Latrodectus; species Latrodectus elegans. Next base: position 11,543,514 of record CM057819.1, on the reverse strand, counting down.
TAGTATTCTCTTGTCATTTCAAAACCATAATTAAAATATTTAAACTTCTACTGTCATCATTTTTGATAATGAAGTAACAGAACCCACACACACAGATATATATATATATGTGTGTGTGTGTTATATATATATAGCGTCAAATATGCAAGAATCTGAAACTATTTGTCAATATTGGAGCAAATATTTCGTGATATCGACGCAATGTTAGAAAAACTTCAACAAAATTCGCTTGCAAAAAGTTATTCAACATTAAGCGAAATTGGTTTCTTTCAAAATCAAACGAGGTATAGACCGCATAATATTAAGAATTGCAGTAAAATAACCTGAATTTAATTTTTCAAGGATTCATTAAAAGTTATGTTGCAAAAGCCGTATATTTTTCCTGAAATTTTGCAATATTGGAACCTTTGATCATTTTACGCAGTTTAAATTTTGATTCATTAATTGTGCCATTTTCGCAAACATTTCTTTGTGAATATCGTTCGTGATCGCCTATCTGGCAGCCGAATGGTTAGAGCTGTTGCCTTCGGTTCAACAGTTCTTGGGTTCGAATCCCACCTTGGGCATGGATGTTTGTAGTGGTTCGAAATCCACTGCTCAACCTGTGCAGTGGAAGAAAGACAAACTTTATAATACATTTCATTTTATCTAGTTTTGGGATTAATATGGATTTAAATTTGGATCTCAATTCGTTTAAGAAGTGTTGGTTTGCGGAGCAGACCTTTACTTATTTCATTTGTGAGAGATAAGTACTTGGAGAATTTAAATTTAAGAGTTATGAAGAATTATATAAAATTATTGATTTGATTATAAAAAACTGGTAATAAAATTTACTTCATGAAATTAAAATCTTATTAGAGTTATCCTATGTATACAAAAATTATTCTAGCGATAATTACTGATACACGCTAGAGATACATATAAATATAAAATTTTATAAGTTAGCGATTGCTTATAGTTGTTGGAAAAAATATCCACTTCTGATTAAATCTAAAGTTTCTTTAACACTCGTACAAATTTTCATAAAGTATTAACTATCATTCCAAACACATATTAGATTTTCCTCATCGAGATGAAACTGGTGTGATCAACTTTTTTGATTTGAAGAGTTGTTTTCTTCATAAATAATTTTTTTATAATTTGTTACTATAAACTTTTATATATATATATATAACTCTAAATATTATTCCAATTATATTAAGATTTCATCCTTAACTATTGGCCAATGAGTGTACAACCATCAATCAAAAATTATTTACTATGATACTGTCATCTAAAATATATTAGGTTAAAAAGTGTGCGGTAAAAGTAAAAATATACTTTAAAGTTTCTTTGGTGCGAATTTGCAATCAATTTAACATTATATACAAGCATAAATAGTAAGAAAACTAAACATTTATATTTATGCACTGAAATTAAATTAACAATTAGTTTTAGCAAACTGAAATCCATTATTAAAACCTATTTTGCCATAAGAAAATATTCCTTACTTTTAAGTAACAGAACTGTTGGTGATGCTCAAATGTAAATGAATGACAACGTGTATGAATAAAGATTTTATTCAAATAAACACTATTTTAATAAATTTATGAATCTAAGTGAAGGTGACATTATGCTAAATGAGTATTGTTACTACCCCGTGAGCCGAGCCCAACTATAAAAAGCTTGTTCAACAAAATTAACTACGAAAAGTATAACAATTTGTTCTTATCGACTAAAGTTATAACGAATATAAATTAAGAGATCATTAAATTCTCTCTAAATATAGGGTTATCTTTCACAGCTGAAATATCAAAATAGGTGATACTCAATAATTGCTATGGTATGTAGATGATTGCAATAAATAATTTCAGTGATATAAATGCAGATAAATAAAATGAAAAATTAGCATAAGCATCTAAATTAACTACATAGCTTGATATCATTTCCAAATTTTTTTAAGTTTTATATTTTCTTTTAATGCAATGCACTGAGTTCATATTATGTACTCATATATCTTCAATATTGTAAATATAATTTCAAATATAACATATACTTTTCATGCATTGTATTAAGAGCATGGTTCTGACATTTTAACAATTCATCATTGTGTTGAATATATTTTAAAGCATAATTTCAAACTTATAATACAAAATAATTGCAAACAAAATTTTGAGAACTTATCCTATTTCGGGCTTGGGGCAAGGAAAAAACAGAAGCTTTAGATGATTTAAAACGCATCTTATTAAAAACAAACATTAATTTATTTAAAATATAAGATTTTTGGCATTTTTTAATGAAATCTTAAATAATTCATGTCATTTAAATTCATTAAATGCAGATAAATAAAACATAACTTCTATACATGATTTATATTATTTTAAAGGAAATTTGTGTCTTCAATGCCTTCAAATATACATGCATTTTAGAAATTCCTACTTTTTTTCAGTTAATGCAAATACTTTTTCACACCAGTAATAGTGTAATAAGATAATATTAAAAAATTAGACATTTGTAAATATTTAGTATACAGCTTTAAGGATATTTTACATTAAAAATATTTTTTAATGTAATAACTTATCATTAATAAATATTAATTCATCAAAAGTAAACACTACACATGAACGAATCATCCGCGGAAGTATGCACGCAAAGGCAGTCAGGTAATCATTCTTATCTAACAAAATGTACCATTTCAACCATCGCGCAGGTATAGCATCCCCACCACTCCTAACAAACGCACGATACCGCGAACAGAGTGTACTAGATACCTTTGTTTGACCCCAAAAGGCTTTTAATGGACTTGACCCAAAATTTAGCAAAATCTCACCTCTTCGAGTAACCCCTTCTACCCTGCAAAAAATGTATCATATTCACCGGTCAATTCATCTTCCCTGCAAAAATAAATAATAAATAAAACAAAAAAATTACCTGGCGCATTTAAAATTCCCTGTGAGTAAAATACATATACTAAAGATAACAAAGTAAGTAATAAATGGATACTAGGAATAATAAATTCTACTTACACAGGTTTCTAACTTTAAAATAAAACACATGCAGATATAAAATTAAAAATAAATCATAAATAAATAAAAAATAAAAAAAGGAGTGAAGAAATTTTACATTTTTTTCGCAAATGCCTTTTCTGTAAAGAAAAAAGTTAAAACTGTTTCTCTAAAATTTTTATTTTCAACACTACTTTATAAACAAGGAATAACGTAAAAAGTTAATTTGTCGCCCAGCATGAAAAAAATATTAGCTGTAAAATTTTACCTGTATTTTCACAAAAATACTTTTCTGCAAAAAAAATTAAAAAGAAAATGATACTTATTTGTTTGAGGAGCTTCATCTTCCATGTGTAAAATTACACGAAAGGTAAATCGATACATCCGGAAATTGATGTAAAATGTTATTCCATTTTCTACCCTATTTAAAGCAAAACATGTAAATATGCAGATTAAAATCACCTTTTTCGTTTCGACTTTCCTATAAGAAGAAATGCTTTTCCCTCTAAAACCTCCATTCATTTCTAACACTAATTTACGAGCACAGAAAACGTAGGTACAAACTTATTTAGTAACACAAAAACATGAAAAAACTTTAATCCCTTAAATTATGTTTAAACTTCTATGCAAAACAATAAGACATTTCCTTGGGGGAAAAAATGTTCACTTGTTTTGGTCTTCTCTGAGAAAAAATACCCCAAATAAATAACACAAGAAAACTTACATAATATGTAAAATGCATATATAAAAACGAAAGATAAATGTATACAAAAAACTACAGACTAATGAAATAAATTAATGCATACATGAAAATAACGATTATTCCTACATAAGCTTCTTTCCTACTTAAAATAGAACACATCAAAATATGTATTTTTTAAAATTTTAAAATAATATTTAAAAAAAAATTTTACTCTACTTTTCCGAAAACTCTTTCTTACAATGAAAAAAATGAATGACACTCTGTTTTTGTAAAATCTTTATTGATTCTCCGGACTAATTTACAAACAAGAAAAAAACATAATGATACAAATTTAAATTTCTGCTCAGTAACATAAATGTTTTTGTTTAAATTCTGCAGTTAATTTCCAATACAAAATCTCACATCTCTTCCCTACAATAAATAAATGAACGAATCATAATTTACTTGATTCAGTAGCTTCGTCTCTTCCCTGTGAAAAAATAATCTGTACAAATAGAAGAAAAACAAATTATACAAACACACATAGGCTCTTTCCCTATTAATAAACAAAAGATGAAGAAATAAAATAATTAATTTTACTCTCCTTTTTTGGAAACATTTTTCATGTTAAATACTATACATCATCTTTAGCGTATGGGAAAAAAAAATAATTAATACGTTAAGCACTCACACACCGTGTCATTAGAAAATCTTTATTTTGTTGGCTCTAACGAACAAAACACATTAGTTCTCGTTTTTAAAAATAGTATTTAAACTGAGATAAAATTACATTAAAGCTTTATGAAACTACAAGTTCTTTTTTAAATTTGAAAAGTTATTTATTGACCAATTTTAATAGGATATTTATCTTATTGTGCTTAAAAATATTTTGAAGATTTACTTTTCAAGAATTTCTTAAGCAACCATGATGTCCTGAGAATATAATAAATGCAATTTTTTTATCACAAGAAATATTAAATGATAAAATAATGGAAAATAAATCATTAAGTTTCAGAATGTTATTGAAAAAGATTTAATCACACACACAGGTACACACACATATAAAATCTTAGCATGCTTCATATCGTTATATATTGACGCGCAATAATATACATTAATATAAATAAAATTTATAACTTAAAAATATATCATTTAAACATAAAATAAGAAATGATTCTGCAACATTAAAACTTTTATAGGATTTTGCTTAAAAATTTAGTTTGAATTAACTACTTTTATGGAATACAAGATATTGTTAAATAAAATTGTTATATAAGAAATAAATAAAAAGTGAATTTTGCTTAAAATTTTAACCGCTTAGAAAATGAAATAAAAATAAAAATTTAATTACTACATTTTATATCACAGTCACACACACACATATATTTTAAACACAATTAATTCACTTTTAATATTTAAGATTCTGATATGAAATGTTACTTAAAATGAAAATATTATTTATCCAACGGTATTTAGAATTTCTTACATCACACTTAAACAGAAGTTACATAAATTTTTATCAAGTATGATTTTATTGCTATTAAATACCACAAAAATGTAGGGAAATCTAGAATTAACAATAATTCGTTGAAACATAAATTTTAATCCCCAATAATTTTATATTATTTCATGAAGTATTCTAAAATAGTTTTGATAAAACCAGATTGTTTCGTTTAGATATTATTCCTGTTAATAAATATATTTCAGAAGTTACAATAATATTGAATATAATCTCGATTTTTCTAGACGAGCTCTAGTTTCATAATTTGAAAAAAAGTGGTGAAGTGCAAAATTGTTCAAACTTCTTTTAAATAGTATGCAAGTGGAAACTGACTTAAATATTATATATATATTGTCCAACTTTGAAAATGTAGCACCATGAAGAAGTGGCCAGAAAATTATGCACTCTCAGAGTAGACTGACCTTACCGTGTTATGCAAATGATGTGAAATGTGCAACTCTCCGGCACACATAGGATAAGATATTAGGTGAAGAACCGGCAGAGTGCCCAATATTCGCTCCATTATAGCTGCTTGGAAAATAATCTGTAAGGGTTTGTTCTTGTCGCAAAAGACACCTGTAATTGCAGTGAATGCCAGGCAATCGTTTACGGAGTCAGTTCCAGCAGACAGATAAGTTTACGAGGGTCAATGTGACCGAACTGAGAAAAACAGTTTGGCTCTTACGGGAAATAGCAGCTAACAGACACTTGGACGCATCCACAATTTACCAACAATGGTGGAGATGGTTAGAAAAATAAACTGTGGTAGTTTTGTGGGGTGCTGGTGAAACCAGAGTGCGTTAACAAGCATGGATCGATGCGTCCTACGAAAGGTGGCGAAAGGCCACACGAAGCTCCTCCACCGAAATTCTGCAGCATGTGCAAGATATCTTGAATGCTCTTATAGCAAGGAGAAACATTTGACATCGATTGGTTGCTAGTTACCTGAGTTCATAGCGTCCGATAAGAAGACTGACATTGACCCCACAGCATATACACCAACTTCTGAAATGGTGCCGGTTTAGATATGGACGATGGAGTGGCAAAGAATGGTTTTCTAAGATGTGTCAAGCTATATTAAATGTAAAAATTATCTACTTGAAATTAAGTGTACAATTACTGACTTGAAAAGTTTTATCTGGTATCAGCAAAAAAATTAATAACAGCGTAATTATATGCAAAAGGCTAGAAAACATAGTTTAACTTCATCCAAGAATATATCAATAGCAAAAGATCAAATGTATATAGTAATTTTTCAACAAATATCACGAAGCTGTTTTAATTACTGACACTTATTTTAAGAGAAAAAAATATCGATCTAATTCTGGAGCAGTTAATCACTCTCAATGCAACTGAAGAGATTTTAAAACCTACAACTCAATGAATTTCAAAATGATGTTTTTGCTTCAGTCAGCAAATATTAAATAAAATTCAAATTTATATGAAAATATTAACAGTGACGTCAAAACATCACGCCGGGAATTTTTGAAATACAAGAAATTACTTGGGAATTTTGGAAATGTTGAGAATTTTGATGAAACAAACTCTACCAATCGTATTTTGTATATAGGATAGTTTTGGCTTTATTTATGAAGTGAAATGAAGGAAATTACATAAGAAGTAAAAAAAAACAAATTGAAAAAGATGTCTGCTCTCTCTCTCTCTATATATATATATATATATCTATTAGATCAAAACTTAATATTACTTTTTTGCTGATAAAAACAAAATTACTGTTCAAAGTTATGAAAATTATTAATTGGTATCCAATCAAAATAACCAAAGTTTATTCTTCAGGATTTAAAATATTAATATACTTTCTTTCATTATAAATTCATGCTTAGAAAGAAAAGGTATTTCTTGAACATTAATGTTTTAAGTTAATCTGTGAATTGTATATTAGCACAAAATTGCTTTCTTTACAAAAATAATAATAAACTTATTATTTTTTTATTCACATTTGATCAATGAGGAAGTGTAATACCTTGAAAACAAAGTATTAAATAATATTTAGATAACAGTACTGTATTCTTTTCTAAAATGAAATCAGGATAACAGATTTTTTTCAATGATTCTTTAGTATTTTACTACCATAAAAATAGTTTTTTAAATAAAATCATTTAAAACTTAAAGTTTTATTAAAAAATTTTTAATTAAATAATTTAAATTATATAATTTATTTGGAAAAATACTTACCTTATAATTGTCGAAGCTGACATTTTATGTGATTTAATCTATTATTTTGTTTTGCTTCTTAAACTTCTCCCATTTCCTATAAAGAAAGCACTGTAATTGAAAATGTGTTCAGTTTCATATGCTTTGTTTTTAATTTACTCCTTGAATGAACAACTAGATTGGGTTTATAATAAAAATTTATAAAAGAAATTTTATAATTAATTTTAACTTTTCAGCAATTTCTCTAAATTACAAAAATAAGATAATTCAATCAAAGAAATCTAAATTGTAAAATAAATGTTACATTTATAAAACAAAAAAAACAGTGGAAATATTAGTCTAATTGAAACATTCAGCAGCGTAGACAAATTCTGATTTTTACAATTCATTTATTATCCTTTTACTACAGTAAGAGGATGCCATTTATATTTAATTTTGACTGTAGTAATAACTTAGAATATTATTCTCCTGCTATTTATTTTCTTTATTTCTAAATGGAATTTAATTAGAATCATTATTTATTCTGAAATACAAATTTTAATCAATAAAATGATACTTGTTTAGACTAGTAATTTAGATCAAGTGTAACTGTTTTTAACCTTTACAATATATAAATTCATCCAGAAGACATTTATAGCTTTTATTTTATTAAAATATGGATTAGTGCAGGCCGGAATCTTATGTGAAAGGTAATTCATTTTGGGAAAAATAAGCATCTGCAGGTCAAATATAGAAAAACAATTATTTATAATATATGTGTGTGTGTATACATATTGATGAATGATGTGACTAATAAATCATGTTAATGAAGCATGTTCTTGAAGCAGATAACTTGTTTATTCTCTTAAAATTTAAGAGCTATTGAATTTGTAATTAATCCTTTTGGAGTAAAATATAATATAAATGCAATAATTTATGCAATATTTATGAGTATCAAAAATTTTAATTTGCACTTTATCTTGAATTAGGAATTTATTTTTTATGCCTATAAAGTTATTATATTTTACTGAATATTATTGACATAAAAAATATAAATATTTGCATCAAATTTGTTTCTAACACAAATTCTAGGCTCTGAATAAATTTTTATACAATAAAAATTTTAATATGTTAAAGGCAGAGATAACATAAGTATTTTTATAGAACAAATTAGTAAAAAAGCAAACTTTAGTTTACTGTGGCCTATTGATCAAGCTATATTCTTTGGATTGTAAGATTTGATCATGGTGTCTTTGTATTAGATTTCTGCATTTTCATCTGTCAGTTTTCTTTCTTGGAAATAGCAAAATAAAAATATTTATTTGGAAGTAAATTCTAACTTTTTAAGAAATATAAAAATTTTGGGCAAATTAACTGGAATTATCATATTTTTCACTTTACAAATAATTTCTTATGTACATATAAAGTGAAATAAATTATTTGAAATGTAATGCAAATAAAAAATTGCACAATATTTAATATTAGTTTTGAATTAAAAATTACAATTTTTTCCTCTAAAACATTCTTATTTAAATTTATAAGATTAGTTACTTTTTACATGTAAAATATCCATATTGCTTAATGCGATTTCATTCAAGGTAAGCTTTGGAAAACTATTTTTTGTTTTTGTTATATATATTCTTAAACTGTTCAATGCAAAGCATATTTAACTTCAGTTTTGAAAATTTGTTAATTTTGTATGCTTTGCTATAGTATATCAATGAACTTAACATGTTTTGTAATATAATGAGTAGCTGAATCTGTTAATATTTAAAAATGAAATTATTATTAAAGTAAAATTCATTTCTCATATAATCCTTCTTAAATCTGTTCTTATAATTATTTTTTTTTGCAATATGAACATACAGTAATTTTAACAATCAAAAGCTTTATTCTTGCTTTGTTAAATATTGGTGATATTTATGTAGAATTCAAACTATTTACCTTACTCAAAGTATTTTAAAGAAGTTTTCATTAAATGCATTGAAGACTAAAGTAATACCCGTTTTTGTCTCAATCTAAAATAATTCCAGAAATTTCCTGAAGAAAAACCAAACAAAGCTGTTCACATACAAAGAAGTGAAGTGCTCAAATTTGAAGCAATTTATGTAATACAATTTTACAAAGAATGAATCAGTATTAACTTGTGCGGTGTAAAAATCACTGTTACTGCTACTCTTGTGTTAATTTTAAAAGTTTATAAATATCTGTAATATTGCAGTTTCTAGATTCGATCATTTGTTCATGATTAATAATGAAGAATACCTTTATTATTCATTAATTATATTGAAGCAAATTATTCATTCTTGTTTTTAAGTATAAGTAATAAATAATAAAGTAATTCTTTTGTTCAAAAATTGAAAAATGATTCATTTCTAGTTATTGTTATTAAAAACTAACATTTACACACACAGTCACCATCTTTGTTGATAATGTCAAAACTAGTAATAAATTTTATAAATGGTGTTTCTTATTTCTTTTTTTATAGATGTACACTAAAAGCATTAAAATTTTTCAAATCTAAAAAATTTCAAAATTTGCAGAAACTTTAAAAATTGTTTAGTTTTTAAAATTTTTCTGGTAATAAACTGGGTTTAATCCCAGAAATATACTTGGTTTTTTCTCACTTTTACAACACTAGCTGTATTGCTTAATCATGATTCTGGATGTTTCAGCGGTTTCAAACATCACAAACAGACTGTTTTGTATCGATAATGGAAGTGGTATAAAAAATTTATTTCTACTTATTAGATCCTATGTTGCTATTTACAGCACAAATATCGTATAGAATAATATTTGTCCTTTTCATTACAATAGAAGTATAAAATCATATTATTTTGAAATCAATACTTTGAATATGTTTTTTCAAATTTTTTGTTTGAAGTAAAAATCAGCCTTATTGTAATGCTTGCTTATTCCTTCTTTTTTTGTGAAATTTAAAATTCATATTTTTAATGAATACTGAAAGTGAAATTTTACTTCCAAGTTACCACAGCCACATATGCTATTTACAGAGAATAGGAAATACATATTGTTTAAAAAAAATAATAGTTTTAGACAACTTAAAAAAAAAATATCCCTATATTATCAATATCCTATGTATTTGACTCAATTTAAGCATTCTTGCGTAGGAGAATATACATACATTTCTAAATATAATCAAAATAATTTTTTTCAGTATATTTTCATTTGAATGTCAATTTTAAAAAATCATTAAGTATGAGTTTAGTAATTTTATGAAAATTTAATTACAAAAATAAAATTACTAATGTATAAGGAATCAAGAAATTGAGCCCTTATCTTTTTGTATGTCAAAACTTCAAATTTTCTTTCTAAATCTGAATTTTTTATGTAAATTGAAAAAATATAGTTTAAAAATCCCCACTATTAAAAGAGTTCAAAGGCTAGGTGCCATTTTTATTTTCTCAGAGAACTATGAATTTAAGATTTTTATATTATTTGCTCTAGAGGGGTTTATAAAATGAATTAAAAATATATTTCATTCAATTCAGTTATATTTTTCGGTAGCAGGATAAAAGATAAGCTGTAATCAAGTTATATTGCTCATTATTAGCATAAATAATATATTTTATAGTAATTATGTTATTCTCTAATTTAGCAATGGTACTTAAAAAGCATAATGTACAGTGCTATTAGATTTGGCTAAACTACTTTGCAATAGTTTTTAATCAGTAAATTGAATACATTTTTATTTTGTTTTAAATTCTTGAAAAATTGATACTACTCCTAGAGATAGTAAGAGGCTTATAATCCATGGAATTTGTTCTTACGCTCAAAAAATTTATTTCTAATTTTCCATTTATTTTCAAGTTGAAAACAATTCTTATGGATATCTATAACAATCTAAATAATATCAACCCACATCATTATGTAGCTGAACCAGCTTTGAAAAAGCATCTTGCATAGTATTATTTAACAAAGCAGAAAATACAGGAGCTGTAGAAATGACTATAAACATATTTAATAATAATGACTATAAACACACACACACACACACACACACACATATATATATATATATATATATATATATATATATATATATATATATATATATATATATATATATATATATATATATATATATAAGCTATAATTATAAATACATATATTGTTAAAGTAAGCAGTTTTTAATTGCCTTAGAAAACTGAAATTTCAACTTATTTATTTAAAATTCAAATCTATTCCTCTCTTAGTAATTTTTAGAAATTACTGATTCAGACTTTATATCATTTAAATTTCAGCAATCAGTACAATCTCAAAAATTGGTAGTATTAAACTTAGAATTTTAATCAACATCTGTATAGATCAAAATTTGGCGTATAAAAATTCATTCAGTAATGATAACTATATTTGGTAATTATACTGATTGTTAAGATTCATTTTATTGAACTAAGGAATAAATTTGAAGGAATGCAATTGTATGCTATTATTAGGGTTATGTGTTCTTTATTAGCACAATTATTATATTTTTTTAATTTTATTATTACTATTAACAATATGATTACTATAGTATGTTTTATATGTATATAATTTTCTGTTACTGTTATTCCTTAATTTCTGTTGTGATATTTTGTTTCATTACACATTGTTGGACCAGCATGTTTCCTTGTATCTTGAATTTGGCTCTATCAGTTAGCTGGAAGCAACAGGGTGGGAGACATCATTTAGAAACTGGAATTAAGCAGGAGACCCACAATACTTGATCTGCCATCCCCAGAGATATCATTTTACTTGGAGGACATTGCAACCACAACCTATTTAACATGTTCAGCTGCCTTATGTGAACATGAATAATATTCATTGTAGTGAGGATTCAAACTCACTATCTTCCTATAATGAAAACTATAACCTTACCAACCAGACCACCACAGCCTAATCAATATATTACCTCAAATATTATAAGATTCTTTTACTTTATACAATAATGAATTTATATTCTAACAACCTTAATTTGATTAATGTAATGTAAAATACTCTTTTTAGGATAGATTGATGTGTACATTTAATTTTAGGAAACTGTCAAAAATTAAAGACAAGCTATTTTCCAAACATTAGAAGTAAATGTTTTCCTTCAACAAGTTCAGTTGAAGTAATTTAGGATAGTTTCTTAACCTTCAGATATTCCACAAGTAAGCATTTTGTAATTTTCTTTCATTTTCTTACAGGAATGTTGTGTGTTGTTACAGGAATGTTGTCTTTTTCATTGTCGTACAGGAATGTTTGTGTAGAATGTTGTCAAAAAGAAGTTAACAAACATTTTACAGGTATTATGACAAATATTTAATCATTTATATATTTTTATTCATTGCTGCTCAGATCATTCTTACATTTCTTCAATCAATTACCAGGAGGATGAATCTCACAATAGCTAAGTACTTTTAGTGTCACTAAGTTATGGAAACCAATCAAAGTGCTTAAGTTGAATGAAATTTCATATCAAATCATAAATACTATGCATATTTATATGTGATATCATAAGATCATTGTTAAAGCAACTTATTTTACTGTACTAAATTTACAAATACTCTCACATTTTACCTGTAAACTGAAATTATATGCCAACCAGGGAATTCAAGTATCAATTAATTTCTCTAAGATCTTTTATATAATTTGAACAGCCCACTAGCATTCTCTGTTTGAGGCAAATTCAATGCAAAATAGAACAGAAGATTTCTAATCATGATCAGATTTACACCTAGGCTAAAAATGATCATTTTCAAATATTTGTTAAATTAATTTTTTCTCTAAATTTATTAGTGGCTCATAGTGCCTCATTCAACTATTGATCGTTTCTATATTATATTGTGAATTACTGAATCCAAATATATATTCACACTCATGCATATCATTAAATCAGTATCAAGTTGTTGCCTCGTGCTCTTTGAAGTCATATGTTCACTTTTCGAGGAATAGTTTTGTTTTCAGTATATAAATTTTATGTCTTTATATTTTAGGATCTGTATAGTGTTTTATTCATCAATTATCTTGTGAAAAAATAATTAATTGTAAATACTATTTTAATAAATCTATATTCAAACACTTGGAGCAAGAAAGTGTGAGAAAAAGTTCAAATGAAGAAAATGTGGTCTATACAACATACTTCATTTCACAAGTCTGTTGCAATAATGTCAAAATTTAATAAATTGCACCTTGAATTGCTTTTCCAATCCTCAGTTTCCACAGATATTGCTTCCAGCATTTGCAACTTGTGTACAATTCTGAAAAGAATAATTCAGGGAAAAAAATTTCACTTTTACAAAAAAAAAAAAAAAAAAAATGAAACTTAGGCATATGTTTAGTCTAAAGATAAATAATTTTAAAAATTAAAATGTTTGAGATGCATTTTAATGGATGCGACATCCTTGGAATTGACTATATTAATGGGTTAAAGTCTGCTCAAAAAAGTTTTTTTTTATAGCATAAATCATACAAATTTATTGTCTAAAGAATATTTTATATAAATAAGATACACATGTGTATACACATTCATTTTTAATTATTTGTGAATAGCTTCTGCTATGAAAAATATATAATTTGATGCTTATATAAATAAATTTAATCTTAATGAAACCTAAGAAAGATATCTGTGTTATTAAAAATTGCTCATTAAAAGAACGTGTTGCTCAGTAAAGATTTGTAGTTTCCACAATAATAGTAAATACTTTTGTTCATTTTCTAAATATTAAGTTTTATGTTTAAACATTTATAAAATGTCACATATTCAAAATTGCTACTTTTTCTATTCTTTTTATAGAAATATTAATTTATCTGATGTCTTATATTTGACACATAAATTTTAGAAGGAATTTCAAGACTAAATTGTTATTGAAAAATAATTGTATAAAGAAATCTCTTGTTTTGAAAGAGAAATTAGTCACAATCTTGCAAATTTGTTCACAATACCATAACAATAAAAAGAAATAGCAAATAGTATTTTTAACATGAAACCGACAAGTTAGAAATCAGAATTTCAAACAGTAGGTTACTAATAAAATAATATTTCATAAAAAGTGATTACTGAGCAAAATTCCTCTGCATTTTCATACAAATATTTTTATTGTTTCTATTTGTTATGCATATTACTATAATATATATATATATTATTTTTAATTGTCTTAGATTGAATTTATAGAAGTTATTGAAAAAAGTGCAAGGCATAATGTTCTCAAGGATAAATATGATTTAGATTATTTTATATGATATAGACAACTAAGATTAAAACAATAATTTATATTTTAAATATTTTTTCTAATAGAATTTTTTTCCATACTTATGTGACACTATAATGTCAAAAATATTTCAAAAAATTTGAAAGATTGAAAAAATTATTTAAGATTAAATTTTTAAAAAATTTAAGTTTTGAAATAAAATTTTGAGTACTATAATATATATTAAGTGATATATTTAATAATATTATTTATTAAATATAACAATGTAATGTAAAAATGAAATATATATCAACTAATTTGTTTTATCACTCTGAAAGAATGCACCTTTCTAGTGAATTTTTTTTTTTTTTTTTTTTTTTTTTTTTGTGTTGCAACAATAAGTTTGTCTTTTTGGTATAAAACAAAATGATTTCTGAATTTCTTGGAAGTTTGCAAATTTGTGTTTATGTCATAAAGTTTAAATTCTCAATTGTGTAATTACTATCAATTGAATTTTGCATTTCAAACTTGCAAAAAGTTGATTAAAAATTTAAGTTGTTTGAATTTTAAGATGCTTTGTAAAAAATTGAATAATATCTTTGTCTTATTAAACAACAAAATTTAAAATTTGCTTCTTTTTATAGCATCACATTTGATAAGGAAATTGTCATTAATTTAAATGTGGCAATATTTATCTCAACTTTTGTTATTAATATGAAATTTATTACATTGAATATATAACTTCTTACTTTTCATTTATACCTTTTTTTTATACATTTATCTTGTTTGTTTATATATTTTAATCTAAGAAGTGATAAAGTTGTTAAGAAATCAAGTTAAAAAATTAAATCTAGACTATGATATGTGATTTTTGATGATCATAAACTATTATATTATATTTATTAATATTGTTGTATCTTAATACAAACTAATAAGTATATATAAACATTCCTGCATAAATATTTTAAAAATAACTTAGTAAATATAGTAGAGCAGTGAAATCTCAGTAACAAATTAATAAAATTCTGAGTAATTAAAAGATTTATCAAAACAAAATTTCTGATGTATTTGCATAATTAAGTACTATGTAAAGTTTTCCTGACCTTGTTATGTTGTGTCTGAAAAACATGACACAAATTTTAGGGCAATAAATTATGTTTCATAATTTGAAAAAAAAAATTTTTCCTCTTTCTAGTCTTCACTACATCTGGACCTTTTCAAGTTCTTTTATTTTCTTTTTAATCCTAAACTTTTAAATATATACTGAAAATTAAGAAAGATTGTTGATTTTATATATGCTAATGTTTGTGGCAGAATGTTTATTAATTATGAATTATCTGTTTAAAAATGTGTGAACCATATTGCAATAAAATTATTTGAATTATAAAAAAACACATTTAAAATATCGATTTTAACTTATTGATAATTTTACAAAAAGTGTGTAATTTTTGTTGGCCTGAATAATTTAAAATTCATAACAAATGTTAGGAAGGAATACAAGAGAAAATATTGTTGTCATTTTTTAACTGTCAAAAAGAGCACATTTCTTTTACATGCACAAAATTGATTCTGGAATTTTCATTTTTGGCTCAAAATTTACAATTTCTTAATATCGTATTTTAATATTCTTCAATAAATTATTCATGTTTAGTATATATGGATATCTATTGCCATTCAGAATACCCTTTAAAATGTTGGCCTTAGTTGAAATAGCATTTATGTAAAAAAAATTACCTTAGAGCACTGAGCAAATCTAATCAGCTGTTTCATACTCTATATGTGTAAATGCTACAATTTGTCAATATAAAATTTAAATTATATTTTATTTTAATTTATAGTAAGTTTTCCCACTTTCTTCTTGAGTTATGAAATCTTTGAATATATATAAAACTTTATCAAATCTGGTTCATAGCAAATGCTTTCCACTAATAAAATTGTGGCTAATTTCTTCCTTTCATCCCTATATCATTCCAACTGTATGCTAAAAATTCCTTACCTATGATCAAATATGTTGATCTCGGCTTGCCTTGCAAACTAATAGTTAAATAGTTACCTACCTCTTTAACCTTAAACTAGTAATAAACTTTACTCCCACTTCTGCCAAGAATATGTTCAAATTTAAACCACATCTGATGAATTTGTCTTTATGTGGTAAAAGTGAGTATAAAGGAGCAAATGAATTACAAACTGTGAAAAAGAATTATGAATAATGTTACATATGGATAATTATTTTGGTTGGCATGTCTACATTTTTACTCCTCAAGTCATACACTCTACCGCATCGTGGTGAGGGGTTGTCCCTGGTCTGAGTGGATGATGTACATTGGGTGATTATTCTCCCGGTAAGGCCACCTAGGTGTGAAGACCACTCCATTTGCCCAGCTAAAGACTGTAAGTGTAGGAGCCAAATCAGACTTCTTACCTTTGGTGCTCCTGTCCTTGTGACCTTAGAAGCTGCCCCTTTTCTCCATCTATAATAATGTTGCCTAATAGTAATTCATATACTGCCTCGGCCGTTGTGCAATCTAAAAAAGGTCACGATTGTGGTTTAGGAAAAGGAACAAAGTCGAAAAGTACGCTACAGTCTCCACAAGGGCTCAAGGCCCTAAAGATCTTCAAGTCAATATCAATGGTGTTTTAACTGGTGCTTCAAGAATTAAATTGGATCAAATTTTTAGCTTAGCTGACACAGAGTGTTTAGATAATAGTCATCCAAGAGTCCAAGCTGAGGGAAAATACTTCCATTATAGTTAAAGGTTTTAATATCTACAAAACCGATAGACATGGAAAGGATGATGGAGGTCTTATTTTCCTCTTGAGAGACATTTCTTATCAAAGTATAGACATCAGCTCTGTTACTAACAATAGTGACATTGAAATTCAGGGAATTAGGTTGATATGGAGAGGCAAACCTCTCAGTATATACAATTTGTACCATCCTCCAAACAACAAAACTTTGCCTTTCAACCTGAACAGTCTTTTTATTGAAAACACTATTCTCAATGGTGATCTCAACGCTTAATACCCAGTTTGGAGTTGTTCTAGCCAGAACCCAAGAGGCCTTGAACTCATTAATATGGTTGATGATAGTGGTTTTGTCCTTCTTAATGATAGTATTCCAACTCATACCCTTCTTATTAGTTACAACTCTACAGAAGCTCTAAATATTTCCATTGTTAGTCCTACATTATACCCATGATGCTAATGGACCGTTTTGGACAGCATAGGAAGTGATCATCTTCCAGTCTTGATAGAATTAAATCAAAAGCATCATGTAGTTACTAAATTAAACAAACAATGGAACTTTAGGAAGGCCAAGTTGAATTCTTTTGCTGAATTGACTGACACTGAATTTAAGTTGAGGCCTATGACTAATGATCTAAACTCTGATTGGATTACTTTTAAAAAGATTTTAATTAATTCTGCCAAAAGAACTGTACTTAGAGGAAAAATTAGAGGTCTCAGAATAGAACTTCTGAGTAACTGCGAGTGTGGAGCAATAACCAAACATTAAAAAAGAATAGCCCTTTTAGTTATGCCCAGTGGAATATTCGTCACTTCTCACAATATCTCTGTAAAACTTAAGGCGAGAAATCGTGATGGTTGTTCTGTCTTTAGAAGTGAGCTGATCGCCATTGATACAGGGCTCAGTTGGGTTTCGTCTTCTCCCAGTACTCCTGACATTTGGATTCTATCAGACAGTTGAAGTTACATTTAACACTTATCTAATTTGGCATAAAGTGTGTCAATTCTCGTCAATCTGAAGCAATTTTCTTCCTCTCGAGAAATACATCTTCAATGAGTACCCTCTCATGTGGATATTTTTGACAATGAGATTGCGGGTGCCTTGGCTAAACATGATTCTGCTGAGCCTTTGGTTCTCCTAACTTTCTGACCAACCTTGAACTATTTTCAAAGGCATAACAGTTTGATAGAGTCATTTGGACCACCCCACCAGTGCATCAGTGGTATAGGGGAGAGTATCTAGGCAGTGCTCTGTCACTTCAATGCTGTAGAACTGATCAAACAGCCATAAGTAGATTGATCGCCAGCCACCTCAGATTGCTGTCTTTTTCTAACGGTGTAAAAATCTTCCCGATCTACACCAAGTGCAATATTAACCAGGCCTCTCCTGACCACATTTTGGATTATTTGGGGCTTTCTCAGAAAGATGTGTATCTAAGACCGTTACTCGTTTTAGATTTTTTAAGAATTAGTGGTGGCATCATGGATCTGGTCTAGTTTTGCAGACCAATTGGAGGTTTGAAACAACAACACATTTTTATAAAAGCTACTCAACTTTGTTACATTCTAAAAAAAAATTATTATTGTTATAAGAATTTAGTTTTTTCATTCTATATACTTATTTGTTGAATTTTACATATCAATTGTTACAAAACAATTCACACATTGTATCCATCATTTTTATTGAATTTAAAAATATTGTTCATTAAATTGCAATACTTTTAAAGTTGCAGAAATTAATATTTGCAGAAACTCTCACTTGTTATATCAAATGTTCCCTTCATCACTTTCTAATACAAACATTATCTTGGCATGGACTGGGAAACTATCCCTGTTTAATCTGCCTTATGCTTATAATCTAGCTGCAATTTTTATAAGTTAGGGATATCAGAGATTTAGCAACATTAATTTGTCACCAAACCTCTTCTTAGTTTTAAACTTGTAAATCTTCATATTAAGTGCAGTTAAGAGCTTAATAGAAAAAGGAAATGAAGAAAACCTTAATCAAATCGCAAATAAAACAATTTTAAATAGTAGTTCATCTGTGAATAAAATTATTCATCCATATCATTCTAAAACTTGCAATAGTTTTTAATCAATAAAAAGTTGTGCAGTAAGATTGTTTTCATGTTGTAAGGATATTTATAGTAAATATATTTTTTAAAATATGATTTTCAGTACATGGTTTTAAATATAACTTTATAAGTTTTTTTACTGTGCAATTGATTTTTCAATAGATTGAAATTTTTTACAGTGAAATAATTAGTGTAAGCAAAAAATTAAATATTTTCTACTGATTTCTACTTTATATGTGAGATTTTGATATTAAATGTTAATAAGTTTATGATTCTTAAAGTAAATGCAATGTTTTAATGTTTTTTCCCAATTAATTTTTGTATGAGTTCAACCCTAACAAAATCTTCTTTTAAGTTTTTAAAAGTTTATTTATAAAGAGCTGCCTAGTCATACAATTTAATTTTTGAGACTTTTAAATGCAATGAAATATCTTATTTTTTAAGGTTAACTTTGAGTAATTTAAATAGTATTACAAAATAAAAAGCAGTATATTTTTTAAATTTATTGCACCCAATTTAATCAGAGCAAAAGGGAATGCACTTTTTAAAAGTATGAAACTTACTGCCTGGGTTCTATAAAGCTGCAGCAAAGGTCTGTAAATGATATTCCGAAGAATATTCACTCTAATGAATAAAATTATATTTTGATAATTTCCCACTTTATGGAAGTATTAATTTAATTAACTGTTTAATGATAACAATCCAATGAGACAGTAACAAATATTGTCTCAGTGTAGTTAACAAAATCATTTTGTTCTCATGAGTAATTTAATTCCTGAATATTTTTTAAAGAAAATCAGTGTTCTTTGACAACTGTATCAAATTTATTAATTATAAAAATATTAATTATAATTATATTTGAATGGTTTCAAAGTTGTAAAAAACATTTTAATTTAAATGAAGCACTTGCAATGTTAATTATCAACTTTTAATTTTCCATTCATGAGTGCAGCATCTCATATAAGAGTTGCTTTTCTGCTTCGGCCAGTGAAAAGAAAATGATACAGGCAAGAATTATTCACATGCTTTAATCAATAATTTTACAGTTTTGTTAGAATATTTTTAAAATCACAATTCGTTTTCTGAATGAAGAAATTATAGCAATGAATGTACTGAATTTTCCTGTATATTCCACAACTATAAATTATCCATAAGGCATTGTTTTCAAATAATAGAAAAAAAGCTTTGCATAATATGCAATGATTTTTTAGCAGATAATCCAAAATATATACTGCTATGCTAATAAAGTAGTGTTGAAAAAAAATACATAATATGATTATAAAAAATTTTAATTCGAGAAAAAATATTTATGATGAAAAACATCTAGTTGGATTCCCTTTATTTCCACCTCATTATCAAGCACAAAAAAACTGTGAAGACAGCATTTCAACAATCACCAAAAATTATAATTCCAGAAAGATTCCAGTAAAATTTATTGATTTTTAGTTTTTCTTATTTTTGAAACAAGGCTATATATATTTTAAAAATAAGATTTATTGGTTAAATTAAATGAAAAATAAAATAGATTATTTTCAAACTTCACTTTTCATCTTTAATTAGCATGTTGGCAGTACTTTCTTTATTTGCCTTCTCTATAACTTTCAGGTTAAAATTTGATGTATAACTTAAACTCTCACTTCAACATGATAATATACAAACTTGAATATCCTCAGAATGAAACATATCAGATCTAAACAAAATGCAAAATGATGCTAGATAAATATAATATCCTTATAAGGCACCAAATCTTTCTCAGACTTGATTGGACAAAACTAGTTACAGTTAAAATATTTTACTCAAAACAATTTAAAAAATGATGAGGCTGTGGGTAGATTTTCTTGTTGAGAGTTGTTAGTTTGAAATTTTATGGAAGAAAAAAACTGTGTTATTGAACATTTGAGTACAAAAGGGAAAAACACAATTTATGGAAAAAAAATTAATAATAATAATAATAAAATGAGTATTTCCTTAAAAGAAAATTGCTCTTAGTAGGGGATATAATTTCACCAGATGACCAGCAATGTTGAACCCCATTGAGGCATCAAGTCAGTGAAGTTATTTATGAAGGGCTAAGGTATTCTGTCCCACTCCTCTAGAAGAACCATTTCTGGCTCTTCAAATGTTTGCGATAGTGCTAGGCATCCATAAATTTATCTGCCTAAAATGTCCCAACCATGCTCTATTGGGTTCATACCCCGAGAACACATTGACCATTCCATTTGTATGATTCTGTCCTTCAAAAAGAAATCATTCACCAACTTAGCATGAGATGACTTGCATATGTCATTCTTTAATATGAAGTTAGGTACAATTACTGCAGTGCGAGGGATTATAATAGGTCTAAGAATCTCATCCCTATATGGGCAGCCAGTCAACACTCCATTTTAAGTAATATTGAGATCAGTGCCTCCATCAATGGAAATGCTTGCAAAGACCCTCATTACCCCATCTCCATTCATTTTTTCACAAGCTCACATACTTTTTTGCATATTCCCTGCAGGTGACAGTACCTTGCTGTTAAAATAACATTACTACCTTCATGTACGGCCATACCAAAGGTTAATTAGGATACAGCCCTACAACATTAAGTCAGTTTTGATCGGTTTGTGTCAAAACTGTGATACCAGCAGCCAAGCAAAGATGGTGAAGGATGACATTTAGATTTTGATATCTCCAAACAGTTATCATTAAATAATATAGTCTTCATTGCACATTGTTGCATGTATATAACATTTTTCTGATCTTTAGCATGCATTTCTAGTCTCTGAAAAACGGTTCTAGATCAGGGAAGTCAAACTTAGTGAGACTCCAATGGCTTTTACTACTTCATGTTGTGTTTGGGTCTCTCTACCAACAATTCTGTAGGCTTCCAAATTTGGTTCAATAATTTTGTTGAGACATCACACTTATCATAATAACATGCCTACTGAATGTCGATTATTCTTTTCTGCTTTGTCTTGTATTAGGTTGAAGGCCAAATTTCATATTCTGCCACTAAAGCATTGTTTTTAACATCAATGTCAAAATTTGTATGCTTCGTAGTTTGAAAATGTGAAAAATTTGTATTTGTGACTCTTTCATTTTCTGCAAAGAAAATTTGCTTATGCTGTTTATTGAATTCTAATTCTATTACAGAATCTATGGATTATATAAAGAAAAAACAGTAAGATACATATTTTTTTTTTTTTCAAAAAATAAAATTAGTTAAAGTTATATATTTAAATAAAACATTTGTATTTTTTTAGTTATAAATATATGTTTAGAAATAAATGTATGCAATGAAGCAGATATTTAAAATATATATCACATATAATATTAAAAGCTTTTACAATTTATTGTTGTTTTATAATTCCTGATTAAATTTAAAGATTCTTTATGCAACATGCTTTTCCACAGGTCTTTCAGATGTTAGAAAGATACTCTGTGTTTGACCTTATTAACGAAAAAATTCTTGGCAATTTCTATTGTTAGTGTCTTAAGAAAATTATATTCCAGGATTTAGTTCTGCATTTTTATCCATCTGAGGGAGCACTGTGAGGTCAGTCTAGAGATAATTCAATCATTACTAAAATAATTTCTTTTGAACATTAAACTAATTTTTCAGTTTAGCATCACATTTTGCCTAAGAACAAATTGTTCAATAATATTTTAAAATAAAATTATTAAAAACAAAATATATAAATAAAGAATATTGTTATATTTTCATTTGGAAACATTCTATGTGAAAAGAATTTTCAGTTACTACATCTATGTTAATACATTACTAAATCTATGATTATAATTGATATCACATTTATTTGAGTAAAATTCCAAACATAATTTTTATTTTCGAAAAAAAAAATTACCATATTTTTTTTTAATATTTTAAAAGCCTAGCTGATTTTTTCAATACCTACAGACATTTGTGATTTTTTTGTGTCAATGATAAGTGTACCTTAAAAGTAATAAAAGAATTTTAATTTCTACTTTTCACTACTTTTTTCATAAAGCTTGTTCAAAATTTTAATATTATTTATAAGAACATATAATACTCATTTTAGTATATGAAAATACTGTTTAAACTGTTTTTTAGAGCAAGTGATCTCTAAAAAACTGAAATATTAAAACTCTGTTAATTTTTGTAATTTATGAAATTACTGTTTAAACAGTATTTTAATAATAGATGTTAACTGAGTAAGTAATATCACTAATTTGTAATTTTTTAAAATTCAAAATTTTTTTATTTTGGAAAATATGCACACCTGTTTTTTTATTTTTAGAGACACCGTATGGTTAATTATGCCCTTCCAGCAGAGCTTAAAGGTCTAAGCAGTGTTTTGTTTATTTATGTAAGTGCATTTATGTATTTGAACTGAATTAATGTTGCTTGACTCGTGATTCCTTATTGATAGTGTATGTTTTACAAATAATTAAATTCAGGAGATAAAATACGACTTTTAATAGTGGAATCTTAATAATAAATTACAAACATTTTACAGTTTTTGTTACCAAGAATAAAATATTTTAAAAAATTTATTTTTATGAACTATATTTGTTGATTTGTAAGTAATTGAAAAAAGTTTTTCATCTGCTGAATCTAATTTGTTAATACTTATGTAATATATCTTTGGATATTTGATACATGTGAATAATTTTACTGCACCTATATTTAGGAATTGCAACAAATGAAATCGAAGAAAGAATCATCACCTTGTTGAGGAGAATTGGTCCTTTAGAAATAATTCAAGGTTTTTTAGTATTTTAAATACATTGTTGTCAAGAATTTTGTTACTTTAAATATGAGATTAAATATTTGAAAATCTCTTAAAAATTATATTGCATTTTTTTAAAGACTTAAAAATGCATAACATCATTTTGTTTGACCACATAATTTAAATGATAAATGTAATATATTTTGATTGAATATTTTTCTTAAATGAGTTTTTCTAATGCAAAACTAATTTTCTTTTAACAGTTATATTTTTATTTTTTATGGTTATTATTGAACCTTAATTGTCAATCGTGCTTAATGAAAAAATGTTATAATAGAACATGAAAATTTATAATATCTTAACTTGTCTATATCTAACATTTACAACTTGAAGAATTTCTTGAGGGCACTTAATAGTGTACCAGTTAGTTGTGACTGTCTTTCATCTTTGTTACTAGATGGCTTAGGCCAGTTTCATACTTCTGAAGAAAATGTCAACATTATTTTTTTCATGGCACATTTCACCATTATGGAAAAAGAATCTTCTTTATGAATAATTTTACAAATGACAACTGATCCAACGTTAAGTTTCTGCTACACCAATAAATAAGTACAATGATTAACATATTTCATAAGTCACGCATTATCCAGCATAACACACACTGCCTCAATTGAATTATGACCCCTGAGAAATTCTATAAACCATTTAAATTCAGTAGAACAAGTTAGATTTTTATCTCTAAATGCTCACCGTAGATGTCTTATGTAATCTTGATTTAAATATGATTTAAAATCATAGAAAATTCTATAGTGACATTTTTCGTTTTTTAATAAACTAATTTTATATTAAATTATTTGCAACTGGCAGGATAAAATGATTCACATTTTTTAATCTAACCATTAATTTTTACTATCACTCTTTGTCTTTTACAAAACTCATATTTTAGAGAAATATAATTAAAATTTTACTTTTCTAATTTATTTTTTATATATTCATGCATTTTATTATGTTTTCATTTATTACTATATATAGCAGAATATTGTTTTGAATTCAGGTTTCATTGTGTGTTTGTTCGTATATTCCTGATTGTATTGTATAATTTTCCAGATTATATAAAGAATGCAGAATTTAGGGACAGAATATTTAAAAATCTTGAATCAATTAAAAAATATTCATTTGAATTAAAAAAACTACAATATATTTCTGTGTATCATCTGCAAAACCTTTTTTCTGAGAGAAAAAGAAAACAGTGCATAATCCTCAGCAGCGTGTAATCTGTTGAAATTTTTTCACTGAATAGTCAAAAATATATACGGATGATGCTGTGTTTCATGGCTTGATCAAAAATATAATAAACTGTATAGAAAAAATATATATTATGAAAAAGATCTGTTTAAATGCACCTTACAGTAAAATGTGATAACTGAGATATCAATCAAGAGCAATAATTCCAAGAAGCTAGTAAGACTTGTCGATTTTTATTTCTAAATAATTTTTAAAATAAGATTAAACATATCTTTTAAAAATAATATTTGTTTCAGTAATAATTTAATGAAAGAAATGGAATATTTTCATATTGCACATTAGATACATTTTTCTTTTGTACCTTATGTGCTTTCTTTTTTTTTAAATCTTACTTTGTACCCATTTTTAATTTGCTTTCTCTATAAATTTTAGTTTAAAATCTGCTGTGTAACTTAAAAGTTTTTGATTTCACATAATGATATATGAGCTTATTCATGATGTATTGGTAAAAGAAACAATATAGTCATAGTTATAACTTAAACATTTATTAAATGTTTGATACAAAAATTACAACACAGAAAAATATACTCATTTTCAATAAAATAATTTGGTTTAAAATAGGATCTTTCTTAATATATATATAAATTCAAATTTTCTAGACTGACAGTAAACTTGTAGACTTCATTTAAGCATGATTGCTTCATTCATCATATTCTAACAATAAATATGATTGCAGTTTAGGTGGTATATTTAAATTGTAAATTTGTTTCATAGAATGAGAACCAAGGGCTTTACGAATTTTAAAGCGACAATGATGTTGAAGTGTTCTAGGATTTGATGCAAGATTTTTATACCAGATACATTTTTTGGACAAAGGAAATGATTCCTCTAAATTTGGAAGACAAAGCATACTTCTTACAGTATATCTCAAAAGCTGTGTTACATCTTTTGTGGGGGTATGCAATTCCCCTCTTAGAATTTCTAAACCTGTTTGGGCATATTCAACATCTGCTCCAAAAGAAATAAGTAATTTCATCATTTCTGAATATGTGTTGGTTAAATTAGAATCATAGATATACATCATGTACAGTAATTGCAAAGGAGACAGACTATTTTTATCTACTTGGTTAGGGTTACATCCCCCGTGAATTAAAATTTTTAGTATATTTAATCTTGCACCCGGGTAAAAATATGAAATTTTCAAAGCACAATGTAATGGAGATTTGCCTTTATAATTAACATGGTTTACATCAGATCCATGCTTTATGAGTAATCTAACACATTCAACCAGTCCTCTCTTAACAGCAAAATGCAGTGGTGTATCAGAAGTGTCTAAACTAGGGAGTGACACGAAATCCTTCTTACCAGGATTTTTTAAATGTACCTTAATACATTCACTGTACCCTAATTGAGCTGCCATGTGCAAACTTGTATGTCCTAACACATCAACAGCATTACAATCAGCACCATATTCAATTAGTTCCTCTACACAATCAACATGGTTTTTAAATACAGCTAAATGAAGGGGTGTGGATCCAACTGCAAACAAAGCAACAATGGATAAGGACAACCCACTCTGTTTAATTTGTGAAGAAGGTTTTGCACCAGCTCTTAAGAGAGATTTCAAGCAATTAAAATGCCCACTGATAGCAGCAAAATGTAATGGAGTAATGCCGGAGAAATCTGCATCCACATCTGCTCCATTAGCAATTAATAAATCAACAATATCTGAATAACCTTTGCTGGCTGCTAAATGAAGAGGAGTCAGGGGGTCTTTTGACACTGTAAACATAGCTTGATTATATTTATCTCCTTCAAGGGAAATTCCAGTTTTAAGCAGATTTGACACTTTCTTAAGATCATGAGAAAGAACAGCCCTAACCAGCTGTAGTTCATATGATTCCGTACCAGGACTGGGAAAGTACAGCAAGTTATGATCCATTTTATGTAAAGTTCTTGATTTACTGAAAAAGAATACATCAATATACAGTAAGAATTCATCAAAACAGCATTATGTATAAAATATTCATATAACACAATGATAAGAATTCCACTGGACACTTGCAATGTGTTAGATTTAATGCTGTAAAAAATTTCTGAATTGATACAGCTTTAATAAAAATTTTAGGAAAAATAAACTTATTATAAATATAAATCTGAAAACACAAAAAAATCATAGAAAAGCTATTAAATATAAATAATTTATCCTCTAATTATTTTTTTACTTTTAGAAGCACTGCTAAAGATAATGTGAAATTCTAGTCTTGAAAATTGATTTTTGCAAAACATTTCACTATAAAAGTTATAAATTATTGTCAACACACACATTTTGGTTGCTTAGGCGCCACCTGTATAATATAAAAATATTGATTTTTTCTTAATTTTGTATATTTAATTTCCCACAAATAAAAACTGCTCTCCTCTAAATGCCAAAATAATTATGAGCAGTATATACTTTTCATTTTTCTGGTATTTATTTAACAAAAGAGTTCAATATAATTTACTTTATGGTCAAGGCTACAACATTCTCCAAAGATCTCTATTACCAAACAATTGCTGTTTTTAAATATTTCATTTCACTCTCTAAAAATTTCTTAATAGAACTTGGGAATTTTCCAAACCAGTTGAAGATAATTAGATTAAAAATTTTATTTCTGAAAATAATGATTCATTGAGTTAACACAATTATTTATTTGATGTAACATTATGCATGCAATTTTAATATAGGATCATATTCTTTCACAATTATAATCTTCTCAAAATTATCAAATGGCATGTAAATGAGTTAATATTTTTACATTGAACAATATAGTAAATCAAAAATTTACAGATCATTTTTTTTTTTAATATTTGTGATTAAAAACACAATAATCGATTGGTCTTTTATACTTATTTTAATTCTACCGAATTTTGAAATTTTCCAGTTTTCACACAATTGTTGTTGTTATTGTCATGTGCCAGCTATGCTGGCAATATGGGGTGGGTTGTTTCACTTTTCCAACTGAACCATATTTAGGTGTGGAGTCTGACTTCCTCAGTACACACATGGCATAGTTGCCTGTTTGTAGAGTAAGCAACCATTCACAACCCATTCATACAAGGAAAGGACAAAGACAAGATAGATAGAGAGAAAGTACATCCATTCCCAAACCAGTATTCAAACCCAGGACCTCCCTATCTGTAGTCAGGCATGTTGACTACTAGACAAGTTGGGTGGCTAGACAATTGTTTATACAGATGTAAGGAAAACTAAGAAGAAAAACAATAACATTGTTCATCATTAAAAAAATTAATTTTTTTTAATTTTTTTGTGCATTTCTTTACCTTAGTTTTTACTTGTAGAAATTATTGAAGTTGTAAAGGAAAATATTGGTGTATCCCCACAAAAAAATTTATAACAAACTTCTCTTACATGATCTTGAAGAAGATGTTTCATAAAATAATTTATTCTAAAAACTGATTTTTAATCTAGCTAATTAATGTGTTTGGAAATTTAGCTACAGTAATTATTAATTTATTATATTGTTAGCCCTAGAATTAATTTTTCTAAATTAAAATTACATATTTTAGAAGTATTGCTTGTGGTTTGAACATGGTTTTCATTGTGTACAAATTTGACTAATATTCCATTTGAAATATTTTTAACTTTACATAATTTTTAATTTGTCATTTTTTAGAAATACATCATTGGTTGAAACAAATGAAAAAGTTTAATAACTATGCAATACACAGGAAGAATAATATATTTTAAAGTTACTGTTCAACACTTTGATATTTTTACTGATAGGTATTCAATTTAATGCATTGAGTAATCTTTTAAAACACAAGTGCATTTTATTTTAGGTAAAATTAACTTATTTAAATATTAACATTTATTTTTTATATAGACTAGAATATTCTTCGAGGTAAATTTCTAAAAAATTAGCCCAAGTCTTGATGCATAATTTTCTTCGAATAAAGTATTTTTTTCAATAAAATGAATCAATCCCCAGATGGATGCTTGGAATAGAAAAAACACATGTTTCGCATATTACGAAGATAAGTTGATTTGATCAATCCTAAATTATTTAATTTTACAGGAGGAAGATAAAAGAAAAAAGCTATTATAGAAAATTATCCTTACTTTTTTAGGAGAAACCTAAAACAAAAGCTTAATCCCGTAGTTCAACTTCCCGCAAATTCAACTCAAGTACAAATAACAAATATTTGTTATTGACGGAGCTGTTATTGTAAACAAGTATTCCCAGGAATTCGGTACTCGTGAAAGAACAACTTAATACCAAGTCGAACGCACTGCCCTTTTTAAATCAATTTAAAAAACAAATCTGATTTAATTTAAACACCGTGCTGGAAACAACTATCGCAATGCATTACACTCGAAACTGATATAAGAAATACTGATTTTTGTTCACATTTTAAGTTATTTAAATTAAATTTTCGAATTTTTTTTTTGTAGTTGAGCTTGTTTATTAAACATTTACAGACCAAATTAGGGAATCTTTTCCTGTACATGGTACGTGCTGAGTACAGTTACTTTTAAAGTAACAAGTATTTTACCAATTACATTTTGTACTGCCATCAATCAAAAAATAAAGGCAAGTTTTTTAAATTTTATAAATAAATTGGATAAAAGCTCTAAATGAATAATTAATTAAAACTAAATAATTAGATCTATAATATAATAAATGTTCATATAAATCATTATCATTTATAAATAAGCATTCACTTAAATATTAATAAAAAGACCTTATGTGATAATCTATAAAAAAATATTCTGATTATGCAACAATAAAAGAATAAAAATACTAACCCTGAGAGAATTCTTCGTGAAAATAATGTATAGCATGATTAAAAATATTGATAAAACTAATAACGAAACAATAATTATCCTTCCGTCCGATAATGACCTAAGTGCCCATAATAGATTCCGTCCTCGCTCATTGCTCAGATATTACCTTCACCAACCACCGTGTAATAAACTGTTAGTAGAAAAATTTTTCTTTGATAACTATTTCTTTGTATGGAAAAAAAAAGACTGCTAAAAAGATAAAAGGAATACTTTTTTTTTTTTTTTTTTTTTTTTTTGCATCTCATTCCATATATGAAAAAGAAAACTATTAAAAATGATGATGAAAAATGCATATATAACTGTGCATACTAAATGTATATAAAAACAGATAAATTTTTTTAAATATATATGTATATGTAAATAAATAAAATATATAGAAAAAAGATAGAGATATTGTATTGCAGACCAAGTTATACCTTATAAATATTATAGCCTGAATAAATTCTTGTAAATACCTTTACCTGTTCTTTTTTATGTAAATATTCTTATTTCTCTCAATTTATTCCTTTACTATTTCCTTTATTATTCTATTAGTTTAATTTAAATATATATTTCTCATAAATTTATCAACAATAACTTTTTAAATTCTGAAATAAATTTTATGAAATAACCAAAGTCCCTTCCCTGCTGAAGTTCATGAATCAAGATCCATTAGAAACCCAAATTTTTGTTCTGTGTTTCGCAGGGAACTTCTTGCCATATAAACGGGTCTAGAAAATATCAAATCTGGAGCCACCTTTGATAAAATCTGGATCTTCACTGATAGTCGAAACTATATTCAACACTTGAGCAATTGGGATAGAGTTACGGACCAAGCTGATGTTTATATCCTTGGTATGTTAATTGCCCTATCTGCCTCCAACTACATCCATATTCAGTGGATACCATTTCACGTGGACCTATTTGGCAATGAACGTGCTGACCAGTTGGCTAAGGATGGTACTTCCCTTCCAGCCTCTCCAGATTTGACCTTCACTTTTTCAGAATTGTTTTCTCTCCGCAAGACTAATGTCAACAATGTGTTTGGATTGTCCCTCCAAGTCACAACTGGTATCGCCGCTGGCGTCCTGGTGTAGCCCTTGGCATGTAAGGGTCTCGTGCTGAACAGACCTCTACCTGTGGATTTGCCAGTGGTCATACTAGGAGTCTCACTTTCAGGGGACAAATTAAGCTCTTCCCAACCTGTAAGAAGTGCAATTCCAGCGAGGCTAGTCCTCAGCACCTAGATTGCCTGGATTTCACTATGGAAGAATTTCTTGAGAGACCTCCTTTTCCTCGATTTTTTTGAACGTTTACGGCCTCGTGGATCTGATATAGCGGAGCTATATCAGATGGGATTAGTAGCGACAACAAAATTTCAAACTCATTTTAAGCCAATCATATTCAAGTTATAGCTCACGAACCAAGAACCAGCTATCTAATGAGGGTAGAGGATCGATAGATCCAGGGACCTCTGAAAACTGCCATTTACATGCTCTGAAAACTGAAACATTTACATTTCATTAATTGCAATTTTTTTGTTTTTTTCTGTATTCTTTACTTTTTGGTATCAGGCACAGAAATATAAGCTATTTCTGTACAAAATTATTTTTATTATTGTTATTATTATTTGTAAATAATTATAAATTTTTTTAAACATGTTTCATTTAATATAAAAAACATAAACTTTTGTTATTTATATTTGTTTTCAGAATTTATATCTGCTCTAACTAAATTTTCAAATCACTCACTTGCAGTTTTCAAAGATTCCTAATGTTTATTAAAATATAAAATTAGATGAGATAATAAATTACAACTTTTCAAACAAATCGGCTTAATTTTTTGTTGGAATTTAGTAAAATTTTCCAATTATATAAATTAATTTTTGTGATTAACTAGTAAATAGTCTGCGAAGAATTGTAAAGTGGGAGGTTCAATCAATAACAGAGATTTTAAGTGTGGTTCCAAAAATACATCAATAAAAATACAATTAATATAAAAATACAATTAATAAAAAAATCAAATAAAATTAAGGTTATTTTTTTATTATTAAACATTAACGAGGCAATTATAGTAAAAATGTTTGATGTATAAAAAATAGTAATTTTTATTTTTAAAAGAAGTTTATATTTTTATGTAGTAGATAAACCAGTTTTTTTTTTTTTTTTTTTTTTTTTCTAAAATAAAAATTGCAATTACTCACCTATTTTGTTTCAGTTTCCTAAATCTTTAGCAATATATAGATAAATAAAGTAGATTTGCAGTTAAAATATTAATAATATTTAAGTATACTTAAACATTATTAAAATGATCATATTTATAAATATGATCATTTTATATTAGAGTAACTTTTATAGTTGCGTAAAAATTCATTAAATATCAAAAAATATAAAACTGTTTTACCAACAATCTAAAGTTTATGTTTTAATGTAAAATATTAAATAATGTAATGTTTTATACATAAAAAAAAAGGAAAACACAGAAATACGTATATTTTATTTACATCAATCCATAATTTAAGAAATAAAAATGACGGTAACACCCGATGGTATAAATAAAAATATACTTAATTAAAGCATTTTTTTCCATTTCGAAACTAAATTAAAATGAATAAACTACCTTTATTTGGTTCGAATCAACTTTCCCATTATCTGAATAAAATTTAATTGTATGGTAAAAAATATAAAAGAACAATTTTACTAAAAATTTAAATGCTATGTACTTAAAATAAAATATAGTGAAACTAAAACATGGTTGAATAAAAAATAAACATTTATACGAAATCATAATGAAAAAATTGTGCACAATAATGAAAATAACAATGAAAATATATAAGCAGATTTAATTTAATTTTTTTTTTTAATTTAAGAAACCTGACATAATTTAAGGTTTAAATAAATATGTTATGTTTTTTTTTTTTTTTTCTTTTTTTTTGGTTTTGTGCCAGCTAGACTGATAATATAGGGTGCACTGCTCCATATTTTTCATACTGAACCATATTTGGTCTGGAGTCCGACTTCTTCAGTACACACATACCATAGTGTCCCGTTTATAAGGTAGGCAACCATTCACACCTCATTCGTACATAGAAAGGACAAAGACACGATAGATAGGGAGAGAAAGTACATCCATGCTCAAACCGCGATTCGAATCCAGGACCTCCCTATTCGCAGTCAGGCACTCTCATCACTTGACAGGGTGGTTAGCGTTATATATATTCATAAAATAAATTTTTTTAAAGAAATAATTACAAAAATAAAAGTTAATAAAAACTGCTAAATACATAGCAAAAATATCACTTTTCTTATATTTGTAAAAAAATTAAAATTACTTAATAAATGTGCCACAATTATTGATTTTCTCAACTCATTTATTTTATTAATCGAAACGAAACAAGTGTACACGCGTTTTTATTTCGCAATATAAATTCATTACGTCTCCCTCTCCAACCCAAAGAGATCTTCCAATTCCCAAGTGTCCCTCTTCTACTTTCCAATTAAACCAACTGTCATTTCCCTTCTCCCACCCATCTACCCTACCATGAGAAGCGATTGTATAAATATTAACACAATCTTGTAAATCATCCATATGTATCGATATATCGATGACTTTGTTACTTGTAGTTATAATCACACTGTCATCGGCTCTTCTGTACTTGTTACATTCAATCAAATACATTGTAACTACACTGATTAATTTGGCAGTCCGCAAATTCGTAGATGATTGCATGAGACTTGTCTCGCGAGAATCGCATCAGACCAAAAAACGTCATTGATATCTTAGAAAAGTCATTGATATCTTAAAGAAGTCAGAAAAGTGGTGGAGCGCGAGGCGATTCTTCATTTCAAGTAGGTTCAAAATATCTGGCAACATTCCGCGAGACAGCGTTCTCATTGTTTTAAAATTCTATGACGCCAGATACAACGTTTTAGCTACGTCATGGTGAGACATTGACGAGATCGCATTTGTCTACTATAAAACGGCGTTTGATTCGGATTGTCTATCGAATTTGCGGCCTGCCTTTGAAACAGTCATGTATGCACACACTTGCTGATTACTTTGAAACATGTTAAGTACATTGTACCTGCCACTGACTGAGGATACTGGGACTCTCATTAACTTTGTTACTGGAAGTACCAAGTATTTTGAAAAAAAAGTAGTAATTACAGGTTTTTACATTGCAATACTGATTACAAAATTACTGAATACAGGTATTTCTTCCCATCTCTACATCAAAATGACATTTAATATCATGTTATTTCAAAGGAAAAAGAATGTCAATTTCAAACTTAATATAATTTTTTATATTTATTTAATTCTTTGTAAATTATTTCTGTGATTTTTTATTCTACTTCTCTTGCACTTATTTCGATCGGTTTCAGATATTTCAACAAACAATGACAACAAGATGGCGCTAATTCAATTAAAACATATTTAATCAATTCGTTTCACTTGTGATATTTACCATAGACTGCATATATAGTTCACTTTAACACATTATATGTTCTAATTAGATTGTTGTTTGTCTTGCCATATTTTACACTAATTGACTCACGATTTTGAATATTGCAAGTTATTTTGAACCACTACAAATATCCACAGCTAAAATCTCGTTCGTACCGTACTTTTTAAATGAATTTAAACTTAAATCTTATTTAACTTAATGTTTAATCGTGGTGTTTAAATCTGGTTTAACTTAAACACCACGCTGTCTTATACTGTGGTACAGAATGGAAAAAACCAGGTTTATATTTCAGTAAATAAATACGATTAATTTTATGATATTTTGTAAAGATATGAATACTATGAACAAGAATACTTGAATTATTAACAATGGCTATCAGGTCTAATTAAATTAATTCAAAATAGCATTTACGACAATTTTTGGATCAGACTAAGGACATCAATAGTTTTTAAATATTTGATCTTTGACTTCAAATCTGCCTTATTTTTGCAAAAATGTATGTTTAAAAAGTAAAAGATTAAAAACGAGGATACATATGAAACTACTATTTTCTAGAATGATTATTGATAATAT
This sequence comes from Latrodectus elegans, assembly GCA_030067965.1. Taxonomy (NCBI): domain Eukaryota; kingdom Metazoa; phylum Arthropoda; class Arachnida; order Araneae; family Theridiidae; genus Latrodectus; species Latrodectus elegans. Next base: position 11,508,399 of record CM057819.1, on the reverse strand, counting down.
TATCATTTTTATAATTGATGGAGTAATAAAGTAAGAAATTGTGCTTATTTCTGATCAATAAAATGATCATTATCAAAAAATAAATAAATATACTAAAAATCAACTTTCCATAATTTGGTGAATACAAATCTTTAAACATTTTCTCCAATTATAAGTTTTATTTTATAATAAATCTTATTGTGAATTTTTAAATAAAGAACTGAATTTAAATTTTTTATAGCCTGAAATTTTTTTAGATTATTGAAAAACATGAAGCTACAATTAAAAAGCAAATTAAATTAATGAAATGAAAATAAATTATTGACATGATTTTAGATAAAAATAAATTGAGGGAAGGTAAGATTAGAAATTTTATATTAGAAGTAGTTAGATAAATTATCTACTTAAATTCCAGAATTTATTTTGTACAAATTTTATGCAATTAAAGAAAAAGATACGAGAGTACAATCATTCTGTCATAAAAACATTCCCTTTTTAAACTGCATGAATAATTTATTAATCAAGCTTTTTAATCATTTTATTAAAGAGAAAAAAGTAAAGATATTTATCACTAATTATAATAAGCGATTTTATATATTATTGCATTAATTTGCTTTTGTATTAAAAATGTTTGGGTACATTTGCTTACATTATTACATACACCCTATTAGTGAACGTTATTGGCCACACCCAGTTGACGACAATCCCTTTAAGTTTCAATTAAATAAGAATCCTCGTTAAAATACACTAAGTAGTTTACCCTGAATTAGGGTCTATGGAATATAGTTATTTTGTTCAAAGGCAGGATGATGTCCTGGGTGAGTTGAGAAATGCCCCTTAAACTGGCTTGGAAGGCAGAATGAAAGTTCGAGAGTAATAAAAATCAATTGGAATTTCGGATCGCTTTGATGTAGTAAAAGTTCAAACCCATCTTGATAACCCCGCTGTAAATGTTTATATATATATATATATATATATATATATATATATATACATATGGAGATTTGTTAGGCTTTGAATTTTATCAGTAAGTATTTTTTTTCTGTTTTCTTGGAGCACTATCCCAACTCAAATTGTACTTTATAATAATTTGTGGATGAGAAAGAACCGATGATGATTTTGGATGCTCTGTACTGTACAGTGTCGATTTTTTTTCTTTGAAGAAATGAGACCGATGCCCTATCGGCGCTACCACACAGGTGATGCATATCTTGGTGGAATCATGAATGTCAAAATACCTATAAAAACAGAGGAAGTTATATGGGTTATTAAGAAGATATCCCACTACGGAGAATCTTATCGCTTTTAAAAGAGCAAAAGTTTTAGCTCGGTGAGATCGTTGTCGAAGTCAGAAGGAATATTGGTCTCGCAATGTATCCTCAATAACTTCTACCACATCCAGTAAGTAGTGGTGGAGAAAAGTGAAATCAGCCAGTGGAATTTCTAAAGACTTTTGTATTCCTATATATTGAAAACCTTAGTTGCTTCACACTCTTCTCCTAATTACATCGCTAACGTCTCTGGTGAAACTTTTCCTAGTGTCTCAAGCAACGACTCATATAGTCCTTCGTTTTTAAGGACTAAGAATCATGCTAAGCGAACACTAAATTATTTCAACCATGGTGAAGCCTTACAACTGTGAATTTAGGAAGTTGGAATCGGAGAGAGCATTAAAGCAGGCCCATGATACCAGTCCAGGACCTAATGGAATCAACTATAAAATACTTCGAAAAATAAGCCCAGACTCCCTATCAAACTTATTATTTTTGTTCAATGGGATCTGGACTCAAAAAAAAGTTCCATCAGTTTAGAGTGAGCAGTAGGGATTTTCGGTCCTTAAGGCCGGCAAAGATCTTTCACATTATCGATCAATAATTCTGACGAGAAGCTGCTGTAAGACTCTCGAACGTATAGTCAACGCTCGGCTCGTGTATGTCCTAGAAAAAAATTAATATACATACACATATCAAACAGAGTGGCTTTCGTAAAGGCAGATCCACTCTTGATAATATCACATATTTGGAAACCCAAATCCGCAACGTTTTTGTGCGGAGAAATCCTCTGGTTTCTATTTTCTTCGACATAGAGAAGGCATACGACCTCACATGGCGGTATGAAATTCTCTGTTTATTTGATTTTTGCTTCAGAAGTAATCATCTGATATTCCTACAAAATTTTTAAGTTCCCGTGTTTTTAAGCTTGTGAATTGGAACTGTATTTTCCAATACTTTTATTCAAGTCAAGGGTGTACCCCCAGGCTCTATTTTAAGTATCACATTTTTAGCCTCTTCATAAGTATCATTCGCCATCAGTTACCACCTTCTGTAAATGATACACCTTATGTTGACGACCTGCAAATATTATGTTAGGGGACAAATATGCGATTAATTGAGAGACAGCTGCAAACAACAGTTAACAAACTTGCTACATGATGTGCTGAGAAGGGCCATATATTATCATCAAGCAAGAGTAGTTGTGTCCACTTCTGTAGAAAGACTGTCCTTTACAATGATCCAATAAATATCAACAACACTCTAATCCATATAGTCAATGAAATAAAATTCCTAAGAATTATCTTTGACCGAAAATAAACTTTTCTTCTGAATGTTTTATATTTGCAGATAAAATGTGAGCGATCGCTTAATATCCTCAAGGTGCTTTCAAATACATCTTGGAGTGCAGATCGCACATCACTGCTTCAGATTTATCAGTTCTTGATTTTATCCCGCATTGACTACGGGTGTGTTGTGTATGGATCTGCTAGATCTTTGGTTTTACGAAGACTGTACACAGTTCACCACTTAACTCTACGGATATGTTCTGGGGCATTCCGCTCATCACCTGTCCAGAGTCTATACGTTGTATGCCATCAATTACCGTTAGATCTGAGACAATTGCAGCAGTCCCTCAATTATTATGCTAAGATCATGTCGATCCCTGATCATCCGTTACGTTCTATGGTTCCTAATGCCTCTTTAAAACGACTGTATGATGCTCTTCCATTGAGCATCCAACCTTTTCTCGCACAAGCCAAATCACACATCTATTTCTTTCAGACCTATGTGATGCTTGGATTTAGGCAACTGATGTTTTTCTTCATCTGCCTTAGTATGATCCAACAATCAATTTTAATAATTTTGCTCAGTTTCGAAAATTAGACACATCACTAACTATTTTTCTCCTATCACTGTCAGTATCAGTCATACACACCTGTATTCACAGATAATCATAATACAGCAGGGCATGTGGGGTGTGGAGTTTCTATTAATAATTCAATTTCTAGTTACAGCCTACATTTCTCCTTCTCTATCTTTACTGCTTAAGCAAAAATTATTTATTAAGCACTTTACCATGTGAATACAGATGACCATCGTCAATTTCGTATGTACACTGAAAGCATGAGTGTTTTGGAAGCTTTGACTAACACTAGTTTTACTTCTCATCCAGTAATGTCAAAGATTTTTCAGAGCACTACAATTCCTTGCTGGCAAGGTATATGACATTATATTTTGTTGGATACTAAGTTACGTAGGTCTGATGGAAATGAGAGAACGGATGCATATGTGAAGACTGCATCACACCCAATTTTACCATCGGTTCCAATGTTTGATGTGAGATAGACTATGAAGAGATTCATTCATAGCATTTGGTAGGGATCTTGGAACTTGCAGGAGCAAATTACATACCATTTCTTCATCCTTCACCTCATTATAAGTTTTACCGTGACGAAGAGCTGATGTCAGATTGAGACTTGCCTTCGTATCGGACACACAGGTTTCAAACCCAATCATTTGTTTTTAAGTGAACAACTAAATCCATGGTGTGAAACGTGTGATGAACCATTTACTTTTTATCATATTTTAATTTCATGTCATGATTTTAACCAACAACGTTTATACTTTTTTGATGCTGATTTTACAACTTTATTTGATATAATATGTGATCCATCCTATAGAAACCTTTTCGCTTTTTTAAGAGTAATATATTTCTTACATTTTACTTTTATTTGTATTTTAAATTTTAAAATTATATATATTTGATTTTTCCTTTTTACATTTTATAATTAGATTTTAAAATAATTTATACACTGATTTTTGTTTTTCAATTTTTTTATATTTTTTGGGTTTTGTAAAAAAAATAAATAAATAAAAACTCATAAAAAAAATACAAAAACCATACTCTTTTCGCATCATGTCCATTTTGGACTTTGCGCCATAAAACCCAACCAGCCTAATCGAAGCAGCATATTCTAGAACTGGCCTAATTATGAGCAAGATGTAACCTAGGAGTTACAATTGTAATCTGGCACATAAACAGCTTCTTGGAATTCCTTTTTACGACAGACATAAAGACATTATTATAAAAATACATAAGAAATCAATAATTATCAAACTGTAATACAAAATACTGTTTCTGTTCTGTGTGTGATACAAGTGCAAATAATGCTTTACCAAATATAAATGATTTTATTTCAGTCTGAAAATATAAAATATGATTCTAGGAAAATATCATTATAAAGAGGTACTTTAGCTATGATCCATTAAATAAAATATTTTCTATACAATTGTATACACTTTTACAGATTGTTCAATAATTACTGTCGGGGTTCCCGTACCTCATAACTTTCGAATGAAAGATATTACACAAAAACCGATTACGTACTCATAAATTACAACTCAAAGAATTTCATTTGTGATTTTAAAAAGATTAATAAATTTGCACATGGCTCGTAACACATCAAGACGAAATTCGATTTCTCTCCAAGTATTTTCCAGCATTTCTGATGTAACATTTTGAATCCCAGTAACAATTCTGCCCTTCAGTTCGTCAAGGGAAGACACGGGGGTCTGGTACACAATGTTCTTGACAAATCCCCATAGAAAGGAGTCCAGCAGTGTTAAATCCGGTGATCTTGGAGGCCATGGAATTGAATCCACCACTTCCGCACCATTTGTCGGCTCTTCCACACCATGTAACTGAACAGCTGCTTGTCTCGTTGATTTTCGTGAAGTGCGAGTATACGTTTCTTCGATGCGATCAACATTTTCCTGTGAAGTTCTCGATCTTCCCGCTCCATTTCGGTGTAGAACGCTACCAATTTCCTGAAATTGTGTTAACCAGCTTTTGACAGAATTATCCAAAGGAGAATCTTTCTGGTATGTGGATCTGAAGCGACGTTGAGTAGTTATGACTGATTTAGTTTCGAAAAACCACGATATACACATTGCTTTTTCTTTCAAAGTCGCCATTTTTATTTATGACGTCATAATTACCCAGACTGCAAATATGATAAAATCGCATTGTTGCCACGTAAAATTATTTAACTTGTAATTTACAAACACGTAATCGGTTTTAGCGATATATTTTTATTCGAAAGTAATGAGGTACGGAAACCCCGACAATAATTAATGAACACCCTGCATAAATTAGTACTTGCTAAAGAGGATGTTAAAACCTAAACATTTTTAAGCAAGGTCATTTTAAAAGTATTATATTTCAGATCAAACTTGAGAATGCTCATTTAAATGAAAGCACTTATTACCAATACTAACCAGTTATAATATTTTAAAATTTTCTTTATCCTTATGCTTAACCAGTAATTCACAGTACAATATTATATAGGTAAAATTTAGTTATTTTAATTGTTTGATAAATTGTTGTCTTAAATGAACTATTGTTTACAGATTAAAAAAAATTATAAATTCCACAAATTTATATGGTGATTAATTTATTTATATGGTGTTGCTAAGTAATTAAACTATTTTTTATATATCTCAAATTTCAAATAAAAACGTAACTTTACGGAAAAAAACATCAATAAACTGAATAGAAACTATTGGTATTCAGATGTAAATTAGTATAAAAACACTACACACTCACAGTCGCAATGTATTAAATGAAAAAAGATGTTTTTGGATAAATTTCTAAGTAAATGTCGAGAATAAGTTCTCGATTTTACTGTAAGGAAACTTTGTTCATTAATAATGGCATGCTATATGAAAATAAAAAAATATTCGGACTGTAGTTTTAATTTCAAATAGATAACAAATTTTAACGGTAATCAAACATTGTTATTACAAACATTAGAAAAATCAAACTTACAAATGAAGCAGCTTTCTGAAATCACTAGCCATGATAAACGGCAAACATTGTTAACACTTACAAAGACTTGAATGGTTATTATGTGGACTACAAATATCATAAAATTTTAAAATATATTTTAAAATTAAAAATAAAATTTAATCTTATTTAGTAAGCAAGTGATTTCTTAATAAATAAAAGAGCAACTAAACACAGCCTAGAACTATAAGTAATCATATTGGATTTAATTTTCTGTACTATATTTTGCCAGAAACTTGGCTCCCTGTATTGGTCCTATATTGGCGTACCCAAGACTGGGAATAGCTTGGCTGCCAATATGAGACCAATAATGACATATTGGGAAGCACTAGGAATCCACTGTTAATCCAATATTGACTAACCTGGGTCTTTCCTACATTAGGGAAACCTTAGTCCCCATGATAGGATCAATCTTGACTTATATTGATATGCCCAATACTGAGAAAAAGATAGCTCCCATTATAGATCCATTATTGGACTTATCTTGGTATGCAGTGTATGCATATTGGATGAAGCTTGACGGATATTATTAGGGTTAAGAGACAGAATACAGGAAAGCAGAAACGCATCAAGCTAGAAAAAGAAGCCAAAAAGATAAAGACACATTACGTGCGCTTTCCGCTGTTACTTGCGTGCGGTTCATGAGGTAATGAGTTCTATTCCTATCGAATATCTTGAATGTTGTGCTTACCAATGACAAAATGTGTTGTCCATGCTCACAAGCAGATGCTGCTTAATTAAGCAGTACAAATCATCACCTTTGACACCGTTTGTATCTGCCTACTTTGTAAAACTCCAGAGACTATCGAGAATTTAATATATAAAAATTTCTACTGAGGAAAAGAAGAATATAATACCGGAGAAAGCAAAAAGGACACATTAAATATGCTCTGATCTCATTGTCTTCGGAGTGAAATAATACCTCTGAGAGTGACAAGTATTGGGGATCTTTTGCTTGGACTTGCTGCTAAATTACAAAGACTCCCACCCAGTTTTTTGCCCAATTTCGTCCAAGTTCAAGGAATATACCGGTGCACATACAATTCAATAGTTTGTATATTTGATTCCTACCTTGTGTGGAAATGAATTGGAAGCCCCCTTAAATCTTAAATGGGGAATCCTTGATGAATTCTTGCTTGTGACTAAAAGTTGATCTATTGTACTGGAAAGCTTTGATTTGATACTTTTCGCTTCTCAAAATGTTTATATCCATGTCCTCAAGCTATGGATCTATTAGTCTATTGTCCTTTGTAAGAAAAATATCCAAAGCAATTAATCTAAATAAACTAGATGAATTTTTAAAAAACAACAATATTCTTATCCATGAACAACACGGACTCAGAAAATCATATTCAATAACGCATCAACTTATGAGATTAGGATAAATCATCACCCATGGATTTTAACATAAAAAAGAATAATACAAAATATTTGGTATGCGAAATTATTTCCTGTAAAAGTTTAATGGGTATAAAAATATAGTAAAATAAAAAGCAATCATTTTAATAGAAAAATATCTATGAAATTTAATTACATTAGAAAATTAGTTTCTATTGAGAATAATGGTTAGTAAAGTATATCAAAGTTTGTGCACTGTAAAATATATCTATCCAGAATTACATTAGTGTTAAGAGATTTAAAATAAATAATAGGGTAAAAAAGATGAGAAATTTTCTAATTCTGTATTCATGTCTATAATACGTGAAATGTATATTTAAAAAAAATTTGAAATGCAGATGATTTCGCGAACATGTTTACCGGTAATTTGGTATTATTCTGCATGACATTTTCGTAAATATTTAATCACGTGACTAATTTGACCAATGAGCGGTCACATTTGACTCATGGATTGACCCATGGAAAGAGGAATATAACCGCCGTATTTACCATTAACCTTGAAGTTAACCGGGAGTTCAAACATCATGAGATAGCAACATGAACCGAAGAATTAGAAAAAGGTATTCACCGTTAACCTAATATCGATAGTAGTTGAACAACTGGTTGTTCTACCCCTGAATCAAATGTGATCGCTCATTGGTCAAATTAGTCACCTAATCAAATATTTACGAAAATGTCATACCAAATTGCTATCGTAATTGGTAAATACCCATTAAATATTTTTACAGCAAATAATTATTCATACCAAATACTTTGTATTATTCTTGCTCAAATAAACATTAAAATAAACTAGATGAATTTTAGATTATCCTTTAAAATTACACGTAGGAATTATTTCAGATATGGTCTTAGATGTAACTTAAGAATAGTTTGTAATGCAATAAATCAAATTCAATAGACACTATTTTTTCCAAATATCATGAAGAAATCAAAATTTGCATATATAAAGTTCAATTAAAACTATTTTATATTTCTTTCAAAATAGTACAGAAAGTCAAACCTATTTCTTAAAAGGCAAAATTTGTAATTTAATCTTTGCTTCAGTTTTTATGAATAACAAAACCAAATACCTTACTTCACAGAATCACTTTAAAAATATAAAACAGCAACTCAAGCAAAATAAGGCATTTAGTTAAATGAGAATTTTTCTAATAAAACTCTTAAAATATTCACTATTGTATTATGTGCTAATATTAATAGCTACTCTGCTAATATTAATAAATATAGAAAAGGAATAATTTCGTTATTTGTTTAGCATGATATATGAAGTATAAAGAGTAACTTCAATACACACAAAATAGAAAAATATATATATATGTAGATGTTAAATTCAAAATTCAAAACTAAATCTCACAAGATAAAAACATGGTAAAAAAAATTCCATTCTTAAAAAGGTCAAGAATAGTTTGGTGTAGTTAAAATTATGTAATAATAATAGAGGTAAGGAATACAATAGCATATTAATTAGTATATGTCAAATAAGTGTAAACAATATCTACAAAAATGAATTTTCTTCGTAAAACTGAATTGTTTGGGTATACTTCTCCCGTTTATCTGATGGCCATTTTGGTTGGATTATTCATATCAGAGCTTCTTCGGCTGTTTCAATTTCTTCGTATGACAGTTCCTTCATCAACTTGTAAGAATTTACTCTGATATTCTGGCAAAATCTCAATATCCAGTTATGCGAATGATCCTGGGATAACTGGAAAAGTATAAAAATCTTTCTCCAAAATTTTCTTTAATTTCTACGTTTAGGTTCACGACAACAGTCCTTCGACGTTCTACCATTGCCTCTTCAGGTAACATTATCTCTTTGTATGGCCAAGCGTTTGGGCCTTCATAGAGCCATTTTGGAACCTCCCACCATCGACTTTGTAAAATTTCAGACCAATTACACGAGCGTGAAGGTAAATCTTCTGTATTTATATCTCCAGGGACAAATCGCCAATCTTCTACATTTGTCAGCTTTCGTATTTCTTTAACCCTGTTACCCACAAATGTATTCTAGGGTTCTGAGTTATTAATCCATACTAAGACTATCATTGAATCGGCCCAAAAATATGTCTTCAAAGGCAAATTCAAGGCTTCTAATATTGTCGATGCAATTCTAGCTCCAATGGCAGCTCCTAAAAGCTCCAGATGCGAAATTGTAGGCCTCTTAACGGGAGCTACTCTAGCTTTTACTGTGAAACCAACGGGACTGTCACTTCCTGGTCCAATTCGCATCGAAGGAAAGCACAGCAAGCATACCCATATGCCAAAGCATCTGTAAATATGATGCATGGTAGCATTTTCTACACTTCCACTCAGTATTCTACGAGGAATTCTACATTTATCAATGAGATCTAAATGCCTAGCCCAACTCCAATAGCTTAATAGCATATCCGATGGTAATTCATCGTCCCAATCTAATTTATTGCACTAGGCTTTTTGGAATAGAAGTTTTGGTAAGAGTGTCGCAGGTGAAGTGAAACCAATAGGATCATAAATACTATTAACTTTAGAAAGTAGTTTTCTCTTTGAAACAATTTCATTGCATCCAGTGTCAATTTGAGGATTAACGCAATATAGATCATCAGTTTCTGTATCCCCCTTAATGCCAAGAACGTTTTGACTTTCCTGATCTTCAAATCCAGTATTAGCCCAACATCTTAATTCAAAAGATGCTGCATTCATTATTTTCATAGCTTACATCTTGAATTGTTCCAATTCTTCTTGGCTTTTAACACTGATTGTTAAATTGTCAACACAGAAACTTTGCTTAAGTTTCTTCACAGTCGTCTGAAGAGATTCAAGTTGGTACTCAGGTGAACTAAGATGGTAACGAATGCTGGCATTCAAGAGAAATGGACTCGACTTTACTCCGATGACAACTCGACAATGTCTGAAGAACTCTAATTTTGATCTATCCTCAATATTCCACCACAAGAATCTCAAATAATCACGATCATCAGGTCGGACACTCAACTGTAAGAAATCTTGTTTTACATCAGCTATAACGCCTATTGATCCAGTGCTAAACCTTAAAAGGAAGGGGAAAATCTGCTCTGAAAGACTTGGTCCAACACTTAAGCATTCATTTAAAGATGGGAAACCTGATCGTTTGAATGATGCATCAAATACGAGACAACTTTAATTGTAGTACTTGATGGTTTAATGAGTGGCTTATGGGGAAGGTAATGGCTGGGTTTCGAAATTTCATTTTTTGGTATAGATTCTATAATGCCATCCCTTTGCCATTGTCTCAAAACATCATCGTAAGTCTCGAAAATATTAAATTCAGTAAACGTTTTGTTATTGAGCGCAATCTCGATTCAGCAACATTATACCACAGGTGGATGGTCAGTCAACCAAGGTAAGGCGACTTCGTATCTGTGATCCTTTCTCTTAACTGTTTCTTGAAAATGGACTAAAATTTCTTCTTCAAACAACTTCACAGCTTTATGTTCTGTGGGTTCGACAATACCTAAATTTTCTAATTCCCAAATCTTAGGTATTTCAAAATTTTGTAAACAAAAGGTTACCATGTTTACTGTAGTTGTCTTCTTCTCACTTCCCAGAATACTCCATCCAACTCTAGTTTCAATAGCAGATATACCTGATTTTAGCACTTCGATTCTCCCGGTTAATATTCTTCCAAGTACATCCGCCAAAGCAGCAATCTTATAGGAGGATCTTCTCCAATATTAGTTAAGACAATGCCATGATTTTCAAGTTCAACTAGCAAATGCTTATCACGTACTCTTGGCAACAGTGTGCAACTCTTTATCGATTTTGTCAAGGTTGATTAAATAGCGATAATGATCAGCTTCAGGAGTTCGTCCTCCTCCAAATAAACCTTGGGATAAAACTTCCTTCCCTGTAGGTGAAAGTCTAAGTTTTCTTGCTAAGTCCTTTTCTGTGTAAGAAAGATGAGAACCGTCGTCCATTAAAGCTCGTACATACTGATTTCTTCCTCCATTTTTTCAATCGTAAAACAAGAGTTTTCAAATAGATCGGTTTTGTAGAGGAAGGAATTATAAAGAGTGTGGTTATAGTTTACTTCCCTCTTATCCTTTTTAGGATGAACATTACTTCTAGAGTTAGGCAAATCAGGACATAAGATTGCATAGTGTTTCTTTGAACAAATGACACACCGTACATTACTATAACATTTTTAGCCATGTGCCTTGTTTTAGGCAAACTAAACAAAGTCCCTTCCGTAAGACACTTGACTTCTTTTCCTCTACAGTCCTCGTACCAGCTTTACCATAATCTTGACGCATTGAATTTTTCCTTGTGTAGCAGATATAAGAGCAGAAGGAATTCCGGGCTTTTCTGAATTAACTACTTTTTTTAACCTTACTTTGACACCCAAATCCAGATCTTGCCAAATTAATCATTTCTTCACCATTAACTTCCTACCTTAAGAAAGCCATGAGATTTTCCAAAGATCTTTGTCTGTTTTCTGGAAGCCCTGTGTCTTTATTCAAAATGCTGGATGTTATATGCCTCTCCCAAGCTCTCAACACATCCTCAGGAAGGCAAGATTCCACTAGAGGCGATAAAAAATCTGCAAACTTATCTTTAGATATACCCAACGTGTTTAACGCTCGTAGATGAGACTCTAGTTGATCATATAAAGTTGTTAAATCAACACACTTCCGTCCACTAAAGGCATTTTTCATTACCATCTTAAGTAATTCTCTTTCGTAAACTTGGATAGAAGATCTTTTCTGCCGAATCATTCCTTGGGTAACTCAATCGCTTCAGGATAATTTTCAGCCGTAGTAGGAAACTCCCTATTAAACTGGCAGCTCTAGTTCCAGAAACAATTGCCTAGATCAAATATTGGAATTTGTCTTCAGATGGCAAGTCTTTATCTTCGTGAATTCTAGAAAACTGACTCCAGAATCCCAAGAAAGACTTTATATCACCATCAAATTTCTTTAATTCTAACTTAGGCAAGCGATATTTTCGTTCACAAGATGATTTAACCGATTGTGAATCAGTATCGTTTTCGAAGTTTTCAATCTTCGATCTCAAAGATAAATATTGATCCTTACAAATTTCGGCCTCACTAAAACCTTTAGAATACATATCTTCTTTGTTTTAACTAAGCAACAGCTCAGAAATAGACTCTTGTGTCGTATCTAAGCGTTGAAATTTATCAGTCAGTTGCGTACTTAATTCACGAAGTTTAATAACATCTACTTTCGATTTCGTAATTTCCTCATCAATAGTCTTTGCAGTGATCGTAAATGTTGTGTGCAAAGCTTTTCGTTTCAGTTTCAATGCTTCCATAATTAAAATGCTTAAAGAAAGCAATCAAATCTATAAAATAATTTCGTTATTTGTTTATAGATTTCCTTTTAAATCTTTAGAAGCAGTCGTGTCCACGGACGCCAGATGTCACAAATCGTAATATTTTTAAAGTTTTAATCCTTTATTTGAAGCACAACTTTGAATTTCACTGCGCAAGCACAAATAACTATTTACAAGAAATATATTTAAAACGGCAGACATAGCCAGAAAACGTAACATACTTCTAAATCCGTAACTAAAACTGATATAGTAAATAGAATGATGAAGAAGAGTTGTCAAACCCAAAATTATAATTAATAGAAAATACGAGCATATAAAATACTAATAGGAAGTTGACAATACAATGACAGTGGCAACAGGCGATTCAGTGACAACGACTGCTTAAAAACTGTTGCTACGTTTGACGTCACACTAAGGCCCTTAACAAACGACTATTTAGAAACGGTTGCTAGGTTTTGACGTCACATTAAAGTCGTCCATTAAACATGAGCAATCAGGTTTAACCTTGCTTTATAGGAAGGTATGGTTCTTGAAGGTAGAGTCAGATTTTCGGTTCGGTCACTTATCTTGAAGTTGGTGGTGAATACCAAAGCCCCCTAGAAACAGAAGGAAGCCTGAATATACTTCCGAGTTAAGCGTGTGACGTCACACGACGAGAGTTAAGTTTTTCATCTATCGCCATATTTGAATGCTTCAGCCACTGTGCTACTGCTGTGTCTGAAGAAATTCTATATTTACTTCTTTTTATTTAAATAGGAGGACCATTTTTGTGACATTTGACTTCGCTGATAGAAATACGTAAAGGTAAGTTACCAAATTATGTTTTGCAATATTGTATTATTTTTGATAAAAACATCTACATACATATTCCATATGCATATCTGTTGATAAGTTCTTAAAGATATATGTCAAAGGATAATTTTGACTTACAGATTTTGCTTGTGCTAAAATTACCATTTTATTTTTTATTTAGACAAATTTGCCCTATTCTTATATTGTAACTAATTATAATCTATTTTTATACAGTTAGTTTATATTTTGAACATTGTATAAGTGGAATTAATTACAAATTTGGTATTACACATAGTTATCAAACAACTTTTTCCGAATCAATTGACAGTATATAAATTATATATCCTTGCATACAATTAGTGTTGTGCTTACACATTAATATGCCACTACTGAAACCAAATTATTTGTAGCAGAATTTTTTTTTTCAAATAGGGAACTTATTTTAATGAAATAGTTCTATATGAACTCAATATTAAATGCATAAAATTTTTATCAATTTGTAGAAAATTTTAAAAACCAAACTTTATTAATTAAATTGAATTATTTTGTACATTTATAGTAAAAGCTGAAAATGTCTTTATATGTTAGTCTATTATTTCATTTTTAACTTTAGGACTGTCAATAAGTAACTCTTCTATTATTCATTCAAGAAAATGCTATCACTTTTATGTGTTAGAAATATGGTATCTATAAAAATTTATTTAAAAATATTCTCAAAAATATGTTGTGAAAAAGATATGTTATATACTGTGAAATATTTTATTTTAATCATATTTTTAAAATATCTAAAATTGAAACTTAATCTATTTTATCAAATATTTATTAAAATGGGATTACTTAATGCTTCTCTGTTAAGAGTATAAATCTAAATTTATCACTGCTTTCATATTTTTATATCATTTAATATCACTGTTATTACTTTGCTTGTGTATTCTCAGTTTTATGTAGGTTTTTAAAAATACTTAATGCGAGAAAATATGATTATCAAATATTGTGATGCAGTATTCAGGATATTCTTCTGTAATGTTTATTTTAATATTATCTATTATTAATATAATTTTATTATCAATTTACTTAACACAGACAATTAAAAATATCGAGATATAAAGATACAATAAATTCTTGAAAGATAATTAGGCAAACAAAATTGTACACTAACAATTAACAGAAATGTACCAGGTATATTACATAACATATATTTGCATTATTTCAAAATATTGATTTTCATTTACAGATGCCTCATACACGTTTCGTACCTGGTTGCATTTTGAAGAGCAATTCATCAAGCGAAACAATGAAGCTACTCGACTAGATGGAACAGTGCTTTCTATTCCTAGGAAAAAACCTGTTCTGAAATCCGGTGCTTATCCATCTATATTTCCAGAGCAACCATCTTATATCCCAGTGAAGAACTTTTTTTCCTTTTCGATACTGTCTATATTATGAGAAGTGTTCGTAATAATTGGTTGAATCAAAAAGAAAGTAATCAAACATTCTTTATACCATCTATGCCATCTCTGTCAAACAACTGTTCTACTACGCCTGCATATGCCAGCATTTTACATTTAAAGACACTGTACATTGAAGATTGCGAAAATGTTAAAATTGCACCAAGTCTATCACGAAAAACTTTATATCCGAATCATTTAGAAAGGCAGAATGTTCTCCATGCAGTGAAACTTTTTGATGAAAAAATAATAGCAGCCCTTGAGGTATTAAAAGAGAAAATTGGTAAATACGTATTTGAAACCATACATTTACTTAATATATTTTCGAAATGGTGGAAAGTAGTTAATGTTAAAACTCCTCAGAAAGGAAAACATAAAAGAGGTTTTTATTGTGAGCCTTTAATAAGTTCCATCTCTCACAGTATAACTTTCTTAAATGATTTCTGTGCCTGGTTAGAAAATGGAAATTGCTTTCCATTCCATCATTTAGCAAGCCTACTTCAAGAACAGGAAAACTCTCCAAGGAAACCTTGGAGAGTTTTTGCTGCTTCACACCACTCGTACTTTAATATTAATCACTAAGTACACATGTTTGATAACTGAGAATATGTGCTTTTAGGAAAATTCCAAACCGGCGACCTTGAAGCAGGTTTCAGTCAGTAGAGTATGAGTGGTGCGAATTATCGTATATCTATTACTCAAATCTTGGAGTCTGAAAGAAAATTAATTTAATGACTTTGAAATCAGCAAAATTAGGAAGTTTTGAAATGAAAATGTTTTTAGACGATTATAAAAAGGATAATGAAGAATGTAACTTTTCTTCAGAATAATTTTTAGATGTTATTCTTTTATCGGAAATTGTTGAAGTCACTTATAGCAATTTAAAAGTTATATTTTATATTGCCGGTTATGTAGCCAGAGTAGCATCTGAATCTTGTGTTATATGTAAAAATAAACTGTTGATTAAGACTTATTTTTAGATGTTGATGAAAGCATTAAGGGGTATATGTCAACACTTGATCGTGGTGGACTTTTGGGGCCTAGCAATCTTACACTTGTAATTTGTATAACTATGTTCAAAACTTTTCAAACATGTTTTAATAATACTTATGAAAATGAATTTCTAAAAGTGTCTAATCAACGGTACTTACTCTGTTTACTAATAGAAGAAAAACTTCAGGATGATAGTATAGATTTTGGAGGTGTTTGTGCATGCGATAAACCGGTAAGAAATTTAATAGTATCATCTATAAAAGCTATGAGCAATATACTACTAAATAACTTCACAAAAGTTAGGAATGATAAATTACAACTTAAGAAAGTATCTAATAGAAAATTAAATAAAATTGAAAAGTAAAGTGTAACATTTTTATTCAACTAAAACCAATCTGTGTAGTTTCATAAATGTTTAGTAAATTAAAACAATTGTGTAATATGTATTAATTTCACATTATATAAATCTAATTTTGTTAAACTACAAATTTTGATAAACTAATGTTACTTTACATATGTTTAGCGACAAATCTTTTTTAGCTATTTTTGAATTGCGTTCTAATATCAAAATCAAGAATATAAGGAACTGTGCATTTTATTCTAAAACAATGATTGCTTCAAATTTTAAATTTAAGTTATATTAGTTTAGTTTCTTTATTTGTTTAGTTTATTAAGAAGTATGTCATGTATGCATAACTGGTTTGATTATAAAAATGTTATCGTTGCTGTTTTAATTTTATATTTTTCTGAGAATAAAGATATTTTTTGTCTTTGGATTATTTTGTAAACTTATTATTATATTTGATATCAAATACACACATTTAAATACATTAAATATTTTCTATTAAAATGAGAATATTTTTTAATTAAATCTGTAACATTTAAAAATTACATTTCCCAAATTTATGTAAATTTGTATTTATTTATAATTAATATTTTACCTTAACTTAATATTCATCCACTGGATTATATGAATTCTAAAGCATATTTTCATAAGACTATTAAGTTTTACTTATTTAACATGATTCTAAAATATGTATGAAATTTCATAGATTGATAATGTAAATATTAATTTTATACACTTTATTACAAGCTACAAATGAGTTATGTATTTTAGTTTTGTAAATGAAAATGGATTATAATTTATTAATTCATCAATGAACATAATAAAATATAATCAATCAACAAAATATAAACAATGTTTTCAAGGCATCTGTTTGAGAAATTAATATTTTCATTCTTTTAAAATATATTGTACCAAGCTTCGGGGTTCATATCGATTGAGAGTCGAATAAAACAGCCCCTCAATGAACACAATACTTTTATTAGTAAAAGTTCCACTAGATATACCAGCTGTAACAATCACAATTATACAGCTACAATTCGTCAGATACAATAAGTAATAGCTTCAAATCACAGGTCCCAAATACCTCCGACAGAGAACAGCTACTCTAGACTAGCAGTCACGATTAATCGTCTTCACTCACTGTCTTCACAAAACTGACTGACTTCTATGTCGGGCTGCGGTATTTATACCTGACTTGGTGGGCAAATCTATTAGTTTCGCCAAGGTTCTGGAAGCTTCTAGGCTATCTCGCTAAATATTGGTTCTAGAGCTTAGGTGATGGATGTTTCCAGAAGTATTTATTTCTTGCCAAGTAACCAAGAATCTCGCCAACTATCGCCAAGTTTTCTCGTCAAAACATCGCCAAGTCACCAAATCATTAGAAAACGTGCTTTTAACGTGTAACATGTCTAAATACCACAATTTTCGCCCAAAATGCGAGTATTTCCGATCTGTCTGAGATATTTTAAGACAAAAACAATAATTATTTATAAATTTTTAACAATATATATGCGATATTTTGAAAGGATAAAGGCATTTTTAATATAAAAAGGAGCAATTGGGAATGCTATACTTTTTTTTACTAGAAGATACGTTATTTTAAAATTAAAAATACAAATGCAGCGATTTTTTAGACTATTCACATCCAACATGAGAAATCTTAATGCAAGAAATTTACATTTATCAAACACATTTAGCTTTAGTATATGTGACTAATTTTTTTTTCTTAAATTTTTGTTTTTAGAATATCTGTAATACATTTTTCTTTTAAAATATTAGTTAAACATATTAATCAAGAAGTTTGTATCATTGATTCCTACAAACAAGTATCTTAATCTAGTTCCTATATAAATTTTTAAAACATTTTTTAATGAATTTTTTTAAAAAATAAATTATTAATAGGCATCTACACAACAGTTGTATCTAGAGTTAACTTATCTCTTGAAATTTCGCCACAATTTATGTTTTCGCCATTTCTATATCGGCTCCAGAGTGGCTTCGAGGTGCACCCCACTCGTGACGTCACGAAAGGAGCATTGTGGCCAGTTCTACCTCTTTCTAGGAGGCTTTGTGAATACCATTTCAGCTTTGACCCGGGATTTCGCTCAGGATGGTGAATATGGCTGGAAGAGTAGTTGTTTCAACCACGAAATATCATGTGCAACGGTAAAGTAGCTAGCATACGATACCACGCCCACTCTGTCTTGCAAGAGAAACAGTACTTTCTTATTGAGAACACAGTATAAGCAAGCATTATTTTCATTTGCTCACAAAGAAATAAAAGTAATCTAAATTACCTACTATTTTTAAAAAAAGTTATTTTTATTGATAGTGTTAAGTGCTTATTTTGTAATTTTGCTAATTATTAATATTATGGATTTCAAGAAAGAAATTTTAGGCGTGTTATTTATCTTGTTGACTTTGTATAAGCACCAGGATATTATGAATTAAATTAAATATCATAATATTATATTTATAATCATGAAAAATATCGATTTTTTTTCTTTATTGATATTCAGTGGCAAAGTTTCCTACCCATGTTATTCCCTGTGATTTTATCTATGCATACAAATTGTGCTATTTGGTAATAATTTTTCCCTTTATAAGATAGAAGTATACTTTTGTATATAAATTTATTTATATCTATACAGTAAAAGTATTTTACCTTATGTGTATTTTTAGTCCAAAATTAGAAAAAAAAGATTTACTAGCAATAATTTGTAAATGAATTTCGTTGAATAAAGTAAAAAAAATGTAATATAAAGTCAACTGTAAGAAACCTAGAAACTAAATAAAATATTTTTTAATCTAAAATTGAATTTTAATAAACTTTGATTCATTATATATTTAATAAGATTTATATATTATAAATAGATTTATAAAAATATCTTCTCAAGAAGAGTATGATATTTTAATATTATTTCATTGTTAAAAATTCAGTACTATTGTTTGCAAAATAATTAAATGTTTTCCTAAACTTACAAAATTAATCACCAAAAATTAACTAACAAAACTTACAAAATTAAATTAATTTTTTTACAGCTGAAATTTTTCTTTTATAATGATTTTTCAATAAACATTATTATTATAATTTCTTTTTTAAAATTAAGTTTAAATAAATATATTTTTTTCAAATATTTCAATTCAACAAGAGGCTTAACAGTAAACAACCGGTTATAGTATAATGTTTTGGAAGACAGAGTGGATATGGCATATATGGCAAGCGCTGGCCAATAGGGCGGCTAAACTTATGTTCTTTCCTCCAGGTGTTGAACAACCAGGTTCAACTACTATAGCTATCAAGTTAACGGTGAATTCCAATTTCTAATTTTCCGGCTCAGGTTGCTACCTAATGGTGCTTGAACTTTCGGTTAACCTCGTGGTCAATGTTAATGGTGAATACAGAGGTAAGCTAATCGATTTCATCGTGTTGTCTTCGACTGGATAAGACGTGCTTTCTCCTACCTCCTGAAACCGGTTTGTATGTTCTCCTTTTGCTCGCTCCAACTACCTCCCGATGACCACCGGCGGCGTCGTGGAACCCCGACCTCCCGATCACCGTAACCAGTAATCCTGCGGAATAGATCATGACTATGCTCAGGCCGCTGCGAACGCTGGAGTTATGGATTCTAATACCGACAGGGACATGACAACGACCTCAACAAATGGTCTTGTGCAAATGGATATGGACTGTAGTGTTTCTCCCGTTAGTACGGACCTGCACTCGAACTTTTTATCAAAAACGGTCCTTCTGAGGGCCTCCAACGCATGGATTACGAACTGGAAAAATGTGAAGGACTGTCTAAATGTGGAGTTTCAGTGCAGTGCTCTAGCACTAACGTAGAAAGTAATGGACTGAATACGGACTTTGTGACTTTAATTAAAGCATTTGTGCCCAAACTGGACCAATACCTCACCATGGACACCTTAGTGCCTATTACCAAGATGGAAAGATGCGATACATTATGTGAACTCGCAAAGTATTGTGAACTGCTTACCGTCTTCGCAGATACCCAGTGGCCTATAATGCAAAAAATTGAACAAATGGACACGGAATACAGCAAAAACTCTATTTGGATACATCATAATGGACTATATCAACAGGCGTTCATGACAAAACAAGAAATCAGGGGTATTTCCAGTTGGGATACTGTTTATATCTAACTGTAATTTACATGATGCTCTTGATAATAATGGTAATAATAATTTGTTAGCAAATTTTAATAGTAAAAATGAACCTATTATTAAAACTAAGCCATCTAAAAAATTGTCTATAGGTAAGCAAAGATTAAGAATATTTGATTGTAATAATAATAAGAATAATGATAAAGTAAATTTAGGACCTAAATATAAATCAGTAATTGTATCTTCTGATAATGAAGAGCAATGCTCTGATATTGATAGTGTTGTAAATAAACATATAAAAAATAATGGTATTTCTATAACTGAAAATAAATATATTGCTTCTGTAAATATTAGTAATGATGTAAATACTGCTAATTGCAATAAGATTAATAATACTGCAAATAATGTGTTTAATATGGTGACCCCAGTTGTAGATAATAATATGTTATGCAATCCTAATACTAGTAGTGGAATCACAAGAACCTCAAACAAACGACAAAAAGATCTAGAAACTAATAATAGGAATTCATCAAGCAAAAAAAAATAAATAAATAAAAATAAAAATAAAAAAAAAAAACTGTCAATTGTAAAGTTAAAATTATTGAAAAAAATCCCATGGAAATAAATAACAAATTTAATGTGTTAAATAATATGACTACTAATGACAATGTGATAATGCATAATAATCAAAGAAATGTAATTGCCAAAAGTAGAATAACCCCCATTTTTGTAAAATTTGAAAATAATTAGAATATTTTATTTAAAAAATGTGAAAAGTGATAAAGATAAAGACTTAAATGCCAAGTTAAGTGGTAAATACCTAAAATCTCCCCAAGCAGTAGTGAAACTCACAGAGCAATAACCAGATTTTTAACAAATAATAACATTGAATGTTTACTTTTTAAACATCAAACAGAAAAACATATAAAGGCAGTTTTTAAGGGAATTTCACCATGCACACCCCCTGAAATAATAAAAGAGGAATTAGAAGAATTGGGCTTTGATGTTGCCAATATTACTGTGATGAGAAAATTTAGTAAATTTGAGCCAGTTGCTTGCTTTCTTATCACAGTAAACAGTAATGAAATTGCACCAAAAATTTTAAAAGTTACTGAAGTCCTAAACATAAAGATAAAAACTGAAAATATATAAATAAACTACCCATCCAGGATTATAATTGCCAAGGGTTTGGGGATAGTTCTTCTGTATGTTTTCCTAAACCCAAATGTGGCAATAAACATATGTCTAAAGAATGCCCTCACAAGAAATTGATAAACCAAAGTACTGTAACTGTGGTGGTGAGCATACAGCATCTTATGGAAAGTGCCCAGCAAATTCAAGGAACAAAAACAAACAGCAGCAGAACAACAATAGTAATAAACAAAATTATGTTAGAAAAGAAAGTTCCTTTGCCAGTATTACAGCAGGAACCAATATAATTAGCAACTCAGCCTCCATCCCCATACCAAGTATTGAAGGAATAGACAATTTTCAGAATGTGTTAAAAGTGATTGAACAAATTAACATAATCTTTCAAGCATACCCAACATTGTTGGTTTCAATTCCCCTAATGGAAAAGGCAGCCCACCTAACAGAAAAAATGCATTTATCGTTTAAAGCCCTAAGTGTGAATGACCAAAACAGTAATGAATAGAAGATATAATAATTTAAAACTAATGATTTGGAACGTAAATGGACTAAATAGAAAACGTGCAGAATTACTAAACTTTATTTATAACCACAACCCAGATGTCATATTACTACAAGAAACTAAATTAACTCTAAATCGAATTTCAACATTCCAAATTATGACATTCATAGAAATGACAATACATCGAAAGCGGGTGGTACTGCTATATTAGTACGTTTTCAAAAATAAAATATACTAAAATACCCATTCCCAGACTTTATTATGTGCAGGCCACTATATTAAAAATACATCAGGAAAATGAAGGTGATATTGTTATCAGTTTCATCTACATACGCCCTGAAGGTCACAATTCATTAACTAAGAACCTCGAAAATTTGTTATCCCTTAACAACAAAATAGTTATTGCTTGGAAATTTGAATGCAAAGCATCTTGATTGGAAATGCAACTATCACAATAAGAACGGAATGCATATCAAATCACTTATTGATAACACAGACGTGAGATTGCAGAAACCAGATAAACCAACCCACTATGGGTACCGCTATGGAAATTACATTGACTTGATGTTACTAAGAGACATTCTGAATCCATTCCAAATCACCATAATTGAGGAATTAAATTCTGATCATTATCCAGTTATAGCCTACCTTGGAAATATAAATGTGAAATATTCCCATAATGTCAAAATCATTACAAATTGGCCAAAATTTAGAAACTACATAAACAATAATATAAATTTTAATGAACTAACTGAGTCCTTATCTGTAAATGATATTGATAAAAAAAGTTGAAAACATTACAAATGTAATCATAAAAGGAATAGAGCACAGTACAATTGTTAAACACAACACTAATAAAGGAAATTTACCTGACAAGATAGCCGCATTAATAAAGGAAAGAAACAAACTAAGAAAGCTATACAATAGGCACAAGAACCCTGAAATAAAAAAATAAATTCTCTCAAAAAGCTAAAATTAAAAAAGAAATACAAGACTTTAATGATAAAATTTGGAATGATTATTTATCCAACTTAAATGTCCAAGACGGTTCGTTTTGGAGAGCGGTAAGCAGAATGAAAAATGAAAAATCCACCATACCTCCAATCAAAAACGGTGCTACACTGGAATATGAAAATGCAAAGAAAACTAAGCTAATAGCAAATAGCTTAGAAAACCAATTCAATTTAAACAACATTATAAACAAGGAACTCGAAGAAAAAATTGAAATTTATGTAAACACCTATATTGAAAACATTGAACATAGTAACTAAGAAATAAAACAAATTAATGCCACACTCTTAGTACTTGAAATCTCACAACTTAAATTAAAAAAGAGTCCAGGTAATGATTGAATTACTAATAAAATAGTGAAACAACTACCAGTTATAGCAAGTTGCTATATAACGGAAACTATAAATGACATCCTTAGATTATCATATATCCCCCAAAAGTGGAAAGAAGCGATAATTGTCTCAATTAGGAAACCTGGTAAAAAATCCCAGAGAAGTAACCACCTATAGGCCAATCTCACTTCTGCCCACATTAGCCAAACTGGCAGAAAAATTTATCTTGCAAAATCTTCAGGAGCATGATACAGCAAAACAAATCATCATTCGACAGCAATTTGGGTGTAGGAAAAGGATTTCCACCTGCCACCAACTCGTCAGAGTATCTGAAAAAATTGCCATGGGTATTGGATACAAACAGTCTATAGGTGCTATTTTCTTAGATATTGAAAAAGCTTTTGACAGAGTCTGGCACACAGGCCTTGTCAGTAAGATGATTAATGAAAAATTCCCCCCATACTTAGTAAAACGTGTCAAAAATAATTTAAGCTTTCGATCATTTAAAGTAAAAATAAATAATGAGTTCTCATCCTCAAAAGTTTTAGAAGCTGGAGTCCCACAAGGGTCTATTATTGGCCCATTTCTCTTTAATCTATATATATATGACATCCCTCAAAATCCAAACAATATGCTAAATTTATTTGCTGATGACACAGTTATCCTAACAACGAATAGAAATCATGACATAATTGTTAAAAACTTTTCTAACCATATTAACCAGATTGAAAGCTGGTTAAAACTATGGAAAATAAAAATAAACCCCAGCAAATCAACTGCGGTACTATTTACTAGGAGGAGAGTACCGTGTAAAACTGTTAAAATACATGATTGTGAAATACCCTGGAGCTCACAGGTAACCTACTTAGGAGTAATATTGGATAAAAAGCTAACATGGAAACCCCATGTTATTAATATCAAGCGTAAATCATCGGGTGCACTCCAAAAATTGTACCCACTCCTGGCAAGAAACTCAAAATTAAATATAAAAAATAAATTGTTAGTGTACAAATTATATATAAGACCGATGATGACATATGCCGATCTATTTGGGGGGAAAGGGGGGCACTTGTGATTCCACAATGAAATTCCTCGAAACTCTGCAAAACAAAATATTAAGACTTGTAACAAATGTTGAATATTATTACAGAAATACCCTAATAAGAAAAAGTAATTGCATGCTTACGCTCGCTAAGTTTATAAAGAATAATAAGCTAAAACTCTACAAAAACATGGAAAAACTACCCAATTTAGATGTCAAAAAAATAGAAAGATTAGTCCTTATGAATTAAATAACTTCCTTAGACCGAGATCGGTATTAAGATTAAAACCAACGGTAGAAAATTAAGCCAAATTAAAGTAAGGAATGATAAAATTTGAAATGTAAACTGCTCGATTTGTAACAATCCCCCCTCCCGGTGAACCCAAAATACGGATTTTCATGAGTGTATAATACTTTGGTGGGTGACCACTAAATGTGCGATTCATAATCAACATTTATCAACCATTATGAAAAATAATAAATAATAACTAAAATTATAAACTATTTATAAAGTTTTCTTTACTAATTCTTTATATGGATGGGTAAATAATATATAAAATATTTTTCTGTCAAGCAGCATCATGTGAATTATTCCCAACTGGGGGTGCAAACCCATTTATGTAAATAAATTTTATTTATCAATTGTATGGTAACCAAGAAATCTTATTTTTGTAATTGGAAGATTATAACTAGCCAAGAAAATTTATAATTGTATATAGAAGAAAGTTATAACTGATAATGTAATATGTACTAACAATGTAAATTGCTTATGTAACTTCACTTGCAAATTGCAAGATTATGTAAAAATTTTGTTATGCACAGCAGAAAGATTCTTGGTTAGAGGAACAGCTCGTAGGGCAGGCAATTAGACAGCAATGTTGACTCCACTTGGAAAAAATCAAATATTATGAAGAAATATTAGCTTAATTCCAAGTTATTCCAAAAGAGGTACATGGCTGAGTAGGCTACACACCTCAAATCAAAGCTAGACCGAACTGTCGGTAAGCTAATTATATTCAAGTTATAGTTTACCAATCAAGACAGCAATCCAATGAGGGTTGAGTATAGTCAAATCCAGCAAGCAACCAATTTATATACATGTTGTTAAAAAAAAAAAGAAAGAAAGAAAAGAAAAGAAACAGATTATATAAAAAATTTTTATTTGTTTCTTTGAATTATAAAAAAATAGTTTGAATTATATTTATTTACTATTAAGGCTTAAATTATGATTTAAAATATACAAGGGATGAACATTTTTAAAAACAACTTTTGAATTTTATTTCGATATATCGATTTTAGTTTTAAATCAATCCTTCGTCTAAATTGAAAGTTTCTCAACTCTGCTTGTGCTTATTGACATTTTTTGTTTATATTGTTTTGATTGTGATTTTTTTCTCCTCCCTAGTACATCCTGTTCAAGAGATTTGCGTTTGTTTCCTAAATAAAGGGCAAAATGATTCTTATGTGTAATTAGTAAGTGTTCCATGAAATGAGGGAAGAGATGGCTGCGGAAAAGGTATCCTTATCTGATGCTCTCTCGAACGTGGATGTACTGGACGAGCTGCCTTTGCCTGATCAGCAGCCTTGTATAGAAGCACAACCCTGCAGTATTGTGTATCATTGCAATTTCGACACCAATTTTGAAGATCGAAATGCGTTTATTACAGGTTTGGCTAAGTACATCGAAGAAGCCACAGTTCACGCTGAACTCAATGAGATGCTGGAAGAAGGCGAGGAACACGCTGTTATGCTCTACACTTGGCGGTGCTGTTCGAGGGCCATTCCACAACCGAAATCGAATGAGCAGCCAAACCGCGTTGAAATCTATGAAAAAACTGTGGAAGTCTTGGCGCCCGAAGTTAACAAACTCCTAAATTTCATGTATTTTCAAAGACGAGCTATCGAAAGATTTAGTGCTGAAGTGAAGCGCCTGTGTCATATCGAGAAAAGAAAGGATTTCGTTTCTGAAGCTTATTTATTAACATTGGGTAAATTTATAAACATGTTTGCAGTTCTTGATGAACTGAAGAACATGAAGTCTAGTGTGAAGAATGATTATGCTACTTATAGGAGAGCAGCACAATTTCTGAAGGTTATGGCTGATTCCCAAGCTCTGCAGGAGTCGCAGAATTTGTCAATGTTTCTTGCCACTCAGAACAAAATAAGGGATACTCTGAAGGAAAATCTGGAAAAGATAAATGGTTATGAAGAGTTAATGGCAGATGTTGTAAACATAGCCGTACAAATGTATGAATATAAAATGTACATGTTACCCACTGAAAAACATATGCTCGTGAAAGTAATGGGCTTTACTCTTTTCCTTTTGGATGGGGAAATATCAAACATCAATAAGATGGATCAAAAGAAACGTGTCAACATTGCAAAAATTGACAAGATATTCAAACAGTTGGAGATGGTTCCATTGTTTGGTGACATGCAAATAGCCCCTTTTAATTACATAAAACGTAGTCCTCATTATGATCAATCGCGCTGGCCATTAGCAAGTTCCAGCTCCCCTAGTCCTCAATCAGATTTACTGCAACATCTCCCTACTATTCGAGATGAATATGTTCGTTACATTAGTGAATTGGCGAGACATAATAATGAAGTCACAACAACTGTCAAAGAAACTCCTCGCACTGATAGTGAGAATAAAGAATTGACTGAGATAGCTCTCCGAGGATTACAATTGCTCTCCGACTGGAGTACTCATGTGACTGAATTATATTCATGGAAGTTGATGCATCCTACA
Source organism: Latrodectus elegans (assembly GCA_030067965.1). Lineage (NCBI taxonomy): Eukaryota > Metazoa > Arthropoda > Arachnida > Araneae > Theridiidae > Latrodectus > Latrodectus elegans. The sequence goes on along the minus strand of CM057819.1, from coordinate 11,481,103 downwards.
GATCACCATCAAAACAAGCAATGCCCTCAAGAAGCAGAAGAATATGAAAGGGCAACCAGGTACAATTACAGTGATGATGAAAAATTTGGGTTAATTGAAGTGATTGCGATGATCAAAGGACTGCAAGTATTAATGAGTCGAATGGAGACAGTTTTTACCGATGCAATTCGAAGGCATGTATATGCTGAGCTGCAAGAATTTGTCCAAATCACTTTGAGAGAACCATTGAGGAAAGCAGTAAAAAATAAGAAAGATTTAATTCGTAGCATAATTCTTTCTGTTCGGGAAACGTGTGCAGATTGGTTGAGAGGAAGTGAGCCTCAAGATGATCCTGCACTGAAAGGCAAAAAAGATCCTGAAAATGGTTTTGAAATTAAAGTTCCTCGTAGAAATGTAGGCCCTTCTAGTACTCAACTCTACATGGTAAGAACTATGTTGGAATCCTTAATTGCTGATAAAAGTGGTGGTAAAAGAACTCTAAGAAAAGACATTGATGGTCCTTACCTTATTGCCATTGACAATTTCCACAAATCATCTTTTTATTGGAACTATTTGCAAAACTTTAGCCAGACTTTGCAAGAATGTTGTGATTTATCTGCTCTATGGTATCGTGAGTTTTACCTCGAAATGACAATGGGCAAGAGAATTCAGTTTCCAATTGAAATGTCTTTGCCTTGGATTCTGGCAGATCATATATTAAAAACAAAAGATTCTTCTATGATGGAGTGTGTGCTTTATCCTTTAGATTTATATAATGATAGTGCATTTTATGCTCTCACTAAATTTAAAAAACAATTTCTCTATGATGAAGTTGAAGCAGAGGTCAACTTATGTTTTGATCAACTGGTGTATAAATTGTCAGAACAAGTTTTTGCCTATTACAAGCATCTTGCTGGAAGTATTCTTCTTGACAAAAGATTCCGTGCAGAATGTGCTAGTTATGGTACCTGTTTCCATTACCCCCCTGCAAATCGCTATGAAACATTACTAAAGCAGAGGCATGTCCAACTACTCGGTCGTTCTATTGATCTGAATCGCTTAATTGCTCAGCGTGTGAATGCTGCCTTGCAAAAGTCTTTAGACTTGGCAATAAGTAGGTTCGAGGCTGGCGATATTACTGGAGTTGTTGAGCTAGAAGGATTAATAAATGTAAATAAATTAGCACATAAACTTTTAGGAAAATATATAACTTTAGATGATTTTGATTCTATGCTTCGAGAAGCCAATCATAATGTCCTGGCTCCTTATGGCCGAATTTGCCTTCATGTATTTTGGGAGTTGAATTTTGATTTTCTTCCAAATTATTGTTATAATGCAGCCACTAATAGATTTGTAAAAGTTAAAGATATAACTTTTACCCAACCAGTTGCCAGGGATAAGCCCCCTGCTGCTCATCCCAATTATTTTTTTGGTACAAAAGCGCTGAATGTTGCTAATAGTACTATATATGGAATGTACAGCGGATTTGTTGGTGCTCCTCATTTTAGATCCATATGCCGCTTACTTGGATATGAAGGAATTGCAGTTGTCATGGAAGAACTTCTAAAAATAGTTAAAAGCTTGATTCAAGGAACGCTGTTGCAGTACACCTCCACACTTATGAATGTAATGCCAAAGGTATGCAAATTACCTTTATATGAATATGGCTCTCCAGGTGTCCTACATTATTACCAAGCACAACTAACAGACATTGTTCAATATTCAGACGTGAAGACAGAAATGTTTGAAGCTTTTCGAGAAGTTGGCAATGCTATATTATTTTGCATGCTGATTGAACAGAGTTTATCACAGGAAGAAGTGTGTGACCTATTGAATGCTGCACCATTTCAAAACATATTACCTCGTCCCTATTGCAAAGATGGAGAAAAACCTGAAACAAAATTGAAAAGACTAGAAGCAAAGTATGCACCTTTGCAAGTTGTTGCAAATGTAGAGAGATTGGGGACAGCTAAACAGGCAGCCATTGCTCGTGAAGGAGATCTACTTACCAAAGAGCGACTGTGCTGTGGATTGTCAATATTTCAGGTTATTTTGACCAAAGTTAAATCATATCTGGATGATCCTATCTGGACTGGCACACCTCCAATGAATGGTGTCATGAATGTTGATGAGTGCACAGAATTCCACAGGTTATGGAGTGCTTTGCAGTTTGTGTATTGCATACCAGTCGGAGAGAATGAATTTACTGTTGAGATGTTGTTTGGTGAAGGGCTAAATTGGGCTGGGTGTGCCATGATTATGCTGCTTGGTCAGCAGAGGCGTTTTGAAGCTCTTGACTTCTGCTATCATATCTTGAAAGTTCAGAGAGTTGATGGAAAGGATGAAGTCGTCAAGGGCATTCCTCTGAAAAGAATGGTTGATCGCATTCGAAGATTTCAGGTGCTGAACAGTCAGATATTTGCCATCTTGAATAAATATTTAAAATCTAGTGATGCTGATAACATGCCTGTTGAACATGTTCGATGCTTTCAACCCCCTGTTCATCAATCAATTGCTGCTGTTTCAGGACCGCAGAGTGTGACAACAATTTACATGAGACCAGATGGGATGTCCAAATGAGAAATTTTCATTTATGTCTCATGTAAAGCCAAAGAATTTAGCATACATTTCGTATTTCCTCCTGTTTTTTAAGAATTTTATAATCGAGTATGTATATGTGAAAAGGAACTTTATGTAAAAAGGTGGGAGTGACTGATTAAATAATGTAACTTAAATAAAGTACAGGATGATATAAAAGCCTTTACGTTTCATTCAAATGAAAATGTCCAGAAATTTATAATTACTTCTATATAGTTATATCCATAGCATATTTATACTTTATAAACTGAATTTAAAGGTGTTTAACAAAAATTTATTATTTTAATATGTATGACGACTTATAGCTTTGATTTTTATTTCTGCTTCTTTTACTGAAAGCACAAGAGTGTAAATAATTACTATATTATGTGCTTAGAAGACTTAAAAAGTTATTTCATAAATATAGTTTATGTCTATATAATTATAAATATAGAAACACTAATGCTTGTGTTCGCAAATATGATATGTATATTAAATATAAAGTTTTCTTCCATATGCTGAATGTTACATTTTTTTAGAGTGAAAATTCTTTTTCATAAGAAAATTTTTATATTTTAAATATATACTTTAAAATTTTTAATTTGTTAATTAATGAATGATTTTAAGTATTGGTTGATATTGTTTGCAGTTTGTATTTACTTTAATTATTACAATTTTTTATTGTGCCAATTTGATATTATATGATTCTATAATAAAATGATTATTGTATTTAAACAAAAATATCTATAAAGAATTTTTTAATATTTAATTAAAAATTTTCTTTCTGGTAATTTTTTTCAAAGATTGATTTACCAAGTTTGTTTCCTGTATCTTGAAAATAATATACAAAAAATCTGCTTTTGATCATGGTAAAATTAATTTGTAAGACCTTCATTATTCTGCACTGAAAATGCCTTTATGTAAGTTATAATCTTGTACGATAAAAATTGTCTTATTTATTTTTGAACATTTAGAACATATTGCTCGATGTCATTTCATCGATTTTCTTAAACACACTTATGAGTTGTGGGAAATTGATTTTTTTTTATGAGTCTTATGTGTATTATACATCTGTAAAGAGCTTTAACTTTTATATATTTTATTTTGTATTGCATTTAATGTCTATTTGCATCTGTGAATTGTATTGCCCATGTTTCGTTTGTCTGGCTATGAAACTATTGCTAGTTAGTATTTTTATTATTATAATTTTTTGATAATTTAAAATATAAATTTTATAGTCGAAATCAAAATAAAAGTTTAACTTTACTGTTATTTCAGCCATTAAAAATTAATCTGTTAAGAATAGGATATGCATTAAAAAACAATTACACTTTTGATCCAATGTAAATTCGGATACAATATGGTTATTAATGAAATATAATTATATTTGCAACTTTCTTTAAAATATAAGGGTCTTAACTGTTCTTTTTAAATTTTAGCTATGAATGTTTTATAACATAGTACTAGCAATCATCGTAGAAGAAATTGCCCTGATATATCTGGGGTAGAAACTTATGTCTCATTCTCAAAGTTTATCATTATTTTTTTTATGCATTCTTTTGTGAAGTTGGAAACCAAGAGTAACTGTACTCACACATTATTAATTTTTCCTAATGGACCTAGAACCAGAAGTCTCGTAATCATTCTAGCCCACTTTCATTTGTTGCTTCAAAAAAGAAAGTTGCTAAGTTAATGTAACTGTTGCTTTGAATGATCACTCTAAAAAATGATCAAATGTGAATACAGACTTAGAATTTTAAAATAAACTTTGAAATATACTGATTATAAAAGAAATTTTACCATGAAATACATGAAATATTAAAATTTATAAGTAAAGTAAAAAATGCCAAAATCGAATTTAAATGAGAACCTAAAAACAAGTAATTGTTAACTCAAATATTTTTAAAGCCTTAAAAATATTCTAAAAATGAGAAACCCAAGTAAGAATGTTTGAAAGAACTCTGTGATGACAAACTTACTACTAGATTTAATTTTACCAATTGTAGTATATCCAATGGCTGTACCATTCTATAGCTATTTTGTATAAGAATATAAAAAAGTTTAGTAATATTTTAATTCTTATTAAAATTTATAAAGGTCATGTGACACCTACACTTGGTTCTGAATTTGAAGAAAAGGCTGTTTAGCTTGGACAAAGGTTTTTTTTATTGATCTTTCAGCAAGTACTTATTCCTCTATTCATATAAAAAATATTAACTGATAAATTTACACAAAAATAATTAGTTATTATAAAACTTAGACGTATGTATTTACACCATGTTCACATCATGTCTTAATAAATTATAACAACATGCTGGTTTGCAGTTCATTATTCAGAGGGAGATGATTATATTGCATCTTGCTAATACATTCTGAAATAATTTTTGCTGAGGGACCAACACTATGTTTTTGATTTTAAAAGAAGATTAATATAAATCCAAATTTTTTTGAATTAGAAAATGCTGTTGTAAATGTCTAAAAAGCATTTATCTGATTGTCGATTCCAGAATTCCATTTTGTATATAATTTCAAACATTTTCTCATTATATCATTATCAGGTGTAATTTAAAATTCTGTGTTAAGGGCTATTATTTTTTTTCTTGCAATTAATGAAGATGACCTTATAACAACAATCAGCTTAAGAATTCAGCTACACATTTTTCCCCTTCAGGCTTGAATGTAGTTGTATGTAGATCTGGTGTGCAAAGAATGATTGTAAAATGACAAGAAGACAAACTTAATCTACAAGATAATCAAAATTTCTGATGGCTCAAGTTATGTCAAAGAATTTTAATACTTATTCCTCTATTCATGTTAAGATTTCTAGAGGTAATGATGCATTTGTACATTTTATTACCTTAGTTCATATCAAATTATAATTTTCTAAGAGTAATTGTGGTTATTTCTGTATTTTAGAATTTATTCCTTTGTTCAACTTCTGTTTTCATATAATTTTCTGGAAGAAATTGGGTATTTATATATATTTGAGTATATTTAAAATTACTATATTACTTCAAAAATAAGCGAAATTGTCTAAAATTTATTTAGCACATGTATACTTTGCAGTTTTTATATTTTGGTTTATGAATTTCCATGCATACATTTTATGCACACTTTTGTTTTATTAAATGACCAAGTTTAATATATAACTGAAACATTGCATTCTTGTTTGTTTCCATTTTTATATGATTTTATATTCTTTATTTACTTACAAACACTTTATAAATATGTTTCATTACTATCATAAACTTGTAATAAGATGATTTTCATATTCCTTTAGTGTATTTGTGTGTAATGCTTAAGAATAACTTCAGCATGCTTTTCTAACTTCTAGAAAATTCAAAACCATTTATGAATTGAAACTTTCCAAAATAATTTTATAAAATTGTATAGATGTGTACAGTGTGGCCACATGTATTCAAAGCAATATATTCTGGATTTTTCTCTGAGAGATGAAAACAGGAATTACAAGATCAGTATTATGTATTTTTAAAATTGAGGTAAAAATACACTACTTACACAGTTACTATTAAGAAAATTTATGAGATTGCTTTTGAAAGTTGTTTTTCCATTTAAAAGATTTTATGCATATATTTTTCTATTTACTGTTTTCTTTTGTGCAATTTTTCTATTGATTTTTTTCTCTTGCAGATATTGTTAGATAATTTACTATTAACTTTTCTTGCATACAGTATATAATGTGAATTTACATATTTCCAGTTTACAAGCAGATACAATACATGAAATCATTTTTGTTATATCTGTTGTGTGTATTCATTTGCAGAAGTTAAGAAATGTGCAATGTGTTTGTCTTAAATAAATGTCACAAATAAGCTTTTGATCTACTTTTTCTTCCTCAATTCATTATTTAATCATCATCAAATGCCGATTATTATTATGTATTTATCCATCTCTGACTTATTTTATATTTTTATGGATTATATCTCAGCCTGGATATATTACTAATTTTTCTAAAGTGGACAGTTCATATTTTGAACAGTCTAAAGACTCATTGTAGGTACAAGTACCCCTTGTTTTGGTTATAAATATTGGTGATAAACTTTAATTTTTGTTAACCCTGGTGTTTTATGCACTTTAACTAATGTAGTTTTGAGGTTTCCACTTTGTTATTCACATCTTGGCGTTAAAAAAAATCAAAAGGTATTCGTAAGTAAACTTTACTCAATCTATGAAATGTCACAATTAAAATGAAATTTTTTCTTCATTAATATGGTGCTATAAGTTTTCTTTATTAATTGAATAAATGTATATCTGTTTTTAATTTTGTGTATGATTTAGGTATTTTTACTGTTACAAATTTTGCTGGTCACAAAAGTAAAAGGTGTTTGAGATTGCCTTGGCTAAATATTTTTCAATGAAAAGTTGAATCAAAGATTAAAGAAGTTTTCTAGAATGAGATGAATTTTTCCTCCTTTAAACCATAAATTTTTTGTTTGAATAGATTTTAGAAATAATATTACGATTTGGCACTTATATTTAAAAGAAAAAATTACATGGCATTCCAAATATTTTTATGCAAGTAACTGATTCATTTTTGTTGAAAGATCATCCACACATTAACTAACATTCATAGTAATTTAGTTACTATGCATGCAAAATTAATAACTAAGTGAGCAGCATCCTGATTTTCAATTTGAGTTCAATTCCTATCTCAAGTGTATATGTTTGTATCGGTTTAAAGTCCACTTTAGACAAAAGAGTAACAAATCAGGCAATTGATACATGCAAATATGTATTGCAAAAAAAATTAATTCCATTTAATCAGATTAATATCAAAACTATACCTAAATTGTCATTGGTAAGGAATTTTATTGAAATTTTAAGAGAAGGAGGCATAATTGCAACATTCATTTTATGGCTTATAGCGACTAGTAGCAAGACAATGTTCTTCAGAGTAAAATGTCCCATGCACTGTTTAACAGTGGCAAATAGATGTTGCGTTTATTTTATTTGCATGCACATATGTTGGGATAAATGTTTTCCAGGTTTCTTCCCTTGTAACTCATGTATACTGCCACTATTTGTAAAAGGGAGCTGTGTATGTTAAAAGAAGTTTGGCTTTTGCATGTCCATATTCTGGGATCAAAATAAAATTAGGTTGCATTTATTTTCAAAAATATCAATTTAATTTTTTTTAAATGGTCAATTTAATGTTTGAATAGTTTATTCTTTAACAAAAAATTATAATTTAACTTTGATTAAAGAAAAAAAAAAAACTTCATTTTACTTGTTTTATAATTTGGCAATGAGAAGTATTTTTCTTTCATAATTTGTAATGGGGAAGAACTTTTTTTTATAAAACTTAACAATATATTTATTAAATAAAAAAATATATTTAAAAAAGAAACAGCTTATTTATATATTAATCAGTTTTTATATTTATACCATCTAGTTTGCTGTGATATGATTAAAAATTTTGTTATTTAACTAAGAATATATACAAATTTAAGAATAAATTGTTTTGTGTCAAATCAGTTTTATGTTATATTAAATTTGACGCTTTTAATTTAAATTGTGAGACTGAAAATTTAAATTTTCATATAAATTTTAAATTGAATTTAGACCACAAATAAAAAATAGAATAATTCCTCGGAGTATTCTGTGTGTGTTGAAGTCGTTTAATTATTTCGAAAATTGAGCCGCAAAGTTTCATAATTAAACTGCATTTCACAAAAAGAGCATAATTAAGATTTTAAAGGTACTTTGTAAAATTAAAAATATGGAATTTAAATACAAAACTTGAAACTGAATTTAATGATAAAATTTTAAAATGAAGCTCGAAATAATTAGTGAAATGCTCGTTCTTATAATTCTTAGTCACAAAACGAAAAAGATGTCCCAAGTAGTGCGTCAAATTATTAGTCAGTGGTGATACTGAATCCATTGAACACTAATGGATGCTGGGTCAAGGTTTCGTACATGTGAATTACACACGGTTACGTTTCTTTTCAAAATGGGGCTACTAAATCGTTTCCTTTTACGTAATGGTATTTGACAGTATTTATCAAGAAAATAATCACGAAGGTAATTCGATTTTTTCTCATAAATTTAAATTGTGAAAGCGAATTGCTTTTATTTATTAATTTTTTAAATATTTTTTTTTTAAGTGTAAAATCCATTTTTCGCAATGAGTAAATCTATTTAAATTGTTACGATATCAACTTTCGAAAGTAAATATTTTGTATCTAAAACAATTAAAAATATATATTACAATTTAATAAAACTGGCCATGCCCGCCGCTAACTTCCGCTAGTCGTGGCTTCCCTTGGACACGGGTCTGTCTTTTAAAGAAAAATTGCAATTTAGAAAATTGTTTTCTATTTTTTTAGCGATACTCACTTAGCCGTCAGAAAATTTTTTGCTCCTCAAAGTAACAAACAGATGTGTCTGGTTAAAAACACACACACAAATCAAATGAGGTCGAAACTAATTTAATTATGAACTATGCCCGGCGCAAATTACTGGAGAAATCTTAGGTAAAAACCTTGCTCCGAGAATTCTCGAATTATCGGAAAAGAAATAATGACGTCATTTCATGTCACTCTATATGACGTCATTGTGAACCAATGAAATTATCTACATCATATTGAATTATTTAAACACATTTTGACTGATGGGAATATCAATTTGTGAAATTATGACTGTTTATTTATCAACACATCTAATATATATACATATTAATATTGAAACTCAGATTGTATGTTATTTTTTAACATTTTATCATATTTTGATTATTTTTTTGAAAATTCCAATAGTATTAAAATACTTTTCATGTAAATTATTTTATGAAAAACAAAAAATATAATAATGCATTCATAAATCTTTAAAAATATAAAAGAATTCTGCAATGATAATTAATCCTTACTATAAATTACTTAGTATATATATATATATATATATATATATATATATATATATATATATATATATATATATATATATATATATCTTTTAGCTGTATTATCAAAAATAAATGGCTTCTTATGGCCGAATACATTTACCCATATTGACTTCAATAAATGCCCTTTCTAAGACCTTATTCCTCAATCAGTATCTTTATATTTAAATTTCGATCACAATATATATATAATTTGTTAAAAAATATAATATTGAATTTATTTTATTAAAAATCTATTACACCTCAGCAACATAAAATATGTAGAAAATTACTGTCAGTTATATACATTAAACACAAGAATATCAATGTTTTCAATGATATTAAATACAATATATATATTTAAATGTAGAGTATGTTTTTTGTGTATTTTATATAAATTAATTTAAAGATATATTTAAAAAATATATAAAAAGTAATATTTTGAATTTTAATTTATTTCCCTCTCATAAAAAAATCCATGTTTAGTATTAATACAAGTTATAACCCATCTCAGATTTTCCAAATATTTTGAAAAACATATGACTTATTTCCTAGAATATAACATTTTTTATATTTGTCGAAATAAGTTCTATCTTCTGAATTCCAAAATACCTTCGACCTTTATAATTTATTTATGATTTTATAAAACTGTTAATTTTTATAAAATAAATTTCTTATTTTTTATTTAAAATAAATTTTATTATATTTTCTTTTTATTTAAAATAAATCTTCTTTATTTTATAATCATTAAAAATAATTTAATTTTTAATAAATAATTTAATAAAAAGGTAAAATTTAATATTCAAAAATTAATGATATTTGCGACAAATTTTCAAGAATTAATCTTCATCATAAAAATATTGATAAAAGTTAATCCCGCAAACATTATTTATTTCTAAGGGAGAAAAAAAGGAAAGTTTGGTGTTTTGTCGTCGGTGCCCTGCCAGATATTTCTAACTTTCTGGAAAGCTTAAAAATTCTCTCGGAATCCTTATTGTATGACGTTTTATGACGTCATTGTTTCGCAGCCGTGAGTTTTCCGGCAAATTCTTCCAAGTTTGCCATTGGCCTTAAATACTATTTGTCACGAAAATAGCTCCCATCAATTTGCCGTCATGGAAATAGGATACGAGGGTTGCTATTTATATTTCTGGCCTAATAATGAAAAAACAAATATGTAGGATCGAAATTGGTTTTATTGTTTTTCAAAATATTCTCCATGATGATCAATACACTTTTGTATGCGTTTGAACCAATTTTCAAAGCACTTTTTCCAGTCCGATTGAGGTAACTCCAAAACATGCGTTTGGAATGCATCAACCGCTTCTTCGGGGGACGAAAATCGTTGTCCACGTAATTTATTTTTGATGTGTGGGAATAAGAAGAAGTCATTGGGTGCCAAATCAGGGCTGTACGGCGGATGACCCATCAGTTCGATCTTTCGCTCCGTCAGAAATGCCTTTGTTTGAGTCGATGTGTGAGAGCTCGCATTGTCATGATGAAGAATGATTCGCCTGTTCTTCTGCTTTTTTCGAATTTCTCCGATGACTTCTGGCAAACAAATGGCCGTGTACCATTCAGAATTGACCGTCCTGCGTTGCTCTAACGCCACTGTTGCCACATGACCGTTAATGCCGAAGAAACAGGCAATCATTTGTTTCGATGTGCTTCTTCCTCGAACAACTTTTGTTGGTTTTGCCTCGTCTTGGAAGACCCATACAGTTGATTGCTGTTTTGTTTCCGGCTCATATGCATAGATCCATGATTCGTCACCTGTGTAGATGCTATACACAGCCTTTGATGTACCTTGAATGTATTTTTCCAACATTTCCTTGCACCAATCGACACGAGCCTTTTTTTGAGCGTTTGTCAGATTATGCGGGATCCAACGCGAACAAATTTTTTTACGCTCAAATGTTCATGCAATATTTTATTGATGCTAGTCATACTAATGTCCAAAGACGCCTCTATCTCACGGTATGTCACATGACGATCTTGCTTTATCAGTTCACGCACAGCATTGATCTTTTCTGGCACAACAACGGATTTTGGACGACCTGCACGGGATTCGTCCTGGATCGAACATCGACCACGATTAAATTCGTTATACCAATTTTTTACAGTGCTGTAGGATGGCGCTTTATCGCTGTATAAAGAATTAAGTTCATCGAAGCACTCTTGTCTTGACAATCCACGTCGAAAGTTATGAAAAATAATGGCACGAAAATGTTCACGATTCAATTCCATTTTTTGACAGAGAAGAACTTTTCAATTTACTGTCAACAACACAAATAAAGCTATAATGGTAAATCATCTACTGAATTTATGTTTAAAAATATCAAACTTTCGATTAAAATCGTCTTCGGTCGCCTAGCAACACTTACTGTTGCCAAGGCCAGAAATATAAATAGCAACCCTCGTATCTTTCATTTTCGACGGGTTGGTTTGTTTGTCGCTCAACGGTAACTTTTGCTCACAAGGGCTAACTAGACCGAGTCTTTCCTTGGGCTTGGATTTGGAAGCGGATTTCAAACCACTACAAACATCCAGGTCCAAAATGGGATTAGAACCCACTAACTGTTGAACAGAAGGCAACAGCACTAACCAATCGGTTACCAGCTCTCATTTTCGACAGGAAGCGCCGAAAGAAATCACCATTCGGTTCGCTTTGAGAATAACGAGGTATTACTCTAAATACGGCCAATTCATAACACAACTAATACCCAATAGAAATACAGTACAGTTCTTGTTACTATAGCAATTGCTACTTTCAGAATAGAGGGTGGGAGCTATTCTGAAGACAGATTATTGTTGGGATTACTTTCATCTGCATTCCATTGCGTTTCCTACGGGCGGCATATTCCGAAAACTGTAAGAACATTTGTTTCATCAACCGAATATCTAAAACTAAGTACAGTAAATATCGCTATACTTAATTTTAGCGAAGACTCTGTGTGGCCTATTTATAGAACAGTGCTTTTCGGAGAATAAGTTCCCGGGTTCGTCTTTTCTTTTTCATTTTTTCTTCGGTTCTATTGTCAAAATGTTCAATTTAGGAAGCAATATCGCTAAAGATTCGAAAACAATAGGTAAATTTCAGAGTTTTGAAAACTTTTACAAACGGAAAATGTTATAATAAAAAAAACTTTTCTTTATTACTGGTAAAAATCCTATTCGAATGTTTTCCCATTAGCAACGACAAACAGACATTTGATGGTGAGCTTCACCCTATTTGCGGTGGCGTGACGAATGCGATTTGAAGGTAGGCCGTAAATTTGTCGATAAGTCGGATGTACGATGCCGATTCAGTACAACGTAATGTAAATGAAGCGTTATATGACGTCATAGATATTTGAAACCAATGAGAATTGTAATAGAATGGTGTATCATGATCTGAATTTGTAACGAGAGAAACAACCACTTTATGGTTAAAAAGAAAGTGTACATCGATAGAAAGTCTATTATTCAATCATAATTTAATAGATGAGTTCACTATTTAGCATTTATTCCACTTTTACATACATGCTTAATTTCTGAATGTTTTCTTCTCCCTACTGTTGCTGATTGGGCTTATTTCAATGATGAGGACCGCACAATCTCGTGTTTATTGTTGACATTATTTTCCTTAGGTAAAAGTAAATAAAAATTACATGACCATCACGTCCGATGGATGTTCATATTAGTAGTCCTCATAGAAAATATTTCAAAATTTTTGAAGAAAACAGACGTTGCTCTATATTGTTACAAATTTATGAACATTATTTGTATGTCTTAAAATATATCAGACAAATTGGAAATACTCAGATTTTGGGCAAAAATTCCGCAAATTTTGGCGTATTCTGTATTAAAAACGGCATTTCTAATGATTCTCGCCAAGTATCTCTCCAAAATGTTCGGCGACTTGGGAACATTTTGGAGAGATTCTTAGCGAGAAATAGTTACTTTTGGAAAAATCCATCACTGAAGCTCCAGGACCAATATTAAACGAGATTGCCAAGAATTTACAGATTTTTCACACCAACTGGGTTATAAATACCACTGCCCGTCGCAGAAGAGTTAATGAGACGCTCAGATAAAGAAGACGCGAGGCAGCGAAAACGATCAGTGTTGAATGCTAGTTTGTTGCAAAGAATCTGTTACCTGTCTGAGATATTGAAGACTTCTCTGTAATTGGAAGTTGTATTAGCTCTATTGGAGCTGTTCAATTGTGATTTCTCTGCAGCTGAAGTTTCCTGTATTTAGTTGAAGTTGCGACAAATAAAAGTAATAATTGCTTTATCGTCTCTCAACCAAAATGAACCCAGAAGTTTGATACAATATTTATTGCGTTAACGTATAAAAATCATTTCAAGAAATACCATTAAATTGCGATTGGTTTTTAAAGGAGATGTTAAAATGGCATAAACCTGGAGTGAAATCTTTTAAGTCTTTCTCGGAAGCAAGAGGTTCTTTAACAAAAACGCAGAATGAAGCCATTTTGTGGCCAAAGAAATTTATCAGCAGTATTGTTTTGAATTAAGGTAATGAAACAGTGACAGTAGAAACAGTTGAATACGTCAGTGACAAACATATTATTAAAAATACGTGTTTATTGAAGGTGAATTTGGTTGGTACAGAGTTTTGTTTAAATAATTAACACAGTTTTTGAAGTTTTTATACTTAAAATCTTTTTCTAAGAAGTGGGCAGGAAATTAAACTGATTATGGTGACGCTGAACTTTCTCAACGTTCTTAATCAGCCATCTTTTGAGAAGTTTTTTTTTTATTCTTTAAGGGAAATCTCCAAAAAATATTTTTTTTCATGTACTTGGTCTTTCTTATATATCTTTTGGTGATATCACGAAAGTCGTCGCTCTCGTTATCAGTGAGTTTGATTCCAAGCTTAACTGAAGAGCCATTGTGTTCACTAAAAGCAGCTGAGACACGTTGAATAGATTTTGATTGCAATGTCCTCCCAGTAAAATGATCTCTCTGGGAGTGGCAGATTTAAATTTGGGGGTCTTTTTCTTAGTTTTCACTTCTAAATTTCGAATAGTCAACCATTTCAAATATTTCCATTGATTGAATCAATTTGTAGCAAGATATTCTTGGTACAGAGTTTGATAAAAGTGAGCTATAAGCACTACTTATAAACTACAAAACTGATCGCCATTACCTACATACACTTATTTTTAGCGTACATGCACCCATAAGTTGCACAACACCTCTATTGGTATAAGTATGATATACCCCTTAAGAGATTTTATTGTCAAATCTAGCGTTCTCTGCTTTGTTTATAGTTTTGCCAATTTGAGTTTTGTTGCTTTTTGTATTTTTTTTTTAGCTGCTAGTTTGTTTTTTCTCGTGTTTTATGTCATTTTTTGCGTCATATATATGTTTTTTTAGGTGGCAACAGTGTTTGAATTTTTCGTTCAGCGTTTCAATCGGGTGGACGTTCGAAAATTTCAAATTCCAAAAACAAGCGTTAAGCTTTGCGATGAAAAAAATAGCAAAGTGGCCAATTGGAAGATATATCCTACTAGTTCCCTTAAATTTACTGCAACTCCCAATAGATAAGTTAGTGTGTTTCCTCACCGTCCCAACATCTTAACCTATGTCTTATAATTTAAGTCGTATTACAGGTGATAAATATTGAAACATACAGAGAAGACGCTCGTTTTTACCAATTTGTAAGTTCCGGTAAAATAGTTTTTAAAATACAGGAATAATGTATTAAAATCATAAGAAAACTCATGCACACAAAATAAGATTCCTACTTAAAAATAGTACTTACTTTCTTTATATTGATGAAAATCAAACATAATGACCATTTTTCTTTTTTCTATTCAAAAACTACATTTTTTTAAAAAAATATATATCTTTCCGTCTTTTTCAATGTATATAAGAATTTTGCTGTTTTTCCCTCAAAAAAGAACTTTAGTCCAGTAAACCATTCAGCAGGTGGTATTTATACTGCATTTTCTTGTTCGAAAGCCCTTTTTCGCGTTCTCATTCCTTATTTTCTCAATATTTTTCCGCACATATCTCAACTGGGTTTGTATTCAAAAAATCCTCGAAAGAAATTTTAGACAGCAAAGAGATTCTTTGCCGGAGTTTAACCCTTCTTTGTTTTAACGCAAAGGGAGGAGGGAAGAGTCTCCCTTTTCTATGTTCTTACTTACGGTGTGTGTCTGAGGATAGGGATCGAATTCAGTATCACAGTTCTTTCCCCATCAAACGCCTGATATTCATGTTGTCTCAGACTATTGATCCCATAGAATCTGTAATGCCTGCACGCGTCATTTCGTTGTTCAGAAATGGAGGAAGTTCTCAGGCGTAATATATAAAATTTTAAAGAAAGTATTGGATATAAATAGGCATATTAGATACATATATATATACAGTATGTCCACTAAAGTCCCTTGTCACCCTCTTAACTTCGGAACGGCTGCTACTATATTCATAAAAGTGGTGTCTAGGTATAGTAAAGTAACCATGCGCTACTGAATGAAACAGGCTACTGCACCACCTGGTGAAAAACTGTGGAGTTACCATTCTTATCTTGAAAACGGAATGAGATAGAGAAAAAAAGTGATTCACAAAGTTGTGGAGCATCTTCAATTTAGTACTAAAAGATACTTTGTAGGCATTGATGTGAAGAATACTACGGTTAAAACGCGCATTTGTTGTTTCGTGCTGAGACATGGCACATCATACGTCTGCACATTTAAAAAAACAAAACATCGTTTTCGTGATTACATTTTTCATTTCTATTTTGAAATGGGCAAAACGGAAGTATTAAAAATAGTTCCAGCAATTTATATGCAGTATGCCAATACGTAAGAAACGTCACGCCAGTTCACCTGAGACAGCTATAAAAGAGACGTCTTCTTGGGGCTGTAATATGTTGTTGCTCATGTTCATGTCTGCGTATTTCAATATTGAGTATTATGAGATGGTTTTACTGTACGGTGAATGTCGACGCGAGGTTCGATCAGCAGAAAGGTTGTATCGCCAACGTTTCCCTGCAGGCCCGCATCCTTCTCCTCTAACCATCCTAATTGTTGTAAAATGTTTAAGGGAGAAAGGTTGCGTTACTAGTCGGCGTCGATCTGGCAGACCAGCTAAGGTAGGACGGCAAGTTCAACCGGATGAGTTATTAACATATGCCCTCGCATATCCGAAATGCAGTGTAAGAGAGATCAGTCAACACTGTGGTCTCTCCAAAAGTCAGGTTTGGAAAATCCTAATCGAATCAGGTGCTCATCCATACTAACCAACGCCTGAACAAGTTTTAGTGGACGGGGATGCTCAGCGACGCTATGCATGGTGCAACTTCGTCATGAATCAGATACAGGTCCAGCTAATATTCTTGATAGATATAATGTGGACGGATGAGGCATGTTTTTCACTGAATGGCATGTACAATTGGCAAAGCACCCATTACTAGGCGCTAGAAAATCCTAAATGTTTCGTCGACGTTCAACATCAAATGCCGTATGTTATTAACGTTTGGAGCGCAATTTACAATAACAAGCTTATAGGCCCAATATTTTACAATGGCACGTTAACGGGTGCACAATATTTACGATTGCTGCAGAATGTATTACCCGATTTTGTGGAGAACCTGCCGTTGTTTAATCTTAAAAATGTATGGTTTCAACATGAAGGCGCGTCTGCTCACAAGACATCTCCAGCGAAGCAGTACCTCATCAAGGAATTTGGCAACGAAATATTAGGGTATGGCGGTTTTGAAGAGTGGCCTCCACGTTCTCCTGATCTGGCTCCACTGGTCTGTTTCCTGTGGGGATACATGTGACAGCCGGTGCATGCGACCCCTCCACAACAATTGCAGGACCTTAAACGATGCATTACCGTTGCGTGTTTCAACGTATGCAACGTGATCTTTAAGCGAGGATCCAAATGTGCATTGCAGCTGACGGTGAGAAGTTTCAACACCTTAAATAAAATATATTGTTATATTTTTTTTTCTTTCTTAGATCGTTTTGTCACGTCACAGCACGAAACAACAAATGCGCATTTTAACAGTTGTATTCTTCACATTAATGACTATATGGTATCTTTTCGTAATAAATCGAAGATACTCTACAACTTTGTAAATCACTTTTTCTCTCTGTCTCGTTCCGTTTTCGAGATAGGAATGCTATCTCCTCAGTTTTCCACCAGGTGACTCAGTAGTCTGCTTCATTCAGTAGGGCATGGCTATTTTACTATACCTAGACACCACTTTTATAAATATAGTAGCAGCCGTTCCGAAGGTAAGAGGGTTGCAAAGGACTTTAGTGGACATACTGTATTATATATATATATATATATATATATATATATATATATATATATATATATATATATATATATATAATACAGAATGTAATTCGTAAAAACGTGAGTATTCGAAGATTAGAGGTTTGTAAAAGCGACTAACTGTTGTGTTCATTTGCATGAGCATATCCAATGAACAAAATATTTTTAGTCCAATATTATCATGACAATGGAGCAAACATTAAAATAATATTTGTCATTCCAGGAGTGGGTTAATACTTGACGGTCTACATTTTCTTATATATAACCAATATTTTCTGTTTGTGTTGGACCAGTAGTCGCTGCTAATATTGTTCTACTTTAGAGGACAATGTAGGATCAAGTTCGACTGTCAAAGTAGGTATACAGTTTGGTGATCTTGACAGATATGTCTCTATTTTATAATATATATTAGTAAGAAAATATATTAGTTTGAATTATCAGAATAAAAACCAGGTACTTCAAAATTTAAACAAAATGTTATTTCTTTCATTTAAAACTATTAAATTTATACTTTCTTGCTAAAATATTCATAACACTTAGACTGTGCATGAAGAATAATGCGAAATTTTCAATAATTAATTTGAATTGGATGGAAATGAGAAGTTTAAAATTTTATCGCTGCTAAAAAAAGTAATAACAACACTTATCCATCATATAAAACATATCATTCTTTACTTGATTGGATTAAAAATATAATAAACTCAAATCTTGATATTCCAAATATTCATCACGTAATCTTCTTGCTGCCTTAATCTTATAAAATGTAATTTTTGAATTCTGAAACTATTTTCCTCGATTTCAACACATTTTTTCTTAATTAGCAAACTAACATAAAAATTTGATATTTTTTTAAGCAGTTATATGGATAATAAGCACAGGTAAAAATTTATCATATAAACGCGTAGATGGCGATGTGATTTTCTGAAAATTATAGAAATCAAATTTTTATAAGGTTCATATCTTAGAACTTTACCTCAGATATTTATTCAAACTGCTAGCACATGAGATTGCAGTAAAACACAAGTATGTAGAAGAGTATTTTAGGATTTTGACGTCATAGGAAATTAGCCAATTAAAATAAGAGTTGAAAATTACGTTATGTCATGTGTCATAGTGAGAGTATTTGATATGTAGCAGCTGTGAAACTAAAGTTTCCAATAAGCTTGAGAATTCTAGTACTTACGGCTATGATCATACTACATCAAACACAGTTACGAATACGGCTAAAAAGACTTCATGTATGACAATATTAGCTTATCGTAGCAGTTATTCTTCTCAGTCGAGTAATAATAATAATATAATAAATGTATAATTTTTTGCTACTTCGATGTAATGTCTTTGAATCGCTTAGAGTAGAACTCCAATCATCCGAGCTCCGTCAATCGGAATCTCTGATCCTACGAACCACTTTCAGAATTTCAGGAAAATAAATTATACTGAAGAAAAATAAGAAAATGGTAAAAACTATAGAAAGGAAAAGTAAGAGAAGGGAGATTATGGGAATAAAGTGCCATTTGAGAGGTCGGAAACATTCCTAAGTTACTGCAGAAGATATAGGAGAATGGGAAATGAGTCAGATCCAAGTTTTCAAGTTGTGAATGGTGATAAACTTAATGAAAGTATTGAGGAAGAAGATAACCTTCATATCCAAGTTGAAGCAGACAAGGGATCGTCATCTAGTGGAGCATTTGCTGGTGTGAACTGCTTTAAAGTGGATGGAGCGTCAACCAGAGTGTGACCCCATGCAAGTTCTCACTATTCGATTTTAATGTCCGAAAACGTATGAAGGCAGTGAAACAGCTGACTCCGACCGAGATGTTCAGCAAGCAGTGGCTTTCATTCACTGCACTGTATAAGCGAACAACACTTATAAGCACCTTAACAAGTAAAAGTGCTACTTTTTCATTTAATTGATTAAATGTTCTTTTTCCTTAAGAATATATGGATTTTTCTCTCATTTTCAACATACTAATGTAATTTTCGAAAAACGGATCTATTTTTAATTAGTATTTTCAATAACTAATTAAAAATAGATATATTTTTCGTTAAATCCATTTAATCAAAATTTTAAGTATCCGAATGTGGTCTGATTTGGATAATTGGATTTCCACTATACTATTCTGATCACAGTATGTACTGGGTCTCAAAGTTTCTTCTCCTTTGGATTCTTCTGAAATTAAACAATATGTACACACTATAAACATAATATAATACCATTCATACTTTATTTTCTGATGTAGTAATTTTGACGATCAGTTATATGGAATTTTAAATGGGAAAAATTATATAGAAACGATTGGCATCATTCAATTTCAATCTTTTTTTTTTTTTTTTTCAGAAAAGAACTATATACAAGTTTCAATATTCTTCAAGCATAAGAAAGTGACAATTTTAATATTGGGCTTCCAGTTTTTAAGTATTTCTTGCTTAAAAAACAATTTTGAGAATGAGAAAATTAGAACAAAATTTTCTCCCAAACTAAATATCTCTTTATCGTGTTTTTCTTCTCTCACTAGAAAAACTGCTTCTTGTACATAAAATTAATATTTACAAAAAAAAAAAAAAAAAAAAAAAAATTACAAACTTTGTTTTTAGAAAACTGGAAAAGTCAGATGATTATAGTAGCGCATAGGAAAATTTTCTTCTTTAATTAATTTCAGCTTGAAAGATGAAATAGAATCCAAAGTTTCACCTCAGGTAATGAGGCATTCCTTCCTGGGAAAGACACAACAAGCTCTTTGCTTAGGCCTGTCCTTCTTCACTCCGTTGAGGTATATGTTGGGAGTTGATTGTCAGGAGTTGCAACTCAGGTGCCGATGGTCCAAATCTGGTGCATCTGCAACAGAAATTAAGTGTTATGCATGGTAAGCAGCAACATACACCACGCATGGACTACGTTTCACTAATGAAATAGCACCAAGTGCCATTACAACACGTTGTGTAAAAAACAAAATTGATAAGTTAGGCTCTGTTGACGTTCTTAGTAATCAAAGGTTACTAATACAAAACTCCAACTATCCGAATAAATTGGGACCGGAAAACCTATGTATATATATATATATATATATGGATAGTTAAAACTTCAGTTAATTGGGTTTTTGCGATTAAACGGTCCATGATAATTAATTATTATACATATAAAATGGAAGAAAATGAATTACTTTTAAAGAAAAAGAATTTAATAAAAAGGTAAAACTTTAACATTTCAGGGTCTTACACTGCTAGAAAAAAGTAGAAGGAACCTAGGTTTTTTTTCAAATAAGAGAAAAGAACTTTGAATTTTTACAAAATAATTTCATTACAGCACTTTTAAAAACCTATTTACAATCAGATAACTAACTATATATGTAATATTAAATAAAAATATAAAAAATCTACTTGCTTATTATAATAAAACATTTAATTTCATTCACACCATACTATTTGAAAAAAGTCAAAGGACAATTCTAAATAATGAAAATAAAAGTTTTGTTAAAATGGAATTCTTTTGTCATTTGCTTTAACTGTTTAAAAGACTATTTGCCATTGAATCACATGTCTTGAATTTTGGTTTGACAAAAATTGTTCGAAACACAATTCAAAGCTTCTCGAAGTTCGATCAAATATTTATATTGCTTGCCTCTGGCATAAACACGCCGAACAGTTACTGACTATATATTTTAAATTATATTGAGGTATTAAATTATATGCTTTTAATAGGCTAAGGAAAAACCAGAAACTTATTTGTTCCGAGCCAGTTTTTAACGCCACTGGCCGTATGAGTTGATGCTCCCTGTTGCTGAAATATCCACTTTTCTCCGCCTGGCTCAGTGGCATAGGGAAGAAGCTCAGAATTTAAAATTTGAATGTAATCTGTAAGCTTCTGTCTTACACTAGATTATTCTTTTAAACGTAGCAACTGATATCCAAACAATTAAACTGTCTCCTCCTATCTGTCACGTGAAATAAGTTTCTTCTTATGTACTCAGATAATGCTAATATTATTGAAAACCATCTAGGACATCTAAATTGATTTTTTTTTTCATCAGGAAAAATAACTGAAGTCCATTCAAAGTTCGAAGAATGTGTTCTTTGACCCACTGTAGCTGGTGCTCCATGTGCCTTTCGTTTCATTTAGGATGGGGCTTTTATATTTTTTGAATATGAACGTATCCGATCTTTTTATCATGTTGTAAAGTGTTCTTCTGGTTACATGTGGGAAGCCAGAGGAGTCTTGTGCTTTTCCAATGTTTTCACGCTTTTTTTAAAAGTTCTTTAAAGATTTTTCCTTGATTAAAGTCAATTTTTTGCCAATCTTTGCTTTTCTCTTATTCTTTAGATTTTTTAAGCAGTTAGAAACCGCGTTTGAACTGATATGTAGGTGCTTTGAAATTTCTCTTTCACTTTTGCCCACATCTTTACATGCCATGATTTGTCATTTTTAAAATTTACTTAAATGTTTCCCACTAGGCATTTTAACAGTACACAGATTGTGGATTTTTTCAACAAAACATATCTTTTTGAAAGAAAAACAGTTTAAAAGAACGATGTTTTCAATATACTAAACTGCTATAGATTCCAAAATGAGAATATTTTTGCAGATGCTCTACTCTTTTCAAATACCTAAAAACCTTAAGTACAATTTTATAATATTTTCTCTCTTTACGGTAAATAAAACTTATTCACTAAAAATAAAAGAAATATTAATTTAATAAAATAAAAAATAAGAATCACATTAATTGGGCTAAAATTTAAAGCATATATATATATAATTTATAAAATATAACTGTTCTACTTTTTTCTAGCAGTGTATAAGTGCTGTGCATTAAAACAGTAGGAAAGTCATTGTTTGCTGAACATCTCGTTTAGAGTAAGCTGTTTCACTGTCTTCTACCATTTTCAAGCAAACAACTCGCTCACCCACTTAACAATGAAAATTTGCGTAGTGGTCACACTCGGACTGACTCTCCATTCACTTCAAAGCAGCTGCAAACCTGGAAAATGCTTCAGTAGCTGATAGCGTCGTGACTGCTTCAACTGGGACATTAAGATCATCTGCTTAATCAACACTTTCAATATGCTTACCATCATTTTCAGTTGCATATCCACTGCCTGACTATTCTGCCCTGTATCTTCAGCGCTCACTTCTGAACATACAGGAATTTTCAAAAGAATGCTTTAGAATCCCTCACTTTCTCATCTTTCCCCTTCTCTTACCTTTCCTTTCCTTGTGCTTTTTCCCTTTTCTCATTTTCTGTCTAATTTATTTCTCCATTATTCTGAAAGCCATTCGGATAGACAGAATTCAGATAACTGAAGTTTCACCGCACCATATTGTAGAATGCCTGATGGCTTAAAATTATTCTAAAATATTTTATCATCTCCCGCATAAATGCGCTCCGGGAGAGCTTCTCATGAAGATTGGGTCATATTCCTGTGGTTCCAGGGAGAAAACACGGAAAACTCCCAAGCACTCTCCCTTTGGATATCAAAGTGAAATACAGCAACTGTAAGCCGTTAAACTTTCCACTGCTCTCGTACTGAGTTTTATCCGTTGGGGCATAGAGTGGCATCTGCATTCTTCAAAAGCTTAGAAATTATAAAATTCTTCAAACTTTATAATAAATTACTTGTAACTATGCGAAACAAGCGACACCAATCAATGTGAATACGAGACAGTGGATGCCTTCATATAGCAAGAAATGATACCGATCAGTAAAGCCTGACTAGTGCAGAGCAGTTGCCATGGGCCTTTTCACCAGAAAGGCCCTTAAATTAAATAGAAAGTTTATTTTACGTTGTCACTCCAATAGAATCGTTTGCCAAATCGAATGGAAAGTTTGTTGTTGTGAAGCAGAAAGGAGTATCTGATGAAGTTTTCACCCCAGGCCCTAACTAGCCTAAGTTGGGTCCGGCTGGTCAACAACAGTCGAAAGAACGAAAGGTAGCATGTGAATTATAATCATGTATGGGGTATTCATGTAATAAATGCGCAGAATGAATGCAGATAGTGAAGGCACGTATTAGAATAGCATTGAATATCATGAAAAGTTTTTATGAATATGTATCTCCTACTTTCCTGTTCCTATTTCTAGTGCTTCATTATGTTGCCAGGGCCCAGCTTAGCCTAATTGGGGTTCAAGGCAAAAAAATTTTAATAAAAAGTAAAATAAAAAGGCAATTTGGGGGCTCACTCTGCTTCACAATAACAAACTTTCAATTCGATTTGGCAAATGATTCTATTCTTATGCCCATAAATTAAGGATAATTCAGAATCACACAGAAATTGAACTCTAAAGCAAAAATTTCACATGCATAATTATCACACACATCTTGAAAAGTAATATGCAAATTACAAGAAACCACCAGATGGCACCGATAGTACGTCACAATGACGGGAGAGGTATATAAGGAATGGTTTCAAAGAAGTAAAATTGTCCACAAGCGCTTTAAAAGCCTTTCAGTGCAATAACTGCATAGTTAGGGTACAAAGGAAACATTTGGATGATGTTTTACGTGGTAAAATTATCGGCCGTCTGGAATGTGGACGCACCTAGCTGGAAGTATTCGAGGAACTTGGAATCTCCCAGATTGACATTCTCAGGTTTTGGCAACGGCTCCAAGATGATGGTAATGTGAGAAGACGTTACAGCACAGGTCGACCGTGAGTTACAACACCGAATGAGGACCGGTGTTTGGCAGTTACTGCCAAAAGAAACAGACGGAGCACAGGATCAGATCTGTCTCGTCAGCTCTTTTCAGAC
Organism: Latrodectus elegans; assembly: GCA_030067965.1. Lineage (NCBI taxonomy): Eukaryota > Metazoa > Arthropoda > Arachnida > Araneae > Theridiidae > Latrodectus > Latrodectus elegans. Next base: position 11,456,603 of record CM057819.1, on the reverse strand, counting down.
ACCGGCACGACAGTTTCAAAGCAGACCGTGTACAAACAACACCTCCTAAAGACAAGGCCTACGCACCAAAACTTCTTCCTGGAATGAGTCACCCACATAAGACTGACCAACGACCCCCTAAAGTTGAAATTTCTCCTTTAATTTCCTGTCACCTGCTCGACGACTCATTTCTGTCTCTGTACGGAGTTTATTTTGCACGTGTGTGTGATAAACCTTGTCTTAAAATATTCATTAAAAGTATTATGTTATTTCAAGAAGTTTCATAAAAGTGCCAGTCAAGTGTTCAATTGTCAACTGCCGATCGCACTACGATGGAGAACCAGAGGTATGAAGGATGCTAAAGAAGTGGCTGGGTGTTATTCGTCGAGAAATCTGTAAGTGACGAAAAATTCTATGATAAGTCTTATTTTATTTATTTTAAATAAAAATAATTAAATTATTAGTGCAATACATTTTTAAATTTAAAACGCATGCATGTGTGGCAATCATAACAAATATTAAAGTTAATTTTATTTTCATCAACCATAATTGTATGTTTTTCATCTTTAAAAAAAAAAAAAAAAAAATTCCTCATTCTGTTATTAATTTGGCTCTAATTTGTAAAACTTTCAATAGCTTTGACAATTATTGAAATATTCCCCATTTAATTAATCAAAATAATTATTTTTTAATCATATATGATTTATTGGTATATTAAGTTTTTCTGTATTAAGAAACTTTTGTTACATCTGAATAATCATAATATAAATTAATAATTATTTTAACAATGAAATATTTGAGAATTTATTTTACATTTTTTATATTGGGAAATAATATAATGGCAGAAATTATTCAATATACTTGAGGGAATAATTATTATTTACACTTTCATTATGTTAATCTATAATATGAAGTGAAAAAATGAATTAGATGTAATTTTAATTACATAATTTAAATTGTAAAATAAATCACAAATTATACCTCTTATATAATTTTAATTTACAGTTTAACATTTTTTACCAGTTAAAATAGTGATTATTAATATATCTTGAACTTAATCAAAATGAAATATATGATGTAATCAAAAGAACTTTTTAAAAATGTCTTAGAGAATTTAACTGAATATACACTTAATCACAAAAGTAAGTATGTAGAGTGTATGTGACGATGTACTATGGAAAAAAAACGGACATATTAGAGTTTTCAAATTAACAATTTATTTAGATTTTAGAATAATGGAGCTTACTAGCAAAATGAAAAATACTTAAAATATATATTTAATTAGCACAATATGAGCTTAACTTAAAATAGGATGTAATTTACATCATAAAAGTAAGCATGCAAACAAAGACATTAATATTGTAATTTTTCAAAAAATTAGTAATCTGTTGGATAGCCTTTGGTCTTTATAACAGCTCTCAATCTATATAGCACTGAGTTTACTAAATTTTGAGAGACAGAAGATGGTGTTTTCTGTCACCCCTCCAAAAGGAATTTTTTAGATCATTCTTAGATTTGATCTTTTGCTTTCTAATTTAGCAATTGAGAATTCCATAAATGTTCAATGGGATTAAGATCAAGTGACTGCGGTGGGTGTTTTTGCACGTTATATTACAGCCATCCCCGAACAATCCGAGCAGTATGTTTGGGATCATTATCTTGTTGGAAAGTGAAGGATCCATCGAGTCCCAATTTAGAAGCACTTCGGCTTAGATTATTCTTAAAAGCGTTCAAATACCTATGTTAATTATTTCGTCGATTATAATTAAATTTCCTACTCCAATTTCTGCCATGCAACTCCAAACCATAATCGGACCACCACCGTGTTTTACAGTTATTCTTTGGTTCTAGTGCTGTATTTGCTTTCCTTCAAACTTTTTGGTGTTCATCCGACCCGTGGATATTAAATTTACTTTCATCCGAAAAAATTACGGATTTCCAAAAATTTCTGTCCAGCTTTACATTTTCTTTTGCAAAAATTATTCTTTTTGCGATTCACTTTGCTAACAAATGGTCTTCTTCGCATATTTCGACCATGGTATCCTGCCTTCCGTAACACACAGCGAATTGTTTCAGGATTGCATGACTTCGCAAAATGGTTTTTCATATTAGTTGTCAATTTCGGTGTACAATTCTTCGGATTTTTTTTTTTAAATCTCCAACAACAATTCGCCTTTCTCCATCTGTGAAAATGGGAGGTCATCCTGTTCTTGGCTTGTTTAGAGTATTTCCCTCTGCTTAGAACTTTTCAATGGCTTTTTGCACTGTTGCAGGACTTTTGCCTAGGATTTTACCTATTTGTCTTTGGTACTTGCTTCCCTTATAGAGCTATATTGCATCCTTTAGATCTTTTGATAATTCTTTTCCACGTAGAGGCATTGGTGAATTGTTTGTGTACTTAAAGTTCAAACTAACAAGCTTTGTAGCAGGACTTCTAAACTTATCACTGAAATACGAAAAATCATTCGAAAGGTTTCATTCAGCCTATTCAAAACTAAAAAATTCTGAGTACATACATACTTTTGTGATTTAAATTTCTACTGGTTGTTTACAAAATTACTCTTAAAGTTTTAAAAAGTATAATTTCATTTATTTTTCAGTACTTTATGAATTGAATCAGAAGCTATAAACAACGTTCCCCAAAATAATATTTTTCTTATATTTATTTTAGAACTAGATCCTTTTCACTTAAGCTATGAGTTTCATACTTTTACTTATTTTGTAAGAAAGTGTATATAGTTTACATTTATCTTAATAGTGTTTCTTCTTCTTTTTTCAGGTTTGCGAGCATCACTTTGCAGAGAGTGATATCCTGAGATATTCAGAGTTATATGTAGAGAAAACTAGTTAAAAACTGAGCGCTCCCTTACGATACCCATGACTGAAGTTAGATGCTATTCCCTCAATAATTCCATACGTTTAACGACAACTAAGAATCGTCGAGAGGAGCCAGATGTAAAGAAGATAATAATTGAAAATCACAGCTTTGCGTGTGCCTTAGAAGCATAAAAAATGAAAAAAAAAAAAAAAAAAAACTGCAGGGATAAATTTTGGTTTAAAGATTTAAGTAAACTCAAGAACTGCTTAAAGTAAGTTTAAAATTCATATCATGGACTGTTGTTACCAATCAGGATATAATTATGTTTTTATTGATAAGTCCTTCAAAAGTTCCTGTTCTTGAGTCATCGGTAACAGTTGTTGAAAATTTGAATTTGGTAAATTCAATTATAGGTTTTCAAATTAATAAGATAAATAATTTTAATTTGCTGTGATTGTAAATGATATTCATAACTTAGATAATATATTACAAGCATTAGAAAATTTTGAAAAAAATTATAAGAATAACTTGATTTGTGTAAATGTGTTATTAATTAATTGAAAATTATTTGTGAGAGTAATGAAAATTTATTTGATTGCTTAGAACAGATTTCTCTGTTGCAATATTCTTTAAATCAATAAATATTCTGCTAACTTTTTTAATTTTATGCTCCATGCTTTTTTCTATATCTAAAAATGCTATTTTCTATAAAAATTACAAACATTGTTATAAATTTTTACATAAAAGCTCGTATTTAATTCTTCCACTTCCAGCAACACTGAAACGTTTGTTTGTCAATTATATAGCAACTTTTAAAAGAGCTGAACAGTAATATATATATATATATATATATATATATATATATATATATTAGCGACAAATATTCTCACCTTAATGAAAATGCTAAAGAATTAGCTTAATTAATGGATGAAATTTGCATAAAAACTTCATTGGATTATAAGGGTGGTAATTTAATAAAGAGAAGGAGCCTTATTCCATTAACATTAAACTCTGTTGTTCATGGAAATGTTGAAATTAATTTAAATGATGATGAAAATCTAAATTTTGATATTCTCAACACTAAATAATGTTTAATTTGAAACTAAACTCATAATTTTTAAAAATATTCTCATTTGTTAACTATTTTAACATACATAGCAGGCTATTGCGTCCATTCCATCTTGACAAAAATTAAATGTGAAATGTGCTGTGTTTACTTAATATGCGAAGTTGATGATGAATGTGAAAACTATCTTTTAATTGAAAATATAGATAGAGGTGGTTTAAAATATCCTTGAGATGAAATCGTCAAAATAATTCATTTTAATTATACTGTTATTTCTAAACTGTTGTCTTCTGAATATGAAAACGATTTTTTGAAGTGTAATAATCATAGATTTATTGCAAGCAATGTCTAATTAAAAAATCTTCAATTAGCTGAGATTAATTTAACTTTAGAATGTGTTGCAAACATGACAGGGATGATTTAGTAAAAAATATTGTTTTAACTTCTAATATTTTACTCAAATATTATTGTAAAAAATTAATGATCATTTAATAAATAAGAATTTTTTAATTTAAAAAGAAAATTACAAACATTGGGAAAATAATGTAAATTTCAGAGAAGAATTTTTTGTAGGTAAATACAATCATTAAATTGATGTTTCTAAACTTAAATCGTTATTTACATTTTGCTTGTTTCAAGAAATTATTTTGTATATCAAAACAAATTAATTACATTTTGATACTAATTTATGATATATTTTAACGTGGAATCGAAGTGTTTAATAAAGTTATTTTAAGCATACTGTGTTGTCTTTACTCTATTTTTATTATCTGAGCAAGTTATATATTTTGCTCTTTTTATGTGATAGTTATTAAAAATATTAATAATACAATAAAAGCAAATGTTTCATTTACACCACTTGTTTGTATAGTAAAATATATGAATGTTTTAATTTGGCCACAAATTTAATTAAATTTTTTTTATATATTTTTGATATCAATGATTATATATGCCTATATATTCAATACTATTACAATAAGTAATGTTGATATTATCAGATTAAATCATACAAATTATAATTAATTAAATGATCATTGTGAAAATCTTTATAATGTACAATCATTAGGTTACGTGATATCATAATAAATTTATTCTGAATTAGGAGAAAAATGTAGCAGGAATAAATTTCATAAACATGATCCTAATAGTTTCATAATTTTTTTCTACAAGTTACTTGAAAATCATATCAAACTAGAAATTTGGAAAAAAAAAAATGAAACAAAACGCATATCATTTTAATATAATTATTAAAAACCTAAGGATTACAAATTTGATTGTTAAAGTAATATTTTTATTTCTAATTCTCTAATCACGTATTTTGGCAAATTAAGTATTTTGTTTTGTTCAATTCTAAAATTTTCATAAGTGTAGTATTATAATAAACAAATTTTTTTTTAAATTAAATCATTTAAACAAAGGAATGATCTCGGAAAAAAATTCTGTTCAATTTTTATTTTATTTATTACAATAATTTATCTTAGATCATTTAACGCAAATGTTAAAATTTTCCTATCAATTATCAAGCACAGATTTATCAGACAGTTATATAATTCCCTGTGGCGTGATTCAATTAATTGAACATTTGTCGTAATACATAGTAAAAAGTTAGTTATTTAGATCGCCATAAAGGAGACGAAACAACCGGCCTCAAGTGGATGACTCATCATAGCGGTGCGCAGGCCTTGTCTTTAGGGGGTGTTGGTAAAGATGCTTAGGGCACATTGGTCTATATGAATGTAGGCCTGTCAGATGTGTTCCACATACAGCAACTCAATGTCGCCTGAGGTCAGCCTGGAGTAGAGAGCATGCATTGTAGACCCCGCATCAGTGGTCTTGTGTGATATTTTCCAACGAGTCCAGATTTAGCTTTCAGTCTGATTATTGACGGACTTTCATATAGAGTGTGCCAGGTACCCGTTGCCACCATGAGATACCATTGAATGTGACACCGTTACCGTGGTGCAGGATTGCTCGTTTAGGGAGGAAGTATTCTGGGTTCAGAACTAACTTGCATGTTCAGAATGTGACCAAGGCAGGCCACATATATCGGAATGCCCTGAAATAAAATGTACGTTTGTTTTGGGGCGTTATGGGTGCAAAATTTCTGTTTATAAATGACATCGCTAGTCCTCACAGTGCAAACATTGTAGACGAATGTTTTTAACCGAAGGATATCACCCATATGGACTGGCCAGCATACTCATCGGATTTGAAACCAATAGAGCATGTGTGGGACATGCTTGGTCAACGAATTGCAGCCTGTAAACCTCCTCCCGCATGTCTACCGGAACTTCGGACAGCACTGCTTGATGAGTGGCGTAATAATCCCCAAGATCAGATCGATAATTTGATACTCAGCACGCCTAGGCAATGTAGGCCTGTATTGCATGGTATGGGGGTACTATGAGTTAACGATCATGGCAACCCTGTTATATTGGTTTTTGTAAATAGGTTCTTTTTAGAAATTTGCTCCAGGGAGTAAAAATCGCAAATTTTATGAATGATGTCAAACACATAGCATCTTTTTTGCTCTTTACTTTTTGTTTAATAAATACTTTACAAATAAATCACATTTGTTTTTGTTCTGTCTCTTTCTTTGCTTGAACTTGCATTATCCTTTATTAATGGACACGAGTGTTCTTGATTAACAACGTAGAATAAACTTTTCATTTGATTTGGGGGCTTTTCTAATGCGGAGACCCGGGGTAACTGTCACGTATGCCCTAGCGTTTATTAAACTCTGTATGCTGCTTTTTAAGTGATTTTTTTCTTTGAACGCAGTCATTTCGTTCATCAGTCACTCCTGACCGTGTTTGCAGAGATGTCCGTAAATATTGCGTGCCCATTCTCACCTTTGTGCGAGTAAAATTTTGATGTGATGTAACAATAAAATGCATTTGTAATGTATTAGAAGGTGGAAAAAGTTGTTTGCAGTTAGACAGTTTGTTTCACGTCTTGCAAGAAACAGATGAAAAACCGTGTTACTTTCTGTGGCATTTATCTGTTTTTCGAATAACAGAAGTTTAATACCTTATGCAAGCATTTTCGAGCAAAAAATATAGTAATGGTTTTACATTTTACTGCCAGTAAAGATTTTTTCATTTTTCTTCTTACCGTTGTTTATTGATGTAAAAGCTGAGATCAAGGAATTTACAAACTATGCCCCTTATCGCTTGAGGTAAATGATCGTTTTCTTTTGAAAGTGAAATGGATCGCTTGTTTTACGAACACGGTAATGACTTCGTTATCTTTTTTTTCCAACGCATTACTATTTTTTTTTAGTGACACTTTGTTATATATCTTATTGAAAAAGGGCCTTGATGTGAAAAGTGAGGAATTAACGCGTCTGCGTGTAAAGATTGCTCACAAATTCAGAATCGCAGAAGGTGTGCATTTTCGTAATGATTTTTATTCTCTGCGGGCAGTTGAATACTAATTGAAAAATGTGATTGACATCAATTTCACTTCGTGAAGAAGAGGAAGGCAAACGTTGCGGCTGCTTATATATTTTCCAGCAGACCTTTTGAGATTCACGAAAAGTAAATGAATAAATAGCAATATTTTTTTACCTTAAGTCCATACTCGTGAAATTCTAATTTTTCTCTTCATTTTAATATGCAAACGAATAATAGTAATCAATCAATGATTACTGTGTGCATTTCAGAAAGTGAATCTTAACTCATATTTATTTTCAATTTTCCCCTGGAAATTAAGTAGACAATTTCGTCCGCGAGGATCTGACCATATTATAAGCAAATATCTTATTGTAATAGGGCTTAATTATTATCTGCAGCATTCAAAATATTTTTTGCTTTAAAATAAATAATGGATAGAAGCTACATTTTTTATACTATCCGATGAGAAATACAGAAAGGCCTACCCTTGTGTCTGTGGGTGTTATTCTTGTGTATGATCAACAACTAGTTCATAAAATCGCGAGGTTTGTAAAAACAAATGTCTCCTGTATACTATTTAATTTTAAATTGATATGATTTAGGAATTCTCTCAAATTTCTTTTTCCTGTTTTGTTTGGCATTTTTTATTTCTTCTGGGGACGGAGTTGAACACTATTTGTGATGAGAATGAGTGTCCATCCAGATTAAGCCGTGTGAAATGAAATTTGTAATTAAAAAATGGCGCCGTACCTGAAGATGTTGAAGGCAGACAACTCCTACACTGGACATTCTTCTTGATCTCTTTCATTGAAACGTCGGATTTGGATCGATCTCCTGGAATCGGGAAAATATATAGAATGAAAACACAATCACCATTTTTATGGTTCAAGACAAAATCGCATACTTTAGGTTAAAAAAAAACTGTACAATCCCAAAATTGTATAATTTTCCCGCATTGCCAATAGGTACACAGTAAGCGAATTTATTGTCTTTTTGACAATTGTCTCGATATGATTTGGCTAATCACTGCTTGCATAAGAGGTTCTATGGTTTAAAATGAATGCTGAATCACATACAGCAACGACAACCGAAATGGGATTCGGGGACACAAATCGTTGAACTGTGCACTGACCATTCAGTTTTCAGTTTACGATTGTTTTGAGAAACGGTTTTTAATATAAACTTATGAATATCATACTATAAGCAAGATATTTCTGGCGCAATTCATAAAATCTGTTAAACACGTAGCATTGGTTAACACCAAACAAACATCCCTGTTTCTAACCCATGGAGGGTTTTACCAGTTAGACGGGATTGCAGGAAGGAGAAGAGTCATAGACTGCCTAAGGAGCTCGACACCTATCTGTGAACCCGAGCCCCCAACGCAACGGCTCAGTGCTGTTGTCTAATTAACCTATCCTTAGGCGGCAGCTAGCAAAAGGGCATAACGCAGCTCCTGCTAGCTGCCGCCTAAGGATAGGTTAATTAGACATAGAACACACACAGGTTATACAAAGGTAGACACAAATGTCAGTAACAGTTGAAACAATTTGTTACGATTGTATTGATACTGAAGGATCAAAACAAACATCACAACCAACATGATACATAAACTAGTTACATAGAAAGCAAATTAGAAAACCAACAAAACACATGAGGAAAATGCACAAGAATGTGGAGTTGATAATTTCACTATAGTTATTCACTTTCCACACAGTTCAGGTGCAATAACATTCAGACAAAATGGAGAAACAACTGGATGTGGGAAATATATTTGACAAACTAGAACTTACCATTGCTTCCAACATATTATAAGTTAACAAGAGTAAAAATACTTGGTTAAATACAAAACATTATAAAATTAGAGGGAAAGTTGAGTGATTTGATTAAAAGATTTAAAAAGAGATGAGAAATATTTACGAAAATTTTTACAGACGAAAACGAAGGGTAGATCTACATTAAGAAGACCAAGTCAAGATTTCTGCTATTGCATAGGAAAATTATAAGTTTTATCCTACAAAAAGAAAGTCTAATTAGTGAAACAGAACACAGTTTGTCACGCCATAGTTCCTTACTCATCTTGGTCAAGAAGATCTGTATCATAGTGGATATAGCGTAGCATTGGTAGAGGGCGAAGCAACTTGTTCATGATATATTTATTGATATTTCGTAAACTGATATAGAGGTCGAAATAATTGTTCCGAGCGGTAAGCTAATGCTGCTTATTGCATATATAGCACTAATATAAGAATAAATAATTATTATTTTCCGTGACTATAGCCTATTACTGTGCATAAAGCATCAATCCAGAAGAAAGTTGCAGGCATCAACTAATGCCATTGCAAAAAAGAGGCAATCGCTAAATGCTAAAACTAATGCAACCCATTTCCCTCAGAGCAATAATTCAGAAAGAGGCAATTGCTCCATGCTGTAACCCACGCTACCCATTGCACTAATGACAATAATGCAGGAATAGACAATTGCTCCATGCTGTTGTTTTTGTTACTTATGGAACTTGGACAAGCCAAGCTTCTTAGCCGACGGCTACGAAATTAAGTGTGAAGGGCGCGTTTTTCATTTAATCAGAGCACCACGAAGATGAAAGTTAGTCTTTGCTCTAAGACTCCTCCGATAGATGTCACCACCAGTTGATCCACTCCCTCAATTTTGACATTAATCTGGAGAGAGAGAACGTTTTCTCCATGGTAACTGCTGAACGACAGACCTCAGGAATTTCGATTCCACAGATTTAATGATCATGTATATTCTTCATGCTGTATCATATACTACTTATTGTACACATGGCAATAATGCATGAAAAAGCAATAATTCCACGTTGTAACTTAGGCTACTTGTTTTTACTCATACAATAAACGTTTCATATTTTCACTTTTGTTATTGCGTTGTATACACAAAACAAGTACAGTTAATAACAGTTGTTCCATGTTTAACAAATGTTATTCACTGTACATGCAGCACTCATACCATAAGAAATGATTGTGCCTATTTCTGTTTACTGTAACTTGTACATGTATTGATAACAGTGCGGTATAAAATATCACCATATTATATAACTAATGCATTTCTTACTCCGCTACTATTATGTTGCGTAAAACACGAATAAATATTTTACAATAAAGACACCGTTCATAAAATATGTATTTTATGATATTTACAATCATGTTATGATAATCCCACCAAAACAAATTAAATAATAATTAATATGCTAGTTCATTTCTAATTATTCGTCAGCCACCATATAATTTTCTCTATTATTGCTTGAAAATTTATTGAATACGTAAAATTATTTGAACCTGGAATGTATCTGTACTTCGCCTCTTCCTGGCACTCACGACAGCGTGGTGCGAAAAGGTATCGTCTTTATGAAGGTAATGGGTTCAATACCAGAAGAATTTGAAGAGTGTCGTGCCAAGAGGGAATATTATGTTTGAAAATGTTGAATACCCTTTTCAGTGAATTAAGGAACACTTTATTTAGTTTAAGGTCCTCTCTTTATAAAAAACTCAGCTCACACAGAAACGGTCTTCGATTTTCTCTTCAGGACGCAGAGGACTTGTTGAGTGCACTGTTGTCTGGCTCGACTTCTACCACTTCGGGGGGGGGAGGGCTGGTGTCATGTTATATAACTCCACATTATCTGATGCATTTGAAGCATATAATCTTCAGGTTTCTAGTTGGTAAGCGAAAGGTTAGCGCTCGGGCTTTTAGCTCAACAGCTAATGATTCCATTCCCATCAGGGGTTTTGACACTACATCGGAACTACCTAAGATTCTAAGACGGTCTAAGATTGTTTTCCAAAACGAAATCGTCTTCTGGGAGGGTTTTTCATCGACAGTTGCCTGTATTCACTGTTACAAGGGAGGAAACCCGGACAACTTCCAAACACCCACTCCACCAGGCGTGCATATAGAAGACAAAATGCAACATCCATCACCCATTGTTCAACAATGGCTGGGTTAGACTTTTCACTCTAAAGAGATGGATCATACCACTCCTACCACCAGGGCACAGTGAACCTAAAGAGCGGAGGTGCTGGAGATCAAACTTGGGGTTTTTCACGTAAGGCTTGGATGCTTGCAGTGGATGAAATTCATCTTCAAATTGTAGGTTCCGGTCTAAGCAGCTTTTGAGTTCCAAAAACGAACGTTGAGTGACAAAGAAACAGAACCCAGATGTTATTAGATCCTTATATCACATTGTTCCATTAATCTTTATACCAACAAACATGAAATGAGAGCAATACGAGACTATTTTTCTTATCTTTTATTTAACAATCATCATTTTTCATTTATTACTTAACAACGGTAGAATGTTAAGTAATAAATGAAAAATGATGATTGTTGCAATTACGCCACAAGTGAAAATAAAAGTGATATTTTTCTGAACTGTTGCATAAGGGAGCGCGTGACTAAGTTTACCAACACTGATAAGGCGTCAATGCGTCATATTCTTATTTACAATTCACTCTCGCCGCCATTGCAGGAGACAGTTTATCGCGATAATTCAAACAGCAAACGTTTTTTCAAACGAACGTATTCAATGGGCGGAACTTTAAAAAAAGAATTCGACCTCTGCATTTTTATAGATTTAAAAAGTTTACAATTTTGTAAATCGAATTTTTGTAACACATATAAATATTTTTTATCATTTTCTTCTTGGCATAAAAATTATGATGCTTATTTTGAACCATTTCAAGAAATATTGCACAAATTTCATTTCGAATACAATAATTTGTGATTTTACAATACCAACAGATGTATAAATTTAAAATGTATAAATTTCAAAATGTATAAATTTAAAAAATGTCAAAGAAAAAAGATTGGGGAGGTTTTTACTTTATTTTAAGCTTCTTCGTTAACAATTTTTTAAATTCGTATTATCGGTCAGGTCAGAATAATAACTCGCGAGAAAATAATTGGAAATCGATTTGTAGTATTATAAAAATACGATTTTTTTTTTTTTTTTTTTTTTTTTTGGCAATTGCAAAAATTATTTATTTTATTAAAAAATTAAATAACGTGTGTTTTATGTGTCTTCCATTCCTAGAATTTGTGAATCCATGTCATGATGAATAACTCACTTATAAAACAGAGTAAATTATTGTAATTTGCGATTCATTCATACAGATATACATAACATTAAAAAAAGTCATTCATACCTAAAATAGTATAATTATGAAAATCTAGCATGTGAAACAAGCCTCGTGCAGTCCACAATGAGTCGTTTTGCAGCGCGGTCAGCAGACCCTGAGTAAGACAGGGGCGTATCATGCAGTTGTCCAGGTCCCCCACATGTACATGAGAGGGGCCCCGAAATTAAATAGAAAGTTTTACTTTATGTTCTAAATTGAATAGAACTATTTGTTGTTGTCGTGTGACAAATGCAAAGAGAAAAAATAAAATAGACAATATGGGACCAAAGGCATGGAGCACTGTCCTGTTCACATCTTCAGCTTTTTTGGTATAGAAGATGTCATGGCAGCAATTTTGGTCGATGCTGAAGAGGGTCGAGGCAAAAGAAATGCAGTTGAAGAGATTCTTCGTATCCAGTGGAACTCCTGTGTAGTACCCGCATTCTGCAATGCTCTCTATTTTTGCCGGTACCGAGAATAGTAATCTAGATAAGCTTTTAAAATCCATAGATGTTCTAGATCCGTCGAGCATGATTTTCATACCCCTCATGTGCCCAGTCCGCATTCTGCTGATGGTAGAGGTGATACCACGGTCAGGATTAAGCTCCGGTAGGCACTATTTTTTTTCGTAGTTCCCGCAGAGCCAATGCCTTGCATATAGAATCATTTGGCGAATCAAATATAAAGTATGATGTTATGAAGAAAAGGAGGCTTTCAAAAGAAGTTTTTGCCCAGTTTAGCAAAATCGGACCCTGGCAGTCAGTAAACAGCATGTAACCTTTTCAAATTATAAATAAATATTGTCGTCAAGCAGCAATGATCCTTTCATAGATAATGATTGACTGATTTTCTGTCAGCTTCAAGACGTGAAATCGCCTGCCTCTGCACTTCACGCGTGAGAATAATCTGAACCCTGGATGCATGAAATAAACATTTGTGCTGCACCTCGTCATTCTAAAACTGAGGCTATCACCAGAAGTCCTAATTCTGGAAAAAACAGCGAGCCTTCAAATGAAATTCTTGTCTTAATGGTTGTCCGTTTTGCAGACATTACGTCTTTAACGGCCAGTTTCTGTCGATTGAATTCATCAAATGCAACAACTGACACATACCTTTTGCATCAGAATAAATGGCGAAATTAGTTCCTGTCCTGGCACCCTTAATTACCTATATTGAAACAGAAAAATGCCATTATGCGCCTTATTATTTGTCTCCTGCCTTTTTGTTCTTTTTTCCTTTTCATTAAAACAGAGGACTAATGCTCAAGCAATGAAACTGTCCTCCAGATAAGAGAACAATTCAGGGTCTTCTGACTTTATTGGTTTGATGAATAATTGGTAGAGGATCAAACTGCATTGAACGGCCATTTCTTACCTGAGAATTTGTTCTCTGCGACCACATTCATACGTTACTTCACAGTAAGTTTTTTGAAGAATTTCAGCAGCATTTTTGAAAAGTTGTAAAAGCGTGGATAGTTATTTTTCCATTCTCAAGCTTAAAACTTTCCTTTCAAAAAGTTTCAAGTAATTATGACTGTTCTTATTCTTTTCGAAATTAATCAAAATGGTTTGAGAATCTTTTTTATGATTTCTCCTATATTGTCCAGAAGTTATTATGCTACTCTTCCAGAGGGACTCGCGGACTATGGGAAGCCACGCGGAAGCGCTCTGTCCCAGACGTTGCCCGTGGCTGGTGTGTGATAATAACAGCAAGAAACGCAAGGAAGGATAGATACAAATATTGTAATGCAGCAGGTTTATTGGCTTGTGTACACATTGTAGGAGGTGATAAGCAAGCTGAAGAGCATCACATATGGTGCTCCATATACGCGGCTGTTGCGGCCGTTCTTCACCTCGCTTTCCATGAGTGGATGAAGTTTACATCACAGGGTCGTTGGCCGGTTGGATTTTCTGTCACAAGGTCCAGATAAAGACAAGTGGCGCCAAAACCAAATTTCAATATATTTCTAATGTTTTATATATTTATTTTAAAGAACCCAATCAATTTTTAAAAGTCATTTAAAATTATCAGAAATATTAAAAACCTATAAAGTAAAATATGAATAGACAAATACCCAACGTACAACACAAATAATTCTAATTGAAATAGCTGAAATAAAAATTAAACTAAATCAGAAAAATTTTATAAATTTATTATTAAAATTGTTTGCCTTTAAAATTATATAAAGTCTATAAAACCCATGTCTCTTAAATATGCAAATATATTTTGATGCGGAGGTTCGCATAGCAAATCTCGCATCGTTAAAAGATCAAATTTAAAAAAAACTTAAAGCTATGATACTTAAAATCAGAACAATAAAGAAGAAAAATAACAGAAAAAGAAAAAAAGAACAAGGAAAAGTGAATCGTTCATCACACGTTCCACACCAAGGTTTCAATTCATTTAAAAACAGGCACTTGTGTGGCACGTGTTCTTAACATATGTGTCCGATACAAAGGCGGATTAATTTAACATCCGCACTTCATAAAGGTAAAACTGTAAATGAAACTATCTGTAAATACAGGTTGGTAAGAATCAAACTGACAGCGATAAAATAGCTGGAGTTGTGTTCGATTTTTTGAACTGTGCAAAGGGATCGATTGTTTTAATTTGTGGCTCATACCAGCTGCATTAATAATTGTTTCGGTAACTTTACATAAGGCATCATCTATATCATTGATCGTAACCATTTCATTATGAATAATTGCCAATTGTGTAAATAACGTCCAATCTGCCCGACTGTACACGTAAATAGGACGTTGTCCTATACTACTACTTCCACTCTGCGAGATAATAAGAGGAAAGCCATTGCTATTATGCCGATCATTCCCTACAGTTAAATTTAGCAATGGCTGAAGAGAGAGTAAGCAAATGGTTAGGTCAAGAAAGTGAAATGTTCTTGTGGATACATGGAAATGTATCCTGTCGTCGGTATTAAGTGGACAGAGACTGTTGTCTGAAATAAGCCACTCTATGTGGCGACCACGAGAATTAGTATCATCACTTCCTCCACAAAGAATTATGTCCATTGAAGTCATCTAACAGCAGAAATGGTCTAATCCCTCAATGCATCGAGTTCCTCTTGGCGTATGACATCATGTAGTGGTAAATATAAACTATGAACTGTAATTAAGAAAATGAAGTATGGACTCTTGCATCTACAGCCAGTAGACTACTATTAATTGCAGGGACAGTGCGGGGACATTATTAGATGTTAATATTCAAACACGTCCAAACACTGCACCATCGTCCCCGCAATCTTTTCTATGGCTTTTAAACCTATGATTAAATTATCGCTAGACTTCAGGAAAGTTTCCTGAAGAGAAACACATGCGGGGTTATAGGCTGAAATTATAGACTTGATGTCATCATGATGTGAACGCAAACCATGATAGTTCCAAGGAACAAAAAAGTTATTATCTAGTTTGAAAAGCTCCTTTCCCGGAGCTGGAAGGCATATCATCTGACATCTCCTCGAGTGATATGTCGTCATCCAAGGGTGTAAAAAATTACACCCGGGTCTTCACCCGGGACAAGGGCTTATGGGTGGATATGGAGGGTCTCGTTGAGAACTCTTCTTTGTTGGTCTTAACTTATATACCTTCATGGCAATAGATTTAGCTGAAGGAGCTTTTCTATTAGTTATTGTGGATGAGATTGGTTTTGGTTTTGATGAGGGTAATCTAAAAACAGGAAGTGAAACAGTTTTTGTTTGCGTGGAAGTCGTTTTGGTGACTTTTTGTAGTACTTGCATACCTCCTACCAGATTGTGGTGTAAGAGGGGTAATGAGTTTCTTTGCCTCGGGGTAGGAACATTTATTTTTAACCTTCAACATGGTGACTTCTTTCTCAAATACTAACTGAGGGCAACTTTGAGAATAGGAGTGGTGGTCACTATGACAGTTGACACACCTCTCCTTCGACGTGCATTTCGAGCTGTCATGGCCAACCACCTATTGTCACACCAACCACCAACGGTCGCAGATGGGCTTGCATCTGCAAACATTTCTCGGGTGTCCAAAACGTTGGCATTGAAAACAGCGCAATGGATTCGGAATAAATTGCCGAACGAGTAGATTTAAATACGCAGCCTTGATATTCTGCGGAAGGTCTGGAGTCGTAAAAGTCAGAAAGAGATGCTTAAAGCAGAAAGAGAGAGCAATGTCAATAAACTTACCATCCCTTCTGACTCTGATGAGTTCAACTTCACAGATCTTCTGATCCTGCAAATTTTCCAAGATCTCATCCCTTGGTGTATTCTCTAAATCTCTTGCGGAAATAACACCACGTGAGAAATTCAGTTTACCATGATGCACAACTGTTTCCTCTATATTGGAGAGCAAGTGCAACCTGCTGATGGGGGAAGATGGAGTAGAACTAGCTACTTCCACTATCAAGTCACCAGAACTCAATTTTCATGTGTTTTTGACTTCCCCAATTATTCCCGATATTGCCTTTTGTATTAGAAAAGGATATGCATTTTTAAACGTTCCTCATTTATTACCGAATATTTACAATGTGCATTTTTTAAAATTTGCTCCCGTGAGAGATTTGAAAATCCATGAATATAAAATAAAATTTCGGAACCTGACCACACCACCCACCACCGAGTCCAAGAAGGGGATGCAGACCAGCTGCACCAGCGCTAGTCAGGTCCTATAGGTGAACAGTACATCCCTGATATGGCCTCTAACCTTAAAGAGTCATCTAGCAGATGTACCGATCGCTTGATCCATAAAGCCAATTGAGGTGATGAGAATCACAGCACACATTTCGTTTACCTGAAGCAGAGGCCAAAGTAATGTGTTGGTCTCTGGGGGCCTCAATTACCAGGACCCTTTTTTCCAAAGACATGGGTCTCCACAAACAGCAAACACGTGGGTGATTTAGTCCCCAATAGGTGCTAATAGCAACAGAGTGGCTACATCTGCTCAAGGGGTGCCCTCAACCTCTTGTGAGGCAACCACGACGAGGGAGAAGAGGAAGAAAAGCATAGGAGTAGAGGAGAGAGGAAAAGAAAGAAGAGGGCATATCACTATGGTACCTCGGGTTTGTGACACCCGTGTTTATCTAAAGAAGGTAAACTTTCTGAGGGGCTACATGGCTGTGAAAGAAACCATACGTTATACTGAAAGAAAAATTATAAGAGTTATAACTTTCTTGATTTCAATTTGTGTATCACTTTATTAGTTTTTTAAGAAATAATCAAGAAAAAATGAAAGCATTTTAATTGCATTGTCATCATTATTTTTCTACCGTAGCTCATATTCTCACTTCCTGCTTCCCAACCCTTGATGGTTGGGAACAACAAACATATAAATTCAAACAAACTCTTTCTTTCCATCCCTCAAATAATTTTTTTGTATTCAGTTATGAGCGTGAAGCCTTACCTCCTTCAATGATCCTCCATGGTTTCCACTTCTTATCGTAAGGAAGAATCAGGTCCAGTTCTCCAAAGAAAATCTTTGGCTTTTTCGTTTCTTCTAGTTTGGTAAGCAAGTCACTTCCGGGACCATTTCTTAGTTCTGGCACTCGGGATGGAGAGTGGTTGCTGTTAAGACAGTCATGTTATCATCACGTCAAAAGTATTTGTTCTTATTCAGTACTGTGATCAATTTTCTATGAAAATTGCATAACTTTTACCTTGTGCTTTTCATTGTATGTTGCCAAAGTAATTCATATCTATTATGACATATGAACTTTGCTGTGACCTAGAGAAAGGACGGCACTCATCTGAGCGGAAGGCTCCCAATTCGATCCCTTCTACTGTTGCACACTGAGACATGGATGTTATGTTATGCCTTTTACAGGTGTACCTATCCAGATATATGCTGATTTTCTCCTTAGAGATGTGGTAATAAGATCCCCTGTCTATGGAGAGACCATCTAGGAGGCTACGTACTTAATGAACATTAAGATACAAAACCTATGACATTTAAGTTCCTTTACATGGTGTCAAAAGTAGAAAGCATTTTGTATTTGACTTCCTTAAGACAACCGAGCTAATTCTGAATGGTTCTAACTCTAGTCTTCCATTCAACAGTTTTCGGGTTCGATCACCACTTTTGTGATGAATCTAAGAATTAAGATTCACCTTTAAATAGCGGATGCCGGTGGGTGCTTGGTTATTCATTCAACTTTAACTTTTTGCTCACTAAAGTTTCACTTTTTACTCACGACTTACAGTTTAAAGTAGACTCGAATGACTACAGGCATCCACATATAAGGTTGAATTCAAACACACGAACTGTTAAATCGAAAGCCAGGATGCTAATCATTTAGCTGACAGCTCAGTAGATCCTGGTGGACAAGTTCTTATATTTACAGAGTACAAATAGGTAAGTTAAATTAAGCTAGTTTCATTCGTTTCATTTCGTCCAGTTCTGCAAGAGTAAAGCGTTAAATACGGCCAATAATCTTTCACTTTTGAGTTATGGACGAAAAACGAAATTCACACTTGAATTCGTATCCTCCTCTTCGCACAAACGGTGGCACAAAAAATTGTTATATATATATATGTGTGTGTGTGTGGTGTGTGAGAGAGAGAGAGAGAGAGTGCATCTATGTATCTATCTATCTATATACATACACACATATATATAATGTATATATATATATAGCGAGCTCTGGAATATACTTTTAGTTTAACGGGTTTGGAAAACTCGCCCTCACTAAGTGATTCGTCATTTTGAACCAGAGCAGAAGACGAGGTCACACCTGAGCTGGCACTCTCCTCTTCATATCCATGCCCCAGCAGCAAGACTTAGGACGTCATATATTAACGCGGACATGTCCCTAATCAACGGAGCTCCAATGAGGGTGAATGTGGTCAGCCTCCCAATTACTGCCCGCGACAAATGATGCCTCACTTTGCTGATCTTGACGAGAAGCTACTGGAGCTCATAAATATATATATATATATATATATATATATATATATATATATATATATATATATATATATATATATATATATATATATATATATATATATATATATATATATATAATGATTCGTTCTAAAAGATGTATTCATATGTGTGTAATTTGTGTTGTGTGTAGTAAAATATGAAGCTGTGCAATCTATTCTCTAGAACTGGAGACCCAGACGTGATTTGAACACGCAGCTTACTGCTTGACAATTGCTGATCGTTTTACTCGCTGGCAGAAGTCATTTCTTTGCCCGATATAACCACTGAGACAGTTACTAAGGTATTCTTTTTTCACTGGATAGCGTGGTTCGGTACAACAAGTTGTATTCCTAGCGACCACGGAAAACAATTTGAATCTTTATCATTTCCAGCTTTTGTATCTCTCTTTGGCATTCTGATTTACTAAACTACTGCATACAACCCAAAATGTAATTGAATATCGACTACTAAAACATGTTATTAGATGCCTAGCGCATCTTAACTGGGTTGATGCTCCCCTTGTAGTACTTTTGGGATTGCAATCTGCTTTCAGAGAAGCTCTCAAGACTTCGGCTGCCTGCGGACTTCTACGACGAAACAGCTATCACGTCACGAACATGCATCATTGCCGCCTTCTCACAATGTAAGTGAAGACTCTTGTTTCTGATGCGACAAAATGTTCGAAATTGAACAACAAGACTTCCCTCCTTTAGGCTGAAAGATCTAGTAAGCATTGTTTCTCAGGTCTATTAACTCTTGGTCATGTTCTTTAGACATTAATCCTAGAACGTATCTTCTAGACACTGAATCTTCGAATTCAAATAGATCCCGCAGTTTTTAGACAACACTGCAAGATACATTGTTATGTCCAACAGTATCATCTTGTGAAAATCATATTTTTGTCTTTATAACCAATCACCATCTTAACGAATTAAATAAACTTCTTATAAACATTGCAGAAATTGTTTGGATATTTTCCTGTGTGTGAATATATAGGGCAGGTACAATAATTAAAGATCAACAGCAAAGCTAACACAAGCAGTTATAAAAGTCTGATTTTTCCGCAGATCCTACCATTAATATGTAAGTGTCCAATTTTTAAAAATAAAACTGAGAATTCACAAGCATTTTCACAAAAAAACCATGAATTATATTTCTTTATAGTTTGCTTAATGATGAGGTTTGAAAAATGTTTTGCTTATCAACTTTAAATCTAAATCACGGACCATTACGTTCGATAGGGCATTTGCTCTGTGGATAAGAATTCTTTTGAATTTGTTTGTGGCGAGTTTTCATGTTCTCCGGGAAATCCGGATTTCTAACTACCTTGAAGAGTGTGAGTGTGTGTGTTCTAGAATATATAACATATTTAATATCATTCTATTTTGGTAACCTTAGTATATGTGACGTTGATGACACTTTTAACTTTGAATTTAAATACTAGAGAGATTCATACAAGGAAACAATGATCTTCCTTTGTACATTATTTTCATTTAACATTTTTTGTCATATTGCTTCCTGTACAACTTTTTTTAAATTTTAAAAATTATTTCGTTTTAGTCAGCACTATCGTTTTGAAGTGTCAGGGAGACGGATTATATGATCATGCCATTCTATACTGAAATGTTTTCCACCATAAAAAATTTTAGATACATAAATATAAATCACATTAGTTATTTAAAAAGTAATTAACATTTGTTATGAAATTTATATGTACGTATGCTAGTTTTCGTAAATTTTATTAATTTGAAATGGTACTTGTATTTTGTCAGTAATTATAACTTTAATTCTTATTTATTCAGGCATTATTAACCATTTAAAAAATAAGAACGTATTAAGCATAATTACGTAATCTTGACGACGCTGTCTTACCAACGAAATGAAGAGAAAAGAATCATATGACATCTGTTCTATAAAGCTATGTTTATCACATTTATATACAATTTGGGGAAAATATATTCCAGCGTGCTCCTTAGCGAAAATTGGCGATATCTTTTATTACCAAATGTGTTTGAAGATACAAAATGGCATCAAAAACATACAATAATGTACACCCAGTAAAAAAATTACGCAAATATTACACATACTTATGAAAGTAAAAATTAGATTTTTTGTGTTTATAAAAATGTAATATTTTTTATTACCACATTTAGCATCACCCAATCGTCACCAAAGAGCATACTGAAATATAGGCCACCAAATATGGGAATAAATAACATAAAATTACAACCAATACTGCATCTTCTCTATAAAATAAGATTTATCGCAAGTAAAAATGATTAGGTTATTATAAATAATATTTAAATCCAAGAAAAAACTTTAAATACAATTAGAAAATTTCAAAAAATGCTTACATTTTAGGTTTAAAGTCAATCATTTCGATGAAATAAGCAAAAAATTCAACCATTTTCAAATCCATTTGTGTGTGTTGCTTTGTCTTTTAAGGTAAATAAATTTCTCCAATGTTTACTAATATCACGTAGATGCGATTTCTTTGCTTTGTCATAAACAAGAGCATCTAATTCGGTCTGTTGGAAATAATCAATAAGCCAATTTCATTTGCTTTTCCAAGTCCAACATTCAGTTGGCATCTTATCCACTTAGTTTAGGAATACTAGTTAGATATTTGCGACATATTTTCAACTAAATATTTTGGCCAACTATAGCCGCTTAATACATTAACTTACTTTTTTAATTCTAGCCTCGGTCAAATGACGAGGTCGACTCCTAACTTAGTGTACTCCACTGCTCACTACATCAGCGGAAGGACATTGGATTGTCTAACTTTTGAATGAAAGAGCAGAGCTCTGGTTTTTATATAACTAGTTTTAATTTGGAAAAATTTGCTTAATTCATCTATATATTTTAAGGTAAATATAATTTTGACAACCATATTTACAATAGGACAAGGATAACGAATCAATGGCACGTGACACAATATTTCGGGTTTGCCACCGTTTAAAATGGGTTTTATTTAAATTAAA
The DNA here is from genome assembly GCA_030067965.1 of Latrodectus elegans. Lineage (NCBI taxonomy): Eukaryota > Metazoa > Arthropoda > Arachnida > Araneae > Theridiidae > Latrodectus > Latrodectus elegans. The sequence continues at coordinate 11,434,297 of CM057819.1, read as the reverse complement.
AACAACAAGTTCACTATGAGAGAGAACACGAGTGAGATTACTCTACCGAGTATTGGAAACCGCACGCACTTTCTGTTGCTTTTTCTTAACTATATCACAGACCACGATTATTAATGGCGCAAAGTTTCCTCAAGCATACATACTCTTGTCTTGTAATTATAAAAGTGCCTCTAGTTTATTTGTGCTATATTTACTATTTATATCTATTATTTAATACGGATAGCTTACAAAAAAGTGTAGGATTATAAACGTAACTGAAAATTTTGAATTTAGTGGACCGGAAAATATGGAATGATTAGTAAAGGCGAAGAAGCGATCTGTGCTTTATGTTCAGAAATGGTAGAATGTAGTACATCCTCTCCAAAACGATATCTTGAAGCAAATCTGTCAATAAAGCGAACCAGAACAAAGAGGAATAATTAATTGCAAGTGTAGTAAAATACAGAAATAAACAGCCGACATCTGTGATTAAATATGTTGTCAAAATTTGTCATAAGAGCGCTGCAAGTTTCTTGAGTGCGAAATTCATTGCTCGCCATAGTAAACACTTTCTCGAAGTGATTCATGTGCGTCAAGTTTCTTCAATCAAGAAATTTTTCTTAATACATCTGTACAAAATACGTTTATTCTAACATTGTTTATGCAGGGTGATTTAAAATTGCTTTTGCAAATTAAAAGGGGTAATAGTACTCATCCAAACAAGCAATAATTACATATGGTCGCATTTCACTGTGAAAGGCAGAAATCAGGAATTCCCACCTGAACTTACAACAGAGTTGGGTAATCAAATGAATAATAGCTAAAGTTTCACATCCACATTTATTGTTTAGTAAAAACCTCACAGCAAATTATCATAATGCCTACCACGTGTCATTGAACACCGGTGAAGGAACGATTGACGCACCCTCTCGAAGATTTTTAGTGTGTGTATGTGTTTACTCTATCAGCAGCAAAAACACATGTAGACACGAGAGCTTCATTTGAGTCTACAGGCGTCTCATGCGACCCAGAAAATAAAGTCCAGTGGGTTAAGGTACTGTCAGCAAGGAGGCCAATCCATAGGTCCACTACGCCCAATCCATCTTGTGGTATATGTGGCAATCAAAAAAAATTACGGACCCTGATGGGAAAATGTGCCGGGGATCCATCGGGCTTAAATCACATGTCTCTCTGGATGGGGAGTGAAACACTCAGTAAACAGGGAAGCACTTGTTCTAACAAGACACGGTCTGGTATAATGTAAGGGCCTACCAGATAATTACCAAGGATACCTGCCCAGATGTTCGCAGAAAAGTTCTGCTGGTGTCTACGAGGGGTTGTACGGTGGGGATTGTTATTAGAGATCAAACGCGTTGATTGCGTATGTTGAAAATGACTTCTCTACTGAATGTTGCCTCATCACTAAAATAATGTGAATGCAGGAAATTGTGGATTGTTATTCTTCATCTCCAACATCCGCTGCAAAAAGTCTGCCTGGCACTGATAATATCCTGTATGCAAAAATTGCTCTTTTTGCTCGTGGTAGGGGTGCATGCGTTTCCCATATAAAATACGCCAAGCCGCTGGTTGAGAAATATCCATTTCATAAGCCATCGCTAGCGTACTTGTGGAAGGAGCCACTTCAAATCTAGTCAAGACTGTCTTCCATTTCTGGCGTTCATGCATTTCGCAAACGTCCTGTATTGCTGTTTGAGATGGCAAATGAACCGCTTTCTCCCTGTTGTCTATCAACACTGAAAAAATGTAGGATGACTTGAAATACGACGAGCTGGAAGCCGCTCTTCGTGCTTCATTTTTTTCATTGTATATGATGTGCACATCAACCCGTTCTTTGTACGTGTACGCCGCCATAGTATTCATGAAAATTTTGGGACGGTGTTATTCAGATACTTGAAGCGATGATGTTGCGTCCTTTTTAAAGGTCAGTGTGTACTTATATTGGCTTCTTCTGGTAACCAATAAAAGCAAAATGCTGCTTCTCTGTGGAAATACAGTAAATTTGTGATAGATTCTTGATACGTTTCCCCTTTTCTACCTCTCAGAGTGGAATGTAACCTTATGTTCCAACGTAATTATTGCTGGTATGGATGACTCTTAATTTGGAAAAACAATTTAAAATCACCACGTTTGTCTTTGGTTCTGCCAATGACTTCAGTCGGTCGTGAATGTGATCACTTTTATATCTTAAAATATTGAAAACTTTCCTCCTCAACTGTCTCAGCAATTGTAAGGATCTAGAAATTATAATAATGCAGTTTTTCGTTTCTTCCACAATCTGGCAACACACACACACTTAAGACTCCAGTAGAAGGTGATGTATTTGAAATTCAACAGGAAGTATTTGTGTGTATGTGTGTTTCTGACGTTGTTATTCTGAAACATGCCCAAAAGCTAAAAAATCTGCAATTCCGAATTCCCACTTGAGCACCAAACGTAGTTTTAGCTTGGTAAATTTTTTTTGTTTTAAAAAAATCATGAAATTAATTATATTGTGTTAGCCATCTCTCTCTCTCACACACACACACTTTCATTTTTGAAATCTGCATGTGTCTATATTAGGTATGGAGGAAAGGTGTTTATACAAACGTTATATTCATTCCATTTTTCATAGTGCTCAAATTCTGACGCCAAAACTCGCATTCCCCCAAATGAAGTTAGTACTCTCTAATCTAGTCTAGTCCAAAAAAGAAAAAGAATTTTTTAGTAGTTTCTCTAGATATGTTAACCGTTTGTTGAGATGGATTTTTGCGTTTCCCCAGCCGGAGGTGCCGAAAGTAGTCTCGCTTTGTGCAGGACAAAAATTTCCTCGACACCCTTTTCACGATTAAATGAATCGGAGTTGAAAAGTGGTCGGATTAAATAGTATTTTATTATACATTCCTATGAGCCGACCGATGGCTGAGTGGTTAACATTCCCAACTCCTAAGCTTTCGGTGTTTGGTTCGATCATGGACGTTTCTTTTCCTCCTAATTTTTTCTGTCCTTTCTTAAGAGTCCTTTCTTTGGGATGTATGTATAAATGTGGCTTGTGATGGCATGGCGAGAGTAACTCCTATCTGTAACTTGATTCACAAATGCCCTCTAGATAACAATACACGAGTATCAGTTTCCTTCTTTGTAGTATCACCCAGTGCCCACTGTTATTTAAAAAATAATTATTTATATACCTACTATAAAATAAAAATCTGGAAAATGCAAGTGAAATACATGATTTATATAGATGAGAAAAAAGAAAACCACACTACTCAGTAAGGAAATACAACAGTTGAAAATAGGAGAAATAATTTATTTCTTTTTCCAACCTTCACAGTAAAATATATATCAATATAACACGTCAAAATAAATCTATTCATATGATACATTTTTACAAGTTTCAATACATACATGTATTACACAAACGGAATGGACCAAGCACAACACATATAATTGAAGTAAAGAAAGAAAACACAGATAATTAAATTATTACAATGGGATGATAGCAATATAAGCACTTTACAACTGACATCTAACATAATAAATTAACTACTATGTTAGGGTAAAAAAAAAACAATAAACACTAAATTTTAGAATAAAAATTTTAATTTTTAAGTTTATATTTAGAAAAAGTGTATTTATTAAGAGAAATAAACGACTAGTTCTGTTTAGAAAACTGTATTTATGGTATTTTCGCAGAATATTGTGGAAAAATATCTGCGAATAGTTTCAGGTCATCCAATATATTTAATTTCTATATATGTCTAGTCTTCAATCAGCATTTGAAATGGTCAGTTTAACAGCAGTGGGCTGTTCTAAACCTTTCAGAAAACAGCATATCGACTTCAAGTATTTGCACAAAAGGAAACCGGGAAAACTGCTAAGGATCCATAAAAGCAGATATATATGCAAGGTAGCAAACCTGAAACACAAATCTGCACTTAATCCCAACTTTAATCCCAGCTATGGTAGAATCTGAGGTTTGACATTCCGAAAATCTATCTTTTCATACTTACAGATCTCAGTTGAAGTATGTGTATTTAAGTAATTTCCATAAGCTGGGAGAGCAGAATATTTAAAACCATATTGCTATGTGCGCTTCATGCATTATATCTGCAGCAGGGTTCAAAGATTAGCTTTACCAGCATCTTCACAACAAATTTTTTTTTTTCCCACCCATTAGCAAATATAAATTTAGAATCAGAACTACATAAAAAACTTTCAAACGAGTTATTTTTATTCCTTGATATACATAAAATCTTATTCACTGTTTTTATTAATGTAAACTATAGAAGAAAAATTAATAATACAAAACATTGTTGAGAGATTCATGTATAAATTACTTTATACATAAACAGAAGACAAGACATTCAGACCAAATCAGTTATTATTTAAATTTTGACATTAAATCACATTCACTATTACATAACAAATCAAAAAAATTAACGATTAAAAATTAGGACATTTAGATTAGTCAAATGAAAGTTATGTTAATATATTTATTTTAAAGAAAATCATAGCAATTTCAAACTTTTACCATACATGTATTCAAATTCCTTTAGCATGTACAAATTTAATAAAAAATAAGATCTTATCTACGGTTTTATCTTCTGAATATAATCTTTAAATGTGGAAGAACATGCAGACGCATAGTTGAATAGTATGCGAGGTCAAAGTTACATCAAATTACTAAACACGAGGATCCTGCGCATCCCTCGCAAGTTCGACACTGCGATGCGTGCGCACATCTACAAGACTCCCATCAACACTAAAGATCGAAGTCTTTATTTGAATATATTCCGAGAATCTTGTTTTCGTTTACTTAAACACTTAATACATATGGTCACTTTTATTCGAAACATACCTTCTATACTTTTAACTATCACAGGCTGAACTTTAAAATGTAGATTATCAATAAAAGATCCAACATACATTTGAAATGAAATAATAAAGACTAAAACTTTTATCCATATAAAAATGGGTTTTCTCAATTAAGCAACAAGTCTGAAATTTCTGACAATTTAATGGTTGAATTTCTAATAGCTTTTCTATATCGCCTCCGAGAGTATTATTCATTAAACGATAATGGTACAGATGCTGTAGTCCATTTTGGCCAAATTTTAAATTTAGAACATTTTGTCAAGTATTACAATCGTAACTGATACGTATAAATCTAAGATAGACTATCATCTTTATGTGGAAGTTATATAATAATGGCTATTAAACTTTTTTAATTAATCTAACCATTAATCTTTGTTATTTAACTTTTTATATTTCATTAATTTTTAAGTAACAAGATATATTGGATCTTTTATAGACACCCTTTAGGCTCAACAAATAGCATGTTTTTGGTTTAAGTATGCAATTGAATGGTTGCCACATTTGGTAATATTGCATTGTATGCAGAAAGTTTTTTCCACCTTGATTGCCCAAGATTGATTTACCAATAGCACATAATTTCTAATTTTTACTCTTCAAATAGAAATTAGTTTTAGATGCATTTTTATGTATAATTTAAGTTGGGTTACATTCATAAGTATAAAAAGATGAATGAAACAATCTGCATTTCATAGGTCACAATACATTTGTGTATTTAAACATGCAAAGAAATACAAACCAAAGAAAACAATGTTACAGATTTAAAATTACTATATATGATAGAGAATAGCTCATGCATTAACGTAGATAAAATACGATTCATCATGAATTAAAAATTGCAATGAATATATTATGCACTTTACTCTCACAAAGATAACGCAATAGGAACTTGATTATTCTTTACGGTCAGAAACATCAACATGATCAATGATCTACAACTGAACATTTGACACATTAAAAATACAAAAAGTATACTTCATTAGATATTTTAAAGCTAATGTTTTGGCAATAAAAACATTTCGTTACTTAAAACAATTTAGCAGTTTTTTTTAGTTATAATTTTCAATTTATTGCCTCTTCATTTGCAGTGAACTTGATGAATAATCAAGTTCCTATTGAGTATTAAATATTACTATAAATAAGAAAATTAAGAAAAACAAAAATTTAATAATTCCTAAAACATTTGTCAATCCTCCATAATACAACACATAAATGAACTGAAAATACACAAATAAATATTTAACTTTTTACATAATATACACACACTAAGAAAAAGGAATGATTTTTCTATTGGTCTTTATGAAATATTCAAAAGCTCTGCACCTTATTAATGAACCTATTTCATGCACTGGATTTTTGGGGGGGCAGCGAAGTACTTGTGTTATTAGATCTGAACTTACAGTTAAATTGTTCAAAAAGTACACAAGTAGTACTTCTGCAAAGTTAACTTTTCTGAAATTTTTACTATGGATTTAAAAATTAAATATTTTGAAGACAATTTTTATTTATTATATTTAGCTTATTAAACTTATTGCCAAATACTGAAGATTTTAACACATCCGAATCAGTCCCTGATGACAAGAAATGTGTCATTTTCTTTATTCTTAGCAGTTTTTAAAACAAACTTTAATGTATATGAGCATCTACATATTATCCTCGGATACTTGGGTTTTTATTACCCAGAGACCCAAGCAACCAAATTTATTCATAGCTGATAATTTAAATGGTATATTAATAATTTTTGACTGTTAATATTTCTTACTAAATGCAAATAAATTTTAATTATTTAAATATTTGTTTGGTTGCTGGTTTGCCATTCTATATTCTTTGATGATCATGAAAAGCAATTGGACAGAACTTTACACAAAAAGTAATTTTTAACTTCCAGAGACACTGGTAGTGGGGTTTCAATTTTGAGCTGAAGAACCAAGAAGTTGAGAATAATAGGCAATTACCCACACACACATGTCTCAAGGAGGTAAAAAACAATTAAGGATAATATTTTCTAGCACACAAGTAGATACATTTCAAATTAAATATAATGTAGTAGGATCACTTCATAGTTTGAAACTATTCCATAGAACGAGTTTTAAAAAGTATCATTGCAATTAATAATATTTCAAAATACTATGTCATTTTAAAAACTGAGCAATAAAGGTATTTTAAATACACTTCATGAAAAGTAATCTGACAAATTTAACATAGTTTTAAAGTTAATTATACAAATGATTTCACTGATAACTTGGTTATATATATATATATATATTCATTTTAATTATTTAATTAAAGAATTTTACATCAAATTTTAAATTAATATTAATCTACATTAAAGAAAAAAATTTACTTAAGTATTCTCTATTTCTTCAACTTGAACAGAAATTCATCAACATTTCAAAAGCATTGTTTTAAGTACAGAAATTTCATCTACTTATGTACTAGGAGAATCTAGTATAAATGTACAATATATGCAGAAGAGGAATTTAAAAAAATTTTTTTTAACAAACTGATGAAAATCAGGTAGACAGAATTGAGAATAGCACCATGCATTTTGTATAATAAATAAAACACATGAATTATAATGTTTACATAATCATTTTTACTAAGTAATTAATATAAAAATCAAATTAAATGTCAAAAATTATTATAAATAACTTACAGAAACACTTAAATAAGAATGCCTATATAAAAATACACTTAAAATTATATGTTAAATATACAACACAATGAAAATAACATGTACTACACAGATAAGAACATTTCATCAATTGATTGATGCATCACAGGCAAATACTGAATAATAATTTTTTTTTTAATTGAAGATTCACATTCATAAATATTGACACAAAAACTTTTCTTATTTTTCCAAATTTTGGTATAGACGATAGAACTGTTTAATGACTTACAAAATAAACACAATGATTCAACTTGCATATGCAACATGCATATTAAACATAAGCACACAAGTTAAGGAATTATTTATAAAATGATAATAGATTAAACGTTTTACTTCACAAATTTGTTGTGCTATATTTTGTTATAGTCTTTTCTTCAATATTTATTTTTCGCAAATTAACTATTAATAATGCATGCAAGCAAATTGGAAGTTTTATCAAAGAAAACTTATAAAATTATAAAAAATTATTTAAAAGTATGTAAAAATATAATTTCCATATTTTATCAACAAATTATTCGTTAACTAATAAAAAACACACTTTCTATGTCTGATTATAAAAATATTACTCTGACAAATAGGAGAAAAAAAAACTAAAATATTAAAGTTCCTTTGAAAAATAAAATATGTTTTTTGAGCATATTAATCTTAAATTAAACAAAACTTCTAAAAAATACAGTACAATTTGATTTTTTGCTTAAAAATTTCAAACTTTCTTGATACCCATGAATTTTAAAATCATTTTGAAAATGTAAATAGTCATTTAAAAATAAAAGTTAATTAGGATTCATGAGTTGATATTGAATTTCTTCCTCTAGAGACATTCAACAAGTCTCCTCCTACCTTAACAGCACGCACTGCTGCATTTGGAAAGAGATGGACAAAGCTTGCTGATGGATCAGAATGAAATCAAGAAGCTCCTCTCATTTTATCGACAATTTCTCTGATAGCAGTATATGTGCCAATCAGGCATCCAAAAATTCCAAACATAATTATGGCAATGTCTTTCATCAAAATAAGAATGAATTTTTTTCGACCTGGAAAATTATACACATACTATTTACCTCTAATTAAGATGTTATGGTGCATATAATACATACGTATTGATAGTCAAAAATATTACTTATGAAATTGTTTGATTACATCATGTAAATAAACCTATCATACAAGCCCAGCTATATGTTTGTGAAAATAAAAGAAACAACTACATTAGGAAATATTAGAAATAATCATAAAAGAAAGAGGTTGATTGCAATGATAACATTTTGGCACAAAATTATCTTTACTTCTGTGGTATGAAAGACTTAAATAAATTCTTATCCTAAGTAAGATTCTAAATAAAGCTCTTATAAGTTATATTAAAATAAAGTAATATTAAAATGTTCTCATGCCACTGAATGTGCAGCAGATCATGTTTAGAAAAAGACAATGCATTATTTATGTAGCAGTCTTTATGCATGAAACTAATATAATTTAAAAATGAATAAGTTTTTTAAACTTCTTATATTATAACAGCAGAAACATTTTATACATCAATAAGAAATGTTTGCATATTTATGCTTCAAAAAATTTTTTGGCATGTTAACCTTAGAAAAATATAAATAAAGAATTCTTTAATAATTTGAATTGTTCTTGAGATCATGAATTTATTTTTCTATTATTTTGAAGGGAGATTCCAAAGACAATTTGTTATGTTAACTTATGTCCCTTTTTTTTTTTACACAGTTCTTGAGCAAAATCTCAAGTTATCAAATGGAACACAACCAAATTTTCTATTGATAAATTTTGGGCTTTTCTGTTTCAGTGAATCACTTAATTTGTCTAGTTGAATGATAACAATTTTCAGATATTATCAACCAGATACTATATTCCAAAAAAAAAAAAAAAAAAAAAAAAAAAAAAGTAAAACATTAACCAGCTTAAGTGATTAAAATACTAATCATTTTTACTTCATGAAATCTTATGTTTAACATTTTTGTATATAACCCATTCCTCATCCAAAGCAATTATTTGCTTCAAAATTAGATCACATTTTTAAATTTCTCTTAATAAAAAGATATGAATCCCCCAGGGGTCAAATTTTTTAAATAAACCACAACACATTCCATGAAATCGTGATCAATGAATTTGATTGCTGTAATTTCTTTGTCACCTCATAGATTACTTGGTAATTCTCATTTCAAACTTATTTTAGTCTCTTTGGCTACAGTTAGGCTGCAAGTAATTTGTATTTTTGAACTGCCAGGCTGAAATTCTAGAAACTAGTTTTGGCACTGGTATTTAGTCAATCTCCGAACATATAAAAATTTATTTTCCTCCTTGAGCAAAATTTACCTTTTTGGTAGTAAAGAATGCTGCTTTCAATTTTTTGTATTTATTGGGGCAACAAACAAAAACTTTTGCAAAAAATAAACTTTCAAAGAAGCTCTTTGCTACATCAACAGTAAAAATATACAGAGTAACAGTGCAGAACAGGCTTCCCTTCTGAAAAATGAAATAACATTCTGAATAATCCAATGGAACTAAATTAGGTATTTTATACCAATTTACTATGAAAGTTGAACTTTTATTTCTGAAAGTAATTCATTCTGCACATGATTGCTATTAATTCTCTAAAAATTGCAAATTTACAATACACATACATAAATTTAGATAAATAAGCAGAATTCTACATTTTGAATTTTACTTGCTGATTAAAACTTTGCTATATATGCTATTTGAAACGAATCGAGTTTTTATTTTGATATGTTTTTTATCTCCGCTTCTTCATTTAAAATGTTTTCTTAGCTTAGTTTTCTTCCATCTATTTTTCTGCCAACTTTATTCTCTGATTTTCTTTTAAAGCCATTAAACTTTTATTCACAATTTTTTTCCCTACTTTAAGTTAATTTAGCTTTGTAAAAATTATATAAAAAAGAAAAAAATTTGAAACAAATATTTTACCACAGAAGTAAAATTAGACATACATTTTTTATTTAATTTTATTAGTAAACTGCAAAAAAATAATTTAATATACATTGAAATTTTTCCTATTTATTTTATTAAAACATTTAAGCCATTAACCATATTTAGAAAAAAAGTTCAAATTATTAATAATAATAAAATACCAATAATTTTAATAATAATAAAATACCAATTTTATTGAAGTCCGTGTAGAATTAAAGGTATTAGCATTAAAGTTTAGAGACATAAGAAAAATTAATACTTACTTATATTAGAATTCCAAATAGTAACCAATTCTATGATTGGAGGAAAAATCAAAGCAAGAGAACTACTAGCCAGAGCACCAACCAGGGAGATTAATAGGTCCAAATTGGGAATCGCAATAGCCATAATGACTGATTGAAGAAAAAACTAATTAATAGGATGTAAAATGAAACGTATGAGAAATATAGAAGTACATTTAAGTTTCAAGCAGCTGGAGAGAGATTAGAACAGTTAAATAATAGTTGATATAAAATAAATCAGTATTAAAACTGCATATTAAAATAAAATTTAATTAAAATGTTTTGGAAAACAATTTTAAAAAAGGTGATACTGGAATTAAAGTAATGAAGGCAGTATAAATGGGGGATAAACAAAACAATTTTGAAATTCATGTTTGTTATTCTAAAGTCCTTTTTCAATTAAAAGCACTAATTTATCTAGTGTCAACAGTTTAATGGAGGTTTCATCAAACCGGTACAAATATCCACATAGGAAAGATAAGCTTGATTTCTCAATCTCTCTCTTTAATCATAAAAACGATTTGGTAGATGCTCACTTTTTGTACAGAATGGCTAATTGAACTAGGATTTACAGTTTAAAGTTAACTCCAAATCACTATAAACATCCTTCTCTGAATCGAATTCAAATTTACCAGCTGTTTGAACAGCAGATTGGTTGGTTGGGTTTTATGGCACAAGGTCCAAAACTTTAAACAGAAGAACAAAACTTTACCATTTAACTGTCAGCTCCATTAAATATCATGAGTAACATAAAAGCTGTCTTTCAGCTTAAGGTAGATTCAGAATCCTAATTGATATTCATATCTGAAGAAGAAATCGAGTTTGTAAACTGAATTGAATTTCAGGGTCTTAGCCAACTTGGCTACACATCCTTGATACTCAAAAAAAGAACTTGCTTGGTATATTTCTGTATTTCTTTAAAAAATGATTTCAAAAATTATGCATATAATTGACTATTTCTGTTTTAACTATTTGATTCAAATTTAAATTAATTATACTATAAGTTCCTTTTATTTAAAAAAAAAAAAAACCCACAGATGAGTAACACATTCAGAGATATTATTTATTGTATATTTGATATTGAAGTCTTTTTAGAATTTAGACATCACGATAACATATAAAGCAGATAATTGAAAGTTTATTGCATGAATAATAATTGAAAAGTTTCCATTCCAGTAGATCACTGCATAGTATATGGAAATAACTGCATCATCAATAGCAACATACAAGTACCAAAATCTTTTGTTGACTTGAGTATATTGTTGTAAAATGTTAAAACCATTATTAGTGGAAAATCCATTATCAAATTAATCTAAATAAAAGTCACTCATTTTGTGAAAAAGTGATGCTTATTATAAGGAACTATTGTTTATTGATTTCAAAAATCCAGGAGTCTTCAGGGACTATTGTGGAAAACTTTCTTGGAATTAAGGGATAATAGTCTAGAATATTGTGAGAAATGGGATCGTTCTACTTCATAATATATGCTCATATTGAGATCACAATGCAAATATTGATTCATCAAAGCAGGAAATGCTCAAGTACCACCTTACATTCTTGCTGTCGCTCCATATTATTTTCAAAACTTTAGTCCCTTTGTCTCTTTAAAATAATTGATTTTTCAAACTGCAGCAGAAAATATTAGACTTTTTCAAATATCAAGAGCTTTATCAAAGCAGTATTTTATTTAATCTGATGATGCAATGGAATGGTTATTCAAATGAATCAGGAACTTTTGCAAGACTGGCATTTCAAATCTGGAATAAACAATATCTGGGCACCAATTTTTTTTTATGATCTTTGTAATGTAATTTAAAAATTATATTGCTGGCTGGGAGCAAGAATTTAGTAACCAATAGAAAAAAAGCAACTTACAAGTTAATAAAACAAGTGCAGTACGGAGTGCCAGCTCCACATAAGTTAGACGTTTTTCATTCAATCGCTCCTCAAGTTGGAATTTCTCTTTCAGAAAAGGCCAGATAATAGATAAAGGCACATACAATTGCAGGGCATATGACAGGAAAATGGCAAGAGCAAACATCAGTCGAATTAATTCACTCACCCTAGAATTAGATATTAAAATTTACATTTCAAATTAATAAAAATAATTGAAAAATATTTTAATCTTTTGTTGAAAACAAATAATGATTTATATGCATAATAACAGTGTAAATATACAATTAAGTAGGTTAGGAATTATCTATTACTGCCATAATAAGTTCCAAATTAAAAAATTTTTGTTACACATACACTGATATTTTAATATATATTAGGTGTGCACACAAGTATATATTTTATGTCTATATACCTCAAAGAATAAATATATTTAAAATTTTAAGATTAATCCTAAAAGATTTATAATAAAAAATAACTAATGCTGATACAGTTTTGAATAAAAACATTTATAATATTTTCAAAATTAAGTAACACAAAAATCAAAGAAATTATGAATGAAATTACATATTACACCAGATTTTATTTAGACTTTTTGTAATTGAAATTCTTGCAAATTATCAAAATAATGTTTGTTTTCATAAATACAGTCGATTTATCAACTTGAAATAATTATGTGTAGAAAGTTGAATAGATATAAATTTGATGTATTAAAGAATTAGACTGAAAAATATATTTCAGCAAAATAATAAATATAAGGTTATATTCAGAAAGCACCAAAAATATAAACTTATCTGCAAATTTTATTTTTTATTGTTTCCAAAGTTTCCATTAAATTTACAGTAAACTAACAAGTTTTTATTAAACTTATTAAAAGTTTATATTTTTATTGTAAAGTTTTAATTAAACCTACTTAGTTTTTGGAAGACTAAAAGTGATGCTTGGCTTTACGTCATTTCCATATTTCAGGTAACCATAGAAACCAACGGCAGTATACAAACAGGCAACAATTACCATGCCTGTATTGAGAACACCATTCAAACCACCAAAATCTTCTGGAGTAGCCATGTCATTTTCAAGTGGCAGTACCTGAAATTGAAATCATTGGTTAAATATCATTCATATACAAAATTAATCTAAAAAAAGAACCAAATTAAATTTAATTAAATATTAACCAATAAAATTCGGAAAATACAATTAAAACTTAGTTTAATATTGTATAATTAAATCATGCAACATAAATTCTTATTCAATATAAATCATTGTAACTTAAGGAAAAAATTTATTAATTCTCAAAAAAATAAAACTTAAAAATTCATCATTCTTCCATTTTATATATTAAATTTTAAATATGAATTAAAATATTACTATTTAATCTTTAGCAAAACATAAAAATCCCATAAAAATTCAAAAACAAAACTCAGAATACATAATTATAAGTAGGGTTGAACAGATATAATTTGGTGGGTTTTTTTTTTTTTTTTTTTTTTTTTTAAATTTATTTATTATTAAAGAAATTTATAAGTCAATGCAAATCAAATAACTTAAAAGTCAAGGTACCTCTACTAAAAGCATTTTGTGCCAAGCTCCAAATATAAATGAATCATAATAGAGTTAAAATAATTTAATCCTAATCTCATGGAGTTACAGCTTAGTATCAAGAGTACCTAAAGTGGTCAATCAAGTGAAGACAAAGTCATCATATTCACACATATGAGTAGTATATCCATTGACCTATACTTTATATGTAACAGTAAAACAATAAAAAACTGCAATATGAATCTGCACTTACAGTTTAGCTGTTTATTATATCATATTAGTTGCTGTTGAGAAATCTGATGGGAATGATGTACCAAAAACAAAAGTAATCTGCACTTAGTCATCTGTATAATTTCTATTTAATGGATAAAATTTTTAAAGAAAATTGAAGACATTCCTATATTATCTTTGCATTGATGAAATGTATAGGTGTCTCCAAGAAATAATTAGGATTCCAATTTGAAATTCAAATATGGTACTTACCACTCCTATACCCTCAAAAGCATACATGGCAGTGCCAAAATAAAGTGGTAGTTTCTTTATCGGTGCTGAGTATGTGTAAATATTGCTTGAGTGAGAGCCTGTTAACAAGAAGTAAAAGATCATCACCATGCCAGTGATTTGAAGAATATTTGCAATGGAAGACGCAGGTGACAGTTTCTTTAGACTTCTGATGAAGTTGAAGAGAACCATCAATGGGAGTACAATAGCCATGTATCCATGGATGGAAAGTGGAGAACCACCAAAAATATTTTCACAAACCTATGACAAAAATCCTCATTAATATAAATGCCAATCAGAATAAAACCATAAATTTTTTTACAATATATTTCATAAAAACATAAGTAAAAAATCTTTATTTACAAAATTACACGAAAAATAGCACATTTAGGTTTACAAGTTTTACTACAAACACATCGAGTACAAGTATTTTTAAATTGATAAGTCTAAAATTAAATAATCAAGAAATGATAAAATATATTGTAAAATTGTTGAACTGTAGTAACTCAACAAAATAAAATTCACAAATTAAAAATAAAATAATCAAAAGTACTAAAGAAATGAAATAAAGGCATAAGATTTAAAATGGTTTTTTAAATTTTAAAAAGCATTGAAATCAATGCAATATTATGAAAATTATGAAATATAAATTTTCTATAGGCCCTGACTTTTACAAGTTTATATTTAAGTAAATGTATAATTTTCAAAATATATATTTTTTTAACATGATTGCTTCATAAAATGAGAGCTAAGGAATTTGAACTTAGATTATATATATATATATATATATATATATATATATATATATATATATATATATATATATATATATATATATATATATATATATATATATATATATATATAATTAGATATTTGGTATTTTAGATTAAGTCAGTTTAATAATTATTAGAACATTTTACTTCTGTTTTATATGATTTAGTTACATAAAAAAGCATTAATTATGCATCTAAAAACTATAAAAAAGATTTTTTTATTGCAATACATACAACAAACTGCTTTATAAATTAAAAAAAAAAAACTGTTGATCACACAAGACTATTAGATCATGATTGAAAACTTAGAAATCCATTAATCTTGTGGCAGCACATCACTGTATCATGACATGTGATTTTATATTAAGCTCTTAAAAAATGAGGTTTGATTCATAACTTAAATAAGTCAATTCCTTTTACATAAAAATAAGTATTAAGCAAACCTTTAAATTAATTTTAGGAAGCACCACATAAAATAACCTTTTGATGGACCCAATACTCAAGAACCTGTTGTCTTGTGAGCAAAGATAATGTAAGTCTTAATTTTAAAGAAATGTCCCAACCAGAAATTTATATACTGAATTTTAAATTATATTTAACTTTTTTATCAATATTTCCTATAAGTTTATTACTAAAAAAACATAGCAGAATGATGCATAATTATTATACATATTTAATCTTTGCTTTGGTGTACTTTTATAAACTACCTAATCATTTGACAAGGACCATTTTAACAGTTTCTTTAAATATTTATATCCATTAATCATATTGAAACACAAATTTTGTAAATCATTAAAATTATTTTTACAAAACTAGACTATATGAACACAGAAAGAAAAATAATAAACAATATCTTTCAATTAAACTATTGATGGTTCTTTTCATAATCATCAATAGTTTAGTTGAAGATATACAAATAAACAAAAGGTGATTATGAACAATTTAAAAGTCTTGTGAAAAGCCTACTGTATATTTCGAAATGATAAAACTTCAGCAAGAAACAAAATAATTTTTTTTTTTTAAAACTGTTACATTTTATCTGTTAACATATATATTTAAATGTATTTCTTAAAAAAGAGCTTTCATATTGCAATATATTAAATGCTCTAAAGATTTTTTTTTCACCCTGAATGTAAAATAATGTGTTAACCATGAAATTTTTACGTGTATTTTTCATTGTATACATACAACTTTTAATTTATAGTCATAAATTATGATGATCTTTTATATCTTGAGTGTACTCTTCTTTTGCACATTTCTCCAAGCATTATTTTATAATTATGAGAAAGTTATGATAAATATTTGATATGTTTCCCTAATTTATGCTTAAACCCCATTCATATATTGAGCATCCCCATACTAATTTATATATATATATATATATATATATATATATATATATATATATAAGCCAAAAATAAATGTTATTAAATTTAATAATTCCTAACATATGTATAATTTTTAATTATGTAATATTTTTACTTTGTTTAATTTGTATTTTAAAAGCAAAATTTATCATTTCTAATGCTTCTGAAAAAGACAAAGTCTTTTTGTGTTTTTTTATATGTATCTTACATCAAAATTCCACTAAAATTTGTTCTCTTCATGTATTATGTGAATTTTTACATCAACCAATGCATAAATTGCTTACAAATAAAAATATTTGAAAAATTAAAATAAGTTGTATGACACAAATGTCTGAAAATTAAACTAATTTATATTTGTGAAATTTGTTTCTTGAATTTTCTTTTAAAAATAAACAGATTTTAAATTTATAATTGATTGTTTTGCCTGGTTGGAAAATCTATCATGTAACAAATAATTTAATATTAAAAAAGGAATTTAAGACTATTGAACTTTTAAGTTTATAAAATAAAATATACTTTAAGTATCATAGTTTAATAATAAGACTATTGAATATGCTACTTTTCACTATTAAAAAGATTACAAGACACTTTTTTCTATTTAGAAAAATTTATCATTTAAAAATCTCATAAGATAATGAGCATCAATAGTAAAGTTTCCATATTTACAAGACAACTGACTCTCCCTTTCAGAGATAAGGTGATAAGTTGGTTGCTAGCTAACAAAAAAAAAAAAAAAAAAAAAAAAAAAACTCTGAGTTTAAGCTCATGCCTCATTGTTTTCCATTATTTACAAAATTTATTATTTTTATTAATTAGAAAGTTTGTGCCATCTCATTTATTTGTAACAGCCCTCTATTATTCAAAAATTACGGAGAATTGGATGATATGTCTATTGGTTTCATGTATCCGAAAGTAAGAAACAGAAAGTGTAATATTAAGTATTACTGATTGTTAATAAATAATTAAAATATAAGGAATAAGTAAATCTTAAGATAATTTTAGAAAGTTTTATTATATATATATATATGTATATATATGTGTGTGTGTGTGTTTTTTTTTTTTTTTTTAATATGACTAAAGCCATAAGTTTTCAAATAAATTCATGATAAATTAAGAAAAATAATTGTAAAAGTTAAAAGTTATACATATTTTAAGAACAAACTAACAAATAAATTTTTCTTTTTAAATTACATTAATCAAGAACTGTATCTGTCCAATAAAAATAAGCAATTACCTCATATAAGCTATTGGCAACAAAAAGAAAATACACACAACAGAAACCAAATTGAGTCAACATCAACATTGAATTGACAGAAAATCTAGGATGAAAAATATGTTAATTTAGTATGCACTAAAATTGCACAAAAAAAACTTATTTAATTGGTTAGAAATATTTACATTCTACAACAAAGATATTAAATATTCTTTTAAGAAATAAATAGTTACTATTTCCTTTAAAAATTTCTTTTGTGAAGAGAAAAAAATGATAATTTTAGATTTAGGAGTTTAAGCAGAATTTAAATTTTCATTTCAATAAAATGAAATGAATTTTAAAAAATAAGTACACAAGTCTCATAGTTCTGAAAATGCAGTTGAATATACTTTTACACATTCTATAAAACTGAATCTAAGCATTTTGACTTAGAATATTTACATTTAAAATACACAAGAGAAAAACTGGAAATGAAGATTTTTAATACTTATTCTGATTATATAAGGCAAACAAGTAATAAATTTTATTCTTTATTTATTTATTTATTTTTATTATTATTATTATTCTTTTTTTTTTGATAATCTATTATTCATCACAGTTAAAAAAATTTGTTTAATTTCAACCCTGCATTTAAACGAATTTAAGAATAGGTAGATAAACAAAATATTCTCCTGAAAAATAAACAATCAAAACCTGTAAAGCCCATGTCAAAGGAGAGTACAAGAACATTTCAAAGAAAGTTATTAGGATGTGTAGAATAATAACAAAACACTTCATATAAGTCAACATACAGAACATTTAGCTCTTTTTTTTTTACCATACAAAATATTTTAACAAAGAATAATCTAAATTATATATTTTGAATATCTTCATGGCCATTTGGGAATTGTTCCCTTCACTGTAGTGATTTTTCTATTCTCGACCTGAAGGAAGATATGTCGTGGTCATTAGTGGTAGGTGGATCACATAAAATACGTTATGGCCCTTTAGCAAAACAATAATTCTGAAAATGGTAGGCCAAACAGCTTAGTGTCTCTAAATTATGGGGATTTAACTTTTGGACTATGATGGCATACTACTAGATGTCCACTACAAAAAATGTCATGTACAGCTGAAAGTTCTTCATGGCCCAGCATTGGCAAACAAATTTATACATTTCATACACTTTCAAATTCATCCATACGCTGTTTTTATTTAGAAAAGTATATTGTGGTCCATAGAATAGGATATTGCTTTTCAAAATACTAAGTACTGTGCTTGATCAGAACCATTATTGAAAAACAGAACATATTCCATTTTTGCTTAAACATCTATTAAGACAAGTGCATTAGGAGTTACCAAGCTTCTACCCTTGGGACACCTGAATATATTCTAATATCCATAGAGACCTCTGTGAAGGAAATGTGTTACACATTTTTAAAAAATTTCAGAGAAAACAAGAGAAAGAGAGAATCACTTTGACATTGCATAACTTACTTTGAAAATTATAGGAAATGAGATCACTTACAAAACATTATATTGAACATTTACATCGATATCATAATATTGAAGAAATAGTTCTTAATATTGACAAAAATTCAGCTTCCAAAATTACTGATCAGAATCTTGAGCAAATGTAAAGTATATATATTTTTTAATTATGTCCTTATGTAAAGTATATTATAGATGATTTAATATTTTATTAAATCACAATTGATTATACAAAACTTGAACTTGAACTACAATCTCACTAATATTACTTATCATCTGAAAGCTATCATTAAGTTTATGTCATTAAATATGAAAAATGTTGTATTATTAATAATCTAAATTTTCAAAGAATGACATATTTTAAATTTTTACTACATATCCATTTTACGCTTAGGATTTTTTTTTTTTTTTTTTTTTTGAGAATTTTAAATATACTTCTATTCTAAATACATCCATTGTTTTTAAATCAAATTATGATTCAATAATCAAATAATCGATAATATGAATAATCATAAATAATATTTATAAAGCAAATAATAATTTAAAGAAAAAGTTTGTTTTGGGACTGGAAACTAAAAAGTTTAAAACCTGTCTCAGCTGGTGATTTGGTTTGCTTTGTTTATCATCTATTAGTTGCATTTTAGAAAAATAAAAGCTATTTGATTGGGAACCAAGTTTTCAAGGTAATTCAAGAATTTTATAAGTACCAATGCTAAAGATGAGAATCCAACATCAATGACATATTAAACAGTATGTAGAGAATTACTCATTATCATTTATCATCAAAAGGAAAGAAAACTGAATAATTGAAAGTTTATTGCACTAGTAATTTTTTAAAATTAAAATGGTGAATGCAAAAATGCTGACCTTGCAAAAGGTGCCAAGAACTGTGTTCTTGCTGGGCCCAGCTTAAATGCTTGTTCAGCAGTGGCAGAATAATCCAAGGATGTGCGACCTAATCTAAAGAGAGAATAATTATCATTGATAATATATATTAATCAAGACCACATAATATTAACATATTAATTACAAGATCATTAAAATAAGGGATTTAAAGTAACTGGAAAATTTTCAGTTTATTTTTCAACTTTCATTTATTGAAAAAGAATGAACTATATTTTTTTTAAACTTTAATTTAAAAATCATAAATAGTTACGATTATTCTTCAAATTTTTCACTTTATACAACTTTAAAATTCATAACCATGCAAAATCTTTAGACAAAAAATTAAAAATTCCTTTGGGACAGTTAATAAAAAGACAGTTGTTTTAACAGCAAATAACATTTTTATTTTTTTACACACATTCATAAATAAAAATTACATAATTTCTTCTTAAATGATTAATAACTTTTAATTTTAAAGAAAACTTTAAATTTTAAATAAAAAAGAACAACTTTGTTATTTTGATATTTAAACGACATCATATTGAAAAAAATTGATTATCATTAGAAAACTCAGTACTAAGTTAGTGATTTAGTATAAGAATATTGCAGAGTAGAGAAA
The DNA here is from genome assembly GCA_030067965.1 of Latrodectus elegans. Taxonomy (NCBI): domain Eukaryota; kingdom Metazoa; phylum Arthropoda; class Arachnida; order Araneae; family Theridiidae; genus Latrodectus; species Latrodectus elegans. The sequence continues at coordinate 11,413,285 of CM057819.1, read as the reverse complement.
GTTTAAAAGAGAATAAAAATCACTAACAATAACTAATTAAATAAGGCTGAAATAGATTATAAATCAATGGATTTTTCCAAATAAGATATATAAATATTTAATACTTACTTTCTAGCTAATGTTTTACTGTTTATGACTAACAAATGCATACAATGGACACATATTACTCCTAATATGGGAATGCCTAAACTGCCAACCTAAAATAAATATGAGAAAAACTCTCAACATATTTTAATTCAATATTTCATAAAAACAGTTTTGATAGTGAATAATTTACTAACAATAACTAATTAAATAAGGCTGAAATGGATTATAAATCAATGGATCAATATTTTTTATGTCATAATAAAATTAGTAACATTAGGTATGTGTTAACCTAGTACAAACTTAAATTTATATATACTGTGTTTTGAAGTTTTAGTTTATTGCAGTTCTATTTAATTTTTTATCACCATATTTATCATTAATTAAAAAAATTTTTGTGTTATTTTTAACTTTATTTTTTCTACTACACCTTACTACTATACCATTTATCACTAACATACTTAAAATTTTACTTTGCCGATCTGGCGTTTCTATATTCATAATTGAATTATCAACTTACGTATACGCATGACAGTTTATCAAAGGGGGCGTATTCCAGGTGTTTTAAAAGCACCAGATTCAGAAAATCAAACTCTGGTTCTGATAGTTTTGGTTAAAAACTGTTATTGTCATTGGTATTATAATTTTACTTCTTTTTGTTAGTAATGATACTGAATAATTTAATTGGGATATCTTTATCCTATCTATTTATTCTCAAATTTTAAACTTAATTTATGTTATGTTATTATTTTAGATTTAGTATCAATAAATGAAACTTACTATTTTTATGCAAGCCTAATAATTGGCATGTTATCAGTTTCTCTCTTAATTATTAAAGGTTCTGTTAATAAAACAAAATACTTTATTTAAACCAATAGCAAGCATTTCTTTAACTGCATTAAAATTTAATATTTGCAGCTCTGCTTATCGTAGCAATTATTTTGGCAATTAGCCTAATGGTTGGTATTGGTAAAATGACATTTGCCCACAGATACTTAAAGAGTAGTACAGACTGACAGAATAACTTATATAAATTGGTAAATAAAGTTAATATAAAAACATGGAACTACAGTTTACATTCTTGTCACAATAAGTATGTTGCATACAGCAGAAGTATTACTGATGACATCTAAAATATCAAATTATAGCTATGATTTAAACTAAACCCTTATAACTATTTTCCAATACATAATGGGATTGTTGTGATGTCAATAAGGCAAACATATTGAATTCTGTATAAAATTTGGGACTCTTCTTATTTTAATACTAAATTCATGGTCAAATATGTTAACTGATTTGAGTAAAACAATTATAGAATTTTACTGCTCTTTTTCATTGATCCTGAACATAAGCCCAATACAAGTGATGTAATGATTAATGAATAATTATACATAAAATAAAATTTTATAAATTAAATAATTATATAGATAATAATTACATGAATAATAACTACATAAATTATTCATAATATAAACAATATTCTAGTAATCGATAATTTTTCAAAAGAATGATCAATTGAAAAAAGCACAAAAAAACAAATGGTCCAGAATTTACATTCAAATGGAATAAAAAAAAAATTCCTCTAATTTTATTTTTATTTTCCACCATTACCTTCACCTTCTTACCAAGGTAAGAGTCAAACACACAAATGATTAAACCAAAGACCATTTACATGCTAGCTCAGATTATTATGGCGGCATAATCTGCTTCTTACATAATGATACAGATAATAAAGGATATTATATGAGATAATGCATTATTTAAATTGAATATATTCCTAAATTAATTTTTTCATTAAATATAACTTTTACTTCACTTATATTAATATAAAAATATTTGAACAAAACTTGTACTATTATTTACATAAGTAAATATTAATAAAAATGCAGTCGGATATCTTAAAGATAAAACATAATTGAAACATTTTTCAAGATTCCCATTTGAAAAAGTACAAAGAATAGAGTCACTAGAGAGCTATTTCTGAAAAAACAATTAAAAATTGATAAAAATAGGAACTTATATATTTTTTAAAAACAAATAAAAGTGAGACTTCATTGTGGAAGAACTGATAAGATAATGTGATATGATAATAAATATTGTTATACATAAATTTATCGACAATATTTATAGAATCAAATATTCAATCAATAAGGTTTTCATTATTCATTAAACTATATTTTTCAAGAAATTTAAAAAGAAACTAAGCAAATATTCTATTTTTTATTCATCACTATCCAAAAGTAATATAAGTCCAAAGCAATAATTCCTTATTTAAAATTATAAAAATTTTGGAAACAAAATTATTCAACCAATGATTGTCAGTTTGTATATGAGAGCTTATTTAACCCAGAGCATTAAGTAAATTTCAAATTACTGCAAAATATGCCCAAGGTGAAATTAAAACAAAGAACTTTACCTGAATGCTCTGACTTTCTGTTCAACATTCAGTAATTAACTCTGTATAATTATAGAAATATAAAAATTTAGAAAAATAGAAAAAGAAAAAAACATTAGGAAAAAAATGTTCTAAATTTCTCAACCATAACATACTTAGTGAAAAGACCATCAGACTGCCACTCCATTTAAATGATTGTGTCCAGTGGTTGTGGGTTTAATCAAAACAGCCTTTATTTTAACAATAATTTAATTATTCAAAGTTACACACAATGACAAACAGAAACACTAAATTAAAGGATGATTAAAACACATCTTATGAGTTCAAAATCAAAAGCCGTATTGTATTTCCTTCTCCCCGCTAGGGGTGCTCTCGGAAAAGAAGAGAGAGAGAGTGAAGAGTCACAATTGCACCTTAATCAATTCGATTGGGAAGAGAGAGTAATATATTGTACATTTCCTCTTCATCTTACAATTTCTGAAGATTTTAGTTTTCTAAAAAGGGCAACAAAGGATTATTTACATGTTATGCCCAACAAAATTGGTAGATTTGTATGGATGAAAAATAAGCAAGTTTTGTTATTTTTTCAAAGCAATGTATTCTTATATTTAAGAATTTAATTACATGCTAAAGATTAACATAAAATAACCACTTCAATTTGATAAAAACATTATCAAATAACGCTTTCAAATAAAGCTTCATTTAATTTAGTTTTATAAAATTGTATTTTTAAAAAGATGCAAATTTTATCAAAATATATACCTCAGAAAAATTTGGAAATCTTCAAAAATAACTTTTTAAAATATATTTTCCCAAATAAAAGTAATAAAATTATTGATTTAACATATCAAACTATATATGTGCCCCTTAAGGCTCTACCAGACCAAGGTGAGAACTTCTGTTGTCTTGTCGCCCTACCTGGCGCAAGTTCTCAAAGCTTGTATAGGGGTTTATTAATCCCACTAAAAGCATATGCAGACAAAGTTGCAAGTCTTGAGTGATTTTACAGTTGCTAACTAAATGGTCAAAAATAATTATCAGAATTCAAATCAAAACTTAAAATATATGAATGATTAAAATTATAAGTGCCTTGGTTCAATTTAATTTTATGAAACTTGATCCATGGAATTAAGATACTTTTAAATCTGAATGCAACAAGTAAAAATTATAATTTCCAAAAATAACTTATTATAAAAATATATAATTCTTAGAATGTAAAGTAAAAATGAATGAAATAAAATAAAAAATTATTAAAATCGAAAATTAATTTTATAGAACATAAAAGTTTCCTAAATATAAGTTTTACAAGAAAAAGTTATCAGGCTTGTTTATTATGTTCAATATAATAATTTCAAATTAAAGCATTTCCTCTTGAACATCAAGACTAACTTCAGTAACATATTTTATATTGCCTTAAGTGCTACATGATATTTACTCATTCTTTTGATATTTTATTATTTTTATTCCTTTTTGTCAAAAGGAATTGCATTTGCATTGCACAGGACAACATTTTTCTTAAATCTCATGGGCACAAAATGATTTCTCTAAGAGCATTTTAAGACTTTCATCTGTATTGTAGTGTGTGGCAATGTATTGTTATCATTTGTTTTGTTATTGAAGTGCCTTTATATTTTTCCACTAAACTTTTACTACAAACCTAATTTTTTTCAACGATATATATATAATATTTCAAATTTAAAATATGTTTAATTTCTTATCAGATGCAATATTTTAGTATGATAGTATCGTATGCTTATTAATCATACCTTAAAGTGTATAGTATTTTTTTTTCTTCTTCCATGAAATAAGTTGAAAGTAAAATGAAATGTTTGCAGGGGTAAAAACTCATTAATTTTGCAAAATGATTAAAAATCAAATTATTTGTCTCACTTTTATTCAAATAAACATGCTATCATTCTTAATATTAGAAATTTTATTTTATAATGAAATATATATATATACACATATATATATATATACATATATACACATATATATATATATATATACATATATACACATATATATATATACATATATAACACATTTTTTATATTAAGTTCGTCAAATTTTTAATACATAGGTAATCTTTCTTCAAAATCTTAGTATATAATTAAACAAGATAACATAAAACAGTTTATAATATTTCATTTTTAAAATTTATTTGAATGAAAATAAACAGAGTTGATTTAAAAGTACATATCATAGTTACTTTTTTAACGATAATAAACAAGAATCTAACTTGCATTATTTACAGAAGTCTTTCTATTTTGTTGAGTGATGAAAACAAATTTTGCTTGCTCGATTTGGAAGCTGTTTCCTACTACATTGTAATATAGTGGGAATCACATGGGAAGCAGTTTTTCCCAGAAATTTCTTCTGCTTTAGGTTATTGATGTGTAGTCAAAAATCAGCCAAGTTTGGCGTTCAAAATTTTTCTGTTTCATAGGTGGCATTGTGTACATAGATTGATTTTCAGATATAAGAAAGAGTTTGATTTATAATCAAAAATCATATCGAAATATTAATGACTATTTTTATTGCATCAATAAAAAATATTTTTAGCTTAAAATAAACAAAAATGTTCATTTTGTAATTGTATGAAGAAAAAAAAAGAAACATACCTATAAACCAAATTTTGTACGTCACTGAAACTAGAATTTGGTTGAAATTTACTTGGATGGAAATATTTTGACATTTTAAAAATATTTGTAAAAATTTTTGTCGAGGTAACAGCAGTTCTGTTTTTCGTAATTTGCAAAAGACGAGAAGTTTCTATCATGAAAATAGCACTTGTGACTTGCTAAAACATTATGCATAGAATTAAGTTTTCCATAATGGAGATCTAGTCAGGCCTTAAAAGAAGATTACTAAAATTATTACACTTAAAAAGAAATACTTCATTAAAAAAGTATTTTTTTTAAATGTTCCATTTAAATGCATAATGTTTGTGCTCAGTGTAGAAAGATTACATAAACTTATTCTGTATAACAATCAGATTAAAAATATATTTCCACGACTTCATGTTGCTTTGGGGAGACACTCATATTTTTTACAAGTTTACAAATGACAGGAATGAATACCTAAACTGACAAAATGTATGAAAAGGTGTTTACGACATTTTCTTTTTAGTAAGAAACTTTATATTGCCTTTACTCAATTTGCAAATATCAGCCCTAATATTTTTCATTAACTAACACACACACAGATATATATTACTGAAATTAAAAATATCTTGACTATACTATCAACTTTTTAAGGAAAAATATTGTACAGCTTTATTTCATTTAATTCGCAAGTATCAGGGAATTGATATCTAAACAATATTAAGAAAATATTGTTATATTTAATTAGATTTCTAGTTAAAACTGGTATACATAAATCATTCTAACATATTTTGCGAGCACCAGGTAATTCATAACAGTTTCTATCAAATTGAAAATATACTTACAAAACTATCTTTTATTATTTTTTCTATTTCTTTATTTAAAAGAAGCATTATACAGCCTTCTCTCAATTTCGAAATACTAGGGAATTAAAATCTACAAAACAGTTTGAAAAATTCCTTATAATACTATGTCAATATTTCTTGAAAGAAAGATATTTAATTTTCATCAAATTTCTCTATAAATTTGTAAATACAAGCAAATTAATATTTAAAAAACAGTGAAATTAGAAAGATGCTTGCAGAATTTCCTTATTCTTTCCTAAAACACTCTATAATTTTTATTCAATTAATTTGCAAATGCCAGGAAATTAATAACTAAAAACAGACTGAACAATTGATTGATGATCATAATTTATCATTTTTTTTTAAAAAGATACATAGAATATCAGAGTTTTAACATAGTTTGGTGAACAATATAAAACTAATGTCAGCTATTTCAACTACATAAATAGCCTTCTAGGAGCACTTTCATACATAGACCATATTCACATGTTGCGAAGGAAGAAAGTCTGAAAAAATCCCAAGCACCCACCCAAACAAATGTGTTTGTGAGAAGCAGAAGCACAACCATCTTCCATTGTTCAATAGAGGGATATTAATGATTTTATGCTCAAAAAGCAACCAGGCATTCCTGAGTCAGACTTTTCTTAATTAAATATTACACAAAATACAAATATAAACCCTTTGTTTTTTAAAAACATTTTCAGAAATTTTGACAGAGAACACACAAAATAAAATGTTGTGATAGAGTAATAAATAAAAATACTCACCAAGAGACCAGCATTTGATACAGCATTTGGCATAGCTAGGATACCAGTCCCAATGTTGCCTTTCAACAAATGCATCAAGGTAGCAAAATTACTGTGGAATGCACATACAATAATAAATAGCATATAAAATTATGAAATTGAATTCTTTTTCATTCATACCTCCAATTACAAGTTAAAGAATTGAGTAAAAATATAATAATTCCATTTTACACAACCAAGTAAAAAGTTTTCATATCAAGAAATATAATTTATATTTGAGAGTTAACTTACACTATCAAATAAAAGTGTAAAACTGATTAATTTATATTAAGACCACAAAGTAAATCAATAAAAATTTGAAAAACTAACAATAAAATAAAGAAAAAAATGTAGTGTAATATGAATTCATTTATTTTAAATATTTACCTTGGAATTCTACTTTTTAATTTTAATTAAATGAAATTCATAGGCTTGAAATGCACTTTCATATAATTTCCTGATGTACTACAAATGTAGCATTTTCCTACTGCTTTAACTAAATTCATTAAATTTAAAAAATATACATGAATATATTTTTCAAATTTATTTTACAACACATTTAATAACTTCTTTTATTACAATTTCCCCGTATATACCCTAACAGCAATATATTTAACTGTACACTTTTTTTACAAACTAAAATGAAAATATATAAATAAGTTTAAAAAGAATAACACACATGACTTGTATTAGAGATGTAATTTTAATGAACAACTACATAAACATGTTGTGGTACTTTATGGCACATTACAACATCTCAATAATATGTAGAAGTAAAAATTTTCTCATAATGTTTAAAATATATACAATTCTTTATTTAATAAAGTTCAAATTTAATTATATTTTTTAAAATAGTTATAGCTAAACACCAATTCAGATTTTACCAAATAGATTTGAAAAAATAAAAATAATTTATAATTTTGATTGAAATTATAAGTAAATAATGCTCTGCACATGTTCAACTTAAAAATGTTAAATCCAAAACTTTCCAATATAATTTTAAGCATTAGTTAATTTTTAGAAAATATTTAAAATCTTTGAACAAGAGTATATTCTGTGATTCATTTATAAACTGTAAAATAAAGGTAGATTTATTGATTTGATTTTATCAAGTTTCCATTCTCAAATTTGTTACATGTTTTGATTCTGTTTGATTCACAAGAAAAATATATAATTCTCAAGTACATAAAAATTATCCTAAAAGTTTAAAGATTCAAGAGTATTTTAAATAAATAAATAATATTGCAGTTCAACAAATATTTATAACAATATAGGATAAATAAAATGAGAAAAGTTTATTTAAAAGATTGTTGAAAAAAAAATGTTACACTTCTGTGTAAAAAAACGTACGATGTTCTTTGGTTATGTGATGGAGGCTGAACAGATTCAAATTCCGACTCCACAACATTTCCAAGACGATTAGGGTTCGCTTCTGTGTTATGTCCCACCAAGGGTGTAGATTCCACATCATAATTTGGTAAGGCAACATCTTTCTGGAAAATATAAACAAACATACTTAAATAAATTCATTAAGTTATTTTTAATCTTTCTGCTACAGAAATTTTATAACATGGTTATAATTTTAAAAATTTACAAATCAAAATATCATTTTTAAACATGTTAAATAAACTAATAAGCGATACAGACACAAATCTCTTCCCACTGCAGATGCTAATAAAGTTTATTTTAATTGTTGTCATAAAATCAATGACATTACTTAGATAAAAGTTAATGACTGTCAATGATATAAATAAAAGTCATTAGGTTTAACCCAATTGTTGTAGCAAGTTTTTAAGGAATTTTCGTATTTAATTTTATAACTTTCAATACTTGTAAATTTATTTTTCAAAATTATGCAAAATCAATAAAATATAAATGGCATTAATGTTTTATATAAGAATACTACACTCACATATAACATTCTAGTTTCCTTTTAATCTTTTAAGAAATTCAACGACAAACTGGAAAGAAAGATCTCGGAAGAGTTGTTATAGCAACATAACATTTTTAGTTCTTGGTAAATTTATATTTCCCTGTTTTCCAAATAACACTGTATTTTATTAATAAAAGTATATATGAATTTCCCTGAAAGACTTTTCAAAATGCAAGTAGATACAACTGTTTCATTCTCAAACCTTATTTATTTAAAAACAAAGTTTTTATGGCGTTTTACATAAGCAATAAATCAAAGTTTCTTTAATTTTTTTAACAAAAGAATGAGTAACACTAAAAATATTTGAATATATTCCTTCTTTCCAAATTTATATGATGAAATTTAAATAAAATAGAAAATAAATTAGTTATTGAAACATTTAAATCTCTGTCATACCTTAACTATAAGGAAAAAAATACATATAATTAAATTTATTAGACATTTTTATCAATAAGATAGTTTTTATCATATTGATAAAAATCTGTACCAAATATTTTTCATCTCGCAGAATAAAAATTAGAGTTGGATGTATTTTTAACTAGTTGTAAGCCATTCATTATTTTTACTAATATACATCCTGCATAACTCATATTACACAACTCTGGGATAAAATAATGAAATGGACTATTCTTGGTACAAAAATTCTGCTTGTTAATAAATACTTCAGTCATTAGATATATCATAAAGCAAGATGGCTAATAGATCATAAAATTTCCATAACACAACTGAATACATCGAAAGCAAGCATTTCATTACTTATTCTGAAAGAAGAATTTTATATTATAGGAACTCTTGTATAAATAAATCAACTTTACAAAAGAACATATTGCTATCTGTAAAAAATACCACATTTATGATTGCAGTTACAAGCTTTTCTGATTTTAATATATGAAAATATACTATTGCTTGTAAGTATTTTTCTTGATGTCTATCACAAACAGTAAATGATTAATATCACTTTGCATAACTTTACTTAATAAAATTTTCGAATAAGAATCAACAAATGATTTTTGCAATGCCACAGAAATTGCAAAGGTAAATCAATGAGTTCTACCAACTATATAGTTTAAAAATGATTAGCTTAGTGTGGCAGAGTGGATTTCTACTCATAAATTTTAATCTGTACAAAATAGAATTTGTGTATTACGATGATCATTTTACAAGCACAAATCACAATATAGATTTTGAGTTTTAAGTGCATTTTGTACAACTATAATTATTTATAGGTACAGTAGATATTTAATTTTTAAAACATTAAACAAAAAGCTCTATTGCTACCCCTACAGCTATTTTCACACCATTTTAGCTGGTGTGATATTCAATTGCAGTTCTAAGAGTTGCAATTACAGCCTTTGGATTTCAGGAGAACTACTAATCATTAAAGTTAAGATGTAAACCTGACATTTAACAAGTGAAAGTTTAAAAATTTGTAATAAGAATTATAAGTTATATATAGTAAGTTAATTAAAATATAAAATTTCATTTTAAATATAAATTTAGATTTTTTTTTAAATTTGTGTACATATACAAGAATGTTTACTTTCTACAAATGTTATATAGATATAAAAAATTTTTATTCATATGTGGGTCCAAAATAAATTAAAGAATTTAAATATGTTATCTTGATTATAAATAAGGTTTGTTTTGGCTAACTTTCTAAGGAATGTTTTCTGCTCAATTATTTCAAATTATTATAAAACAAGGTTCTTCAAGTTATTTATTAATTGAAATTGATATATTGTTAACAGTACTCAGATTTTATTTAAATGTCTTTTGTTATCTTATGCCATTATGGGGTACATTGCTCTACTTTTTCAACTGAACCATATTTTGACATAGAGTCAGACTTCCTCAGTACACACATGACATAAGCACCCACTTATATGGTAGGCAACCATTCACAACCCATTCATACAAAGAGCAAAGACAGGACAGAAAGAGAGAGAAAATACATAAATGTATTTTAAAACCTGTTAATAACTGATTAACTAACAGTAAATGTTAACTGATCTTCCTTTATTAATTTGCAAATATAGCCCAGCTGTAAATCTTGGTTCAATTACATTAAAAAATTTTTGTAAAACTTCATGCCATTTCTTGGTTAATAAAAAACTATGTTAATTTTTATTAACTATGTATTAATTCATATAATATTTTATAAACAGTGTTATATATATGCTGTTTTATAAACAGTGTTATATATATGGTAGGAAAATATGAGGAAACATCTGGTATATCAATATTTGAAATCATAAGTTTCACTGTAAGAAAATTGATAGTTCCTCTAACCAAAAATAATGAATAGGATTTTTACAAAGATAATTTAGTCTATGGCTGAAAGGTTATTATAATTTGCACAAATTTAACATAAGAACACAGATTTAAAAAGGTGGTGGAGTCTTGAATTTTCTTTAATGGATTCTAAGATTGATATATTTCATATTGATATTTACATTGATATATTTCTTACAACAAACCCCGTTGAAAGATTTTTATAAAAATATGCATAGCTTAAGTTTCACATAGTTTATATATAGTTTTATTATATATGATGGTAGTAGTTAAATTATACCACGAGAATTAATAATATTTAAATTTTCAATTTATTATATATTAAGAGAAATACACTCATTATAAATTTGCTTATTGAAATCAAATCTGATAAAAAGGAAAAATTCCCAATATACATAGTATTTGCTATAATCAGTTATGAAATAAATGGATAAAAAAGTTACCTTCATCATTGTAGAATATGGTATATATGGAAATAAGACTTATAAAATTTCTCTGTAAATATATTTAAGTACATAGAAAATTTGAATAGGTGAATGTTAAATACAATTATAAAATATTTTATTTTTTAAGCACTCATGTATTTAAAAACACTGGGAAAATAATAAAATGAAATTATTTGAAGCTAAATAATTATAAAAATGATACATTTTTTACTTCAAATTAAATAGAGTATTTATAGCAATTAACTTCGTACATAAAGGAGCAGTTTTAAATTTACATAAAAAAATAACCATGCAAAAGAAAGTTATGTTTGACACCTGTTTTGATAAGAAGTTTTACACTCTAGTTAAACTATTTTCAGAAAGTTATTACTATTTTCCATTCTTATTTTAAAATTTACCAGGCAAATTTTCTGTACTTAAATTTTCCATGAACGAAAAACCTACAAATAACTGTAGCACTGAATATATTTCACATGAAGATATGTGAAATAATTTTAAAAAATTAAAAAATAACTTGTAATAAAATTAAAATTCTTCAAATTAATAAAATAGAATATGATACAAATGAAAGCTGTTACAAATCAAAGAACAGAAAAATCTCCATATTTAAAAAGAACCATTTATTCAAGTGAACAATGTCAACATATGGAAATCTCATCTGACAGTTAAATGTTTCCACCTGTTTATTATGACTAAACAATAAGCATATGTTCAATTATTTTCATTTGACAAGAATCAATCATCAGAATTATGAGCTGAATACTATGAAACCACCGAAATTCGAAATAAAATCAGACTTACTTGAGTCATTGACATAATTAGACACTCACCATATCGTAAAACCACTTTGCTAAGAGTAAATAAAATCCTTAGCAGACAACCCTCTTAAACATCTCAAAACAGATTTTATTTTTTCTGCGAGGAGTTTAGAAGCACAGCTCCTTCATCACGGAAAGTAAGAAAATTAGAGAGTGGAAAGGAGGGGGGGGGGTTGAGGTCGTCAACGATAAGCTAAATATTTATAAAACAGCGCTTACGCTTGATTAGTTACTATAAATGGATTTTTAAATCATTTTTATTTTGATGGAAATATAATTGCAAGAATCTAATTGTTTGAAATTAGTTCTAGAACATTTCTTTTTCATGAACTCGAAATAAAATTTTCAGACGATGTAACAATTTTAAAATATTAATTATTATTCGAGCAAGTTCGAAAAATTGATGTAGGATCATGAGAAAATGAAATCTTTTTTCATAAATTATTAAAATTTAAAAAATAGTGCATTTATTCTTTTAGATATTTTTGGATTATTCAATGAAAACGATCGTTTTCCTGGAATGCCGCAGACAGCCCTGGTAACCTTCTTATAGTAAAAGTATCTATGATAGGCCTTCAGATACTCTTAGATTATTTAATAAGAGAGATGGTAATGGAAAATTTTCTGCGTTTGTAGTTCAAAATTAATTTTTTCTCTTTGAATTTAATCAGGATGACTTAAAACATCAACTCACAAATTTAGATTAAATAATCTATGTAGCAATAAATTAAGTTTGGAACTTATTTACATTATGCTTTTTATAAATATTTTTTGAGAAACTAAGCAACATTAGAACTGTATAATTGGCTTTTGATGAATCAGGGAATCAGAAAATGATCCATGAATATTGCTCAAGATAGGAAGAATGTTTGTACTATTAAGTGGTCTTAGAATTACCTAATGAACCATTTCGACTATTTGGAAATATGGATGAAACATTTGAAAACAATGTCAAGTTCTGATGAAAAACACTTGTGCAATTATGTGCCATAAATACTATATAATAGATCGTATGCAATTAAGAAATCCGGAGGATAAATAAGCAGATGCACTGTTGAGATCAGAAATTAAACATTGGTATATATTTATGTTGATTCGCTAAAGTTCGCAAATTCAAGCATATCAAAAAATAAATAATAAATCCACATTTATTTCGTTTGTTTGTCGCTCAACGGTCATTTTTTGCACACGAGGGCTAATCAGACCGGGACCTACGGCTTAAAGTGGATTCCGAACCACTACAAACATCCATGCCCAAGGTGGGATTCGAACCCACGAACTGTTGAACCGAAGGCACGAGCGCTAACCGTTCGGTTACCAGCTCGGCAAAACCACATTTATATTGAAACCACATTTCATAACAATCAATGTATATCTATGATGGAAATAATTTTGTTACGAATGCTTTATTAAGTCAAAATCTTCAAAATAATCTTCAATCCGAAGAATTTACGACCTCCAGTACGTAAATAATGAAAATGACGGAAGAAAAGATCCGAACTTCTTTTCTGGAGATGGAAATATTTCATTTTTTGGTATTATAAGGGGTGGAATTAATGAAATATTGCGCAGTGGGTTACAATGGATGTGCCATCACATATATCGGGAAGTTATAAGTCTTCGTAAACGAGGACCAAAAAAGACTCCCAGACTTGATCCACCATGCCCAGAGGTACCATTACCTTTTCTACCAGAAGTTATTTTTCAGCCATCATTAGTGAAGAATCTTTCATTGCACATGGGACCCTACACCATATGTTAATGAAATGGACGCCTTTCCTAACCAGGACATCATGGCCTGCAATCTGAATTAATAAAGAATAATTCAATCACATAGTGTTTAGATAAAAGAGAACAAGCAATGAATAATACAAAAAATTTACAGATTGTTGTTGTTGTTACTAATCCCATCTAATATAGCGGGACTATATCAGATCCATGAGGCCGTAAACCTTCAAAAAATCGAGGACAAAGAGAGGTCTCTCAAGAAACTCTTCCATAGTGAAATCCAGGCAATCAAGTAGGTACTGAGGACTAGCCTCGCTGGAATTGCACTTCTTACAGGTTGGGAAGAGCTTAATTTGCTCCCTGAAAGAGAGACTCCTAGTATGACCACTGGCAAATATTCAGGTAGCGGTCTATTCAGCACGAAACCCTTGCGTGCCAAGGGATCCACCACGACGCCTGCGGCGATACCAGTTGTGACTTGGAGGGACTATACAAACTTTGCTGACATTAGTTTCGAGGAGAGAAAACAATTCTGAAAAAGTGAGGATCAAATTTGGAGAGGCTGGAAGGGAAACACCATCCTTACCCAATTGGTCAGCACGTTCATTGCCAAATAGGCCCACGTGAGAAGGTATCCACTGAATAGGGATGTCGTGGGAGGCAGATAGGGCAATTAACATACGAAGGATAGAAACACCAGCTTGGTCCGTTACTCTATACCAATTGCTCAAGTGTTGAATACAGCTTCGACTGTAAGTGAAGATCCAGATTTTACCAAAGGTGGCTCCAGATTTGATATTTTCCAGACCCGTTAGAATGGCAATAAGTTCACTGGGAAACACAGAACAAAAATTTGGGTTTATAATGCATCTTGATTCATGAACTTCAGCAGGGTAAATAGTGTAAATTCCACTGTCGGCATGGTGATGATCGTCACCGCTACCATCCAGGTAGATCTTTAGATCTTCAACAGGAACATTGTTAATTATCTCCAAAGCCAGTTGTTGCAATTACTCTAGAGGTTGGTTGCTTTTGGTTATTTCAAAGAGAAGGGTTGTATGGAGAAACACTCTAGGCAGGCCAACATTTGGCTTAACCGGACTGCAAAGGAATTGTGGATCTACGTTGATCTTGATTGCCTCAATCGAAAGGGCCCGAGAAAAAGGACTGTCCTTTTTCAATCTTTTATGATTCTGCCAATTAAGTAACAATTTAGCTATCTGATTCTGAGTGTCATGGCTAGCTAATTTGGCAAAGTATTTTACAAGATTATATTCCCTTCTCATTACCAATGGCTGTAGATTTGTTTCATATAAATTTACAGATATTAATTTCATCAAGGTTCGGAGCCTCACTTCACCAGAATGTTAAATTGCCAAAGAAAGAAAGAAACAACAGCAAAGAAAGAATTTTCTCGCCTTATCTAATAGGCATTTGGAAGACAATATGGCTAAAGTCCTAATTCAATTGCTTAGAAAAGTTCTAAAAAAATCAGCAACTTGAAAGTAAAACTCAAACAGAAATAACATGGAGTGAAATTTTGGAGAAGGAGGAAGACTTATGCGGTCGTACTGTTGAACTTTAATTGATAAAAATACATCACGCTGTGGCATAAAGATTTTCTTCTGCCTGATAAGGAGTTTGATCAAGAGAAAGGCTTAAAAATCATTTTGATATGTTTTATCCAAATAAAAAATCTTTAAAGTCTAAAATTCCCGTTTCTTTTAAGTGAGAAGAGCCAGCTTAAATATTAAACTCATCGATTCTTAATGTGAATTTAACTCTTGATTTAAAATTATAAAACCAGGCTCAGTAGTGTAACGGAAAAGCGTGAAAAAATTCAATTCTTGTATTATTTTGGAACTGTTTCAATGAATTGAACTTCTTGAATCTTACTGAGTCGATGTCAGGGCAATGTTTTCTAGATTGAAAGGTACCGAGTTCGATTTCAGACAATGCTGAATTACGAGAGATGGATGTCGCTTTTTACTTTCTACGTGTTTGTGAGGGTGCATATTGCCTTCCTCACTTGTAATGCTTGAAAATTGCCCATTGTTTACGAAATTCAATCATGAATGGCAATGTATGGCAGACGTTCTAACGTCTTACAGCAGTTTATAACTAAGTGGTGCCAAAACTGGAACCGCAGTAGCCTAATTAGTAAAAAAATAGGTTTATCAACGATCATTTTTTGTACACTCGTCATCAGTGAAGCTATTTTAAAACGGATTCCAAACCAATACAAAGCTTCCCTTTAAAGTTGGGATTCGAACCACTGAACTGTTGAAGGCCAGAGGTCTACCGGTTGGGCTCCCAGTTCTGTGAAAGGTTGATAGGAGCCGTCTTTATGAGAATGCTTCTGTGGAGTGAATGTGAAGGGGAGGATATCAACTGAGGGGTCGTCATTTGACCGAGATTCAAAGCAATGGGGTTAATAGTCAAGTTTAGATTCTTCAGTCTGCAGAATTAGATAGTCAGGATCTTACCGTAATAATCTACTAACTTAACTATAAAGGTAACCGATAAAGTTATTTTCCTTTCTTATGATGCCCAGACATTCTGGAGAACATGGACAAAATTTTTTTGAATGAATTAAAAACCCATATCACTAGACAGGTTTTGGCTTGGTTGTCACTCAATGATCATTTTTTGCATTCAAAGGTTAGACTACAATTTAAAGTAAATTCTAGACCTATAAGTATCCAAATTCGAAGTGGGATTCAAACACACTAACTGTTGTACTGAAGGCCTGAGAGCTTGCGATTTTCACTACATAGGATGGTTGGTTGTCTTTATGGAGCTGGGACTTAAAAATGGACCAGCTGCACTATTCACTAAAGAGAGAGAAAAAGTAAAAGACATCTGCATTTGGGAACATTTTGTGATATTGCAACATTCGCTTACTCATCATTGAGACTGTATCAAATGACCAGCGGCGTAGCGAGCGGTTTTGTTCTCTCGGAAGATGACAATATAGAAACGCCCCCCCCCCCTTATACTTGCACACGGCAGTTTGAATGCCGTTCCCAATCTCAGAGCACACTAACACAGTTGATAACACATATTTATCAGATAAGCGGCAATTATCTTTTGAATGCGCTTATCGCAGCGAAGAGGATAACAATAAGCGCAGATGCTCTTTCCTTTCAGCCACACTTGTATCTCAGAAGCTTGTTTTTATCCGGCCTTCTTTCGCCACACAGACAGAAGAAAAGCAAATGTTATTTACAACGCCATTGCCATGTGCAAAACAATGGGCATTGTAGCGAAAAATCACGAAATTGTTCCTGATTAGGCATGCCAGATTTATGAATGTTCAACACCAGAATTATCACTTCTCCCCAGTTTGGGAGGTATAAATATATAATAAATGATATAAATTTAAATAACTTATTTCTGACACTTTAATATCTATGAGTTTCTTCAACACGAATAAAAAGTTGAGCATTGACATGTATTCCTTATCATTGACCAAGACTGTCCAAACTTCTTTTTTGGTTTTAATTTTGTTGCAAAACTCTTAACAATCTAATGCGTTAACCGTCGATATTTTTTTTATCAAACCTTTAGCCTCAGTCCATGCGTTGCTCAAAGGAAATACTCTCTGCTGATGGCCCAGGTGAGCAGGTGAATACCACTTGATAAGATTGGGGGCTGCTATATGATTCTGCTTGAAGTGACCAAAGAGCCATTTTTCTCTTTACTAGAAATAATTACATCTTTGGTAGTCTCTTTTTTTCTATCGAGTGGAAATACTCCTTGGCAAACAAGACTTCGCTTATGGCCTTGGTTGGCGAGAAGATACGTGCATAGCAGACCATCTTCACACAGCAATGACTAGTTATCTTGAGCAATCCTTCACAGCTCATTAAGTATTTTTTACACCATTTTGGTCATCTATAAAATCAAATTTAACTTTTTACAGGACCTGAGGTCGGGATTTTGTCTGGCAGGTAAAGTCATGTTTAAGTTAGTATTTGATAAAACATTACCGGCTATCGAATTAAGTCGGCAGAAGGACACTTATTCATTAAAAAAGTTGAGTGACGCTATCGAGAGACACCTGCATCCTCAACAAAGGATGCGCGAGCAAATACTTTCTCAACAAGAGTTATTGCAAATGGGATGGGTATCGAATTTGTTACTTCCCAAACATAAGAATAACGACTTCCTCACCAAGCCATAGTAACCGTCCACGTCAACAACCAATCATATAACGTCTATAGTCAGTAAGTAAAATAAAATACTTTTGTAGGTAAAATGACCTTGAACACAAAAATTTTTACTAGTGCATTCATTTAGAACTAAAACTCTATTAATAAGTAAAAGTTGTTAATATATTGGTAGTAAAGAAATCTCTCTCATAGCAGGTGTAGTGGCCGACCAAACTTAAGACCATTTTAACAGGGTCTATGGAGATTAAAAGAGTGACGTTAAAAGTTCTTCACTGGAGTGGCGACTTTTGTTTTGGGTTGTTTGTCGCTTAACGGTCATCTTTAATGCAGGAGGGGTAAATTGACCGAGACCTATGGCTTAAAGTGGATTCTGAACCACTGCAAACATCCATGGGCGAGGTCGGATTGTAAGCCATGAACTGTTGGAACGAAGGGAAGAGCGCTAACCGTTCGGCTGTTGTGTAAAGAGATTTGGTTTGTTTGTAGCTCGACGGTCACTTTTTGCACACGAGCGCTAATTAGACCGGGACCAACGGTTTAAAGTGGATTCCGAACCACTACAAACATCCATACCCAAGGTGGGATTTGAACCCACGAACTGTTGAAAAGAAGGTAAGAGCGCTAACCATTCGGCTGCCAGCTCGGCGTGGTGTAAAGAGGAGGTGATGGCTTAGATGAATGACAACCGTAACGCCCGACTGCACTGATGCTCAATCTGAAGAATGAGTGAAATGTGCTTAAATATTTTCATGTACATATGAAGATTTTTTTTATATTACACACGTCGAGTTCCTTTGGTTCACAGCTTTGACTAGGGTTTTTTTTCATTGGGTAGCATTTCTTGGTTCTTCACTACTGGCTGCCAAGAAGCAAAACAAAGTCATATTTTTAAATTCAAAATATTTCACTTGTATTACATATTTTAAAAATCGCGCTGAAACAATTCTGTCTAGTCAGTAAACTTATTAACATTCTTTTACTTTTATTGTGTGATAATCTAAATTTTAAGTCAATTATAGTTAAATGAAAAAAATTTTTATATTCAATGTACCATTGATGATTTCGTAAGACTGAATTGTAGAAACAATGAAAAATACAGTTTGACAACTATGACGAGTTCAATACCGGAGCTTGAAAACTCCTTTCGAAAAATCGATAGAAGGGGAAGAAGACGAACTTGTGAAAGTTCTTCAAGGCCATCTTAGACAAGAACAGGTAACAAATAGACTAACTTTCCTCCCCGACATTTTATCATGTCTCTGCTTATTACATTTGTGTGGAAATAACTTATGAAACGTGTGTTTCAGAAAAACAATTATTTCATTCTCAGTAATCTCAACTGTAATCTTTTAATTGCGTTTCATATTTAATTTATTATTCAATTTTTTGAAAACCAGAATTTTTAGTTATTCTGAATTTAACTTTTCTTTAGTTTTTTTCACTTTAAAAATCTGAATTTTAATTATTTATCAATTTTTCATTACTTAATAAATAATTCAAAAACCTTCACATTTATCCAAATTAATGAAAAAAAATTATCAATTTGGTAAATTTAAGATTTATTCAAGCAAAAAATAAGCATTCATTAAATTAATATTTATTCAGCGATTTTTTTCACAATATTCTGAATTTTTATTCCACTGATTTTATTGCAATTGCGTAAATATTTTTTTAAAGAAAAAAAAATAGTTTAAATAAAAAGCAGGGTTTTTTTTTTTTAAAGACATCACATATTAGCCATTAAGTAAATGCAGTATTTCATTTCACTTCTGAGTTCATAAAGAAAACGATTCTTAAAATCATAAATGAACTATAAAATAAGTTTTCCAATTGGGTTTGCTCACAAATATGACAAAATGGAGATAAATGAAAATTTTACATCAAGTTTGTTCTTAATTTTAAGATTGCAATTTGCTCACGAGATCTAATTTTACTCATATCTGCTGGTTTAAATGGTTTCTGAGCCACACCTGAGCTAGGAATCGAACCCTCAAACTTTAGACCAGAGCGCTATGCATTCAGGCGAAACAAGGAAACTGATGAAATTTTAAAAAAGAATCAGTGGAAGGGAGAGGAGACTGACCTTGGAGGCGGAGGCGAAGTTGCTGAGGGAGAGGTCGCTGATTTTCCGCGTGGCCAGCTGGATGGGCTCCGAGTAGCTCCTTTCGCTCTTCTCCATCTTCGTCGACTGGGGAGTGAACGCCCCTCCTGGCCACCTGTTTCCGTTATCAGGCGTCAGATAACGGCAGCCTCGTTTCGCATTTATTGTCTTTTCCGCTGTCATTCACTCCAAAGAATTAATCTGCAATGCCTTTCCGTTTTAATTGTCGGCAAAAAGACCTTTCGTTACGGTGAAAGCAGTGAATCGGAAGTAGGCGTGTGTGCGGAATCAAAGCTCAACTGTGATTTTCAGAGTGTAAGAATCCGCTTGTTTGACAGCCTGTTCATCGTTAAAACCCTGCTCTTGTATTATATTAAAGATTTTTTTTTTTTGCGAAAACGCAGTGTTAGGAAAGTTAATGACAGCGTACTGGCAGGCCTAAGGACATTTTAATGTTCACATCGTAAATCAGGGTTCACTTAGCCTTAACGAGTCTCTAGGTAAAGGCTTCTTCTGGGGATCTACTTCACAAACTTGCTTGCTTCACAACAATAAGCTTTCGTTTCCTTTCAAACTTTCAACAAACATCGATTTTACAAACGATTTAATTCGACTGACAACGTATAATAAGTTTCTTATTCGATATGGGGGTTCCTCTGATGTGGGGGCCCCCAAGGCAACTGCTTCGTATGACCCTACCTTATTCGGGCTCTGGCATGAATTAACTTCCATGTACACTTTAGTGAAAGGCGGTTATCACGAATCGCAAAGAGGTAAAAATGAAAAACTCCCAAGCACCCACCCTGACAAACATGCAGGAAAATTTACTTCTCGATTACAATTATTTAATATTGACTGAAATCAAAATTCCCATGATTTTCTGCTCTTAAGAGTACCATCCTAAACTGGGCCTGACTGAGTTTATTACAATTAACCTTATTGAATTTCTACTGAGCGAAGCCGATCAACTCTGCTAACCAATTCATTAACGTTAACTATGGTCAAGTGGTGACATCAATAACCAAAGCTTTTCCATACCGCACCGGAGAAGATTTCCTACATTCTTTAAATTTCCATCCTGTAACAGTAGAGATATAACCTATCCCTACTGTTACAGAAAATGGAACTAAATCGTAACCATCATTCTAAGTATATAATATTCTCATGTTCATTAATGTTCCGTTGACTCTGATGTTTATACTTTAACAAAATGTGTACATTTAAAGGAGCATGTTTCATCTCAGGTGTCGACCTCGTCACTTGAACAGGTCTTACTATAAAGAGACGACCTGTTTTCTGTTTGCCATAAACATATTCGGAAATTTTTAATGAAATTCAATACAATAATATAACAGCAGTGTTTTAAAATTATAAAACAGGTAAGATTTATCTAATTGCAGATTTCACGAGAGAAATCGTTTCATATATATAATTAATAATCTCCCCATTAAAATTTTAAGTGTTTTAAGAGTTTAATACCACCGTCAGAGTTCTTCTGCATTAATATACAACAATATAAGCAGAATTTACATTCTTCTCTCTGAAATTTCAGAAAGAACACTCCCATTACTTCCTCAGTACAGCATTTCAAAGATCTGGAGGTAATTTTTGTAACTGTGTAGCTGTCAATCTAATAGTCTATGTTTTAAGGTTTTCTATTCACCACAGCGAAAATTGAAGCCCACTACCTATGGATAAGGCATTCTTGTGTGCCAAATAAGCCTCAAAAACTCTCAAGCACTCACCCTGACAGAAATCAGAAAATCTTCCATTATTCAAAAGAACTGAGATCGAGACTAGAGTTTTCCTATCAGACTGCACTATCATTCAGCTCAGTTGTGGAGAGAACATATATCAATGTTTACAATAATTAAAAAAATTAGAATCAAGAATATTCTTAAGTGTTTCTGGCCTAGATTTTACAGTCGTTTAATCGAAGGACAACGCTCTTCAGAATGAAGGGTTCCAGAATCGATTCCAGCCATTGTTGAACAACAGGAGTTGGATATTACTGTTCTGCGTGCATTCGAGTTGGTGCTCGGAAGTAGGGCGTGACTATGACAGGAGCATGCGAGGCGATAACTCCGGGCTCCCACATTAGAGGGGCCTCCAAATCGAATAGAAGATTTATTTTGTATTTCAATATAATATAATAGAATAGAATCGTCAACCAAATTGAATTGGAAGTTTATGGCTGTGAAGCAGAGGGAAGGCTCCAAACAGTTTTTACCCCGGGTCCCAGTTACGCTAAGTAGGGGCCTGCTTGGGAATATTACGGGTTCGCTTGCTTGCGACTACGTAAGATAAGCTCTCCTGTAAGGTATCTTAAAGTGTGGATATCAAACTGCCTTACTCCAACTTCACATCGTTATGCTTTCCACTACGTGGTGATTAAGTGTTTCAGGCAGAAAATAATTTTCCCAATGTGGTCTCGCAAGATGATAATTTGTAAACAGACTAAAATAAAAACACAAAATGCCTCAGCTGCATTTTTAACCACCTGTTTTTCAAAACACAGGACTCGAGGGATCTAGAAAATACTTGACAGCCGGACTGTTGAAAAGATAAATGATTTTGTGGGGAAGGAGCCAATAAAATAGAAACGACACTTGTATAAGAATTATTTTCCTCAAGGATGAGAAAAAACGAATTTATCCTTGAAAGCAATCAAGCCCGATGACCTTGAAAGGACAACTTCTTGAAGGATGAGTCATTCCACACGTGTTCTAGAACACATTTCGGGAAGAAATGTTCTTTCATTTCACTTTATTCAGTGAATATGTCTGTGGTTAGATGACATAAGAATGTATATAATTTATAAATGCTTTTTATTATCCACATTTCTTAATGTTTGCTGACATTGATATTTCGCTGTTTTAATTTTATTTGCTGAGAATCTTTTACATTAGAAATTCCCTCGAAATTGTATTTTTAAAAGAAAAACTCAGTAGGGCGTATGCACATCGGACCATCATCCAGTTAGAATTACGACAGCCAGATTCGGAAAAGCATCTTTCGTGACATCACCTCTATACCTGACTGTTGTTGTGCTCAGAAAGCTTATTCACGTTCAAGGGTTGAATTAACCTTCGTCGCCATGATGTTTCTTGGAGAGGAAAGTGCCAAATCATCCCCTTAACTGCTGTTCAGAATGATAACTCCGGGTCTTCACTCGACAGATGCTTACGATCTTCACTCGTCAGAGATAAGCACTGCAAAATGCATCATTTTAATCTAACTTAGGAGTGTTAAAAGCTTCTTACAATTTCCCAAGCAGATGGACCTCAGAGAGGCCAATCCGCATTGGTCACAGACATCCCGGAAGATTCATATGCCTCCACCTAGTCCAGGTAGAGAGTTGAACCCTCTTTTGTTCAACAGTGATGGGAATCGAAGCTATTGATTGCGTAACCGCTCTTCGATCTTTCTCCACGTGGAGGTTAACTGAACAAGGATCTAGGATTCGAAATAGACTCACTAGAAATCACATGCTCGAGATTAGATCATCGTTCTCATGATCGGTAGGTAGTGAATTTGAATCGCGGCTCAGTTTGGTTTCGGTTTGTTTGCCACGCAATAATCGTTTCTTGCACCTTGAGAGCTAATTAGACCGAGACCTAAGGTTTAAAGTGGATTTCAAAACAGTACAAACATCCAAACCCAATGTGGGATTCGAATTTACGAACTGTTGAAACAAAGTATGGGCGCTAACTACTCGGCTGCCAGGTTGGCGAATCCTGACTACCGAAGATCCGTAAGGTTCACTAAAGGCGTTTGGGGAATTCTAAAAATATTGTGGTCACAATGTCCTCCAAGTGAAAATGATACCTCTAAAGGTGGCAGCTCAAGCATTTGGTAGGCTTCTGCTTGGTCCCTGCTTCTAAATTTTGAAGAATCCCATCCAGCTGATTCTCTCTAATACAGCTCGACTCAGGGCTAGGTACAAGGATGCATGCTGGTGCAACAACATGCCTGAAGTGCGAATCAAACACGCGAACTGTTGAACTTAACACTAGTTCACTAACTATTCGATTACCAGCTGGTCTAAGTCAAGTTGAGTAGTCTTGCTAATATTACTTCAAATATGCGTTAGAATGTGAGTAATTTGCCAGTATGCATTTCCAGTATTAGCATAGGGTCTAATCTCTCCGTTAACGTGGTCAGCAAGTTTAGAGAGGAAGTTGCCATAATGAATGTTATATTATTGCGTAAAGCTGGTATTTGCTAAGCTAAGCAATTCTAATTACCAGAGTTTCAACCACTTTGTTATGTAAGCATAGGTAACGTATACGCCTAACTATCAGACTTAACCCGCACAGTAGTAAGACGCACTTTTCAACGTGGAATACCTCAGATTCGAGTCTACTAATGATAGATCCTAGGCGGGCTATAGAAAAACACATCAGCGAATAGCTTGAGGTGTCATTTGGAGATCCGCCGCGTCTTTCCCTCCAGGCGGATATTTCAAAGTATTCAGAATCAAAGTAAATAAATCAACTGTGAAGATCAAACACTTAGCGGACGGGAGCCCTCGAGTTCGTTAAGTGGTAAGACACTTGAGAAATAGGGCAAGCTTGTCGAAAAGAGAGAGACAGTACGGGTATGCCACGACGAGTGGTAGCGGAAGTACCGCTTCCAGGCGATGAAAATTTCGAATGTAAAATTAATCAACTAAACTTATGTCTTTGTCTATAAATTAGTGTTATGTGTGTTAATGTAAATAAATATGTCTTAAAAATCGGATCTTTTGTTATCAATGAGCGATCTTGGAAACAACAGGGGAAACCAATCACATTGGCGCAGCCGGTAGGATGTATTCCGGATTAATACAAAATGATGAGATCCTAATGATGGAAAAATACCTACAAAATCGTGAGTCTGTATATTTTGATTGCTTCTCCTTCCATTAAGAGCCAATATATGTTTTAATTATGTATGATTTAAGGAAATTTTGTTTTGGAATTTTCGTAAATTTCTTTGTAGGGTTTTGTTTAAGAAGTAAATGTAATAAATGAAAAAAAAATGTTTAAATATTCAGAATATCAAGATAAAAACAAATATGTATAATGTTTAATTTAATTGAGAAAATGTTTAAAAGTTCGATATTGGTTCGAAATAATATTGGTTATTGACATTTGTTCATTAATATTCAGAAAAGTTTTCTCTAACTGGTGATATTACTACAAAAATATCTATATGTATATATATATAATTTTGATTAATTCGAAAAAAATATTTTTGGAATAATCTGTTTATTAAAACAAATTTATGTCGAATAATAATGTTGTTGCTAATTGTCAATTTCTTGAGTTATGTGCATTAATTTAAAAGATACTGTATTATTGAATAGTAAATTGTTGAAACGTATGTTTGGTGTAATGTGTTAATGTGATATAGTAGGATATAAATGTTTTTGCTTTGAATTTTCATTATCATTTTGTTGTTCATTATGTAAATGATAAAAGTTTATGGAATAAGAAACTATTTCAAGAAAGTTTAAATGCTTTTACTGAGTATTGTTTTGCATTATTAAAAATTGCATTTTCACAGAATTATTCAATGTTATTAGGTATATTTATTATTTACTATGATTGTATTTAGTATTTATGTAAAGTAACTAAGTTTAGATTTTAAATTTTGTATCAAAACCAAGATTGGGAAGCATTTATGAGAGGAAATTTTGAATTATTTTATATTTTGAGAGTAATTGTGCTTGCAATGAATAATAGTTTTTGGTTGTTTCGGTAACTCTGATTCATATTATTTTAAGGTAAAATTATATATATATTAATAATGATAAAGATATAAATGCATGTTACTAAAAATTATTTTAGCATTTTATTGATTTAAGTGGTTATATGTTCAATGATTCGTATATGTATATTTTTTTTAGCTTGTTTTGAATTGTTTTCATTCATTAATGTGTATTATGTAATTGAAGTTTTATACATATTATAGTATATTATCGTGTGTATTAAGTATATTACAGTGTGTTGAAATGAAAATTGAAACTATAAAATTTAAAATTTATTATTAGAATAAATTTCTTAAATTTTTTTTTTTGGTACATTAAGTAAACGAAAGTGTTTTATAGATTAAACAAATGAAAGGTGATTTGTGTGATTTAAATGTTTTGCTTTGAATAGTTGATACTTAAGTTTGGTAATTTGCGATAACATTAGTTGTTAAAATGGCCTTTGCATTCTTGGGTAAAGCTCGAAAGGAGGATCTGTTAATATTGGCTAGTGAGTTAGGAGAACAGATTCCTCCGGACGCGAAAGTAATAGATTTAAAAAATTTGATTACACAATCTAAACATTTTGAAGAATCATTTGTTCGAGAATTAATAAATACAATAATTTCCGATCGGATAGAAAGAGAAAAAGCCAAAGCAGAACAAAGAGAACGTGAGCATGAAATTAAAATGCGTGAATTAGAAATAAAAGAAAGGGAATATGAGGGCAACTCATTAAGCACGGTAGAATATGGGCGAGATAAATTAGGAAACACATTTCTAGGTTATTTAAATATAATGAAAGGGGTAATTTTAGATCCCCAGAACAAGCAGAAGAATGGCCTTTCTTTTTCCATCATGCAGAAAGGATGTTCAAGCTTTATGAAGTACCCGAACAGTACGAAGGGAAAATTATTTTACAGTGTTTAAAGGGTCGTGCTAAAGGTATTAATGCTATGTTGTCGGAAGAAGATTTAGATCAGTATGACAAAATCAAAAATTTCATTTTAAGGGAATATAGAATAACCCCGTTACAACACAAAAGAATTTTGATTCTTGTTATAAATTACACAATGAAAGTTATGCTCAGTATGCGTCCCAGTGGAAGCTGCATTAGAACTGTATTTAAAATCAAGAGATGTAGAAACATTTGTTAAACTTAAAGAGCTTATTGTAGCTGACAAAATAAAAGAGAGTTTGCCTACTCATGTAAGATCTCAAATATTTCTGAAAGAGACTGAAAATTGGCTTCCAGTCCCTGAATTGGTAAGGGAAATTGATAATTTCCTAGTTTCGATGCCAAAAAGTTTTGCAAATAATTCCCACAATTATACTAAATTTATTCCCGGCCCACATGGAACAAAACAGAACGAAACTGTAAGGAAACATTTTCCAGGTGAACTTAGAAATAAAAACTTTGTGGAAAAGAAAGAATATTATAATTATCAAAAGAACCCAAATCCACGACCACAAAATAGTTTAGGAAATAATACCGCAAGTTGCGCTCCAGATAGAAAGGTATTGAAGTGTTACAAATGTCAGGAAGAGGGACATTTGAAGAAATTCTGCCCGCAAATGAATACGGTAACTCAAGTTTCTAATATAAGTGAAACTGAGGTAAGCAAAAAAGGGTTAAATGAACTTTGCATTAAAATGGGTAATGCAAGTTTCGATTGGGAAATTCCAATCAGTGAGAAGGATGGTGAGCTTTTGCGAGTTGATTTAAATATAGGAGATAATAAGTTTCAAGGAATCATTGATAGTGGTGCGGAAATTACAGTACTGCGGAAGTCAGTGGTACCAGAAGAAATGTTGCAGTCAAGTGGGAAAATTTACTTGAGGCCTGCAATTGAATCTCCGGTTGAAGGAAAGCTTGTTTCGGTTCCACTAAGTCTTTGGTCAGCAGATGATGATATCAGGCCGTATATCATGGTGCATGCTGCGGTTGTGGAAGGATTGCATGAGCAAGCTTTGATCACTCCTAGAGTTTTTAGTTTGTTGGAAGAACAAAGAAGAAAATATCTTGGAGAGGAAATAAAAAATATCCACGGGAAAGGAATAGTTTCGAGTACTTTCAATGTGGAGGGAAGGAAAATAGAAGCTCACCAGGCAATAGAAGCAAATCAAGGAACATTTGATTTAGAAAATTCTGAAGTAGAGGTTTCAACTACTCCAGTGGAAAGTAACTTGGCAAATAAAGAAATAACCGCTATTAAGGATGAAGAAAATAGTACTCCAATTTCGCAAGCAAAGATATTTAGAAAAGAACAGTTGTCCTGTGCTACATTAAATCGGTGTTTTGAAGATGCCAGACAGCGTAAGAATAATTACTGGTTGAGTCAGATTTATTGTACCACACAGGCAATGTGGCAGGACAGAAGTATGTACAGCTTGTAGTTCCTGAGTGCAGGAGAAAAGAAATTTTAAAATTGGCTCACGAAATACCAACAGGAGGACATCTTGCTTCTAGGAAAACAAAGGAAAGAGTTACAATGTCTTTTTGGTGGGAAGGTCTGCCAAGGGATGTAAAACGCTGGTGTGAATCTTGCCACGATTGTCAATTGCGGAGGAAAACCAAACTGAAAGACAGAGGACCTATAGAAGCTGTTGGTAGACCAGAACTTCCCTTCCAAGTAGTCAATGCTGACATTTTAGGGCCTATTGAACCTAAATCTTCAAGGGGACATCAGTATGTGTTGTGTGTTATGGATCAGCACAGTCGGTGGCCAGAGGCAATTCCGATTAAAACTTTGACGGCAAAAGCGACATGCGATGCCTTTATGGAAATTTTTATGAGGACTGGCATTCCTCGAATCATTACTATGGACAATGGAACAAATTTTGCTGCAAAGTTAACGCAAGAATTTCTTAAAAGATTAGGGACTGTACCAAAATTCTCTACACCAGGTTACCCACAGAGTAACGGATTAATAGAAAGATGGATTGGCACAATGAAATCAATGTTGCATCATGCCATAAGGTCGCAAGGTAGAGGATGGGACAAACAGTTGCCTTTTCTCTTGTGGGCATATCGTGAAGTGCCAAACGCTACTACTGGGGTCTCACCCTACCTACTCGTTCATGGACGCCCCCCAGTTGGACCTTTAGCTATTTTAAAATCTACATGGGAAGATGAAGTTGTTTTACCTCAAGGTATTGGTGAATCAATCACTGATTATCTTCAGAAGGTTAGAAATAGGTTACAGGAAGCTGTGGAATACGCCGATGAACATACTAAAAATCAACAGGAGAAATATGTACATTATCATAATTTAAGATCCAAAGAAAAAGAATTATCTATTGGAGATGAAGTTATTGTGCTGATTCCAGACTCTACAAACAAACTTTGTTCTAGGTGGAAAGGTCCAGGGAAATTGTAGAGCAAAAATCACCACATTCTTATGCAGTTAAGCTACCGGATGGAAGCATCCGTCATTTGCATCAAAATAAGCTAAGGAAATATATCCAACCGATGAATATGGTGGGCATAATATATGAAGCTGATGAAGATTTTGGAGAAGTTCAACCTGTACCTTTAGGAGGCCTTGGAGAAATAAAGGACAGTTGGAAACAGCTAGAAGAAAAGACCGAATTTTCAAATCTATCTCCGAAGCAAAAGACTCAGCTTTTAACAATTCTTAAGGACTACAAAGTCGTATTCAATGGTGAATTGAAACGAGCTAAGGTACCACCTCATAAAATAACATTAAACCCTGGAATCGAAAGGAAACAGCCTCACATATACCGCATACCAGAATCACTAAAACCTCAGGTGGAAAATCAAATAAAAGAACTATTAAACAAGGATTTGATAGAACCATCTTCCGCAGAGATTGTTTATCCTCTTGTATGTGTCGCAAAGAAAGATGGAACGATTCGACTATGTGTCGATTATCGGGGACTGAATTCTGAGTCTAAAATAGCTCCATTTCCAATGCAAAATTCAGAAGAATTACGATTCAAAGCTGGTGCGGCAAATTATCTATCAACTCTAGATATCCTTAAAGGTTATTGGGAAATTCCATTGGATCAAGATAGTCGAGAACTAACAAGTTTCGTTTCACCTAAAGGACAGTATCAGTGGAAAGTAATGCCATTTGGACTTGCAGGTGCTCCAGCTACTTTTCAGCAAATTATGAATCAGATTCTAAGGCCTCATAATGATTTTGTTGAAAGTTTCCTGGATGATATCATAGTTTATTCATCTAGTTGGGAAGAACATTTGAACCATCTAAGAACAGTTTTGGAAACATTAAAACAGTGTAATTTTACCGCAAATTTAGAGAAATGTACCTTTGCTCGATCGAAGGTAAAATACTTAGGTCATGTAGTTGGATCAGGAGAGCATGGGCCCGATCCGGATAAAATTACAGCTATCAAAAACTTAAAATCGCCAAGAACGAAGAAAGCCTTAAGATCGATTTTAGGACTGTTTAACTATTATAGGGAATATGTACCTCATTATGCGAATATTGCTAAGCCATTAACAGACCTGACCAGAAAATCTATCCCAAATGATATTCCTTGGTCTGAAGAGACAGAAAAAGGCCTTCATCTCATTGAAAGATAGTTTGTGTACTGTCACTTCATTGTCAACCCCTGATTTAAATAAACAATTTGAACTGCACACAGATGCTTCGGTTACTGGCATTGGAGCATGCTTAATGCAGAGAGATACAGATGGAAATCCTAAGCCTATAACCTTCGCCAGTCAGAAATTAACTCCAGCGCAGACCAAATGGAGTACCATCGAGAGAGAAGCGTATGCTGTGATATGGGCACTTGGTAAGTTTGAAGCATGGACTTACGGAACTTCCATAAATTTGTTCACAGATCACAATCCTCTGAAATATCTTACGGAAAGCATTCCGAAGAATGCCAGATTACAGAGATGGTCATTGGCTCTTTCTCGCTATCAGGTCAAAATAGCTCATAAGCCCGGTAGTAATAATGTTATCGCAGATGCCTTATCAAGGGTTTATGAGGGTGATTAATTATTTTTCTTTATAATGAATCTTGTAAGAAAAAAAAAAGAAATAATTTCTGATATATCATAATATTCATATTTAACTTTATATAATATAATGTAGTTATTTCTATTTGTTATGGGTCGTTAATTTTCATAAGGTTTGTGTGTGAATAATATTTGCACATAATTGTTTTTTTGTGTTGATATTGATTCTTATTTTCTTACTTTATAATATTGTGTTGTAATAAATATAATGAATATAGCAGTAGTATAGGATATTTTCCTTTAAAGAGAATATGAAACAAAAGTGTAAGCTGAAGCATGTCAGCACCTAGGTTAAGCACTAAGTTAAATTTAAAATGTTGGTATTATTTGGCTCTTGATGGAATGGTGATAAAAGGTAAAAGGAACTTTCTAGAATTCTTCGTAGTTTCCATTTGCAGGACAAGGTCCAGCAATGAAAACTGGAGGGAAGGTGTGAAGATCAAACACTTAGCGGACGGGAGCCCTCGAGTTCGTTAAGTGGTAAGACACTTGAGAAATAGGGCAAGCTTGTCGAAAAGAGAGAGACAGTACGGGTATGCCACGACGAGTGGTAGCGGAAGTACCGCTTCCAGGCGATGAAAATTTCGAATGTAAAATTAATCAACTAAACTTATGTCTTTGTCTATAAATTAGTGTTATGTGTGTTAATGTAAATAAATATGTCTTAAAAATCGGATCTTTTGTTATCAATGAGCGATCTTGGAAACAACAGGGGAAACCAATCACATCAACCTTAAGAGAGGGGTGTTGCAAAATCCCAGCCACGATCTATATGTCATGTGAATGGATCTCGAATCCGGGATCTTTCAGTTCCAACAGCCTGGTCCTGACACAAGGGGTGAGCCGTGAAAAGGATGTGGGTGCTTGGGCATTTCCCGGATTCCTTCCTTTGCGATACGTGAATATGCCTTTTACTAACTGAGAAGTGCTACCAGAACGCAAACCGCTGTTCATGGTCAGTATCTTTTACGTATAATGCGCTGGGCATGAACGACAGATTTTGTATGTCGTTCACGCCTAGTGCATTATACATGTCTTAAAGCCGTTTTATTAATGGTTTGTTTTACTTTTTGTTTAAATGATAAAGTATGAATTTTAATTATTTTTATTTCTTTCGAAAGTCTCGGAGGAAAAACATTTATCGGATGTAACTTCCCACGTTAAAAAATAAGCCTCCTCATCAATATTTGTTCTCATGTCAATTTATGAGCAATTATGCGAGACGTTTTGATAAAAATTACTGATTTTATTTTTATTACGAGTTGTAAAGAGTTCTGTATTAAAGATCTATCTCGTGTTAGAAAAATATTAAGACATTTTTTTTTCTTCTGTTTTTGGCGTAAAAAATCTTGTTTGAATCATACATTAATGATCTAATCATGATTTTTCAACCGGCTGTAGCTTTCTCGTATTTTTTAGATCATATTTCATCATTAGAATGAAATTGTCCAATTACAGATCAAAACACAGTGTCCATCATCATGATTATCACGCCTTGTTTTTATGTCAGTCAAGCAAACCAGAAGTTAGCATTTATTTTTCTCAATGAAAAGTCATCGTACTAAAAGGTGAATCGAACTTCAAGACAAATGACTCATCCAAAACAATTACTTTTCACATTCAACTGAAATAAAAACTTTAAATCGTCCTCTCTTGCCGATTTAAACCAGCCATAAAGTGAATGTTTTGTCTCTTCTTTTTTCTTCTCGTCTATTGTCAACGGGTTCAGTTTTGGAAGCAATATTGCTAACTATTTAGAACCAGTCATTTTCCCGATTTTGAAAACTTTTACCAATGGAAAAAATTATGATTAAAAATACCTCTTTCTTACTGGTAAAAATAATGAAAAGATTTTTTCTGATCGCCGACGACACTCCTCCATTCGATGGTGAACTTCACCTTGTTTGCTGTCGCTTAAAGATTACAATTTGAAGGCAGCAAAATTCATCGACGAGTCGGATGTACGTCACCATCTCACAAGGATGTGACGTCACGGATATTTCAAACAATGAAAATTGTAATATAGTGGCGTCATCATGATCTCAGCCGGAGCAAAAGGATAAAACTCTTTATGGTTAAAAAGGGCTTTTATAAAATTGTCTTATTATTAAATCAAATTTGGATATAAGCAGAGAGCTGTTTGTATTTACGCATTTGCATACGTTTACGGAATCATTTCTTGCTATGGTAAGCAATAATTGCTGTTGTCGTATTTTAAATTCATTGATTTACGATTTGGTCTTGCATTCGAAGTTTATTAGGTTATATAATTCGGATACTTTTCCCGCACCCAACAGAACACAGCCTGCTGATTTGTGGTTTTAAATCTTCATGATTTAAAAGTGAAACGGTACCGCCAGTGAAATGGTGGCTTACCACTCTATAGGGAGGAGTGAACCAGTTGACTCAATCATTACCAACGGGAAAGAAGATGCCCTCCCATGAAGGTTTCCATGATGACGTCATTGCTGAGAGTTTGTCCAAGTCTGCCTCCTAAGCCCGACTCAGCCTAATGGGCCCCCTTCTGCTTCGTACCAACGAACTTTCTCGATTCGATTTAAGAATTCCTTGATGGGGGGAGTCCCTCCTGGGAGCACTTAGTACTTTGAAGAAAGACCCCAGTTAGTGTCAGCGGCTCGATATTTCGAGGATAAGGCAGGCGGCTCTCTCACGCCTTTCGAAGGGACGCATCCAGAGAGAGAGAGGGATTTTCAGGGGTGTCAAGGGTGTAGAGGCTGAACCGGTCTTCATCTGACCGTACTCTCTCAGTTGCTTGGGTTTCAAATTTCTAGATATTTTGGAGGACCCACGTCTGTTTTTATATTTCTTGGAAATGTTTGGTCTTATGGAGATGGTGTAGCAACGCTGCACGTTCTGGGATTAGAAACAACATGGTAACTTTTTATTAACGAAAGTTCATTAAACTGGGATCTTCTGTTTAGAGTAGATTCTAGACTACTACAAATCAAACCTGAAGTAGGATTGGAAATCAAGAACGGGAACATTACTGAACAGTACATTTCAGTAATTATTAGAGAATATGTGATAGATTTTTGTTCTTGTTTATGACGCATGGACAAGTCAAGCTCGCGAGCAAACAACTATACGAAATTGATTCAGATGAACGCGTGTTGGGCTTAACCAGAGCACCACAATGGTGAAAGTACGACTTGGCACCACAATGGTGAACTCCGAGACTCCCCCGATAGATGTCTCCACCAGAGGATCCACTCCCTGAATTTTTTATTGCTCAACGACCAAACACAGGACTTTCGATTTAAAAGATTTAATGAGCACGTATATCGCTTGTACTCGGTGGATCTTTGGTGACATTGGGAATCGAACCTAGTCCTATCGGATAGAAGGGGACGATGCCCTAACGACTAGACTACCAGGACACTAGGTTGGCTGGTTTGTCGTTCAACGATCATTTTTTGCACACAAGGGCTAATTAGACTGGTACCTACGGTTTAAAGTGGATTCTGAACCACTACAAACATCCATGCTCAAAGTGGGATTCGAACCACTACAAACATCTATGCCCAAAGTGGGATTCGAACCACTACAAACATCCCTGCCCAAATTGGGATTCGAACCCACGAACTGTTGAACCGAAGGCAAGAGCGCATACCATTCGGCTGCCAACTCGACACCAGGGCCCTAGGATAAAATATTTGCTAATATAGATGCACATTACTTAATTTCACACCTAATATAAAATATATTGTTTTTAAAAAAAACTAACTACAACTATATCACATAATATTTTTGAAGAAACTGGTGTATCAGTAAAATTGATAGTCATTATTCTTGTTGCATTATAAATTTCTGAGCAAACATTGAAAAATAAGTGGGTGGGGTTCCTTGAAATCGAACACATCTGTGTATTCACGCACTCTATTTCTGGAATCTTGTTTACAGTTGTGAAAGAAAGCTAAATTTAAATACAATTAAAATGTGAAACAAAAGCATGAAAGTTGAGATTCTCATTTCCTTAATTTTTATTTTTAAGTCCTTTATGAGCAATCCTAATCATCCATTATATTATAAACAGGGCACTACATAGATTATTAATTGGGGGTTAGGACAAACATTTTTTGGGGTTCACAGAAACAAACTTTCTATTCGACTTAGCAAACAAATATATTCGATTCGCGACATAAAATAGACTTTCTATTTGATTTGAGGACCCTCTAATGTGAGACCAGGGGCAACTTCCCCTATGCATTCAGGCTCTGATGATAAAAGAGTAAGAGGTATCTAGAAATAAAATAATCCTTAAAGATCGTAGGGAAAAACTTTCTATTCGACTTAGCAAACAAATATATTCGATTCGCGACATAAAATAGATTTTCTATTTGATTTGAGGACCCTCTAATGTGAGACCAGGGACAACTTCCCCTATGCATTCAGGCTCTGATGATAAAAGAGTAAGGGGTATCTAGAAATAAAATAATCCTTAAAGATCGTAGGGAAAAACTTTCTATTCGACTTAGCAAACAAATATATTCGATTCGCGACATAAAATAGACTTTCTATTTGATTTGAGGACCCTCTAATGTGAGACCAGGGGCAACTTCCCCTATGCATTCAGGCTCTGATGATAAAAGAGTAAGGGGTATCTAGAAATAAAATAATCCTTAAAGATCGTAGGGAAAAACTTTCTATTCGACTTAGCAAACAAATATATTCGATTCGCGACATAAAATAGACTTTCTATTTGATTTGAGGACCCTCTAATGTGAGACCAGGGGCAACTTCCCCTATGCATTCAGGCTCTGATGATAAAAGAGTAAGGGGTATCTAGAAATAAAATAATCCTTAAAGATCGTAGGAAAAACTTTCTATTCGACTTAGCAAACAAATATATTCGATTCGCGACATAAAATAGATTTTCTATTTGATTTGAGGACCCTCTAATGTGAGACCAGGGACAACTTCCCCTATGCATTCAGGCTCTGATGATAAAAGAGTAAGGGGTATCTAGAAATAAAATAATCCTTAAAGATCGTAGGGAAAAACTTTCTATTCGACTTAGCAAACAAATATATTCGATTCGCGACATAAAATAGACTTTATATTTGATTTGAGGACCCTCTAATGTGAGACCAGGGGCAACTTCCCCTATGCATTCAGGCTCTGATGATAAAAGAGTAAGAGGTATCTAGAAATAAAATAATCCTTAAAGATCGTAGGGAAAAACTTTCTATTCGACTTAGCAAACAAATATACTCGATTCGCGACATAAAATAGATTTTCTATTTGATTTGAGGACCCTCTAATGTGAGACCAGGGGCAACTTCCCCTATGCATTCAGGCTCTGATGATAAAAGAGTAAGAGGTATCTAGAAATAAAATAATCCTTAAAGATCGTAGTAGAGTATTCAAACATTGCTATAAAATAAGTTCCCTTTTCATAGTTTTAATTTTTACCGTAAAAAATTTTTTAATTGATAGTTAAAAATTGAAATATGTGTGAATAAAAATGTAAGTTTTTTTTTCTTATTTTCGCCTTAAGGAAAGTATTCAATAACTTGTTTTTAACCCTCACATTTTGAAATACAAATGATTAAAGTTCGCCTCATTTGGCGACTTTTTTGTCGAAAATTGTCCATGAGACACCGCATAAAGACCAAAATTGATAACCTCATTCTTAAAGTAATTTCTTGTTGACCTCAAAGGTTATGTTAAATTGAGGTCAAATACCAATCGCATCTTTTAAATATTAAACGCGTACAAGAGAACGGCCTGTGTTACTTAACAGATATCCGATTCAGCAGGCCAGAAGAGCGGCTCTGTCAACCGCAGAAGAGCGATACAATCTCATTAGGCTTAATACAAAGCAGCGCCGATCAATTCATTCCGAATCATGCGGTGCATTTTCTATTTTTAGACTGCAAGTTGAGAAAAAATCATTTGGAATTTTCAGATGGTCATCCGATAAAATAACGACAAATGGCAGCTATTGAATAATCTTTAAGCTGCGACATCGAGGGCTAAAAATATCAGGAATTTATTTTTCAACAAATATATAAATTGATTTACATTTAATATAGGTTGTATTTATGAGTCCCTCAAAATTCAGTAGTTTTTACAATTTTTTATTATTTTTTTATATTGATATTTTATTACGATTCTTATTTTAAAATGTTTAGATTTAAAATAATTATATTATTCTATAAC
Organism: Latrodectus elegans; assembly: GCA_030067965.1. Classification (NCBI taxonomy): domain Eukaryota; kingdom Metazoa; phylum Arthropoda; class Arachnida; order Araneae; family Theridiidae; genus Latrodectus; species Latrodectus elegans. The sequence goes on along the minus strand of CM057819.1, from coordinate 11,376,146 downwards.
TTCCATCATATTCTTTATCAAGATTCCTTATTGTTATACATTTCTTATTGAGATATATGGAGTCAGCATAGCAGTTAGATAAAAAAAAACATCAGTAATAAATTATGTTTTACTATTATTTTACAATAGATACATATTTACATAGTTTAATTTATGAAATAAATGCAAAAAATATGAATCATAAGTTCAATAAGAAATTCATCTTAATAGAGAATATTTAGTATATGTTAACAGTTGCTGGAAGTTTTCGCGGCAAACAATTTACAATCTTTGTAAAAAAAAAAAAAAAAAAAAAAAAAAATCCGTCAAAAGTAAGTCAAAAGATTTTTACATAAATATTTGGTCACTAATGTTTACAAAACACAATTTGGAAAAGAAAAATACTTCTAAACGTAACCTCGCGAGGTTTAATATTTTCCTCACATATCAATTGCATCTAACTATCTATAGAAAAACGCATGCCAACAGATTTCGAGGAAGGGGGTGAGACATTAAAAATAATGAATCTATTTAAAGAAATAGATATCGTTATTTACTAAATTTTGTTAAAATGCTGCTTCTGATTGCGAAAATTCTTGCACATAGATCTGCTAAGAACAAATTGAATAAAGTGTGTGGAACACTTGAAAATTATCTTTAAGTATTCAATGAAATGCCTTCTTCTGTGTGTACCAATATTTTTTTCGATCGATGACATTTTGAGAAAACCGAAGTCACGTTCGCTTCAGAGAAAAAACTCCACAGGAAAAATCTAAAGAATATACAGTAAGCTCCTTTATTTTCCATACAAAAATTGCTTTGCGGAAATGAAGGCAGAATGAAAATACAATATCCTAAATTTTTTTCTATATCTATAATGGTTAAACAAGATCATTTTAAACGGCAGGAAAAGAACTGCAACACCTCTTCTATCCTGAAACAATCAGAGTTTCTGAACATAAGTTACTTTACGGGAATCCAATAAATCTTAATTACGGTTTAAATTAATTTTTAACCGTGCAATTACATAACCATTCGAAATGAAATATAGTCTGTCTTAATTAGCCCAAGAACAACATCCAAACATGTTTTATTTTATTCTTTGCAGTTGCTATATTTGTTCAAACTCGAACAAAGATTCAGAAGATAATGATTTTATATAGATTGTTATTCCTATCAAAAATGTTTTTATCTTAAAAATATTTTTAATGGCTAAATTAGATGGTTTGCCTCACAAATTGCCTGTTTTACGTCATTTCCACTCTTGACGCCAAATTTATTTCACTTTTTGACGCCTAATTCAATCACCAGATAATAATTGGACCGCATAAAAAAAAAATAATAAAATAAAGGATAGTACCAGGCATAAGTCTTCAATGACTAAAGGTAGCTGTGTTTCCAATTTTTTATAAATCTATTTTCACGTCGCTAAGTATTTTAGAACAAGTGGCGGTAAGGGAAAACAAGGTTTAAAGAAGCAAAGAGAACAGCATTTTGAATGCTTTAGTTCCAAGCGAAAAATGCCAGTTGAGCAAAATTAATTAATGAACGGTGAAAAAGACGATAGTGCAATTTTGATGGAAATCTTTTTCTTGCTCAAAAAATAAAATATATACTTTTTATGCAAGGTGTCCTTGAAGAATGCCGTACTTCAACTTTAGTAAAATATCATTTTTTAAAGTAGGATGTATGGATCGTTTCTTTTATTATTTAAATAGTTGGCAAACAGTTTTACTGCTCTTATTAATAGCTCATTGATTATAAAATAATCATTTTTGAAATGTATCCTTTGCAAACAGTTTCACTGATTATTTCTAGGCTTTTATCATTTGAGCTTTTATCGTCAACATGCACTAAAGATTATAAAAGGAAAAAATTTCACATTTTCTTCATTAAAAAAAAAAAAATGAAGCTCGCTTTTAGAAATTAATGAGGTTTTTCAAAAAAAAAAAATTGTTTTGAAGACGTTTGGAGTAAATGGAAAATTTATGTTGGTTCTTGAGATTGACCAGCATCAATCTAAAATACAAGTTATATTTTTCTATTAGAAAACACATCGTCATTGAAAATAATTTCGCGAACTTTCATAATTCATTTATTTTTAGAAAGTGGTTGCTCTTGAAAACGTCTGAACACCTCAATTTCCCAGGCTTTTATATGGTACAGTTTTTCCCGCTATTTTTACTTCAACTTGGCAACATCAAAAATTGAATAATTACACAATAATCTTTGCAAAAAGTTCTTGTTTTTGAAATGACTTTTTGGAAAAAGCTAAAAGACATCTACATGTCTCTTGGATTCGTTATAAAAAATTTCAGCTAGATTAAAACAAGTTATTAGATATTCAAAAAGAAATTACTGGAATAATGTCAGTAAATCGCAGCAAGACCCATATTTTATTTTTCGAATATTCAAATCTATCTTCCAAAGGAATGATATTTCTTCTCTGTCACACTCAATGTTATGTATGTCAATGGCCAAGAGCTTTGGGTTCCTCAAAACCAATTCGAAGCTTTTGCTAAACTGTTTCGTTCATCAGAATGGTCAATCCCCATCCCCTAGGACTATCATGGACCAGGGAATGTAAAACTCAATAAACCATTTACTTTATCTGAACAAGGCAGCAATACAATCTACATTAAAATTACTACCCCTGCATCTGAGAATATCTCTACAAGAGTTTTCAAAATACTTCAACATTTCAACACAACAACTTATGCCTCAATATTGTTGAAGACTTCGAGTATTTCCCCAAAGAAAAATACTCGAAGTCTTCAACAATATTTTCAATGATGAAATGCCACACAAATGGAAGCCTGCGATTATCTCTTCCTATTCTAAAACCTCAGAAATCCAAATCTAATTTTAAAAATTATCGCTCTATCTCTCCAACATCTTTTCCATGCAAAATTTTTGAAAGAATACCGAGTTGCCGAATCTACAAATTTTTAATTCAAAATAATAATTTATAAAAAACAACCACTTCAGAACAATCATTTGTGTATTACGCCTTTCAGGGGCTGCCAATCTGCCACACATAAATCCTTTTACAGGATCAAGAAGCAGTTAATGATAAAAAAATAATAATTCACGATTGGAATTTCTCTAGACATCAAATCGGCTTACGACTCAGCTTAGATAGGTGGCCTAATTCAAATGCTTAAAACAAGGCAATACAGGAAATATTACACGTTGGATGCATGAATTTGCCGGCCAACTAGTCTAGTGGTCAGCGTGCCTGACTACGGATAGGAAGGTCGTGGGTTCGAATCTCGGTTCAGGCATGGATGTACTTTCTCTCTATCCTGTCTATGTCCTTTCCTTGTGTGTGTGAATGAAGTATGTATGATGCCTATCCTATAAACGGGTCCCTGTGGCATGTGTAAGGGTGCGATGGTGGCCCACCCCCTGTGTTGCACCCGGGGCAACGCCTCGGCGGCTAAGAGGTCGCTGTTTCTGGCCGGTTCCTTGGGTATCAGGGAACAATAGATTAATAGACTTTGTTGCAGTTGCAACTGTCTACAATCTGCCATTGGAAAAAAAAAAGGATACATGAATTTTTAAAAAACCGCTCTTTTCAAATAAAATGGTGCAATTTTCTTTCTTCCATCCAATTTATAAAACAAGGGAGATTCTCAGAGATCAGTTTTATAACCCTATTTATTCACAATATGCATGGCTAATTTCTTTGAGACTCCCCCTCAAGGAATTAAAGGTTTAGTATATGCAGATGATATTCTTATTTACGGTACTCGTGACTGCCTTGATAGATTAAAAAAATATTTTCAATGCTTTGTAAAATATCAATATGTTGTGTCAATATTGGAAATCAACTTTAAAAATGCTCTGCAATTAACTTATCCAAGCGCAAAGTATATAATATATATATATATATATATATATATATATATATATATATATATATATATATATATATATATATATATATATATATATATATAAATTGGTCCTTCTTAACATATGGTGGTCTAATTGAGTGGAAAAACCAAATTAAATTCTTAGGAATTCCGATTGATAAAAATAATCTCCGAAACTATATAAATTATCTGAAAAACAAAGCTTATAAAAGAATCAATTTACTAAAGGTTATCTCAAACAGAAATTATGGAGCTAGATCACATGACTTATTCAGCCTAGTCAATGTATCTACATGTGGTCTGCTTCTATTCAGCAGCAGCATTCTAGCACTGTCAAAATTTTTCCTCCAACATTAAAAGTATGTTATACTACTGCTCTTCGAATAACTTTTGGTCTACCTTAATGGACACTATACATTGTTCTCCGCAAAATTTCCCATACTGAAGAGATTTATTATAAATTCAAGAAAATCAAGTTTAACTTCTGGATGAATAAATTTTCCTTAAAAAATTTTTCACTTATATGTAACCATATTTCAGGTGAAAAAGAATCACAAAATTTAGAATATAAACAGATTAACTTATTTTTTCAGTCTAAAAGAATTTGAAATATCCACTGATTATCTCATACAGTTTGCATTTCCACAAGAAGCATTGCCTGCTGCCATTTTCATACATATAGAAAACTGATTTTGAAAACAGAGCCCTCGAAAATTATTAACTATTACCTTTATTCGAGGAATTCCTCAGCATAAAATTTACGTCAATTCATATTATTTCAACTGATGCGTCCAAATCTACTAACAGGACGGCAATCGCTGCATGGTCTCCATATCAAGCAATCAGATTCATAATTAACAATATAAACTCAACATTTACAGCAGAGGTTCTAGCAATATGCCAAGCTATTGACGACTTAACGGTTTTTAAGGTACCGAACTACATTTTTACGGATAGTAAATCTGTTCTTATGGCTCTAAAAATGTTACAATAAGATCTAAAGTTATTCTTAGCTTAAGAAATAAGTTATACCAAGCAGAGCAAAATTTTATCCTTTACTAAAGATCATTCAGGTTTCTGAACACAAGGGTATTTTTATAAACAAAAGGGCTGATAAATTAGCTAAATCAGTAGATATACATCTTCTTAGGATTTCACACCCGAAGACTTAAGATTCCACAGAAATGACATAAATCATGCCTATGAATCTATATTGATCTATTAAATATAAAGACATTTTTATAAATAAACCAGCGTGGAAGTACTATATGTGTGTGAATCTCACGAAGGGAGGACGTGTTATTCGCGAGATTTACAACACGAATGTTAATGACTCTAGCCCTTTTACATCGTTTCAATGTAACAGAATCAGAAATTTGTCAAATATGTAGGATCTGCAATGATATAGATCATATTTTATTTCACTATAGCAAATGTACAAATCAAAGAAGAAATAACCAGAACACGAACTTTTTAGTCAATAATATGACAGTGAAGTTCTCCCTCCTTCTAAAGCGGAAATGGTAATCCATTGTGAAAGAATTTCTATTTCGTAGGTGTTGAGGAAAGAACAGGATAACAGTATGTCAGATGATAATTTTGAATTTATTTTCTAAGCACCACATAACAAAATACATTAGGAATTAAATATGGCTTCTGAAACCGATAAATATATTCATAAGAGACTGGCGTCTCAAATATTCAGAAGAATTACAGATAAAGATGGCTTACAAAGCCCAATCAAATAATCATTAGTTTCGAGACTGGTTTCTCTAATAACATAGCACTTATTTATAAAGCGGCTTGAGAAGCCAAACTAATTGGTTATTTAGACAAAAGGAGACAGGCGTATCTACGAGCAATAAAGCATAATCTAAGTAGGCTTAGGGAGCCTAAAAAAACAGACATTTTCGTTACAAGGCGAGGTCCTCTCTGTCCTGCACCCCCGCAGAAATTCAACTCCAAACTATAAATCAAACTATATATCAAATGAACGAACAAGTTCCTTCGATGAGACATTAGAAAGACGGTAATGCTTGGAAAAAAGATTCTCAACCTTAGGTATTGGTAAGCAATTAACATACCAGTAACTAACTGAGAAGGATGAGCACTAAAGGATAAATTTGATCACAAATTGTGAGAATCCAACGGAGCTATAGAATAGCAACAATTTCAATCTTATACAAAAAACAACGAACATAATTCAAACTGATTTTTTTACATTTAACAATACTTTTATTAAAGAACGTTAAAATTTAAAAGAGGAAACCTTTGTGCATGCAAATACACAAGTAAATGCCTCCCTATATTCAATCCCACACTTAAACTAATTAACTTCCAAGCATCAATATTCTAATAAAACATACAAAATTGAATATATTTGCTTTCAATCCTTTGACTCTGTGTTACCCTTTTCCTCTGCGATCGTAAAAAGTGTTGGGGTAAATGAAATAATGCCCGGATGTCGACTCAAGTAGCTTCCGACTTTCACAATGACTTTCAAAGAAAGACTACAAATGACAGTGAATAATCGTACAAAAATAAGATTTTCAAGATTCCTTCTCACCGTGGATTTGTTCTAAGTAGAAATTGAAATTCTGGAAGAATAATGGAGATAATAGCCTTTAATGCTGCTGAAAGTCTTAACGTACATCAATTAAATCAATCAAGTTGCCTACACATGTGCTCGTTATAGAAATATCTTTCGCTGAAATTTCCAAATAGTAGAGTTAAAATTGCTGGGTACCCATTTAAATGAAAATAATCTTTCGCTGCAGACATTTTCTGTACGGTTAAACTGACATATTTTCTGATATCTAAAGAATCAAGTTAATACCATCAAACTATCAATAAATTGACTGAACTAATAATCAATCCATCAAAAGTATTGCTAGAAAAATCATACAAATGGTTCCAAACATTACAAGTAAGGAAACTTTTAAAATATTCCTTATTTTTCAACATTACTTTTGATTCTGCACTTTGCGAGTGTTTTTTATTTATAATTTTTTACTTAAATTTTTACTTTTATCAATGAATTGTATCTATAGAACAAACCTTGATCAATAAATGAAAAGATAATGAATTGGACTAATAATATTCTTGTAAAAAAATGGTTAAGTCTTACAAAATTTATACGAAAAGCAATCGCAGTAAGGTTCTTATGAGAGAAATAAAACAATAAAATTAAGAATAGAAAATACCTTTCCGAAGTTGAACAAGTAAAACTTCATTTCGCTTCTTTTCGGTCAGGCTTTCAAGAAGAGTTTACCATTGGAGCCGGCGCTTCTGAGACTTCCTCACTCGAGTGCGATTACTTATTGAGCGCAGCGTGTTTAAGAACGTGATTTTCTCACCGCAGTTTATCAATCGACCAGTAGTTCCCATTTCGGAAAAAATATCCTTATCTTCACGCTCAGTAAACACTTTTAGGGAAGGTAGAAACTTCCACAATTTTTCTAAAATTCACGATAAAAATATTTTTAACCGGGGCAAAGCTGATTAGAAGTTTCCAGTAAGCGGTCTCGTGGTGTTATCGGGTGTGTAAAGCACTAATTTTATAGTTTGGTTCATGCAGAATTCGAGGGGGGTGGATCACTTCCTAGAAATGAGGGAAGGAAAAAGAGGATGATTTCAAGAAGGCCTTTCTCATGAATTGGAAGCTCAAATTAAAATTTATAGAACAAATAGTTTACGAGAAAGAAAACATTCATTTAAATTTCTCTTAGTTTGACTAATTCAATGTTCTCACGAATGGAAATTCGTGTGAAAATTTCCAGAACAGTTTTCCAGAACAAAGCCAAACTATCCCAGCCGAAGGTATACGATGATAATTGATAACTGGTAGTAGGAGAAATCCCACTCAGAACGAGGACATGCGCTGTCGAGCGCGCACAGACACCATCCTATCCCTACAACGATGATGTGATGCCAGGTGCCAAGTCTATAACTTCCAAGAACCGGTATGACAGTTTCAAGGCAGACCGTGTACAGACGCTTAGGGCACATGGTCTATACGCTCGTAAGCCTCTCAGATGTGTTCTACTTACCGCAACTCACTGTTGCCTGCGGTTAGCCTGGAGTAGAGAGCATTGTGGACACCACAGTAGTGATCTTGTGTGATATTTTCCGACTAGTGCAGGTTTAGCTTTCAGTCTGATTCTCGCCGGACTTTCACATGGAGAGGGCCAGGTAAGCGTTACCACCAAGAGAACACCATTTAATGACACCGTTATGGTGGTTCGGGTTTGTTCATTCGGGGAGGAATTATTCTGGGTTCCAGAACTAACCTACATGTTCAGAATGTAACCAAAACAGGCCACATATATCGGGATGTCCTGGAACAACATGTACGTTTGTTTCGGATCGCCATGGGTGCGGAATTTCTGTTTATGGATGACAACGCCCGTCCTCACAATGCAATTAATGTAGACGAATGCCTTCAATTGGAGGATATCACTCGTATGGACTGGCCAGGATACAAACTAGACTTGAATCCAACACAGCATATATGGGAGATGCTTGACAGACGAATTGCAGCCGTCAACCTCCTTCCACACGTCTAACGGAACATCGGAGGTTATTGCTTAATGCATGGTTAATATTCAACAAGATCAGATTGATAACTTGATACTCAGCATGTCTGTACAGCCTGCATCGCATCGTCTGAGGGGGGGGCATACTATGTATTAACCAGCCATGTTATATTGGTTTTTTTGGAAATAGATTTCTTTAGAGATTTGCTCCTGCGAGTAAAAACCGTAATTTTTACTAATGATGTCAAACTTATAGCATTTTTTCCCTTTTAATAAATTTTACAACTGAGTCACACTTGTTTTGCTTCTGTCTCTGCCTGAATTTGCATTGTCCTGGACACGAGTGTATATCTACCAGAACTTTCCAATGATACTTCTACACAACAAGGATTCGTTTTATAACAGTCAAAACCCTATTTGTCACTTAGCAGTCATTTTATGTAACTAATTAGAATAGTACTTATGGTTGAAAGTGTATTTTGAACAACTACAGACATCCATTCTCGAGGTGGGATTCTAACCTACGAACAGTTGAACCGTAGGCAAGAGCATTAAACATTCGGCTGCATCAATTCAAGAAGAAACATTGCAGAGTTTACACGTTAAGAATTTTAAGCGATGTGGCGTTTGTGAGATGGAAGTATTTTACTATGACTTGAAAAATAGAAAGTTTTAAAAATACCGTTAAAACCGACAAGATTCAAATTAAATCTTCTGATTTGGTTTATTTGTCACTCTACTGATTTCGAGCACAAGGCTGACTTTCCAGACGTAGACACTGACTTGCTAAACATCAGTCGATATTTTCTGTTCCTTATGTGTGTGTGTGTGGCCTGAGATTTATTTAACACAAACACCTTTGGTCTATTTCATTTCATTTACTTTTCTGTGTCTCCCTCTACTTTGGTTGCAAGGCCTTCACATTTTACAACCTTTCTAAAGAAACTTCATTTCTATTTTTCTTTCAATGAGAAAACCATGCTTAGGGCCAAACTTACTAATTTTATTGTCATAACAAACTTCTACAAGAGTAAATATACTCTTTTGAATTCACAACTATATTCATATATAATGATTTATTTTTAATTGTTTTCATTATTTTTTTTAAAAAAAAATTGACATGCCATATATCCGAAGCTCGGTGGCTTAGTGGTAGCGCTCCCAAAGCATAGATGCCAAGCTGGTAGCCGAATAGTTCATCAGTTAGCGGGTTCGAATCCCACTTGGGCTTAGATGTTTGCAGTGATTCCGAATTAACTTTAAAAAGTAAGTCTGTCTAAATTGCCCTCGTGTGTGAAAATTAACCGTTTAGCGACAAACAAACCAAATCTAAGGCACAGGTCCAAGGTTCTATATTCGAGCTAGGCAAGGTCGACTCAGCCTTTCACCCCTTCAGTGGATCGATAAATTTAGTTCCCAAGCATGCTTGGTACTCAACACTGCTGCTTTCGCGTTAGGCTGAGCACCTAACCATGACATAAATTTCGCACCCCAGGGCTGTCTCTCGGTCAGGAAAACAATTATGGGTTGGTTGGTTTTAAAAACGCAAGATCCAATTAAGGACAAGCTACACCAGTCATAAGGTCCGAATAATATCCTCTTCTCGTCCTCAACCCATTAAAATTTTAAAAATATTATAACTGTCAAAATAAAATTTATAATTTAAATGATATAGAAAGCTACAAATCAATATATGCACATACAAATATATTTATCTTTATATAAAATGAAAGCTTTGGGTTTAAAATATATGTTTCTAAATTTAGATAAAATTAATAGCTTTTAAAAAGCAAATAGATTGCGATGGGGTGGTTCCCATAATAAATCTTGTAATGTTAAAATATTGCTGTAAAATATGAAGCGATAATGGTTTGAATAAGGACACACAACTAAAATATGATGTACTGTGAATGGTTCATCACATGTTTCCCTCCAAGGATTTAAATCATTTAAAAATAAATGTCTGTGGGTGAAACGCATGTGACCGATAGGAAGACGAGCCAGTCTGCGCTTCGTGCAGGTAATGGGATTACGAATGGGGAAAAGGAATAGAGTTTGTTGCTGACTTCCATGTTCCAGGATTCCTGCCAGAGAATGAAACGTTTGAAACCCTTTCTCATGTCCACTGATGAAACTGAAGGTAGTAGATGCAGACTTAGTGGTGGTATCAACCTTCTCATGGCCATTTATTCCTATATGACTTGGTATCCAATAATACAGTATCTCATATCCATCGCTGGTAAGAGAATCCATCAATTTGAAAACCTTGGACATAACTGGATGACAGTTAAATTTCCTATTTTCCACTGCTTCTAAGACACTCTTACTGTCAGTGTATATGAAAATGAATGTTTATTTTTAGTTCTCACCTGTTGAAGTGTTCGATATATAGCCGTAGCATCAGCAGTGAAGATGAAGCAGAATTTGTGAAGGCTATAGCTGTAAGAGGTATCAAGATAAACTTCACAGCCAACGAATCCTGCAGTTTTGAATCCATCAATGAATACGGAAGTATACATAGTATACTGACAGCGATGAAATGAATAAAGCTGTTGAAAAATGACAGTATTTGTGCCCAATTTCTTATATTTTTTTCAAAAGGATCGAGTAAAATAATGAGTAGATTATAGCAAGATGGATGTGCAAACAAGTCTGTAGACTCAATCCGGACATCGCATAGGTCAGACAGTAAAATATAGGATTTAATACGAGAGAGAAAAGGTTGAATGCTTGATGGTCTAGCATTGTATAACATCTTAAGAGCAGCATTAGGAATCGTTGAATGTAATGGATGATGAGGAGTGGACATAATTTTATAATTAAGAGACAGCTGTAACCACCGCAAGTCTAATGGTAACTGTAGGCAGATTACGTATAGACTCTGGATGGGTGATGTGCGGAATGTCAAAGAATATATCCTTAAAGCAGAGTGAGGAGTTGTGTCCAATCTGCGTAAGACGAAAGATCAAGCTGATCCATAAGCAACACAGCTTTATTCAACACGAGATAAAGTTAAGGACTAGTAAATTCGAAGGAGTGAAGTGCGGTCTGCACCCCACAATGTATTTGAAAGCACCTTAAGTGATCGCTTGCATTTCCGAAGTGTAAGATATGCGAAAGTGGACACCCTAACAAAGGTTTCTCCGATGATATTAGCAATATCTACCACTGAGGAATGTACAGAAGCTCCGGATTTTAAAACAGGAATGGGATAATCCTGATAAATAGCATTCACTGCTTTCACTTTTCTCCTCAACTTCTTAATGGATGTCGATGAATTAACAGAAGACACATAACTAATCCAAGATTTTCTCTGACTCTGACGTCTAATTCTACAAGCGAATGCTTTGGCTTTCTTAAAAGCGATAAGATTCTCCGCTTTTAAGTATCTTCGGAATATGTTCCATTCCTTCCAATGTTTCTTATGTTATAATCGGCACGTTTCATTCCACTAGGGCTTTCAATGTTTATGCGGAATCGAGGAATTTTTAGGAATAGCTTTATCTGAAGCTCGGATAAGTGTTTTTGTGATGTACTTAACAGCCTCTTCACAATCGAATCTTTCTTTACATATATTTTTGTTATCACTGCCAATTGTTGGAATAAATCCCAATTTGCTCGGTTGTACACGTAAGCAGGCGTTCTATGCAACACACTGTTACTTACAGTCTGAGAGACAGAGGGAGATAATCACTGTTAAATAAATTATTTCCAGCTTCAAATTGTAACAAAGGCAAAAGCGATGGTGTGCAAATAGATAAGTCCAGAGAATGGAATGTCCGCGTGGGTTCATGAAAATAGGTTTTCTCATCGGTATTAAGCAAGCAGAGACAGTTATCAGACCAAACCTACTCTACTTGTCGACCGCGAGAATTAGTACGTTTCCCCACAAGGTACTATGGTTGTTAAAATCACTAAGTAACATAAATGGAGGTGGGAGCTGTTCTATTAAACTATTTAATTTCTCTAAATTGATGACATATGGTGGTAGATAAATGCAGCACATAGTTAACAAGTATGTGGTGCAAATTCCAACAGAAACAGTTTGTAAATTTGTATTTAAAAGTTGTGATACACTTGGGAATGTGTGCGAAGTTAAAATACAAACACCAGAGAACCATCATTGAAAGATTTTCTGAAAGTTGAATAGCCACGTGTATTAGATGTGTTTGTGGACTTCAGGAAAGATTCTTGTAAAGCCATACATACGGGATTATAGGTAGAAATTATGAATTTGATATCGTCAATGCGTGACTGAAAACCACGACAATTTCAAGAAACACAAAGGAATAAGTAAATGTAAACGCACCCTTGAAGGTGTTAATCACGAGGAACTCAGATGTATCTTCAAAACTAACATCTGAGAGACGCAAACTTACTGATTCAGAATCCACTATGATAAAGGCAGATTTAGATATCAAGGAAGACTTTCGAGAACTTTTTCTAGCATGCTTCAACTTAAGAGCTTTCAGGGCTTCAGACTTCACTATGGGAGATTTACATAGAGTTGACACTTAAGATTTTGTAATCTTTCAGGAGGTGCACTTACAGGAGGAAGTGAATCAGAGTCTGAGTACTGTTAGATGTTGATTTTTTAGTAATTGTCGCATAACTGATTCCGGCTTGTGGAGAACGGGACATGACAATCTTTAGAGCCTCCAGATAGGAAACATTTGATTTCACTTTCAAAGATATGATTTCTTTCTCCATTTGCCATACAGGACAAGATCGCGAATAAGAAGATTGGACACCTTTACAGTTCATTCCCTTTCCTTTGCATTGCAGAAAACACTGTCATGTCCTACCCTAGCACATCGAGCACAAGTGTCATTTCCTCTGCAAGCCATTTTTTAATGCCCAAACCGTTGACAATTAAAGCATCGCAGCAGGTTTGATATAAACGGCTAACAGAACACCGCATAAATGAGACTTTTATATGTTCGTGTAAGTATGGTGTTGTAAAAGTCAAAATCATATGTTTCATATGTTATTAAATACGATGCCATCCCTTTTGATTGTTATGCGCTCAACAGCGAAGACTTTCTGGTCCTTTAAATTCTCGAGTATCTCCGTAGTAGGCGTACTAAGCAAATCCGCATCGGAAATTACTCCACGAGAATGACTTAATGTCTTGTGAGGTAAAACATTCACATATAGAGATCAGATTTTTTTCATTTTAATAGCTAATGCTGATTGTTTATCTGAAGCGGTCTCCATATACAGTCAGGAGTTCTCAGCTTTCTGGTAGACTTCACTTGACCTAAATAGCTGGAAATTCCTCTTTCAATAAGAATGGGAGGAACATATTCTAAATTTCCCCCATTTCTTAGCATTACAAAGTGTCTGGCATTTAACATGGGTACTTGTTCTCGAGGGAGAAGTGAAGTTTTAGTTTCAATACAAATCAACATGTAGTTTGTTTGTCGCTCAACGGTCATTTTTTGCACACGTGGGCTAATTAGACCGGGACTTACGGCTTAAAGTGGATTCCGAACCACTACAAACATCCATGCCCAAAGGTGGGATTCGAACCCACGAACTATTGAACCGAACAAATCCCATGTAGCTTCCGGATTTGGTTGGTTGGGTCCAAATATGGATATGCTGAGCCAAGAGTAAGATTTCAACAATTTTTCATTTTTCAAAAAACCTAAGCAACATTAAACATTTAAAAAACAGAAATCAGTGTATACATTATTTTAAAATCTAATTAAAAGATATAAAGAGGAAAAGAAACAGTTTTAAGATTTAAAATACAATTTAAATGAAATGTAAGAAACCTATTGTCATTAAAAAAGCGAATACTTTTCTATGAGGTGGATCCCCTATTTCATCAAATAAAGCTATAAAAGCAGTATTAAAAAAAGTATAAATGTTACCGATTAAAATCATGACATGAAATTAAAATACGATAAATAGAGTAAGATTCATCACACGTTTCGTACCGTGGATTTAGTTCCCTTTAAAACAAATGTGTGTGTGAAACGTTTGTGTCTGATACGAAGGCGAGTCAATCTAACATCTACACTTCGTAACGGTAAAACTGATAATGAGGGGAAGGATGAGAAGATGGTATGCATCTCGTTGCTGACCTGCAAGTTCCACGATTCCTGCCAAAGACCGTATATAAAACTTTTTATACCCTTTCTCACATCTGAGAGAGGAACCGATGGTAAAATTGGATCTGAAGCAGTCTTTGTAGCTGCATCCGCTCTCTCGGTTTGTTTGTCGCTCAAAGGTCATTTTTTGCACACGAGGGCTAATTAGACCGGGACCTACGGTTTAAAGTGGATTCCGAAGCACTACAAACATCCATGCCCAAGGTGGGATTCGAACCCACGAACTGTTGAACCGAAGGCAAGAGCGCTAACCATTCGGTTGCCAGCTCGGCGCATCCGCTCTCTCATTTCCATCAAGACCTACGTGACTTGGTATCCAATAAAATATAATGTCATATCCCTTGCCAACAAGGGATTCTAATGCTCTGAAAATCTTGGACACAACCGGATGGCAGTTACAACTATTGTTTGTCAAAGCTTCCAAAACACTCGTGCTTTCAGTGTACACACAAAATTGACGATGATCATCAGTATTCACATGCTGAAGCACGCAATAAATATCTTTTGCTTCAGCAGTAAGGATGGAGCAGGACGAATGAATGTAGGCTGTACTAAAAACTGTATTAGGAATAAAAACTCCACAGCTCTTTCTCTCTCTCTCTCACACATACACACACACATGCCCTCCTTTTTTAGAACCATCTGTGTTTTTGTTATTTGGTTTGTTTGTAGATCAACGGTCATTTTTTTGCACACGAGGGCTAATTAGACCAGGATCTACGATTTAAAGTGGATTCCGAACAACTACAAACATCCATGCTCAAGGTTGGATTCGAACCCATGAACTGTTGAACCGAAGGCAAGAGCACTAACCATTCAGCTAGAACTATTTGTGAAATACAGGTGTGTATGACTGACACTGACAGCGATGGTAGGAAAATAGCTCCTGAAAAACAACAGGTGTTATGTCTGGTTTCTAAAACTGAGCAAAAGTTTCATTAAAATTAATTGTTGGATCCTACACCAAGGTGGATGAAGAAAAGGATCAGTTGTTTAAATCCGAACATCACATAGGTTTGAGAGCCATAGATGTCTCGTGTGAGAAAAGGTTGGATGCGCAATGGAAGAGCACCAGAAAGTCGTTTTAAAGGTCCATTAGGAGCCATGGAACGTAATGGATGATCAGAGGACGGCATGATTTTATCATGATAACTGAAATATTGCTGATTTGGTCTCAGGTCTAACGGTAATTGATGGCATACAACACATAGACTCTGGACGGATGATGAACGGATTGCCCCAGAACATATCCGTAACAAAGCGGTGAACTGTGCCCTTCGTAAAACGGAAGATCTAGTCGATCCCTACACATTATACCCGTAGTCAATGCGGGATAAAATCAAGGACTGATAAATCCGAAGTAGTTATGCGTGATCTGCACCCCAAGATGCACATGATAACACTTTGAGGATATTAAGCGATCTGCTCACGCTTCTTTCGCAAACACAAAACATGCGGAAGAAAGGTTAATTTACGGTCAAAGATAAGTCCAATAAATTTTATTTCATTGACTACTTGTATAAGGATGTTGTTGATATTAATAACTGGATCATTGTGAAGGCTAGTGTTTCTACTGAAGTGGACACTACTACTCTTGCTTGGTGATGTCCATTCTCAGCACACCATGCAGCAAGACTGCTATTTGCAGGTATCTTTCAATTAACTGCATATTTGACCCTTAGCATGATATTTGCAGGTCGTACATAAAGTGTATCATTTACAGAAGGTGGTAACTGATGGAGGATGCTACTTAAGAGTCTAAAAATTGTGACGCTTAAAATAAAGCCTTAGGGCACACCCTGGGCTTGAATAAAAGTATTGGAAAATGCTGCTCCAATATGAACCTTAAAAAACATGGAAGTTTAAAAAATTTTGTAGAAATATCAGAAGAAATTATCCCGAAAGACAAAATCATGATGAACGGATAATTCCATATCGCCATGTAATGGTCGTATGCCTTCTCTATGTCGAAGAAAATGGAAACTAGATGATTTCTTCGCACAAAAGCGCTGTGGATTTGAATTTCCAAAAATGTGATATTATCAAGAGTGGATTTTCCTTTACGGAAGCCACTCTGATTAATTTTTATACATTAATTTTTTTTCTAAGACATATAAGAGACGGGCGTTGACCGTACGTTCGAGAGTCTTACACAAGCAACTCGTCATAGCTATTAGTCGATAATGTGAAAGATCTGAAGGATCTTTACCAGTTTTAAGGACCGGAATCACTCTTGTTTCACTCCAACCTGATGGAAATTTCTTTTCGGACCAGATCCTATTGAATAAACATAGTAAGTTCGATAGGGGGTCTCGATTTAAATTTCGAAGCATTTGATAGCAGATTCCATCAGGTCCTGGAATTGTATCATGGGCCTGCTTTAATGCTCTCTTCAATTCCAACATGGTTGAACTTCAACCTGGTTGAAATGGATTGGTGTTCGCTCAGCACGACTCTTAGTGCAAACAAAGGACTGTAAGAGTCGTTGCTTGAGACACTAGTAAAAGTTTCATCAAGGGTATTAGCAATGTTTTCCGGAGAAGAGTATACGACACCTCCGATTTTCAAGATAGGAATAGAAAAATCCTTATAAATCCCATTGGCTGCTTTCAGTTACTGGATGTGGAAGATGTAATTGCAGATAAATAGTCAGACCAAGTTTCCTTCTGACTTCAGCGACGATCTCTGAGAGCTAATGCTTTTGCACTTTTAAAAGCGTTAAAATTCTCCGTTGAGGGTTATCTCCTAAACATCCCCCATAACATCTCCTCAGTCGGCGCGAGTGTAATAAATATTTTGCTGAAGATAAAACCACAAGAGAAATCAAGATTTCCAGACAGTCACTTTAAAGTTTGCCACCAATTCTCACTTGACAAAATGGCCACTCGAGAGTCAGATATAGCCTCTACAAGCAGGTCACCCGAGCTCATCTTTTGAACTTGTCCGACTTCCCCAACAATTTGTTTTACAATAAAGAAAGGATTCACAGATGAAAAATTGCCATTCTTCCTTTTGATTACAAAATAACTTTGGCTTTAAATTTTCCAATTGTTGCCCCCATGGGAGAAATGTTTTTATACATTCCCCATATTATGAATATAAAATATATTTCGGGACCTGACCGCACCACCTACCACCGAGTCCAAGCAAGGGGATGCAGACCAGCTGCACCGGTGCTGTTCCGTTGAACATTTCGAGATATCAATTATAGCTTATGACACAGATGTTCATGGTATGTTGAAGTCCAATGTCGAATGAATTGTCGAACACACTTAACTGTAAAGTGACGAATCAAAATGAATGGAATGATATTTCTGCAGGAGCTTCGATGACCGCTGCAGAGGCACACTCACCGATTCTGCTTTTAAAGTCTCAGCTTACTTAGAGATTCTTGCCCAAGTTAAGAATTGCCAATGCTGAAACTTTCACTGCAGGAGACACTCTTTTTTTACGAACTCGTACGGAGCGGACAAACAATTCTTAAAATAGGAAAATAATGTATTTGATTATTAAAATCAGAATTTTTTTACCTAACTACTTTTAATTTTTACGTAAAATGCTATATTAGAAAAAATCACTTAGAATGCATTGTAAGGAACACATGCAAAATAAAATTCATATTTAGAAACAGTACTTTTACTTTATGTATGAATATCTCCGGTAAAAATCTTTCTCTTTTCTATTCAAATTTTCTATTACATTTCTTTATTTTAATATATTTTCATTCTATTAAATTTTTTACAATATATTTTCTTCAATGAATGCACTTCATTGTTTTTCCATCACAAATGTACTTTAGTCCTGTTACCCATCCAGCTGCTCTTTCAGCAAGTGGTCTTCTTTCCCACTGCATCGTTTTCTTATCCGATATCTGAAAGCCCTTCTTCTCTTCCTCATCTTCTGAATACTGTTATCTTTTATTCCTACAGTGAGTCTATGTCTCAGAAATCCTCGAAAGAAACTTTAAGTAGCAAAGGGCTTCTGAGTACAACCCTTCTTTGTTCTAACGTACGAGGTGGAGAGACTTTTCCCCTTTCTATGTTCTTACATAGTGGAGGATAGTAGTCGAACTCGACACCACTACTCTTTTCGATAAATGTCTGATATCCTTGAATCTTCGAATATTGTATCCGCAATGTCTGAAATGGTTACACGTGTTACTTCGAAGAATGAACCAGTCAGACATAATAGAAAAAAGAAATCAAATAAAAATATATTACAAAAAAAAAAAAAAAAAAAGAAAAAAAAAGAGAGAGAGAGAGAGTAATTGTCCTAAACGAAAGTTCACAAAAAAGATTTTTTTAAAATTTTAGTATTTAATGAGAGTTAAAATTACCATTGTGTTTACGATGCCAAGGTCGGGCATGGCCATTGGTTCTTAAAAATTAGAGTGGTTAATTTAATTTAATTAATTAAATTCGCAAATTAAAGGTTCGTAAAAACGAGAGACTTATACACAAGATATTTTTAAAGGATGGAAAAACTCTGATATTTTAATTAAATTATTTTACCGTTGATGGAATAAATCTTTAAAATTAATTTAAATCTTATTTTTTAGAACGAGGAATTTTTGCTTGGAATCTCTTCGAAGGTCTAAAATCCAAATCAAGTTAATAATAGAAAACGATTCCGCAAAAATCTGTTGGCCTACTTTTAGAATCGAAATTAAGATGATCATTTAGAAAACATGAAGTGCAACAGATCTTAATCTGAAATCATGGGATGTGAATTTATTTATCGTCCGAAAAAAAAAATCGCAACATCGACTTGCAGTTACGTCACACATCACGAGTTCTGTCCAAGTTTATATACATCACTTGAAATGGAAGAGAATTACGTAACATGATGAATGAAGCAGACCATTCTTTTCAAGGTTAGTAATGAAAAAGTAAACGATCGTCTCTATTTTTATAACTACACTAATACTTTCCAACCACTTTTCGATAAAAAAGTGATTTCAATCAGGGCGCGTCGTAAAATTTACATAAAACCTTTTAAAATAAAACCACCCACCATATAGATTAAGAACACATAAATGGTTTCGATAGATTATTCAGAATATTATGTTACATTGCTCGTGTAAGTTGTTGTTCTCGTGGCAAATTGGGGTGCGCTGCTCCACTTTTCCAACTGAACCGTAATTTGGTGTGAAATCCGACTTGTTCAGTATATGCACATGCCACAGGGACCCGTTTATAGGGAAGGCAACCATTCACACCTCATTCACTCACAAGGAAAGGAAAGGCCAAGACAACAAGATTGAGAGAGAAAGTACATCCATGCTTGAACCGAGATTCGAACCCAGGACCTTACTATCCGTAGTCAGGCACGCTGACCACTAGACAAATTGGCCGGCGCTCGTATAAGTTTAAGGGAAAGTATAAATATGTATTATATAATTGGTGATTATCTAAATATATTTATTTTTTTCGCTGCGTTCAGTTTAAATTAATTATTTTACACCTTGATCAGAAAATTTATAGTTGATACAGGTCTTATTACATGCCTACTTATTTTAGATTTTACAGGTTTAAACGTATACACCTAAATAAATATGATCTTCCTTAATAATGATATATTTTCAATTCATTATAATGAAAAG
Source organism: Latrodectus elegans (assembly GCA_030067965.1). Lineage (NCBI taxonomy): Eukaryota > Metazoa > Arthropoda > Arachnida > Araneae > Theridiidae > Latrodectus > Latrodectus elegans. The sequence goes on along the minus strand of CM057819.1, from coordinate 11,356,033 downwards.
AGTTTTTCATTCATTGACATAAACTCCAATTTTAGTTCTTTCTTCATATCATTTTCGAACTGAGATTAAATTTCAATCTGTTTTGAACATTCTTTTAATATTGAATGACTTAGAACAAGTTTTAATAGAATTTGAAAAATAAATTCTCTTTATTTACGAACAAATATATTTTCACTGTGTCAGATGTCATTATAATTTGTTTCGTTTTCAACATCAAATAAAGCATTGCTTTGTTTCATACCATAAAATAATTATACAGTGGCTTCGTGGCTAGAATCAGTTGTTGCGCATTTCATGCTTGCTGCCGCCCTCTGTTGACAAAATAGAGAAACATGTTAACGTAAATGGGACATATTTTAAGCGAATTATCTCCATTGTGTCATTAACTGTTATGATGTAAATTTCTAATAGAGTTTTACGGAGTTGTCTAAATAAACACAAATAAAAAAAAAATCGATGAAAAATTTTTAATTCTTTTTACACAAACATTTTTTTTTTTAAAAATCACTTAAATCAGACATTTTTTAATATTATGCATAATGAAAATTTAATATGCATACACCGTTACAAAACAGTCTTCGGTAGTTTGGTACGAAATCGGCTACCTTCTGAGAATTTTTTGCATTTATAATTTTCACATTTGATTTTAACTACTGTTACTACAACGAGATGTGTGCTGGCATCTTTGTATAAGCATTTGTTGGATTAGGTACTACGGAGTTTCTTAGTTTCCTCCTTTGTGATTCGCCCATATCTAGAAAATACCATTGTGACCTAGTATTTTAACAGTGTTCTTCAGAGTGAAGTCTTGGGTTTAATCCCAGGCACTGCAGAACAGGATTTTGAGCTTGCGCATCTCAGTGGGGGATGGCTGCTTGAAACTCTTTTAGATTCATCGTTTACAGTAGGTGAATCAGGCCTACTGTCAAGAATTCCGAAAGGCAGCCTACACAGGGGCATCAGAATACTTTACAGCATGCATACATACATAGCATTATAGGAAGTCCCAAACTCTTCTTTAAGGTTGACGAGTTTGGAATATGATTGGAGTGGCATACACCGACCATATTCCAAATGGTCGGTGTATGCCACTCCAACCAAAACCTCCAGACCAAATCAAGTATTCGGGAGTCTTCTGCTTGGCCCCTCACGAAAAGCAACGGCTGGTTCCTTATAACTGGTAGAGACCAGTTCAGAATTAGGTACATACATACACAGCGGTGCAGATGAGCCCTTACCTGTACCCTATTGCTTGTACCGGGTTTGGAATGCACGTCTAACATCAAGCGCATCGTCCTTCTGAACCACAGTCGGGTGACGAGATCACACATGAATTGGCACCTTCTTCTCCACACTCACGCCATACCAGAGGAAGCACTTCGGACGTCAGATGAACACGGACGCGTCCCCAACCCACGAAGATCCAGCATTCCAGTGAGGAAGAATATTGACACCTTCCCAATCAGTGCCCGTGAGAAGCGAGGCTTCCCTTTGCTGATCTTGACGGAAAGCGGCGAGAAGCTACTGGGCCTCCTGAGCTCCAGTGTCTTACAACAGACTCAGGCGCAGCTGCACACTACCCCGGTGTAGAATATCTAATGAAAACTTAGTAATAAAAATATCTGCCTAGAATTTTCTGACCGCTGTTTAGAGTCGAAACTATTTTCCTTTAGGAGTTTCCTAGAAATGAATGTCTTTTTCAGAGAGGAGGGTCTTGGGTTCGATTCCCACCTCTGCTGAAGACAAACATTGATTTTCTGCTTGAAGTCGAGAAAGAAATTATAGAGTAATTAATGACAACATTTGTGATTAAACTGAGAAAAAAATACAGAAAATAATATTTCCTCGAATATTCGTTACTGAAGTAAAGTTATAAATCTACTTTGCGGGCCCCCGTGGCGGTATGATGAGGGCATTCATTCTCATTGTGAGAAGATAATTTTAAATCCACACCCACCGTGTTCACTAAAGGCAGCTAAGGCCCGTTTAGTATGGCGTGGTTTCAATATCCTCTATGTGAAGTGATACCTTTGCAGGTGGTTGGCTTGGTCCCCGCTTCCAAATTATGAAGACCCACTTTCGGGCCTACGATACCTACTGGATGCCCCAAACTTTAAGGTGTCATAGCTTCCACCCATTGAACTGCTGAAAGATGGAAATCCAAGTAACCGGACATTATACAATTATACTACAAAATAAATATAATTTATTTCATAAATGAAAATTAACTAAAAATTATTTAAAATAAAAGTTAGCCGTGGTGGCCTGGTTAGAGTGCCATTCTCATTATAAGAAGGTAATAAGGTACAGAAGATCCATCGCATTCACTAATGGCGGCTGAGACTCGTTAAAAATTGGGCGTGTTCGCAATGTCCTTCAAGTGAAATGTCTAGATGTGGCAGTTACAGTATTGGGGTCTTCTGCTTGGTCACTGATTCAAAATACTGAAGGCTCAACCCGGCTGCTTTTCTACAACTGGTGCACTCAATCTAAGATTAAGTACAGGGAAATGTTGGTGCAACAAAAAAATTACTATTTTAAAAAAATGACCATCATACGTCACATCTAAAGTATCTTCTCGTATCTATAGTAATCTTAATCGTCACATCAATAAGTATCTTTATCTGAACTAATTTTTAAATTATAAATTTAAATTGATTTTAAATTACAGTAGCTGAAATCAAAAAACAGCACGAGTAACATACTCATATTGGTAACATAGTACTCATATTGGATCTTTATCGAAAATACTATACTTTAAAAAATTTTAATGTACGAGTCAGAAATATTCACTAATATTTAAATTTTAACAAGGAAAACTATTTACATAGGCATTTGTTTTCACCAGAAATTGGCAGAATTGATCGCGGAGAAAGGAGTCATTCTCGCGACCCGAGTTCAGTCGGCAGAAAAAAATCAACAGGAAATATGTCGTAAAGATTCAGCTATGACCCATAATCAGAGTCCGAATGAGACAGGGGCATAATGGAGTAGTACCACATTAGGAAAGTCCCCCAAATCTAAGAGAAAGTTCATTTTGCGTTGCCACATGAGTAGAATCGGTCAACAAATGCAATTCAAAGTTTGAAGCAGTGAATTGCAGGAGAGCTTTCAAAGAAGATTTTACTTTGGGTTATAATTAGGCTTAGCCGGGACCTACCAACAATTGCGTCATTTTAACATAAAACGAAAGAACCAATTAGAACTTTATGTTGTATCATATCTAAAGCATTTATGAGTTTAACTCTCTATAAAAATAGTTTAGCAAATATATGATTCTGTTAAATAAACTCGTTTCTCATCTTGGGCAGAAGTGTAAATATATTATCAGTAATGGATTTAGAATCAAAATTTCAACTATCAATAATTGCTTTTATATAAGAATGCCTCCCATTACTTGAAAATAGAATGGATTTGAAATTGTAAATACACGTCTGGAATAGAATTTAGAATGAATTAAGGAAAAATCTGTATTCCTATAATTGCTTTTTACTCAATGCCATAAAAAAAGCAGCATAAGTTAAATAAAATGAATACCATAAGTCATATAGATACGAAGAAAATTAGAAATTAATAAATAACGCTTAAGATTAGAGCAACTCTTCCAAGCACATTAATAATATCATTAAATAAATATATTACGGATAAAAATATAATTTATTCGAATAGAAGTTCGTGTCAAAATTAAAATTAAATAAAAATGAGTTAACAAAAATATACGATTACAGAAGAAGCAACACAAAATTTGTAAAAAATATGATAAAAAAGTTATGTTTCATGATAAAGTAGTAAGCACATATTTATAACAAACAATGTTGACTTAAAGACAGTAGTCAGAATAAACTTCAGATCGCAATGAAAGTCTGATCAAAATGTATAAAAGTATGTATCCATCAAACTCATTTAAAATATTTTATATTTCCAACCGAATATAAAATTGTTTATATTATACTTAAAATTATAGTTTAATAAAATCTACATCCACACACACAATTGAGAGTTTTCAATCATTCTAACCATAATTTTATTGATGTTATGATTTAGGCTTAAAATAAATTAATTTATAATCGCTTGCGAATAATATATTTGCAAACGATTATAAATTAACAATTGGAAAATTTATACAAGGTGAAAAAGATAAAAAAGTGAAGAGACCGTGGTTTTTTCATTTGGCATTCTATTGTCACTTTTTAGCACTAGATCATCGGATATTTCGATATGAACTGGACTCTGAGCTATTATAAACAGTCTCAGCAGAACTGGAAATTGAACCTAAAAGATTGTACTGAAGGCCAACGACTGCCGTTTCCACCTCTTTTGTAAGTGTTCGTGAATGGTAATTTTTTAAAGACTATAAAATATATATGCCGTTTGTCTATTCTCATCGTTATATCAATTTCTCACATTATAATTATAATATTTATAAAAAATATTTATAACACATAGTACTTAAAGTTTTTATAGCAGAAGTAAAAGTATTAAAAAATAGTTTTATGGCATTCTAAGGATTTTAATTTAAAAATTAATTTCGCAAGTGATTATTAAAATAAAGTGACGAAATTAATTTAGCAAAAATTAAGAAAAAACTATGAGAAAATGGATGTTTATTAAGGTGGAAAAAAAATTTATTTATAAAACAATATTTAAATTGTTATAATTTTTTCTAGCAAAAGTATAACACTTTTATCGGTGTTGTAATGGTTTTAATTTTAAAAGAATCTTATTCCCGGACAATTACAAAAAAATTATTTATCAGAACTTCAAAAAAAAAAAAATAATAATAATAATAATAAATAAGGAGAACAAAGTTTATTTTTGTTGCATGATAGCTTATACCAATGCACTTAGTTGAAAAGTTCGCTATATTTAAATTAAGAAAAATGAATTTTATATAAATCCCCTTCTTAATTCATATATAATACAGCGAAACATTAATCATAAAATAGTAACGTGTGGAAAAGTACTTACAAAACCAACTATCTGTAGCTCTTTAGAATCAGGACAGTATTTGATCTCTACCATCTCGTCTGCACAGTCGCTGGTTCGAGCAGGACATCGATGAAAGGAACAGTGTAAACGTTTTCTACCCCTAGCACTAACTGCTTGCTGACTCACTAAGTCTAATAGCCTAGCGGGTAGACTCTGCTATGTAACAGCTATTTTTATGACCGACTGATAATTTTTTCCGTTAATAGCTAAGACAAACGAAAACACTGCTATTTCTTTGTCACGAGGGTTTCGAAATAATGGACAAATATCATAAGATTACTCGACCCATTAAACTTTGTTTTCGTAAAATTTTATGGCCGCATAGATGTTTTCAGATTTCCCAGTCTCTCTTGGTGAAGAAAAAACTTATCATTTTGACAGCATAAGACGACTCTCTCTTTCCCATTTAATTAAAAATTTTAGATTATTTAAGTAGAGCAGATGAGCCTATTGAGTTCTAAGTGAAATGGAGGTATTCTTGCAACCGAAGCATCGATTTTCATCCCTGACATGTGATTGTTTGTCGCTCAACGGTTTTTTTATTTTGCACACGAGAGCTCATTAGACCAGAACCTATGGTTTAGAGTGGATTCCGAATCACTACAAAGATCCATACCCAAGGTTGAACCGAAAACAAGAGAGCTAACCATTTGGTTACCAGCTCGGCCCCATACCTGATACAGGCAATTTGGTTTGGATCGTTAGTCACTTTTGCACTAGAGGGCTTTATTAGTTCGAGACCTACTTCAAATTGGATTCCGATCTACTAAAAACATCCAAGAAAAAGGTTGAGTTCAAACCAATGAATCATGCTGAGAGTTCCAATTTCTTTGTTGGTATGGTGCGGTGTTAAGAGGGTGCCAGTTTGGGTGTCGATCTCTTCACTTAACTGTAATGCAAAATGAGGAGATTTTATCGACTTCAATCTTCAGAACAAGGTAGAAGGAAACTCATCTTGATAAATTGATCGTGAAGCCATTTGATTCGGTGCATGACAATTTCAATCTTTTTTATTCTCCATTGATAAACTTTTATTCACAATAAAAATCATTAATAAAGAAAGTGCGCCATCTGTAGGTTCATTAACAAAGCAATATATAAGTAAAAGTACAGAACTACCTCTAGAAAGATGAAATGTCGTTTTGGAAAATAAATATTTGTACTACTTCGCAGTCCGGTTTGGTCTGCTGCTTAACAGTCATATTTCGTCCATAACAGCTAATTAAACTTCAGTTAAGTTAATTCCGAGCTGCACACTTTAAAACTTGAGAGGAGATTTAGACTTTTAAGCCTAACCGTCGACAGCGCTCATCATTCAACAGCCAACTCGGTACAATTTGATGGTAAATCATTGATAAAAATTAACTAAGCATTATATATTAAATATGGTCTTTCTTCCTATCGGAATTCGTCAGTATCTTTCAAACTGTGGTCTTCAATTGAACAGTTCGTGGGTTCGATGTTGTCAGAGGCTCAGGATATCATTTAAATAGAATGTTTCTGTCCGATTAGCCCTCACTTGAAGAAAGGGACCGTTCAACGGCAAGCCAGGATCTTTTGAGCTAAACAAGAGCGGAGACAAGATGTTGAGGAAAAGCCTGCCCAGAATAAAGATTGAGACTCCCACGGATTTATATTACACCCGACCGCACATCGAATTTTATAAGTGACCCACGCGTGGTCAGCGAAGATTACACGAGATTGGTTTAACTATTGCACAACGGTCACTTTTTGCACACGAAGGATAATTAGACTGGGACTTTCGATTTAAAGTGGTTACGGAAGCAGTACAAACCAGTACACCAGTTTAAGGTAGGATTTGAACTCATGACTGTTAAAGCGAAAGTAAGAGCGTTAACCATTCATTGGAAGATTAAATATGATACGTGAAGGGAAATTGCCGTTAATTGTGTGAGAATTGTTATGATACGTCAGACCGAAAAAAATCTGCTGAATGGAAGAGTTACACCTTAATTTGCATATCAGTGGCAAGTCTGTTTCTAAAAATGTTCTAGAAAAATCAAAGTTATGGTCTTTGGTAGTGGTATTAGAAAGAGTTAAAAATTATTAGCTGTTTTGGTTTGTAAATCGAACAAAAATCCGTTTTTAGACAGCTGATTGGAACGGGAACAATAGATTAAAGTGAAATTCTGAACCACTATAAGCATCCACACTCGACACGGGAATTGAACCTAAGAACTATTAAATCAAATATCAGAGTTGTAATCTGCTACCAGCTACCTTTTAGATTTGAAAAACTATGATAGACAGTGAATTCCGGTGCATAAAATACCATCAATTCTGCCCCAACCTGTATCGAAATTAGAAATAATATCGTAGTGGGCGGGCACTTAAAAACCCTCTTTCATTACTCATGATAGCGATCATTCTCATGTCCGCAGATCTTTCTTTTTCATTTTTGAATTCTTCTGACTATTTACCTTCCTTCTAGACGATATATAAGGAAGGTGTGTTTAAAACAGTAATCAGGTCACTCCACTTACGTGGTGTGGTAGTGTTTATGCAAGTAGCAAACTTTGAGAGGGGCGATGTGTGGAGATCGAAGAAGTACGAAAATCCACGGCTGATAACATCATACATTAACCAAAGACTAACGGGAATCTGGATTCGAATTTTGATTCACCCCCCCCCCCACACCATCCCCATAAATTGACTGAGAACGCAGTTTCCTGAAGCTTGAGCTCGTGAGAACTGCAAGATATCACTTCAAATCATACAAAGGGAAATTCACCAGGTGTATATATACGTCCTAGGACTCATCATGGTCTGTGGTAGGATTGCGCTATTCAGAATAAGAGTCTCCCCTGTTGGATCCCGACTATTGTGAGGAATGCGAATGTGGAGCTGCTGCTTTCTACACGTACATCATTTGCAGCGAGCAGTAACTGCGTAGGCGGCCACACACTCCCCCGCTGGGTTGCAGGAGCTTCGTGGCAAGGAGACGTGTCCACGCTCATCTGTGACGTCCAACATCCTTCCGTTGGTGTGGCGTGCATGTGGGGAGGATGGGTGCCAGCTCAGGTATGATCTCGTTATCTGACTGTGCTCCATAATTCCACCCGATAACCAAAAGGTGCAATCCGGGGCTGGCTTTCATCGCTATGTACATGCATGTATAGGCGCATCTTTCAGGTTGGGTGATTGAGAATTTTTCGGGTTTTCCTCTGGTCACACGTTAAAACGGCCCACTACCAATAAAAAATTGGTTAGAAATGTTGGTTTGTTTGTCGCTCAACGGTCATTTTTTGCACACGAGGGCTAATTAGACCGGGACCTACGGTTTAAAGTGGATTCCGAACCACTACAAACATCCATGCCAAGGTGGGAATCGAACCCAAGAAACTGTTGAACCGAAGGCAAGAGCGCTAAGCATTTGGCTCCCAGCTCGGCTATTTAGAAAGGTTATTTACTTCGAGGACAATAAAATTTCTTACAACAGTCTTATGCAGTATAGCGCGATAGCTTATCTTTACGATCTATCAATTCTTCAATTCACGGAAACCTCCCATTCGGTTTGTAACAAGAGACTTGCATTTATAAGTGGCTTCTGTAAAGTGTCAGCCATCTAGAGGGATGATTTTTCTGACTTTCAGTTCAATTCCCGTGGGTTCGATTGTGATTGGCAGCGGATGCTCGGAAGTCTTTAAACCGTAAATCTTCCCCAATAGAATTGTTGCGGACAAAAAGTGAAAGAAGCAAACCAAACCTTGATATGACATTCATCGTTAATTGCTCTTAAATAACAATGTGTGTGACTGTTGCATCAAGATTAGATTTAAGATTTATCAAAAGTATGTTATTACGTAAAAAAATATCGATATAATTAGTTCGTAACTTATTTGGCGAAACGTGCTCGATTTAATCCCTAACGTGCTTGACTAAACTTTTGACGGATTATTTCTTCTGGTGTTTCAATAACAAAATCGAGTTGTTTTCCTTTATTTCACTTTCTCGTTAATTTATTACATTTTCCTTTTATTCCTACAATTTGTGGTTTTCTTGTCTCTCATCGGTCATCTTTTGCACACGAGAGCTAATTAGATCGAATCCTACAGTCTAAAGTGGATCTCGAACCAGTTCAAACATACCTGAGATGGGACTCGAACCCAGGGAGTATTGAACCACAGGCAACAGTGCTATTCATTTGGCTGCCAACTCTGCTTATTTTTCTTATCAGTTGTATGCTAAAATTTAAAAATGTTCACAATAGCAGAAAATTCCAGCTGCAAAACGAATGAGCGAAAGATTCGAAAGAGAAAATAAATTCTAATTTCTCATTTGAAATGAAAGAATGAAAAGCGAAAAAGTCTCATGGAAACTGAAAAGTGAAAAGTAACATGTTAAAAAGTTAGAATAAACTAACCCGGTTTTTTTATATTAGTTAATCACTTAAATTATAGTTTAAGATATCTTTTTGTAGAATTTGTTTCAAAGTTTTCAGTACGAAATAACATTTCAGAAAACGAGACAAAAAATAGTTGACCTATCAGAATGTAGCGTCCTATAATGGTATAAATCGGGATAACTATTACACAACGGTAAGAATTCGATTTTCAAAATAAAAAATTCTGTATTCATTTTTTTTCTGCCCTCTTAATATTGTTATTTCCATTAATAACGACAATATTGATGATAATAACAATAACAATATTAACTCTATATAAAGGCAAAAAATCGGTTTAAGAAGCCATTTTCCATGATTCAAGTCATTAACACGTTAGCAATAGAACCGAAGAATAAGCAAAATGAAAATAAACAATTCAAAACTTTCACTTTATGGTTAGTTTAAATTGACAAGGACGATTTAAATTTTTAAAAATTTTATTAACTAATAGAATTTAATTGCGATATTTGTATAAACAATCTCTTAAATCTTAATCACAAAGATTAAGGTCGACCCACCCGAAGTTTTATGGCAGTTTTTAAAGCTAAAATCTAATTCCTTGTCAAACCTTAAAAATTTTAATTTTTATCTTTTTTTTATGGTGGATTGTCTTTTCTATTAAAGAACCGTAATTCTTCGAAACTGTAGATAACAAACTGTTCTGAAGTTGAGATCCCGGATAATTTAAAGAAATTCATATAGACGTGGAGAAGAATGGAATCTAGACTGAAAGATGCTTTTGCTAGGAGTCTTTATGGATGAGAATCGACATTTTAGAGTTTGCAATACCAGCTTAAGTTGCGAGGGTGCTGCAGAAAAAGAACTATATCATAGCGACAAGTCCGACACTTTGCCTCAATTAAAAAAGAAAAAAAAATCTTTACATAATATGTACAGTTAATCACAGAAGTCTGCGTACAGACTAAATTTTAAATTAAAAAACACTTAAAGCATTGAAAAATGTATTTTAATCATTGCATTTTTTCTCGTATTAGCTACAATTGTAAGCTTAAATAAAAAGTAAATAACATAAGTGTAATACTTTTTTTTTTAACATTTTTTAAAAAATATGTTGTCAAAAAACGCAGAAATTCCCTCCAATAAAGTCTGCGTACACTTTCGAAAAATGTAAAATATAAATTTTTTAAATTACTTCAATACTTCGTAGCATAACCTTTATTCTTTAAAACACCTTGCAGACGTCTGGGCATTGACTGAACTGATTTTTCAGTGTCATCCGACGTAAATTTGGCCCATTCTTCCTGCACTTTACTAATTAGCTCATTTCCCGACGTAATGTTGTGTTTTCGAATTTGTTTCTCCAATTTTTCTCACAAATGTTCGATTGGATTGAGGTCTGGTGACTGTGGAGTACTCAACTGTCTTGGAATGTGATACAGGAGATATTACTTCACAATTTCAGCTGCATGTTTCGGTTCGTTGTCTTGTTGGAAAATAAGGTATTAGAAAGGCTTAAATTTCGAACACTGTCTCGTAGATTTTTCTTTAGAATACCCACATAAGCATACTTATCCATGACTTTATCAATAATGTGAAGTTTTGCAACTCCTTTCGACGACATACACTCCCATACCATCACACCGCTAGCTCCATGTTTGACAGTTGGATTTAAATTTCAGATTCAGTTCTGTTCCTGGTTTTCTTCATACAACAGGATGGCTATTAACTTTAAATATTGTAAATTTACTTTCATCTGACCAAATTATATTGTTCCAGAAATCCTGCGAAGAGTTTAAATATGTTTTTTCAAAAGCAATTCTTTCTTTCTATTTGTCTCGGAAATGTATGGCTTGCGTTCATGATAATCGGCCTTTCGCAGCACTTTTCGTACAGTTTCAGGAGAAATTTCATTGTTGCTAGTTAAAAGTCTTTTTTGCAATGCTTCCAGCAGAAAGTTTAGGATTTTATTTAAATCGTATAAGAATTTTTCTTTCTTCTTTCTGCGTTAGATTCTTTGGTCTCCCACCTCTTGGTTTTACATCAAGACTACCAGTGTCAAGGTAGTTTTGAATAACTCTTTGTACACTAGAAAATGGTTTTCCAATGATTTTACGAATATCCCGAAGAGTTTTACCTTCATGTCTCAATTTTATAATTAGTTGTCTCGTAACTGAAGGAATTTCTTTATTGGTTGTCATTTTCGTCAAAGAAAATAGCAATAACAATTTCCCATCAACGTGAAATTTGCTTTGGAAGTCAATGACCTTGAAAGTGTAACCTTCTTTGTATTTTCCAGTTTGAAATTTAAAAGTTAGATAAGAAATCCCACGCTTCCTTTGCGTTGTACGCAGACTTTATTGGCTTTAATCTCTGACCAATTATATTTTAAAAATTAGTGTGCATAAATTATTAGATATGAAAATATTACAGTTAAATTATTTCAAAGTCCCTTATTAAAACTAAATTTTTAAAAAATAAAACTTTAAGAAACCACCCTTTTCACACCTTAAATTTGGAATTACTTTTTCTTGATGTACGCAGACTTTACTGACTAACTGTATATATATATATAGATTAATAATCACAAAATTTTTTATGTATAATTGTAGAACAGAGACATTGAGTTATCTGTATTTTGAATAGCAATTACATTCTAAATATAAATTTTATCTAAATTTGAGATAAATTACTAGATTTTCCTCCTCTTTATAAAAAATCTATTTTTTTAATAATTATTTTAATTGCAATCTCCCTTCTTTTAAAAGCAATTATTTCCTTATCGTTGATATAAAATAGTGCGTTGTATTGAAAGTCCACTTTTTTTTTTAGGTAGTAAATTATTAGATTTTGCTTTTGATTTAAACTTTTTTTAGTGATAAATTAATTTCTCTTTCTAACATTTCACTTTTCAAAATAAACGGACAATGTTAAGTTCATTATTTTCTGTGTGTAATTTCTAGAATTATAAATAAAGAAAGATCTCTGTAGCAAGAGCCCGGATTTTCCTGAAAGTATATTTATTCCTGTAAATCAATTAACAAGCAAACCAATAAGAATTATTAAGGTCATTATCAATTCTTAATAGAGTTTGAAATAAACGTTTTCCCTTTGCGAGCTCCTTTAGGGAATTTCAGAAAGGGAAAAATTTTTCAGAGTGCGCAAAACGCATAGGGAAAAAGTTACCAAATGGGAAATATTTTCTCTCTTTTAAATAATACATAATCGTTTGACTATAAAATATTTTACGCGAAAGCTAGAAGCTTTTAAGCAAAAAGAATAAGATTTCTTTGAGTAATTCAAAGGTTAACACGATATTCTACACGCACTTTTCATTTCTGCCATGGCAGGAAAGATACTTAAATCAGTCACTCGTGAAAGTTATTTCGAATAATTTCCACGTCAGCTTACCTCGTACTGTTCTTCGAAATCTTCCTCAGTCTCGCTGTCCGCAGCTGGCCCAGAGATTTCGAAAGGCTCCCACATACTCCATGCAACATGCCTCTTTACTCGAATGGACTCGCTTAATATTTATTTTATTGAGAAACTTATTTCGGAGTGAAAAGAAATAACAAAACTAAAATAAAAAAACAGGTAACTAAACTGCGCGGATGACCGATTGTTTGCCCAGGCTGCCACCTGGTGGTCAGAGAGGGAGAAACATTCACTTCTACGCTTTCTTTATCGTTTCCTTAGGAAACCTTTGCAGCGTAAAAAATGTACGTGAAATAAAAAAAATTTCGGAAATGTTATAATAAATTTTAAAAACGTTACCTTGAAGAAGATCTTTTATGATTTCTTTTCAATATTACTCTAAGATTACTTTTCAATACAATATAAAAATGGAGAAACATCCATAGAAAATTTTAAAACATTTTCAACATTGATGTAAGCAATAACAACAGATATAAGAAAATCTATGGTGTTTACACATAAAAAATTAAATAAATAATTTATCACTATAGGTTTTCATAAACTATTTTTTTCTTTGTTTGGACATTTTTTTTTCTTTTGTAAAGATTACTTTCGAATATTATTGAATGTTGAAAATATTTTTTCACTATGAATGCCTCTTTTTTCGTCTGTCAACAAAGATGGTTCGAACTCAGTTTCTTGGTCCCAATATGAACTGATACAATACAACAGGATCTTTGGGGGGGGGATATTTGTAAAGGACATTTCTTACAGATTGAGAGTGTCTATCATTAGTGACTTAGGGACTAGGATCGCAGCCACAAGGGCTGATATGCCTAATCGCAACAATCGCGAAACTGTCAACTTCCTTGACATTCTTTGCGTGACATAGTGCACACACGTGGAACTCTATAGACAAAAGAACTAAAACTTTTTAAGTCATATTTATCCACTGATATCATTTATTTAAACCAATTTTTGTTACTTTTTGAATTATTAAACATCGAAATGTGTCAAACATCTTATAGGTACCCTATATCTCATGATACAGATTATCAGAAATATTCGAAAATACTTCTTCGTCACTAAATCTCTCTCTGCGAGGATTATCCCCAAATAATATAAAACCTAGAGATTTAATTACTAATATAATTAAATCTCAATATACTAATATAAAAAGTCTTCTAATATAAAATACTAATAATAAAAGTCTATTATAAAAAGTATAAAAATTACTAATATAAAAAGTCTCTTCAAACATTTTGAATATTTTTTCCCAAACATGCATAGTGAAGATTTCTTTTGCTTCCAAGTAAAACTCGACATTTTAAACATTTAATGAAAAATTATGCTTTATTTATGGTAAATAATGTGCCATTGTTTGATAATAAACATGAAAATAATTTCTTACTTCCTTTTAATGAAAGTCTAACTCAGCTTTTTAATAAATTTAATTTTCGCTTCTACTGTTTTTCCTTTGTATGATTTCAAACATATATATATATATATATATATATATATATATATATATATATATATATATATATATATATATATATATATATATATATATATATATATATATATATATATATATATATATATATAATTTTGTTTTTAAGCCTTCAAGAATTATGAACACGTGTGCTTTCTAAAACATATTGTATTACAAGGAGTTTCTTTTTAATTTTGAAATAATTACTATAAATTCCTTAAAGAAGCTGCGCGGTATTTGCGTATTTGAAAGTGAAATTTTGAAGTGTGACATTTCGTCCGGTGCGGAGGTAATTAAATAATTTGTGGCTTTCAAAATGTTCAGGAAATGAGTACCTATTGATGGAAATACTGTCAATGATATCAGTATTAAAAAATTCTGGAATGATACCACCTAATACTGAGCCCGACTTGCCTAATTGAGACCCGGGGCAAAAACTTCTTAAACAAAACTGCCCCCTCTACTTCACAATAACAATAAATATGCTTCATCATCAAAAATAGTTAAAAATTCGATGCAACAGCGATTATAAATAGCACAATTAATATTACTTTAATGTTGCAGAAAATTCATGTCCTTACTGGCATTAGGGCGATATTCGGTAAAGTTTTCGCAATTACGAGGACTCAATTAAGTTAATCGGAAGCCCTCATTTTTGTAAACATAATGCTCTCTTCTCTTCATAAAAATACAGGTTTTTTCCTAACCAAATTTCTCCATCCTCTTTAATTGCAAAGATTGAACAGAATTCAGCCTTAGGAAGTCATGGGTTTACGAAATGCAGAGTTTTATGTTCATATCACAGATTAATAAAGCAGCTAACTGAAAACTTGAAGGATTTTCCACTATGTTGATATTTTGTTTTAAAAAAATTTATTGAAGAAAGAATCTTTCTGTTCGATTTGGAGGTTAACATCTGATGTGGGGGGCCCGGAACAACTGTGCTGATTTAGTCAGGTTTAGGCCATATAAAGAAACAATAAATGTATCATAAGAATTTAAAGACCTATCACGCATCGATTAGTTAAGAGTTTATTTTCGATCATTTTAATTTGAATGATGAAGAATTAGATTTTGAAACCTTCATTTGATGCATACTTTGTAATAATTTTTGCAAGCAAAAAGGAAATTTGAAATTTTTCTTCGTTTGTGATATGATTCCGGCAACCAATATCTTAGAAGTTCCAGGACATTCGCTTCGCCATTTTGATACAGGGTCAAATGATAAAGTCGATACTTGAGGTGGCCTCTCCATAAATGAGAGGACGGGCTGGTGGGTGAGGGCGTCGATTTCAGTATTGGAAGATAGTGAGTTCGAACCCCGGCTTAACCGAAGATCCGTCGTGTTCGCTAAAAGCAGCTGGGGCATGTTAAAACTGGGCGTAGTCGCAATGTCCTCCAAGAGAAATGATACCTCTAAGGGTGGTGCCAGGCCGAGTAATGAGGGTCTCCTGCTTAGTCCCTGCTTCAAAATCACGAAGACTCCGCAAGGTTGCTTCCATCTAACTGGTAAAGCCCATCTAAGGCTAGGTACAGGGAATTATGCTGTTATTACAACAACCACTTTGAACGATGGACAGTAATTCGAGTCATTTCAGAGACGAAGCTCGCTTGGGCCGCCTGACTGCATATGGAGCGACGACATTTCTTTTTTTCTATTCCTTCTAGTTTGTTATTTTATATTGTCATGTACCTTGCCCTTAGAAATAAAAGAAAATGTTCTTTAATAGTGAATATTTTGTGACAGAATAGATTGAAATGGTACTTCTAATATAGTACAGTTGATTCTTTCGGTAATGTCCGGTGGGGTAAGTGATCGAGTAAATCTGTAATTCCATTGACAACATAAAACATGATGATTCGACTGTATATTTTGCTCTATCCTTTCTTTTTTTTACATTATTAATTTTATGCAGTATTTTTCTGCGTGATTATCGAAATATTAGTATTGTTACAAATTTATAAACATTATTTGCATTTGTCTTCAAAAATCTCAGCCGTATCAAAAATACTCAGTTTTGGGTCAAAAATTGCACAATTTTGGCGTATTCTACATTAAAAAAGCATTTATAATGATTTGGTAATCTTTTGGCGAGATTCTTGGTGACTCGGCGAGAAATAGATACTTTTTGAAAAATCCATCACCGAAGCTTTAGGACCAATATAAACGAAGTTTGTTTAAAACTTTTTTAGAACTTTCCTGTAGATTTTCACGCCTTGTCAAGTATAAATATCGCCGCCATCATGGAAGAGTTGGCGAAGAGACGATCAGTCTCGAATGCCAGTTCATTTCATAGAAGAGCTGCTGTCTGTCTAATGCATTGGAGATTCCCGCGATTGGAAGCGGTGTCTTGTTGTATTTACTGAATTGGAGCTGCTCAATTGTGACTTCAACAGTTGGAATATTTTTGCATCTTCTTTAAACATGTACAAATATAAAAGCCTTGTAATTTTTAAGAGTTGTTTTATCGACTCTCAGCCAACACGAACCCCAAGGCGCGGCATAATATTATATTCTGTGATATATTTCTGACTATTTTGAAGTTTTCCCTTTGGGGGGATATACCCTACTAGTTCCCTAACGAGTTATGGCTTCCGCTGTCGTTATTCTAATTTTTTTGTTTTATTGAGATTGCATTCATTATAATTTTAATTATTTATTTATTTTTGGAGAAGATTATTAATCTTCTGCATTTAAATATAACAGAATAAAATAAAATCTATGATGTATTGCTTGTTTTTTTTGTTATATTTTTATTAACTAATGCTTTGTTGTGTGGTAATGTTTTAAAATTGCGTCGTTATTTTATATTTTTAGTGATATTTTAAGTTAATTTTTATTGTCCTGTTGTGCTAAAATAAGGAGTCCCCGTTAAGATTAGCAAAGCGAAGCATCACTGGCTGCGGACAAGATTGAGAGGCTGACCACAGCTCCTAGATCGCGGCAAGAGCATACGGACCCTCGCCTCTCGCATCAGAGAATCTCCTAAATACAGTAGAAAGTTTATTTTACGTTGTCAGTCGAACAGAATCGTTTACCAAACTGAATAGAAAGTTCACTTTTGTGAAGCAGAGGAAGATATCAAAGAAGTTTTTGGCCCGTTCCGCATTAGGCTAAGTTGGGCTCAGGATTTGGAGACGTACGAAGACTTCCGCTGATGAGGCGTGCAAAAAATCGAGTGGTTGAGTGGTTTTTCACCACTCGATGAGCGATTGATATTTTGTACTCTATAAAGGTACAAAATGAATCTTCTTCTACTTAATTGGGTCAAGAACTTCTCTTTCAAACACTCTATTTTCGATTCAAAGCAATTTTCACTCTTTTTTTGACGTGTTCATGGCACAAACCAAATGTGATGTGGTCTGATTGGTTTAATTCCATCACGTGGCTCTTACTTTTGGTTTAGTTTCGCTAAAAGTGGAGGAATTTAGTACTCCATTTTATTAAAGCTATGTATTAGAATATTTAAAATATATAATTGGACAAAAAGAAATGCAGAATCATTACGGTAAGTCTTTATTTCTTATAATTAATTGAATGACTAAATCAAATCTTCATATTTGTGATTTTTCACACTTATATAAACTTTGGTATTCGAAAGTGTTAATGAATGAATTCTATTGAATTCATATTCATATAATATTTATAGTATTTGAAATTTCTGATTATATTGATAATATTTAATATTATAACAATGTGTTTGGAAATTTTATTTTTTATTTCAAATACTATTTTCTGACAAAATTTAAGTCATTATAAATTAATAGTAAATTATATTGAATGCGTTTTTAAATTCTTCTATTTTCGAAACAGCGTGAATATGACAATTTTCTCATTGATTTAAATATCCATAATGCATATGATAGAAATATTATATTTAGTATAGTGTATTGTACTGAATTGAAAGTACGATGAATATCAAATACAACATTTTACCAATGAATGAGAATAAGTTTTTTCATAAATAAAATTAGAAGCTTTTTAATTTAAATGTTATAATACAATATAAAGCAAATATTAATCTGCAGAATATTACTTGACAGTATGTATTTTATTTATTAAAATTTTATTGACTGTATATCTTTTATTTATTAAAATTTCACTGACAATTTTTGATTTGATTGTTACTAAGCACAAGCATTCGTAGATAAAACGAAAAGGAATTGTATGAACCAAAATCTATTAATTTGTATATTTTAGAATTTACAGCTAAACATTTTGTCGATGCAAATATAATTTATATTTGTATTTTATGGTTGTCATTGTTATCATCGAAGATAAAAATAGAAAACAAAATTAGCAAAAGCAAGTCTGAAACATGGCGTTATTTTGAGGATGATCAAATGCAATGTAAGGAAGAAATAACTGATCAGGTATATTCTGTATAATATGTAATCAAAATAAGTTTTAAGAAGGCTGAGAAAATGTTATTGTTATAATATAAATATTGTTATTACTAAAACTATTGATTTCATTGTGCTTGTAAAATTTATTTAAAAGTTTGAAGTAATATTCTAAATTTATGTAAGAACGCGGTAGCTTAATAATATTTTTAAATCTATTTTGAAGTAAAATTTTCTAAATTTTCAATTTGAAAATTTAATAGTTTCAAAAAATAAATATTCAGTATTTATACACTACTGGCCATTAAAATTGCTACACAAGGAAAAAATGCAGATAACAAAATATTTATTGGACAAATATATTATATTAAAAATAACAAATGATTAAATTTTCAAAAAATTTGGCTGGATAGATCCTGAGAAATCAGTACCCAGAACAACCA
Source organism: Latrodectus elegans (assembly GCA_030067965.1). NCBI lineage: Eukaryota > Metazoa > Arthropoda > Arachnida > Araneae > Theridiidae > Latrodectus > Latrodectus elegans. The sequence continues at coordinate 11,336,985 of CM057819.1, read as the reverse complement.
TCTCTGGCAGTAATAACAGCAGTTATACGCCTGGGCATTGAGTCAAACAGAGATTGGATTGCATGTACAGGTACAGATGCCCATGCAGCTTCAACACGATGCCACAGTTCATCAACCGTTTGGTGACGAGCCAGTCGCTCGCCAACCATTGACCAGACGTTTTCTATTGGTGAAAGATCTGGAGAACGTGCTGGCCAGGGCAACAGCCGAACATGTTCCGTATCAAGGAAAGTCCGTACAATACCGGCAACATGCGGTCGGGCATTATCCTGCTGAAACGTAGGGTTTCGCAGAGCTCGAACAAAGGGTAGAGCCACGGGTCGTATCACACCAGAAATGTAACGTGCACTGTTCAAAGCACCGTCAATGCGAACAAGAGGTGACCGAGACGTGTAACCAATGGCACCCCATACCATCACGCCAGGTGATGGGCCAGTGTGACGATGACGAATGCAAGCTGCCAGTGTGCGTTCACAACGATGCCACCAAACACACGGATGTGACCATCATGATGCTGTACACAGAACCTGGATTCATCTGAAAAGATGACGTCTCGCCATTCGTGCGCCCAGGTTCGTCGTTGATCACACCATTGAAGGCGCTCTTGTCTATGACGCAGCGTCAAGGGAAGTCGCAGCCATGGTCTCCGAGCTGAGAGCCCATGCTGCTGCAAACGTCGTCGAACTGTTCGTGCAGACACTTGTTGTGTTCCAAACGACCCCGTTTCTTGGCTCACGGCTCGTGACGTGGTTACATGATCCATTACGGCCATGCGGATAATATGCCTGTCTTCTCGGCTGCTAAGGATAGGTGGCCATTGAGATCCCGCATGGCGTTCCGTATTACCGTCCTGAACCCATCGATTCCATATTCTGCTAACAGTCATTGGATCTCGACCGACGCGAACAGCAATACTGCGATAAGATAAACCACAATCCCGGTACGCTACAATTCGGCCTTTATCAAAGTCAGAAACGTGCTGGTACGCATTTCTCCTTCTTACACGAGGCATTACAACAACTTTTCACCAGGTAACAACGTTCAAATGCAATTTGTGTATGAGGAACCGGCTGAACAATTTCCTCATTTAAACACAATGTAGGTGTCGCTACTGGCGCCTGCTTTGTCTGAATGCGCTGAAAAGATAATCATTTGCATATCACAGCACCTTCTTCCTTTCGTATAAATTTCACGTCTGTAGAATGTCGCCTTCTTGGTGTAGCAATTTTAATGGCCAGTAGTATAATTCATTTGAACATAATTTTTACATGTATGTGATGCTATTGAGTATATAACATGAAAATTCCAATCAGTATTTTCAGTTAAAATCTCGTATTATAATTTTTTGGTCTTAAAGTTGATTTTAAAATAATGAAAGGTCATTATTCATTAAACTATACATTCAATTAATATTACTTGGTAATAAGCATAAGAAATTTTAAGAATGTTTTTAAATCAATTTTAAAATATTTTTTTTTACTGCTAAAACTAAATTTTTATTAATTTTATAGTAAATTTATAATTTTTAAAATTTTCTAAAATTTTAATTTGAATTTAATAGTTTAAAAAATAAATATCCAGCATTTATTCACTTGACCATAAATAGTTTTTACATGTATGATATTATGAGTAAACACATATGTGTGCATGTATGTATTTTTCCTTTCAGATAAAATGATTACAATTTGAAATGCCTAGTGGAATTCATTAAGAAAAAATATTTGAACTTATGGAGAAAATGCCTAAAATTAAATAACATTTTGTGATGAAAAATAAACCATCTATATTATTTATTTTATAACAGAATTTTTTTCTCTAAGTATCCAAAAGAGGCTGCTTTCAGTGAAACATTTGTAGTATAAAACCTGTATTTTTTACATATTTAAGGACGAATTTTAAAATATTCATGAAAGTACTAAACTTTTATGTCAACATTATTTTCTAACAATGCCACAATTAAGCACCCCAAAATTTACAATCCCTTACATAATTTGTATATCTGCATTTTTAATGGGAGAACATGAAACATGTTTGAAAATGGTAGTTCATACATTTCCAAGTTTTTTTATTGCATGTGAATAAGATATTTTAAATTATTTTAATGCCAAAAATATTTAGTTAAAGTTTTGCAGAAAAAAAATTTTATGCAAAAATGGAAGAAAAATCTCATTGTTATTTTGATATTTGTTTCATGATTGCATGATCCAAAAAAAAAAAAAAAAAAAAAAAAAAGTAATAAAAATCTATATTTTACAAAATATGAAGTATTGCACATGTCTTTTATTATATTGTAGTTTTCTATCTTGTATTTTTAAAAATTTTTTTACTTGCAATGTATTGGAGTATGTGATACAAAAGCATAGTTTAAAAATTTTTTTAGTAATTTCTAAAAAAAATTATTCAATTAGTTTCAATTGTGTTTCAGTTACAGTTGATTGATTCAAAAATTCTTTATTAGATATAAATGTAAGTATGCATGTAAATATTTTTATTTAATATTTAACAATCCATTTTGTAAATTATGATAGAGACTATATCTATTTCATAACAAAGAAAAAATCCAAAAGTATTTTGTATTTGTTTCATTGTATATCAATAATTTTTATCATTTTTGCTACATTCTTATTAAAATTTTCAAAAAAACTACTGGATAATCATTAATTTCTAACTTCAGTTACTATGTTTTAATTAATTAATTAATGATATCCCCATTTTTTAACAAATTACACTAGCTTTAAATTACAATAAAAAGTTCTATTAATTTAATATATATGATTATTCTTTTTATTACAGATAGATTTGGAATTTGATATCCAGAGGCTGACTGTTTTCTCAATAAATATCCTGCATTCTATGCTCCTAGAATATTATCGTATGTTCAAAAATTTGTCCTGTAATATGGAATATAAATACGAGAGAATTCAGGATGATAGTATTTTTTAGGCTGAATATAATTCCAATACAGAATATACTTAAATAGATATCTGATTTCTTGCAACTTTATTTATTTATTTATTTTAATAGATGAGGCTTTATCTTTTTTGAAGTGTTATTCTTATGAAATTTTTCGGTATTGTGAACTTTGTATAGACACTATAATGAGAATACAAATATTATAGAAATTTTAGTTATTATTTATCTTTTTTATTTATTTATTTTTTTAATAATTAGGTGAAGAGATATGTAGAAGAAGAACCACGCACAAAAGTAGTTAACTACTCTTGCTTTGCTGTGGTCAAAAGCAAGACCTGAATATGCAATATTGTTATCTGCGGGATAAAAATTTATTGATGTCTGATATTCAAGATTAAAGAGATTCAATACTTTATATAAATGTTATCATGTGTTAAGTACGATGATAAACTTACTTCATTTATAAAATAAAAAATGGTCCAGTTGGACAAATTGAAACAATACGTTTTTACTATAATCGATCAAGATCTAAATTTTGCAAAATATATGCATTAAAATGCATATTGTCATTTTTATTCTTATTCTATTAGTATTCTTATTTTGTGTCATTAAAGTATTACTTATTTTGTGTTGTGTCAAAAAATTAAGCTTCAATATTAATTTGACATCATAAACATAAGAATCTTTGTATACATATTTTTATTTAATTTTTTCTGTACTAAAAATTAAATGTTTTTTGTATAATCTTGTATTTTATTTTTAATTTCATTCTTAGTTTTATTGAAGTTATTTTCAGTTTAAACTAAACTTGGAAAATGTATCATAAAACAAGATTTATTTGCAAAAACGTAAGTCAGTTTTGTTCAACAGAATAATTTGTAAATATTTGCCTTTAACTCCTGTAACTTCAAGAGAGCATATTATCAATATTCAAAAATAAATTTTAAACTGTACTTTAAATAAAGGATTTTTTCAAAAGAACTTAAATTATATTTATTTATATAAAATATTTATGTATTTTTTGAATGGTGTGCAATTTGTTGTATTAATAATGTTTGTAAAAGTTAAATTTGTACTTATGGGCCCATAATAAACTAAACTGAAAAATAAGTAGTGTGACAATTTTTTCTTAAGAGTGCTACACTCACACGTATAACTAAATGTATATAAGTAATGCAATAAATGGCTGAACAAATTGTTTAATATTGTATGTAATTTAAAAACCACCCACTATAATTATTCAAATCAATTAAAATGTCATATTCAACTGTACTGTTATATTATTGACTAAAGAAATCATATCTTTATATTGTCAAAAAAAAAAAATGAATCCTTAAAATAAAGAATTTAAAACCTAATTTCTGCACTAAATTGTCAATATAAAAAAAATCAGTAAAATTTCCATAAAAGATTGAAATTTACTCTTTTCTCCATCTAATTTACCCCTTTAAACAATATGTTGTCACTTAAAAGATTGGTTGAGTTTTGTGAGAAAGAAAGAGTAAAAAGTAAAATTTCACTCCTTCTGAGTGAAATCCACTCAATTATTTTAAGAATGTGGATGTGAAGAAGCGGTCGCCAGATCAGATGTGACGTGGCTCCAAACTGGCCGGGTCGCTTGGTGATGGGTGAGTATTACGAACCCGCTAACTTTAAAGTGCAGTCTGGGACTCATCTGCACCGATAGGTATGCATGTGTCAAAATGTATAAATGTCATCGACAAAATAAAATATGGCTGGTGATATTATTTGACACGCGTTACAGATTGTCTAACCTTAGAAGGGTGTTGTAAGTTACTTTACATCCACCTTGCAATTACTTTTAGGAAATCTTTACAAAAGTAGTAGGACGCATTTCCGTGTCGCCAGGAAAGAAAGTTGGAAAACTCCCAAGCACCCACTTTGACAGATATTTATGAAGAAAGTAAAAGTGCAACATTAATCTCCCATTGTTCAACAATGGCTGGAATCGAACCCGGACCTTATGCTTCGAAGAGCGATGTCCTATCACTAGGCAATGATAAAGCATATTTTGTTCTGTCATATGAGCTTTGTTAATTTTTTGCATTATTCTCTTGCGAGAGTGTCTGAGTCAAAGAATTAAACGATAGCGTCAATTGGTTTATCGTCAGTTTTTGTACACGAGGCTAATGAGACCGGTTTATCGGAAATCAGAACCATTACAAACATCTGAACCCAGGTGGGTATTCAAACCCATGACATATTGAACCGGAAGTAAAAGTGCTAACCATTCGGCAAGGACACCACCGAATAATTTATTCCGGTATTAATGTTCTGCAGTCCACTGTTTGTGTAAATAAATAAGATTTGTTATTGTGTGATTTGTTGTGCTTCAACTCTTAATGCTGTGTTGTGCAACAGAACAAAATGACGCATGTCACACCCAAGTCTGTATCGTCATACATCTAAGATACAATTACGTTTAAACCGCAAGAAAAATTTCATAACGTTTAAATTAACTTTTTCTACAAAAATGCTGAAACGCATCTCCGATTTTTCCCATGGCAACAATTGTTTTCATGTTTAAAGTCGTCAGCTTTTGTATTCTGGAATTTTTCACTGACTGTAGAATTTTATCAAGCACGAGTTCCAACCTCAGCAATGTTTGGCAAAAAATTCGAGATTTTCTAGAGGAATCTAAATTGCAGTTTGCATGGCAAAGGGATCGTTTTGAGCTGGGGAGCGTTTCTCTTATCGAGGTTTATCTTTGCCCTCGCATGTTTTCTTATCACTCCCATTAAGAAGAAAAATTACATATTTTCTCTGTGAGAGTTTTTATTTAGAAAGTAATAGGGGGGGGGAATGATAATCTTGCCGACAGTGTTCTCTGGTTTAATGATAAGAAGAATAATTTCTTTATTTCCAAACATCTTTATAGAATTTTTATCAAAAATTCTTCCCATAAAATCCCATATTCTTCCTATAAAATGGAATGTTTACTTTTCACAGAAGATATAAAAAATAGCTGTAAGAGCTTGTTTCCTTAAGGGATATGGAATTACAGAACACACCATTTAATGACAAAAATACCACGCAATTAAAGTCATTAAGATTAACGTAAGTACATTTAGTAATGTTAAAACTTTGATGTTTACTTCCTTCAAGCAGAACATTGTCCATTTGAATAAACGAAAAACCATATTCGAAAGCATGAAACAAAAATTTTCAAAATAAAATAGGAATTAATAACTGTATTCATTTATAAAAAATCAAACTTTGTATTCATTAATAAAAAATACTACGTCAGTAAATGCTTTAATAAATTTATTTAATAATGTTTAAAACGTTGATAGTAATCCCTATTGTATATGAAATTTTATTTGGAGCATTTACTCTTTGAGGAAACGGGAAATAATATTTGTGGATAAGAAACAACACTTTTAAAATAGCAAATGAAACCTCTAAACAAAACTTCGCATTCATTGATAAAAATTGTACGATTAAATTTCTAAATATTTCTATAAGCTTGTTGATTAATTATTAAAACCTCGATGTTAATTGCAGGAAATGTTACCTAGAACATTTAGTCCACCTGGAAAGCGTAAAAAAATATTCGGGGATAAGAAAAAAAAAAAAAAAAAAAAAAAAAAGAACGTCTTTAAGACAATTAAGAAGACAAGAAAATCGCTTTATTAATGTTTGATTATTTTAATTTGTTAAGCGCAGGGATTTTGGTGCTTAAAGGGTTAAGGACAAAGTATGAAAAGGGGACGTAAAAGGGATGGACCCAGAAAGAATTTCAGGTTGGGTCAGCAGATATAGTAAGGGGAGGACAAAGAAAGAAAGGCTGAAAAGAAAGTAATACGTTGGTGCACTAATTGAGTCATAACTCATAAGAATATAAATTTTTTTAACGTAAAGAGATTATGCACTTTGAATTAAGAGAGTCCACTTCGAATAAATATATAAAGATATGAGAGCGGATTCCATAAAATTAAATTAGTTACTGCAATTTAAAAATGATATCTTCATTGATGAAACATAAAAATAGGAATGCAAAGAAATGGCATTTAACTACATTGTTTTAGAATTTTTTGAGAGATTTAATATTGATGCTAATATTATCTTCTAATTTAATCAAGTCTAAAAACAAATCTAACAAATTCTAATGTTGGCTTAGGTAAGACATTAATCTTCAAATTTAAAGGAGATACAAATATTGTGTAGATACAAATAATGGAGTTTACAAATATTGTGCAATTATTAAAATTCTCTTAATTAAGGAATTTTCTAAAAAATGAAATCATACTGGCCGATTTAAACTAATCATAAAGTGAATGTTTTGTCTTGATTTTTTTCATTTTTTTTTTTCTTCTATTCCATTGTCAACGCGTTAATGGCTCGAATTCATGGAAAGCGATTTCTCAAACCGATATGCTTTGGTCTTCATATAAGAAATCATTTTATTGTCAAAAGGAACTTCGACACTATTCTCAGATTTTCGATGGTGAACTTCACCTTGTTTTCTGTGTCTCGAAGAATGCGATTGGAAGGCAAGCAGCAAGTGCCCGACAAGTCGGATGTACGACACCGTCTCAATGCGATGTCGTAAAATAAATAAGTGTGTGTGTGACGTAGACGAAACGTGTTCTGATGTCATGGATATTTTAAGCCAATGAGAATTGTAATAAAGCGGTGTAATCATGGTCTCAGTTAGAACGAAAGAAACAATCACTTTATGGTGAACAAAAAATAGTAAAAAATAAGACTAAAATAAAAAAAAAACTAGAATAAAATTTAAAAAAATAAGAATAATTCACTCCTTATTAAAACAGAAATGACATTAATAGGACAAGCGTAGTCTGAGTTATTAAGTAGTAATTAAAAGGATAGAAAAATAATTGGAGAAAATCATGCAAATTATACGGAATTTTTGAATGATGGAAAATTTTATTAGTTCTGGATCCACTTGGCCAGTCTATACACCAAAATAATCAGAAACACGGCACGAAATGAAATTATGTTGCATCCGGGCACTGCTCATAGAGGACAAAACTTTGGTATTGACGTTTGAAAGTATCGTCATTTTAGAGAAAAATTTAATTGTATTTAAAGTTTCGACTACTTCTTCTTATCCAATTTTTTTTTAAGTTGGTGGCAAATTAAAGAAGAGGTTCATGTATGGGAGGAGGATTAAATGTTCACCGCAGGAACCAAGTTATTGTCTGTTAAATGATGATGTCTGGGTGGAAGGAAACATCGTTGTTGCTATGCCGTAGAATGCGTTACTTTTATGCATCGTTGTCTGTCATGTTGGATTTTTTTTTAATTGCACACAGTTCCGCTTCTATATCGATTTTTAATAAAATTAGATGAAATTTCTGGAAAATGTGGAGAGCTACGTATCTACTGTTGTAAAAATTTTGCTGAATTTTCACTCGTTGATCAAAAATGTTTTGTCGGAAGTTCCTGAACAATGGATCCATGCGAAGGACCCCCAGGAGTATGCAGTCTGTTGGTGATAGCATCAGAACTAGATATTCTTACGATAATCGTGAAGTATGGGTGGGAGTCCTGGTGAAGGCCATTCCACTATGCTAAGCTGAATGCAAGGCAGGCATGAGGTAGAGTCAGCCTTTGGTGCCTCCAGGTTCCTGACCTTGAAGCTGCATTTCAAGCCCTTTTATCGTGATTGTGCTCCATGGTTTGAAGGCGTTCGGACTCATGGACATGGTTACATGTTACTGTCGACCAGGAGGGATAAGTTACAACAACACTATAATTGTTGCATACATTTAGAAGAAAAAATTATCACTTCATTTATTGTCATTGTTGCATCAGTATACTTCCCTGTATTCATTAGAGAATGCAGCTCAGTGGGCTTTTCGTAATTCAGATGCAAGGATCAAACAGAAGACCGCCCTAATACTTCACCTGCTATTCATAAGACTATCATTTCACTTGGAGGACATTGCGACCACGACCTATTGAACGTTGCCCATCCATCTTTAATGAGCACGAAGGATCTTCGAGTAAGCCGAGTATCGAACTCTCGACCTTCTGATAATGAGAACAACGCCCAAACTAATCAGGCTTCCTCGGCCTAGTCACATTAGCAGAATATAAAGGAATAACTATAGTGAGACCACATAAGCAGAACTCTATATAGATACACATTTTATGCTTGTCATGCAATACTTACTCCTGATTGCTGCAATGTAATTTGTGCCACTTCAACTGTGACTCTAATGCTAAAATTTCGAACATGAAAACTACAAATGAAAATAATTTGTTTACCAATATGGCAACGTGTTCTATTTGAAATTGTATTCTAAACATTTTACCTCGCATTCAATTATGCCAGGCATTAATGAACTATTTCATGATATGAATCAAGCAGTGGTACAAATTTCATCTAATAGTTTAATATATATCTATATTATAATTTATTCGTCCTTTATATCCTGTACTTAGTATAATTTATTGCATACAATAAATGCAGGATAACCCCTTTTTCACAAATGTATGAGGTATACCACCCCTGTTGCGGATTTCCAAAAGATAGTTGACATTATAGAGCATTACTAAATATGTTGAAGGAATTCAAATTGACCGATGATGTCATCCAGCACCACTATTCTCAACGAATGAATGACCAGTGTGCTCTATACCCTTCTGAGGGGGTGAATTTTCTCGGGGCTTTTTTTTAGGTAGAACTCCGCTACCGAGCAGGCGACCTGTAGATGTCATGGTTGGTCTTTACATTCTTGAAACAGAATAAAATTGTTCCTGTGATAAAACTTATTTGCGAAATATGCCATTTTAATAATGCCTCTTAATAACTTTCTCCAAGACAAGGATTGTGAACTACGTAATACAGACATATACACATTATAATCTCTTATTAAATGATATAGTGGAATGTTATTTTTGTTATTTTTGAATGATTTGATTAAAAATTAAAAGTCAGATTTTTATATTTTTTTGAGAATATTTACTTGTTCCGAATCTTGTTTGCCATTCCGATTTCAGTCAGCCTTAATTATATTTTCTAGAGTAGAAAGCTCAATATTTACTTGATTAAATTGAAATGGAATTTGAAATTTTTATTTAAATATAAGTTTTATTTACAGTTATCAGTAGAAATATGTTTTTCTTCTTGCTAAATCATATATTTGTCAATTTACTTTCCTTTTTATTCAATTCTGCAGAGCTTGCTGAGACAGTTCAGTGGGCTTGAAATAGAATTTGCGGCAATAGTAAATTTTTATTTTTTTGAGACAAAATTTAAACAATATTTGTCATTCTGTGCTTAAAACACTCACATAATTTGAATGCATTAACTGCTGCTTCAGTAGAAATGATGAGTTTAGTTTTCCAGCGATGCATCATCAGTTTCTTATTATTATGAAGAGATTTCTTTTTGAATATAACATATAAAATGTACAAAAATAAATTTATGAAAACAGATAGGATTTTGTGTACAACGAACAAAATTTTATTTTCTTCATCAACAAACAATATTATGCAGTGAAAATTATATTTTGTGCTTTAAAATTTTTAAACATAATACAGTTTTGTAGTTAAATATTTCTACAGAGAATAGTTTAATTACATTTTTGAAATCCGTCTTTCAATAATAGTACAGTTTCTTTCCGATTATTAATCAATGCACTGAAAAATAGACATTTTAGATATTTTCTATATTATTTTAAATAATAAAATATTAACGTTTTTACCCGCATTCATCTTTGTTTGAATTTTATATTGCTAGCAAAATAATTTGGGTGAGAGTTTAAGAACAGCTTTTAACATATATATAATATTTAACAATTCTCATAAATAGAATTATTTATTATCAAAATAAATTTAAGAAATTTAAATCATTGAGAATTCAATGCCTTAAAAAATTGAACCATTTAATGCATTCATCCCGTGATGTGTTTTTCCTTTATCCTAACTATAGAAACAGCAATGAAACTTGCAATACAATTAGAAATACAGCTTAACTAACTTCAAACTTATCTGGAAAACTGAATTCAAATCTTAACTATCAGCTTTTACCTTATTTAGTAATGTGATTTCATCTTGGATGAGTATCTACATTTAAAGAAAGAAAAATAAAAATTCTACAATAAACTGTTTGAATTTTTTTTTTCCCGCTTTCTCTGTTTTGCCCGTATTTTTCTATGTTTAGTACCAAATTACACGTATAGATGGCGACTAGTGAGCAGTTTGTTGTGCTTTCTATTCTGATTGGTTCAAAAACGTGTCAGTCTTTATTCTGCATGTTTTGTATCAGAAAACGAAGTTATATTTTATAGTGTATAGCTTTTTGATTATAGTCTACTAATCGCCACTAATTTCATCGACGTAAGACTTGAATAATGCATTTTTTTTAAATAAACAATAATGCAGAGGGTATGGAGCTCATTTCTTGTGATTCGTTCTGTGACGCGAGGAAAAACAACTTGCAAGAAAAATTCACTCATTTCACGAAAAAAAAAAAAAAAAATTCTAATAAATGCTTAAAATTATTAGAAATGTTAATTTAAATAACATGTCATTACTTAAAAATGTAAAATAAACAAAAAAGTAATAAAAAATGTGTCATTTTTTCAACTGAGTTCTGGAAAAAAATTAAATTTTCTATTCTCCTTACGTATCATATGACAACTTATAATTAATTAATGTACATAGTATTGTATATTTTTGCATTATTTTATTATGATGTCTGAATGTTATATTTACTCTTGCGATATTTACATATTTCTCATTTTTTATCACCGTAGATGAATAGGACATGATGATAAATCGAAATTGGAGTTTCCAGTAACCAGACCTGACTAAAGCAGGGGCAGTTGCCCCGGGTGCCCAAGTCAGAGGAGCCCCCAAATAGAATAAAAAATTTATTTTACGTTGTCAGTCGACTAGAATCGTTTGCCAGATCGAATAGAAAATGTGTTGTAGTGGAGGAGAGTGGGCCCCCAATGACTTAGGCTGCATTTAGTCGAAGTCGGGCTCAACCAATAATACTAGGTTCAATATGTTGCCATGAATTCTATATTTAAAGTTCTATTTTATTTTATAAAATATACAGAAAATTACGATCACATTTAGACATTAAACCTAGATTTCTATAATGTGATGACATGTTGTTTATTTTGAAAATCATTAAGAATGCATTAAAATTAATAAGTATTATATTTAAATTTAAGTTCTCATATTTTGCTATGTTAATAATGAATTTTGTAATTAAATTCAAACATCCCATTTTTTTGTCAGAAATATTTATTTAAAGAATTATATTTTGTTAAAAAAATCTTTAAACAGAAACTAATTTTTTTTCATTATATTTTTGTTTATTAATAAAAAGAAAATTAAGTTTTCTTCATTTTACATAAAAATATATAAGTTTAGAGAGAAAAATTTAAATAAATTTGTTTCTGTGTATTTGTGCTTTATTTTTTATGAAATTTAAGATTTACGCAACTCAAAAACGATTTCTTTTTTTGAGTTGCTTAAATCTTAAACTTCATAAAATATTTCTTTAAGGCTATCTATTTAATTTGTAAATGACGAGTTTATACATGTTGAATGATTTGTTGGTAACATCAGTCTTTGCATTTTTTTTTAAATAAGAAAATTCAGAGTTACACAAACCAAAAACAAATTTCGAAATTCGTATTTCAATAAAGTTTTGCAAAAATGACTTTATACATGCTGATTAATTTTTTAGAAACATCATTCAAGTGTTCTAAGCTCCTTGAATGAATTGGATTGGTACAGAAATTTAATTTAGAAAAATCAAGTTTAAATCCCTGTTAATCATCATAAAAAAAGAATGTTTACATTTTATTCCATACTGTAATTATTTGATTGAATGATATATTGGAAACATTGTTGTGTTTTCATGTTGAAAATTATATAAAAATTTCTTTAAAGCAAGAAAGTATTAATAGCAAAACTTATGCCTAAAACCATTCATTTTGGTTGATTTATTAATATTCGTTTATGTGTACAAGAGACATAATCATTTATATTAATATGGTATATTTTTTATAGTTAAAATAATTTAAACGTCCCTATTATCAGAAGATGATACATTTAATATCACTGTTCAACAGAACCTTATAAAATGATTCTCAGACTGCTTTTTGAAAATGCTAAATTATTTTACACGTGTATTTTCATTGTGAAACTAAGTCAAAGATTTCCTATCCATGCATTATGTTTGTACTAATATCTTCTGAGAAGTCTAACTCATTTGCTACGATTTCATTAGACAAATTTTAAGAGGTTTCATTTCGTGTAAAGAAGATTTCTATGTTTATTTCATTTTTCCGTCAAATTATTTTCTGCTTAAGAGGTTAAACATGCAACTTCATTTCTTTATGAAGCACAACATCCGTATAATCCAAAGCACCAAATTCTGATTTTTTTTTTTTTTTTTTTCTGCTTAAAAAAAGATAAAGATTTAAGCTTTCTCCAACTCGTTATCATCTCGTTGCCAAGACGACGTATTGTGAAGTCTCGCGAGGGAAATTTTAGCAAAAAAATTTGACCTTCCATTGAAAAAAATGATCCCTAAAAAATGCATTGTTTTTATGTTTTTAAACTTTTTTTTAATAAAAGGTGAGTTTTTTAAACTTTTATGATAAAAAATTTTATTTTTTTAAATTTAAACGAAATTTATGTTTTTTAATTAGAAATGCAATATTTTTGTATATTTATTAAAAAGATAAGATAAAAGCCATTGCATGATTTTTTTTTTTTTTTTGCTTAGAAAAAAGATAAAAGATTTAAGCTTTCTCCAACTCGTTATCAGAATATTTATCATTTATTTTACCTTTGTCATTCAATAGATAATTATTTTTATTCATTTTTTTAATTGCTTTTTCATATAAATCAGCATGGAAAGAACTTAAGTAAAATTCTTTTTATCCTCGTTTACTTCTAGTTTTTCAATTATAATGAAGATCGAAAATTTTTTTGATTTTTATCAAAGATATAAAATTGTATTTTTCAGCTTCTAAATATCTCAACTCAAAAGTTCCAGAATATATATATAGTTTTCGATGTTGTTGAATTTTTCCATTTATGATATTTCATTTTATTAAATGATTTTACATTTTCAAAAAATATTTTCCGAAAATATTTATTATATAATAAGTTGTTTCGTCTACTAGATCAAGTGCTTTTTCTCTTATATACTTATTGTCAACTTTTAAAATTAATTCTCATATTTAATCAATATATTTCATTATTAAATCATCAATTCCGTATCTGTTATGTATTTTATTGATTCCAATTAAATCGTTAATTAATTTTATGAACTCTCAATTATTTCTTTATTAATATCTAAGTATTTTATTTCTTCCATTTATTTCAAACTATTTTTGAATGTATTTCTTATATTGACAACATTTATATAGAGTGCACATAGGACCTAATATTCTAGGACACTTTGGTACATCAATATCAACAGCTGGTATATTTTATCTCTCAAATATTTCTTTTCCAATTGTTCCTCCTTTATAAGCAAATGCACCAGCTTATTCATCAGATAAATATTGTATATAATTTTTAACATTTTCATTACTAATCCAACAACTTTTGTCACCTGGATATCTTCTAAATCTTAGACCGTGAATTTCATGAGAGCATTTACGAAAGATATTCATTTTTTGTTCTGTTAATTCACAACTGGGCGTAAATACTTTAATAGTTTCAGCTCTTGGTTCTGTTAAATGTGTCCAACTAATTTCTCGGACAATTTTTTTTTTATCTTGAAGGATAAATCCTTGAATATTGAATACCAAAGTTAAATCAGTCATTTTATTTTAAATGCATATTTATAAATAATTTTAAAAAGATATAAAATAATTAAGAATATAAATTATTAAAGATAGAAACTGCGAAAGAAATAAAATATTGTAGATATATAAAATATTAAAGATACAAAGATATTAATATCCAAAAGGAACTGTATTATAATCATCCAAGATTCTACATTTATCATATCCAAGCATATATCTCTTATTTGATTTTATTCTTAAAATATCTCTATCTTTTGTATTTCTAACTGGTTGATTTCAACATCTATCGAAAATAATTACAGGTGAAACTATGTACAATCAGTTTCTCCTGTAATTATTTTCGATTCGGTAATCAAAATTTAACATTGTTTCTCTCTAATAAGACATTTTAAATCCTTTTACTTTCCCATGTGCAGAGCCATCATTTAGTATGTATCCATAATCTTTACTAGCTCCAGATATCCAATATTTCATATATTTATCATTTCCGAGTTCATCTGTCCAATCTCCTAACATACATCCTGTTTCAATCTCTTTGGTTCCATCATCAATATCAACGCTATCTGTATCATAACTTTTTCTTTCAATTTATTTTACATTTTATATAATCAAATTCAAGCAGAACAGGTTGTAAATGCTGCTATATAAATATTTGTGTTAAAGTTATTTTTCTCATATTGTTCTTTCATTTTGTAACTCATTTCTACGCAATCATCATTCATAAATACCATGTTTCAATCTTTCATTACATCATCTAGTATAATTCTATAGAAATCTTTAATCTCTATCACGTATACAGTTGGCTTCATATTTTTTCTCTGACCAAACCTGCTCCATATTTTAGCTATAAATCTCAAACATGGATTTTCTTCTGTGTTTTTCAATTTTATATCTAATTTCTCTTTGACCCTAAAAATTAAAAGGAATATATTCTTATATTCCTTTTAATTTTTAAAGTTATTTTTTCATTTATCGTAAGTTTTGAGTTTAATTTTTAAAAACAGTTTGACGTACTCTTTGAATAATTCATTTGATTTATTTTCAAAATTCCAAACTTCATTAATATTTATTATTTTATATCCTTTAATTGCTAATTTCATTTCATCTGCTTAGTCGAAGTACCAATGAAACATATTTCGTTATCGCTGTGTTTACATTTTGAATTTCTGACAGCGTAACAGTCTTTACATTTATTTTTATTGAAAGATAATTGAAAGTGTTTACAATGATTGGTTTAAGAACATGATCTACATAGTGAAAACAATTTTTCTCCTTTAAAATATTTTATCAAGATGACCAACTGGATAATAATCAAAGTAATTAACTGTTGGGTATAAAGAAATTACATCTAAGTATCTTCTTTTTTCATTCGTTTTAAATTCATATTTTAATTTAGCAGATTCACATCTACCACCATAAAAAACATCTCTAGGAATTAAAGGTGTAATGAAATCTCTTTTCCATTCTTTTTTCATGTATTTTTTCATATCTTTATTTCTATCAAAAGCACATTTCCTTATAGTTATTAATTCATATCCTTCTTTCATCATTTTCTTATTAATCTTTTTAGTTCTTTCATCAACATTTCATTTTTGAGATTTATTTATTTATATATTCAGAAAAACAACTTTTACGTCCATGCCAATAATAGCCATAGAATTGAAATACTATATTTTCTTGAAATTCATCAACTTTTTAAGTTTTATTTCCAATTTCAGTTTTTTCTCACCTCCATTCAAAGCATGTTGAATACTGATATTTTCTTTTTTTGAAATATAATCTAATTAAGCAATTGATTTTTTACTATATTGAATTTGTGAATTGCATTATTATCAATAGCTATAGTACCTCTTTTCAAGAATGTATCTTTGAAAATAACCATGCATACAGCTGCTAATGTTATATACTTAAAATAATCTACATTATCAGTTACTAAAAATAATCTTCTCAATTTCAAACATACATCCTTTTCTTAAAATATCTTCATTTGATCGACAATATTTTATTAATTCTTTTTGAAAATCAAATGTTTCATTTTTAGCAGAGTCATACCGTTTATTAAAATTATTTCTTTCATTAGTAACCATTGTATCATATCCATAGTAATATTTATCAAGATATTTACCAACATAATTTTGATTATTTTTAGATTAAAAAGATGTGGAAAGCATCCTTTAGATAATTCAGTTAATTCAAACATTTTTTAAATTTTTTTATGTGAAATTTATCGAATCAAGAAATCTTATATTGTGAGCAGGAGAATGAATATAAGTTATTATTTTTATGCATTGTAAAAATATTTTGATTTTCTTTTTTGAAACAATATTTAGCTAAAAATTGAAAATCAAATCCTTTTCCATAATAAGCTAAAGAGGTATTATAACCATAATGATTATCTTTAAATAACCAACCACAAAATTCATTTTCTTCAAATATTTCCTTTTTACCTTCATAATCATGGCATATTAATATATTAACTTCATGAATTCCAGTTTCTTGAATTGTTTCAAGATCAAAAAATAGATATTTTTCAGTATAATCAAGTTTACACATTACATTCCAATCTTTTTGATCTCGTATGGAAGTAGAACATTTCTGTTTACACATACCTCCTTTAGAACTCTTTTGTTTCATAAAGCATCTCCAACAATTTCTACGTCTCAGTTCACCATATTTATGATCCTTACATTTCCTTTCTAAACCACTTATATTTCTTTTACACTTAAAACATTTCCATAATATTTTATAAACGCTACAACCTTTATTGTCTTTCGTTTTGTGACTTTCAAAACATTCTTTAGTTTTCCATTGCATTTATTCCAAAATATTTCATCTCCTTTACAATCAGAATTTTAAACAAAAAATCTATTACATTTCAAAGGACATTTATGACGATTAGTTTTCTTATATCCTACTTTACAGTAATTACAATAGTTATCTTTACCTAAAAATCCTGTAATAGATGTAAGGACGTTAAAATGATTTTTAATCTTATATATCTAAATATATGTAGATTTATATTATCTAGAATATAAACTTTGATTACAGTTTTCTCTACAGTTAATATTAGTTTGAATATCTATAAGAAGTGTTCAAATACTTTAACATCTTCTAAGATACATATTTATAAAGAAATATATTACATAAGTTATGTAGTTTTACAGCTAATGGTTTTTGTAGTAAACGACCTTTTCTAATATGTGCTATATCATTTTTTGTTACTTTTTGATTTAATTTATCACATAATAATTTTGGATTCTGAACAGCTAAAGCAGTTACAATAGATCTAGCTAAACATATATTATTATTAAACATAATTTTTTATTTGACAAATACTTCTCTTCTTTTGAAGGATCTGTTTCTGAATACATTCTTAATGATTTATGTCTACCTCCTTCTGGTAGTTTAATTATATAAAAATCAAAAATACATTCAGTTAATTCAAGTTCTTTATATTTAATCGTATTATTTAATGTTTCTAAATATACTTCGTAAGCATCTTTAGTAGACATCATTTTAGGGTGATAAGAGGTGCACTTAATTTTGGATTATGAACAATTATATCAACATTACCATTTCTTTTTCTTATAGATTTTCTAAATCAATCTGATAAAATATTAAAATATTGTACAGGTTGAATTTCATTAATCTCTGTAATCTTATAAGTTTTTCTATGAGTCATGTATTTCTTTTTATATATATTTACCTTTAATTTCTACAATTCCATAATCATGTTTAAATAACTCATTCAATTTTACTTCTTTTTTAATTTTTTTTATATTTTTCACAGGTTCAAAATCTTTAGTATCTTTATTAAATTTTAAATTATATGAATCAAATAATTTTTTACTATCTCTTTTCTTTGGATATTTAATAAATGTTTTCCTTTTACGCTCTAAATAATCAGAAGTATCTAAATCTAATATATCTGTTAATATTTGCTTATAATTTCCAGTTTTTCTAATATAAGATATTATTGATTGAATAATATCATTCTTAGTTTTACTTTTACTTGTTATTTTTAAATCCTTTATAATATTTTTCGATTTTTGAATACTTAAAATACTCGAAGCATTTTTAATATGAAAAAGCGCCATAATTCTATAGAAATAAAAAAGGAAGAGTTTTTATTTCTATTCAATAGAAAGTAATTTTTATACAGAGATTTCCAAAAATAGAATTTTAAAAAATTGACAACTAGAGCTAACAATTTATTTAGAAAGTATTTTTATAAAGTGATTTCAAAAATTAAAATTTTAAAAAATTGTTAACCAATTTATTTATAAAGTATTTTGTAAAGACTTTTGAAAAAAATTAAATTTTAAGGACATTAAAATTTAATATTTAATACTTCATTAGTAACTATAAGAGCTGCTAATAATCTTTTGTTTATTTAATTTTTGATACCTAGCTGTATGCCATTTTGTATATAATTAACTCCACATTCACACATCACATGTTGTGCTCTTGGATGCATTTGCCATAACGAGTCAATCTTTTCTTTATGTGCATATAAAATTCTTTTTTCATTCTATTTTATTTTACAATCTCTACAAATCAAATCCATTTATAATGGTTTACTTTTTTAAATAGAAATATTTCTTGCAATACACAAAGTTCTTATAGTTAAAAATATATTAATTTTTTGATAACTCAAATATTTATAAAATGATAACTCAAGTTCTGAATAATATTGATTTTTAAGTATCCCCAATACGGGGCTACTTAAAGATCTACTACCTATAAAACCATAATTAATGAATCCAATTATTTAAAAATGCTAAAAGCTCATTCCATTCATTTATATTTTCTCTAACTTTTTAAATATTTTCGATTTCTTAATATTCACAAATTTTTTTCATGATATACAAATATTTTATAGTTTTTTTAATAATTAAAATCTAAAAATTTGTAAAACATTTCAACAGCTTTCAATGTAAAATTGAAATTATATATTTTTTTAATTGTTTGAAAAAATTTATCCTACTTACATATCTCTGTTTCAAAAATGATTGAATATTTATGTCATAATAGTTTTCATCCTCTGAACTGTCGTAAGTAATTTCTTTCTTTTAAATATTTTTAAAAACTATTAAATACTGATCTGGTACGGAAATATTATTTTCTTCATCATTGGAGTAATATATTTTTTCAGCTAGAATAAAAAAATCCTTCATTTATATATTTTCTAATTTTATAATATAGATGATAGCACTATTCATCGATGGCAACACTATCGTTGTAAGAACAAAATTTATGAGATACAGTTGTTACCTAAGCAAAAATAAAGTATGTCTCTCAGGTTTCATCATTGTAGTGATTAGGCATTTACATAGCATGAATTAGACCTAAATTCGATCCCTAGCTCACTTTTCTAAATTAAACGAAAAATTTACAATGTGGGAATTGATTCTATTATAATAGGTGTTCTTAACGCGCGTAGAATCAGATATTAAATAATCAGGGTCCTAAATGTAAAAAATGTGGTGGGACTGTCTAAGGGCCGTTAGGTGTTAGGCATCCCCAAAAAATATTTTAAGTTAAATCCACCAAACTCAAAGGGCTATTTTGCTACTTTTTTCTTAATTTATTTATTAAATATATTAATGTTTATTTATTAAATATATTTTTCAAGTAACTAATTTTAAGTTATTAATATATTCATTAAATAATTTTTAAGTAATTAAAATATAAATTTTCGTAAATATTTTTCGTTTCTTATAATTTATTTAATTCACAAAGATTCTCTTAATCTATAAACCCAACATCTAACAAATCACAATTATCTTCTAACCCTTCAAGTACATCTTTAAATATTAATTGCTTCAAATAATGTAATTTTAATATTCTTTTTATATGTAATTCCCTTATTCTCACATTATCAAAACTATCTAATTTAAAATCTGGCCTTACAAAAAATACAACTATGTGACGATTTCTGTCTTAAATTACTATATTTTAATTTTATTCTAAATGTAAATGGGTTGATATTCAATAGTAATACTTTTTCAATATTTTTTCGAACATATTCATTTAAATATAAAATAGTATTCTCTAAAAATATCAATATAAAAATGTAAAGTAATAACTTTATAAAAGCGGGATGCAAAACGTCCCCCCCCCCTTTTTTATGAAGAAATCAGTAGTGTATATTTATTAAAGATAAAAGAGAATCTAATAACTTGAATTATTTTTAAAAAAGTAATTATATAAATGAATTTCTATAAAGGACTTCTTTAAAGGACTATGTTATGAGCAAATTAAAGATAATAATTGGTATGAATTGTTTTGATATTTTAAACTGATTATATACAAAAAAATACTTTATTTTATAATACTACTAAATTATGCAAAACAGGAGGAAGAGAATTTAAAAAGTGGCATCAAAACTTTAGAGGGAAAAAGACAAATAAAATATTTAGAAGATCGTGTAAAAAAGCAGTTTAATTTATAAAATCAGAGGTGGATTATGAGAAATATATAATATAAACGGTAAATATGTGATGAAGATTTAATAGTTAATATAGGTTGTTGGATTTCTCCTGAATTTAATGTTAAAGTAATGAAAATAGTAAAAGATTATTATAGTAATCAGTTTATTCATAAATGTAAAAATAAAATAATAGATAAGATAAAAAATAAATTTGTATTTTTAAGTGATTTGACTTCAGCCCGAATTCAGTCTACTGTCAGAAATAAAATAATTTATGAAATAAGAATAATGAAATAATTTATGAAATAAGGTAAAAGAAATGAATTGTGTACGAACTCTAACATAAATTATAGCTGCCTGAATTCCGTAGCCATAAAATTTATAAAATTAAAGAAAGAAGAGATTAAAATGTTATAAAATATACTGATACATACTTTAATCATTTAAGAACTATGATTCAGAAAAAATTTATAAATGATATAGAAAAACTAATTCCAAAATTAGAATAGATTAAATATTGTGAATTCCTTAAACATATCAAAAAATTAAGTATGAAAAGACAAATAATTTGTACTTTTGGTTTTTTGTTAATCCCTTTCAGACAAGAAGAATTCTCCCTAGCTGATACTTTCCCCCTCCCTCCCTCTTGGGTGGGTTGTTGATTTTTTTTTTAAATCTTTTATATATAACAACAATTCTTGGGTGATGAGAATTCTCCCTACCCAAAATACTCATTTTTAAAGGGATGGCTGATTTATCCACCCCTTAATTTTGAATTAAATCTTTTTTATCTAACCAACTATTATATTATATTCTTCTGGATAATTTAATCACTTTACTAATAACCTGTTTCCTTTCTTTTTTATTATTTTTTCAATTTGATATATTTCATCTCTTTTACTATATTTATTTAATTCATTCTCATAATAAGCGCCTTTAATTTCTTCGTTGTTTAAATCTGTTATTCTATATTTAATTGGATCTGTTTTTAACACTTCAGATATTACAAAAATTTCATCTGTAAATGTAAGATGATAACCTCTTGTAAGCGTTTATTTATATTTTGAAATTCTTACTTTATCACCTTCTTTAAATTTTGGTTTTTGATAATCTCTTTAACATACAAATTATTATATACAATATTTTCATTTTCTTTTTTACTTGTTTCTGTTGGTGTCATTTTAATAGAGCTCTAATAAGAGTTATAATCGTAAGCACTAATTTATCTAATACGTCTATATATCTTGTATTATTAGCAACTAAAATTTTTTTTTATTTTTACATGTAAAGTTCTGTTGAATTGTTCAACTACTGAGCATTTAATTTCTGTATTATTAGTACCAAACCACTGAATATTATTTTCTGAAAACAATTTTTGTGTTAAAGAAAATAAGAACTCCAAGTCATAATCAGTTTGAATATATGATGATTTTTCCTCTTTGAATATCTTTTTAAAATTATTTGATACCTCTTCACCAATTTTTAACTGGAACAGCGCATACATATTTACTAAATATATCTATAATAGCTAATATGTAATTGATACCATCATTATATTTACTAAAAGTTTTTATAAATAATAAATCTGTTTGCCATTGATCATCAATATGAGATACATAAATCATTCTTCTTTTAAATTTTCGATGAATAGGTTTATATCTTGAATATACATCTTGAGTATGAAGAAAATCAGTAATATCTTCTTCAGTAAATTTCGTTTTTCTTTTTAACTCATTGATACCAATAACCTTTTAAAGGATTATAATACACATCTTTTAAAGTGTCATTTGTTTTTTTAAAAAAAAAACACTTTTCTTTGAATTACAATTGACACAAATTCCTTTCATCATAGGTTTTCCATTTTTGGATGTAGTAGTTATAACATCTTTACTATCTGTATGAGTTTTACATTTTAAACACTAAATGAGTGAACCCATTCCAAATGTCTTTTTTGCTTTAATGGACTGGTTTAACAATTCCTCTTTCTAAACTTTCACGAAATGTAGGATTTGGAATTTCATCTTTTAACATATTTGTATCACATATTTCATTTCTTGTTTTAGAATCTTTATTTTTTAAATAACAAATATCATGTCTATATGCAATTTCATCAACTCTGTTAATTGGTTTGCTCCATTCGTTGTATGATAAATCTGGATTTAATCTTGTTTTTCCATGTAGTAATTGAGTTCCAGGTCCCGTAAATGAATGTCCAGGTAGATGCATTTCAAATGGTAAATTATTAATAGATTTATTAATAACACCTTTTCCATTTTTTTTTTGCAATTCTTTTTATTACGCATTTATTTAAATATAAAATTATTTATCTACATACTTATTACCATTTAATTTTTTTTATGTATTTTCCTATAGGAAAAAATTGTAAATTTTGAATATATTCATCTTGTCTCATATATACTTCTTGTTCAGTCAAATTATTTGCTTTTAATAAATTTAATAGCTGTTTATAAAATGTATAAGCTTGTTTATATCCATTTTTTTAGTTGAAATATTTAAAGACATCAATTGTTTCAATAACGCCTGCTGTTATACTCAGTGCTGATAAGGAAAGAAAAACGAATTCAGATAAAAAGCACTAAATAAAAACTTAGATTTTTCATACATGGATCTAAATCATCTACTTTTATGAATTATTTGGAATCAGAAGAGCCCCTCAAGGGGTTTACCTTCTTTAGGTAAACACGAGTGTCACAATCCCGAGGTACCCTAGTGAACTATCCTCTTCTTTCGAACTATCCTCTTCTTTCTTTTCTTCTCTCCTCTCTCTTCTGCTTTTTCTTCCTTTTCTCCCTCATTGTGGTTGCCTTGTAAGAGGTTGAGGGCTCCCCTTGAGTAGCTATTGCCGCACTGTTGCTATTAGCTTCTTTTAGGGACTCAATCACCCGCGTTTGCAGTGCGTGGAGACC
Organism: Latrodectus elegans; assembly: GCA_030067965.1. NCBI lineage: Eukaryota > Metazoa > Arthropoda > Arachnida > Araneae > Theridiidae > Latrodectus > Latrodectus elegans. The sequence goes on along the minus strand of CM057819.1, from coordinate 11,312,932 downwards.
CGTGTCCTTCGAAAGAAGGATCCTGGTAATTGAGGCTCTCAGAGATCAACACATTACTATGGCCTCTGCTTCAGGTAAACGGGAGGTGTGTTGTGGTCCTCAGCACATCAATCGGCTTCCATGGATCAAGTGATCATATATCTGCTGTGTGACTCGATAAGGGTGGAGGCCACATCAAAGATATATTGAAAGCGTATAAGGTCTGGCTAGCACTGATACATTTATATTGCATCCCCTTGTTGGGCTTGATGGTAGGTGGTGCAGTCAGGCCTTGAAGTAATTAACATATTTCTATGGAATGTACTTCTAGTTCTTTACTCTCTATGGAGCAACAAATAATTCAGGACCAGAAATATTTTGTTATTAAGAGAACTGAGGACAATTTTGATAATGTCTCCCCTTTCTTAATTAATAAGTGTCTTATTGGTACAGTTGGAAATGTCAAAAATGTTCGCAAGATGAAATCTGGTGATCTCTTAGTTGAAGTTTTATCAACTGAACAGGCCAAAGCCACCCTAATACTAAAATGACTTGGTAATATAGATATTATAGTATCTCCTCATAGTAGGTTAAACTCTACACGGGGAGTAATTTCAGCAGATGAGCTATTTAATATTTCAGAGGAGGAAATTTTGAGTAATCTTGTTGACCAAAAAGTATAATGTGTGCAGCGCATTACAATCAGGAGAGAGGGTAAAATTATATGAACTAAACACCTTATACTCACTTTTGTTACTCCTATACTACCTCAATCTATTAAAGCTGGCTACCTAAATTGTAGTGATCGCCCTTCATTCCAAAACCATTACGTAGCTTTAAATATTAGCTATTTAGCCATGCAAAAACTACTTGTAAGGGACATTTGACTTGTGTTCGATGTGCATCTGTTGAACATGACAGTAGTCAGTGTCAATTACAAGAAAAATGTGTCATCTGCAGTGGTGAACATCCCTCGTACTCCCGATCATGCCCAACCTGGATATTAGAAAAGGAAATTATTACTGTGAAAATGAAACAAAACTTATCTTACCCTGAAGCCAGGCAAAGAGTGTCATCCCGTACCACTAATCAAGGTATTAGCTATTCACAAGCAGTTAAAAAGTCATGAAATCTTGCAGTGCTCAAACCGATTTCTTAAATTTTCCAAACTTATCCTCAAATATTTCTAACATAAATGTCTCACCTATTACGAAAAGAATTTCTTCACTGTCTTTCGCAAAATCTAAGTCTCAAAGGTCCCTAAAATTAAAGAATGCAAAACAATGGCTTCACAAATCATATTTAAAGAGCAAAAGAAGCTCAATTGCCTCTAAGACAGATACAAAGAATGTAGACCCATCAGATGATGAAACACTCCTAAGTGGAGATTCATCTGAATCTCAGATGACGTGTTCCAATGCCGGAGCATTCAGCTTATCTTAATGGGAACCTTCGTTTCTTGGAATTGTCGAGGTTTTCGCACTCATATAGAAGATATAAAAACAATTATAAATTTGTATAATCCAATTTGTTTTGCCATCCAAGAAACATTTTTGAAACCTCAGTACAGTTTAAAATTGCATGGATATAATTGTGTGAGGAAAGATGTTAATCATGATTCAATTTCTGGACGTGTATGCATTCCTGTATCTTGTAATATTCCTAGCACAATACATTTCCTTAACACTTCATTACAGGCTGTTTCAGTACGCATACACTCAACATCTCTCATTACTATTTGTAGCATTTACTTACCTCTCCATGAGATCATCAATGAAAGCGATTTAAACAGTTTGCTGGATCAACTACCTGCACCCTTTATTCTACTTGGTGACTTCAATGGTCATAACACCTTATGGGGTAGTGATAATAGGAATCCTTGTGGCAATAAAATTTAACAGTTCATTTCTAATAACAATATCTGCCTTCTAAATTCCACAGAAATAACATATTTCCATCAACCATCAAGAACTTTTCATTCATTATATTTAGCTATTTGTTCTCCATCAATTCTGCCTTCATTAAATCTTAATGTTGATGAGGATTTATATAACAGTGATCATTTTCCTTTAATTATGAATCAAACTGGTATAAGCAGACCGCAAATCTTCCACTCCTCTTATTCTTATCATCGTGCAGACTGGTCTCTCAACACTCATTTAGCTGCGATTACTGACAGCATGGTTAGAAGTGATAATATCAATGATGCTGTGCAAAAAGTAACTGATACACTTCTAGATTCTGCCAAAAACACAATTCCCAAACGCTCCCCAATTCCACGCAAATATCATAAACTATGTTGGAACCGTGAATGCCAAGTATCATACAAAAAACAAAACAAAAAAATTGTGGACTGTTTTTCGCAGGTGCCCTACCATGGAAAATCTCATGGCTTTCAAAAAAGCTAAAGCTTTTGCACGTCGAATACGGCGAAATAGTCAAAAAGAATCTTGGATAAGATATGTTTCCTCCATCACATCATCAACTTCCAGCAAAGAGTTATGGAAGAAAGTTAAAGCTTCCAGTGGTATATATAGGGACTTCTCTATCCCAATACTACGCACAGGAGCTGACACAATTTCTTCTCAATATGATAGTGCCAATCTTTTAGGTGAAACATTTGCAAAGGTATCTAGTCCAGCCTCTTTTAATCCTAAATTTCTCAGAATCAAAGAGCAAGCTGAAAAGAAACCTATAAAGTTTCATGATAAAGCCATACATCCATATAATTGCAATTTCTCTTTGCTTGAATTGCAGAGAGCCCTGTCCCAAACTAAATATACTAGTCCGGGACCAGATGGTATCTCATATAAGATGCTTTGTCATCTTAATCATAAATCTTTAATAAACATTCTTTTTCTATTCAATAGAATATGGAATGAACATGTCTATCCCAGTCTCTGGAGCAAAGCAATTATTATTCCAATTCTTAAACCTGGGAAAGATCCAGCTAATCCTCAAAACTATCGTCCAATTGCTCTCACAAGTTGCCTTGCTAAAACTTTGGAGCGTATGGTCAATGCCCGTCTTGTTTATGAAATTGAAGAAAATCAGTACATATCACTTTATCAAAGTGGTTTCCAGAAAGATAGATCTACTCTGGACAATATTGCATACATAGAAACACAAATTAGGAATGCCTTTGTACGGAGACATCATTTGGTGTCTATAATTTTTGACATAGAAAAAGTTTATGATAAGACCTGGCGTTATGGAATTCTTCAAACTTTGTATAATTTTAATTTTAGAGGAAATTTACCCATTTTTATTCAGAGCTTTTTAAATTCTCGCATTTTCATTGTCCGTATAGGATCTGTTTTATCTAATCCATTTGTCCAATGTGAGGGGGTTCCTCAGGGAAGTGTGTTAAGTGTTACTGTTTTTAATATTTGCATCATCAACTTTCTTCATGTATTGCAACCATCCGTCCATGGAACCTTATATGTTGACGACCTCCAAATTTCTTGCCAAGGTTCCAATATGCAACTGATTGAACGGCAATTACAAACTGCTGTCAATAATCTAGTTGCTTGGTGTAATGAAAATCGGCATACTTTGTCCCCTTGTAAAAACAAATGCATCCATTTTTGCAGAAAAACTGGGCTTCACCCTGATCCAGAAATTAAGATATCAGGCACAACTATTCCCGTAGTTAATCAGATATCATTTCTTGGGATTATATTTGATAAAAAGTTAACCTTTCTACCACATATCTTAGATTTGCGCAAATTTTAGATGCGAAAAATCACTAAATATTCTAAAAGTTCTCTTTAATACTTCTTGGGGTGCAGATCGTAAAGCATTACTCCGAGTGTATAAGTCAGTTATTCTATCGCGAGTTGACTATGGTAGCGTAGTTTATGGATCAGCCAGATCACCAGTTTCGCGCAAATTAGACCCTGTTTATCACTCAGCTTTACGAATCTGCTCTGGAGCATTCCGGACGTCTCTTGTCTACAGCCTTTATGTAATTTGGAACCACTTACTTCTTGATCTGAGACGTAAGCAACTCTCTCTACATTACTATTTTAAAATGCTATCAGTATCGCAACACCCTTTGAGATCAATGGTTACTTGTCCCTCTTTAAGAAGGCTATATAATGCACGGCTACATAACATATTACCATTTTATGAGCGTACAAATTCATTCCTGTCTTCATCTGAGTTTCCCGATTTACATATTCAAATCACAGATGCTCTAAGATTTCCTCCTTGGAATATTCCTGTTGCCAATATAATCAGTCACTTTACTGGATACAATAAATCAGCTACATCTCCCCTTATTTTGCAACAATTATTTTCACACATTCATTCGCATTATTCCTCCCACATCTCTGTATATACAGATGGCTTAAAATCAAGTGGTCATGTTGGTTGTGGTATTGTTGTTGGAAATACTGTTCACAGCTATAAACTGTATGCATCATATTCTGTGTATACAGCCGAAGCTGTTGCCATTAAACGTGCTCTAGCAATAATACAATCCAGCCCTCATCGAAAATACTATATCTATACAGATAGCATGAGTGTGCTCATGCAATTAGATCATTTTAATGATAAGTGTCATCAAATTAGTATGGAAATATTGGATATTTTTAATATAGTGAAGAATAAAGGATTTGGCATCTTGTTTTGTTGGGTTCCAAGTTATGTTGAATTTGCTGGGAATGAATTTGCAGATACTGCTGCTAAAAATAACTCTGACATTTTGCATACAGCATTAACATTTTTTGACATTAAGCAAACTATCAAAGATTTCATTTCCTCCCACTGGCAAAAAACATGGGATTTGCATAAAAACAATAAATTATACAGTATATCCTCTCACATTCTTCCATTCCCAGTTGCTTCCATGCGAAGAGTTGATGTAAAACTCACACGGCTTCGTATTGGGCATACTAGATTTACACACAAGCACTTATTCTTGTCTCAGAGTGCTCCAATTTGTGACATGTGTAATGTACCATATACAATACATCACATTTTAACTGTCTGTCCTAATTTCACTGATTTACGCATAGTGTTTTTTAAAACCACAAATTTAATTTTATCTGACTTAATTGGGTTTAAACCACATAGAAATTTGTTTGCATTTTTACATGCAATAGGTTTCTTGAATTCTATTTAAGATTTTTATCCAAAATAATCTTTTTCATATGCTTTTCTTGAACTTTTAATACATTCCATTGTATACATCTGACTAGTCTTTTAACACAGAATTTTTACCTTCAGTTTTAAATATTGTACGGTGTAGAAATGTCCAATATTGGACCTTGCATTAGTAAATCTTACAAAATCAATCAATCAGAAGAAAATAATACTTCTTTTTTATATGTTCTTTTTTATATTTACTAAACAATTGCAACAGTATTTTTTTCTTTATGTTTTTACAATTTACAATATCTTCTCTTTCTATATCATCAAAAATTGTAAAATTTTCTTGTGGTGTAATATATTTTGGTTCATAAATATCTTTAGCACATACAAACAAACCATCAAATTTCAAATAATCATATATTAAATCAACAAGCAAATTAGCTTTCCCTGATCCTGAACTGCCTACAATTAAAAGTCTAAAAGGGTGTTTAAGTAATGAAGGATTTTGATTTTCATCTGTAAATTTTTCAGGTTCCGTATAATCTTTAATTTTTATCATTTATTTATTTTTAAAATATTTACTCGGAGTAAAACATAATCGACTCGTTGTGAAAAATAATTTACTCGGAGCAGAAAATAATTTACTGATAAATAAATGAACATTATTGAACGTGAAAGAAATAAAAAATTAAAACAACAGATTAGAAATGAGTTAGAAATAATAAAATACCAATCTAAAGAAATAAGGAAGTTAAACTTGTGAATCCTATTTAGTTTACTAATACCGATTTAGTTTAAAGTACTGAAATATCTTTAAGAAAATTTCATAAGCCAGTAATTAAAAACTTACAAGATTAGGAAATTTCAAGAAAACAAAATCTTCAAAGTATTCAATATGCTATAAAAGATTTATAACAGATAATGTCTTTTTTGCCTCAACATGAATCATCTAAACAATGGGAATTAGATTATTCTTCAGATGCTGGAAAATAAATGGATAAAGCTGAAATAATAATAAGGTTGAATTTTAATAAAGATTTAGATTTTGATTTATTTAAAAATGAAGGATTAGAATTGCCTTCTGAGCTATTAAATAAAAAGATGAAGGATTAGATGAAATAATTAATGCAGCAAAATCTAAACGACATGAGTGTAAAAGACTTATAGGAAATTTAACTAAAAACAGAAATTATGAGACTAGTGAGAATAAAAAACAAAATATACAAGATAAAATAAATGTAGCCGATTTTAACATGAATGTTTTAAAAAATGTATATAAAAGCATTGAATACTCTTAAAGCATGAAATGAATATATAGGCAGTGGTATAAATAAATTAGATGAATTAACAAATAAAATATGCAAAAGTTTTAAATCTAAAAAATTATGTAACCAAATAATTGTTATGGTAGATAAACTTTTAAAAAAAGGAACATTAACAAATGATTATGTAATAGAGTATTATAAACTTTTTTTTTTACTTTAAATAAATGTACATGTAACAAAAAAAGTTTATTTCAAATAGTAAGATTATTAGATACTCAAATTTCAAAATTAAAATCTGGATATAAAAAAAGGAGAAGTTCCTTTACAAATAGATAAAAGAAAAACACCTAATTAAGATTTACATCTTACTAATACACAAATCAATCAAATTGCAAAAGGTAAAAGAATTGCAATTGGTAAAATTGAATTACAAAAAACTGGAGGATTTTTGCCATTCTTATTCTAACATCTTTAGGACTTGGAGCTGCAGGTGGTGCAGCAGGATGGGGTACTAAAAAAGAATTAGATAAAATTTCAGGATCTAGGATTAAGAAAAAACGTTGTGGAAAGGGGATTCATCTTCTCTCGGAATATGCAAAAAAATAATAGAAGAAAATATGAAAAATGGAGAAGGATTTAGAGGTACATTTACTATAGACATTCTATCTAAAAATATAAGAAAATTTGAAAACGAAATTATTATTTCAGATGTATCTACAGGTAGTGGAACTCACTGGGTTTGTTATTATAATGACCAATATATGATTTTGTAGAATATTTTGATCCCTTTGGAGAATATGAATTTGAAAAATAAAAATAAAATTTGATTGATTTTCTTCATAAAAATATAGAAAATTATTTAAGATCTTTAGCAAAAGAAATTCGAAATAATTCTAGTTTTTTACAACAACCTATATCTGTAAAATGTGGTTTATATTGTATGAAATATATAACTGAAAAAGAGAAAGGTAAATCCCCTATTGATATTTTATATTCATTTACTCAAGAGCATAGTATTTCTAATGAGAAAATTGTTATTTGTAAATAAATGAAGTACCTCATTTTAGATTCTAAAAATGCTTGTAAATCAGAAGATTTTACAATTGAATATTCCAAGCCTTTTAATTTTAAGGAGATAGCGCTTCTGTCATTTTCTCTGAATGTTTCTTAAAATAATATTACAGACAAAAATAATAATTTTTTATATTTTGATGGTAAGAAATGGATAGATTTTACTATTCCAAATGTTCATTATAGAATAAAAGGTTTGAATCGTTATATGATTAAATTCTTTGGAAATGATCCTTCAATATTATTTGGTATTTTAGAAGAAAGATAAAGATTTGCAACTAAGTTAAAAGAATATTGTAAATTTGATTTATCCAAAAGTGTATTGTACAAAATTTTAGGATAAGAAGCTAAATAATATGAATAGACAGAACAAGAAGGTAAATATATAGTAGATATAACTAATGGAAATGATAATATTTATAGTCATTTTGATATAGTAAATGATGTTTATATAAATCACTTTCAATCTGATGTGATTTACTCATTTACAGTGACAAATCCTCCTGGAAGTTTATATTTTAAAGAATTTGATAAACCTATATTTTTTCCAGTTAAATCTGATTCTATACATAGAATTCGAATGAAAATTATAAATCATCGAGGTGAACTAATTGGTTTAAATAGACAAGAAGTACAGTATAGATTTATAGATAAATAAATGAACAGCCACAGATTGTACAGAAAGAGTAAACAAATAAAAGGTTTCTTTTCTGATGCTATAGAAAAAGAAACTGAACCTATTATAATAGAAAAATCTAAAGATTTCATAAGAGAAAAATTAAGTGAGATTTTATTAAAAAAGAAAAAACGTGGCGCAGGATTAAAAATTTTTATCCTAAATAAATGAACAAAATTAATGATTTGAGTGATATCAGTTATTATTATAGTAACGAAATTGAAAGCTTTGATTATAGATAAATTAAACATAAGAATAGAGATAAAAACAATCCATATAAAAGTTTTACATATAATTTCTTTATAAATGATACAAATGTTAATATATCATATTCTGAAGGTTATCTGCAACAAGAAATTAATATTATAAAAGGTGATCGTAGCTATATAAATAATGAAAATATTATTTTTGTAAATTGTGATGGTTGATGCAATTAAAATTACTGATTTTTACAATAACTTTAAAATGAATGAAAAATATCATGAAAGATTTGCAAAAAAATGGAAATTCACTAAAGGTGTAACTGTAAAAATATAAATACCTATAAAATATAAATTTGATTTTTTCAGAGAATATAAGAAAGTACTTACAGGATTTCAAATTAAAAACATAAATTCAAAAAAAAAATGATAGTAAAAATATTTTATATACAGATATTCAAAATCTTGATTTTAAAGCAGTTGTTGAAGACCTCTCTCTGCGGTTACCATGTTAGATTTAAAAATTCAGCTGCTGTAAAATTCAATCAACTAAAATTATCTGATACTCCTGTTGAAATAAATTGTTATTGTTGCCTTGAGCAAGCTAGGCTGGCATTATGGGGTGCGCTGCTCCACTTTTCCAACTGAATCATATTTTGGATGGAGTCCGACTTCCTCAGTTCACACATGTGCCATAGGTACTCGTTTAGAGGCTAGACATTCACAACCCATTCATACAAAAATAGGATAGACAAAGAGAGAACTTATATCCATGCCTGAACTGAGATTCGAACCTAGGACCTCCTTACCCGCAGTCAGGCATTCTGACCACTATAGGCATTGAAATAAATTGGGATCATTATAATATTATCAAATCAAATTTATTTAATACAAATGCTAGTGGAGCTCTTATAATATTCCTGCAACATCTGATGAAGTTTTGAGTTTATACGTCATTCCTCAATATGATGAAAGAAATCAAAATATGAACCAAAACAACATGATGTTTGATAACTTGGATATGACAGAATGTGTGCTGGTTAATGATTGATAACATAAAAGTTCCAACAGTGAGTTATTTCATGGATTTTAATAAAAAGCATTATAATAGAATATATACAGCTCTTTTAGAAGCAGGAATGAACAATATAAATCCAGAAACAGCTTGCATGATTATTCAGCAAACTGTTTCTTGCAGAAACAGCTTGATAGATTATTCAAATTTTAGTAAATATCCTATAATTTGTTTCAATCTAGAAAACCATGAAAATTACACAAACCTGAATAATTTAATGATTGAATTCAATTGGAGGTTAAAAAATAATACTACCAAAAATTACTTTTTCTACTTCATTTTGAAAGAAAGAAACAAATGCTCTATGAATATTCAATCTGAAGAAATAACTATGATTAAAACATGGAAAGCATAATGAGTTTTTCACATTAATAAATGACAGTTTATTATCCTTTGTTTGATAATGAAATAAAAGAAGGTCCTCCAGGTGTAGGATTTAAATTAACAAATGATGGAAATTACGATATAGAAAAAAAGAATTGAAGAACTGTAAATGAATTAGAATTAATTGATTCCACTACAAAATCATATGTGGATAGAATTCATGAACATTTTAAACAAGACCGTATAGATTTATCAGATGCTTCTCTTATTAATTATGAATCTGATTACTATAATGCTAAGCTGAAAGAGCTTCAGACACTAAAGATTCACATGATACAACCAATACGAATTATGGGAATAAAATTGTTCAAGAATTAGAATAAAAAAGTTAAATACATTCAGCTCAAGGTGGTTTTGATGCAAAAGATCGAATAATTGGCAATATAAAAAAGATCCTGTAAACAAAAAAAAATGCTGTTAATAAACTTTGCTTTGAAAAGAATGTGCTTTGGTTTTTAAAGAAAATGATGCCAAAAATAAAAAAAGTAATTAATATTCCAACTCCTACTGTTAAATACGATGCGTGTAGTAAATGTTATATAGATAGAAAAGCACTCATTCATAATTAAAAGAATGATAATATATTAATGCGAAACAATGATGGATTATGTGCACTTTCTTTAATTAAAAAATGGTGTGTATAATTTTGGAAATATAAGACTTACAAACGTTGTAAATCCTGTGATAAATAAAGATGTCGCAACAAAATAATGTGTCGATTTTCAAAATTTTTATGCTACTATTAAAGAGAAGTATGCAACATATCATACAGGTTTTAGATCGGTAGAATTCAATTCAATGAGCGCTAAACTATGAGAACCCGATTTATAAAACTAATAACTAATAAATATAAGAAAAGTAAAAAAAAATTTTAATCAAGAAAGATTATCGATTCATATTAATTACAAAAAGAATATCGTGAACATAGTCCTTTAACACAATTACAAATTGGCGAGAAATTTATATTTACTAGACCTTTAACAACTGATACCTATTCAGTTACATGTTTTACGTATGGTAAAACAAACAACCATATTAAATTATCAATTTCGAGTGATGGACAATTAAATAAAGTAAGACCTTGCATATAGAAAAAATAGACTTTCTTCAAAATGTATTTATAAAGTATTTAGATATCAAAATATGTCAATAGAAAAGAACTTATCTCCAGATGAATTAAAATTACAAATTTTACCAGAAGTAATCAAAACAATTTAGCAGATAGTAATCAAAACAGTTCATTAGAAAGAATCAACTTTTTAATCTCGCCAACTGATTGGATAGAAGTAGCTAAAAGCCCTCTAACTGAGGATTTAATTAGTAATTCTCAATATATATTGTACATTGGAAATTAATTTCAAAATATCAAAAGTTATCTGAACCTTTTATAATGGAATTTAAAGATAAAGTAGATTGGGAGTATATTAGTGCATATCAACCTCTTTCTGAGGCATTTTTAATACTAAATGAAGATTTGGTTCATTGGGATACAATTTCATGATATCAAAAATAATATGAGAAATTCATAAAAGAATACAGTGATAAGATAAATTGGTCCCATGTATCAAAGTTTCAATCTCTGAGTGATTCTTTAATAATCGAAAATGTCAACAAATTAAATATGTCATTTGTATCAATATATCAAAATAAAATGTCAGAAGAAACAATAGAAAAAAAAATGTAGATTGGATTAATATTATTTCATACCAAGATTTTATCTCCTGAATTTATAATAAGAAATACACAAAACATTATTGATTGTTCGGTAATGATGAAAATGAAACTTTTATATGAAAATTTTAATTAAGTTTATAAACGAATAAACCTGTGGTGTCTAAGTAAAAATTGTTTAAAAAGTAATTTTTTATATTCTTAAAAAAACACTTACGATGGCTCTAATCTTACTTTTTCAATAAAGTTACAAAAATGTTGCATTTCTTATCAAAAAACATACATTTCGTTTAAATTTTAAAAACAAAAAAAGCACAATTTTTTATCATAAAACAACTTAAAAAATTCAATTGTTAACAAAAAATAGCTTAAAGACATAAAAACAATGCATTTTTAGTAATCAGTTTTTCAATGGAAGGTCATTTTTTTGTTAAAATTTTAAAAGTGAAAAAGAGCTCTATTTTTTACCAAAAATAGCATAAAAATACTAAAAATACTGCACATTTTAGTAAAAATGCCGTCATTTTTTAATGAAAAACACACTTTTTGTTTAAGTTTTAAAAATAAAAAATGCTCTCTTTTTGCAAGTTTTATCAAAAAATAACAATAAAAATTGCAAAATAGGTTTTATTTTGCAAAATATATTGTATTTTTAGAGTACCCTCAAGTCCCTCCATATATATATATATATATATATATATATATATATGTGTGTGTGTGTGTGTGTGTGTGTGTGTGTGTGTTTTTATTATACAGGAACAATTTCTTTGTTGTTGTTGCTATTAATCTCCATGTCTAGAGGTACACTAGACGAGATTCAAGAGTCCACTCGATTTCAGAAAATCAAAAACAAGCGTAGGAGTCTTGTATAACTCCTCAAGAGACAACCCCAGACACTCAAGAATATATGACGGGTCATTTTGGTATTTAGGACAATTTGGATATATTACATTTGAAAACTTCCTGACACATGAGTGGAGGAAACTGGCAGACTCTGAAAGTCGTAAGACCCGAGCACCAATAGTAGAGGACTGACATAGCTCAAACACCTGTAGGCTTTAGCTGGTTACTAGGGATGGAAAGAAATACGTGTAACCAGTATTTTGTAATCAGTATTTGAATGTAACAACCTGTAATCAGTACTTTTTTTTCCAAATGCTCGGTACTTCCAGTAACAAAGTTAGAGCGAATCCAAGTATCCTCAAACAGTTGCAGGTACAATGTACTTGACTAGAAATACCTGTTTGAAAGTAATCAATAACAGTTTCAAGTACAGGAAAGCAAATGAAAGAGTGAGTACGTGCATACATGCCTTTTCAAAGAAATCAGCGAGTATGCCTGTTTCAAAGTTATCAGTGTAGTTACTATGTACTTGACTGAATGTAACAAGTACAGAAGAGCCAATAACAGGATGAGTACAACTACAAGTAGCATTGTCATCGACATATCGATACAGACGGATGAATTATGAGATTGTGGCTCTTGTGGTAGAGAAGGGAAATGACAGTTGGTTTAACTGTTAAATAGAAGAGGGATACTTGGGAATTGGAAGATCTTTTGGGGTTGGAGAGAAAGAGACATTATGAATTTCAATTGCGAAATAAAAGACGCTTTGTTTCGTTTTGGTAAATAAAATAAATGAGTTGAGAAAATAAATAATCGTGGCAATTTATTCAATGATTATCGTTCTTTTTCAAGTATAGCACATTATTTCAAATATAAGAAAAGCATGATATTCTTGTTATATATTTAGCAATTTTTATTGACTTTTATTTTCGTTATTATTTTTTAAATTTAATTTTATATTATGAACATATGTAACATCGTTATTTGAACTTTAAATTAGACCATGATTCTTAAATAAAAAAATGCTTATATTAAATCTGTTTATATATTTCTATTGTTATTTTTATTATTATGTATATTTTTTATTATGATTTGATATATAAATATGTTTATATTTTTCATTCAACCCCATATTTCAGTTTCACTATATTTTACTATAAATATACATAATTTAAACTTTAAAAACATGCTTTTTTAATTTTTTTTATCATACAATTAATTTTTATTCATATATAATGAGAATGTTGATTTAAACCCAATAAAGGTAGTTTATTCATTTTAGTTTAGAGTTTCGAAATAAAAAAAAAGCTTTAATTAAATTAATTTTTACTTTATCTTTATTTATGCCATCATGTGTAACCGTCATGTTTATTTCTTAAACTATGAATTGATCTAAATAAAGTTTATGTATTTCTGTGGGATCCTCCATTTTTTTGTATTAAACACATTACATTACTCAATATTTTATATTAAAACATTATAATATTTAGATTGTTGGTAAAACAGTTTTATATTTTTTTTACATTTAATGAATTTTTATGCAACTATAAAAGTTACTTTATATAAAATGATCATATTTACTTAAATATTTAAACAGTTTTAATTGCAAAGCTACTTTATTTATCCATAAATTGCTTAAGATTCAGGAAACTGAAACAAGATATGTGAGTTAATGTGCAATTTTAACTTTAGAAAAATCTGGTTTATCTACTACATTAAATATAAACAAATAAACGTCTTTTATAAGAAAAATTACTATCTTTTATATATCAACAATTTTTACTAAGATTGTCTCATTAATGTTTGATAATAGGAAAATAAAAGAAATTTATGTTGATTTTTTTGATTGATTGCTGTATTTTTGTAAGCAAACTTAAAATAAAATCTCTTTGTAATCGATTAAACGTCCAACTTACAATTCTTCGCACACTATTTAAAAGTTAATTTAAAAAAGAATTCATTTATGTAATTGGAAAATCCTACTACATTCAAATAAAAAATTAAGCCGATTAGATTGAAAAATGGAAATTAATTATCTCGTCTGATTTTATATTTTAATTCGCATTGAAAATTAAAATTGAGTAATTTGAAAATTTACTTAGAATAGATATATATTCTGAAAACCAATATAAATAACAAAAGGTTATGATTTTTGATATTGAATGAAATATATTTAAAAAAATTTATAAATTTTATAATTTTTACAAAAAAAAAAAAAAAAAAAAAAAACGGGTTGTAGAGAAATAATTTATATTTCTTTGAATATACTAGAAATTAAAGTATTACAGGAAAATACCAAAAAATTGCAAATTAATGAAATGTTGCATATAAATTATTTTTTTATAGATTATCTCATAAGCTACGTTTATTAATATTTAAGGGAATGCTTATTTATAAAATGAGATACAAATATTATAGATTTAATTATTAGTTTATTTATTTTTAATTAAGTTTTTATTCAATTTATTTTTAAAAGTTAAAAAATTGCATCTCTATATTTTAATCCAATAGATGTCAGTACAAAATAAATTGTAGCAAGTTCAAAATGTAATCATCCGTAAAATACTTGTTACTTTAAAAGTAACTGTACTCAGTACATACTAAGTACAATAAAAGTAAAATGTTCCCAACCCTACTGGCTACTGTGTAACAAGGCTATAGCCTTCACGCTTTGTATGGCCCTACTAGAGTATAGGCGAAGTATGGAATAGGCGGTGTGTGTGTGTGTGTGTTCCCGATGTACTCCTATTCCACACAATGACACCCCCTATCCAAGATAAGGCAGTCCACGAGGCTAGAGGAATTTCTTTGTATGAGACATCTGTGGCATATCCGCTCCATCGAAGAGCTCAAACAAAAGAAAGCCCCGAGAGAACTTAGCCCCCCTCAGCAGAATACAGCTTACTGGTGTATACATCTCATTGGTCAGCTCAAAACTCCTTTACCATATTTGGTAGTGCACTTTTTGGAATCCCACAACAGGTGTGGTGTAACAGGCATTTGTTAAAAGGGGCCGTATATACAATGAAAAGGTACAAATTACAGGATATAAAAAACGAATATGTATATTTATCATTTTATCAAGATAAAATATTATCTGATAAAATCTGTAAATATATTGATAAAATATTTAAATATATCTGATAAAATATTTAAAATATTATCTGATAAAACACATTTAAATTTAACATTACTTTTTAACCTTCTTAAAGGAAAAAATTTTCAAATCGGAATTTAAATAGCTTAATTAAGAAATGTATGCCGTTAATTCTTTCCGGTTTGATAAAACACTTAAATGTAACGATTATCCACTGACAACATTATCATTTGGATTTTTACTGATAGCAAGAGAGCTATCAGTAAAAATCCAAATGATAATGTTCTCATTACTATTTTAAAGACTAGTCAAGAATACTTGATATCTTAGACCCGGATGTTTTGTAGCTTTTTTGCGGTATTATCCTAAAAATACATGTATGAATTTAGTAGATTCCATTGCATGTTGCGGTGCATGGTAACGAGATAGCGGATATGCTCGCTCAGATAAATAATTTAAATGATGTTATTCGCGCGCAAATGAACCTCTTAAGCCCGCCATCACTACAAGAAGACCCAGAGTCATTCGTAAGAATTATTTAAAATATAAAATAAAGTAGAGACGAAAGAAATATCATTGCAGCAAAACTAGCTTTTTCAACAACTTCAAGCCGACTTTTCCCTATCCTCGCTTTACTGAGGAAGTTGCTTTCCCCCAAACAAACCCAGTGCCATGCGGAGATCTTCCTGAGAAACACCTGCAATCTTAAGCTCCCCACGCAGGATACATTTCTTTGCTTTTATTTATTAAGGGGGTGGAAAGCAATTATTTGGAGCGACCACCTAAAATGTTTGAGGTTCTTGAGAGAGCATTATATCTCCTGTTCCCCCATCTGGCGGTGCTGCTCACCTAATTAATGTCTTGGCGCCTCCTGGAGGCAGTTATGAGATGAGCAGAATCTGATCTATGGGGATCTGGCGCATCGGGACCCTGTGGACCAGGCTTTCCTACACCATGAGGGATATGTAACAATAATTTAATGATTTGTTGAATCTAATATAGTATAAATTCTTTATATTCTCTGTGAAGAAACAATAGAAACAATTTCTTTATAATTTCTAACTGTGAATTATACTTGAAAAAAATGCTATATATATATATATATATATATATATATATATATATATATATATATATATATATATATATATATATATATATATATATATATATATATATATATATATATATATATATATATATATATATATAATCCAAATAAAATAAAAATTTTGGTACTAAGAGAGTAGCATTTTAAATTATGATGGTATCATGTAAGCTGTCTAAGGAAGAATAAATGAAAAAGATACGTCTTTCATTTATATTATTTGGTTTGCTCGGTTCAAATTTCTGTTTTCAATAAAATTTTCTATTTTTTCAAGATTTTTTGTTACTAATCTTCAAGAAGTTTAATCATTAATTTCCTCATTAAGAAATTATTTTTTAATGATAAAACAAATGCTTGGCAAAAGAATCTAAAAATATTTTTGCAAAATAAGATGCAGAGCAATTGTAGATCTCTGTATGTATTTTCCTCTTATATATTGTTTTCTGTAAATTTTCCTGTCAAAAGTAAAACTTAATATTACGAAGCAATCTGAATATATTACTGTAGTAAATATTTACCTACAGTGTTCTATCTTTCTTACCGTTAGCCAGTATGGCGTATCTAAATTGAGTTTTTAAATTACATAAATTTAATAAAATTAGAATATTCTATTTAAATTTCAGTGCAAAATTTTTTAAATATTAAAAAATGTTCAACTCTTGAGATTTGTGATTACAAATAATTAAGGGCATTTGAAATTTGAAAATTCATTCAATTGTTGAAATAATGATTTCTTTTACTGATGTATCCTTGGAATAAGGACACGCAAATCAACCCCCCGAAAAAATGCCGAGATTCAATAAATTATGAAGTTCTTAAATTTCTCGATAAGTATTAAATTTGAAATTGAACTGTTAAGTGCTCGACTCCAATCAATGTTTTGCAAAGCATTTTCATTTCATGTTTAAATTTTCAGTTATTAATGTTTAATCTTTGCATTTTATGTTTTAATAAATTATGTTCTACGTCTTTGTTTTGCTTTGAGTGAGCGGAAAATTAAAAGCGTAGTTAAATTAATGAAAGATATTTTCTCGTCAAATGAATCTCATTAGATTAAATGCTATTTCCTGTCTTAAGATGATACCGAGTTATTTCCATTGAAATATTTCATATTTATTTGTCGGGGTCATCCTTTTAAGATAAATTTAACTGAGTGGCTGGACAACCCCCTCTCCCCGAGGGACGAAGGCTTACAGTGCCCATATCTGTTTTCTTAAACGAGGACTCTGGGTGTAAAGCATATGTCACTTTTTGGGGAACCCCAGTGTTTAGTTCCCAAGCATGTTTGGTAATCAGTTTTATTGACCCACTTAAAGGATAAAAAATAGCTCTTCTTTTACAACTAGAATAATATAAAACAGATATAATCATTTCTAATATCGAACTAAAAGTTTTTATGTCAATAATTAGTTGTTTCTAATTTCATGGCAGTGTATGGATTAAAATATACTCATATATAATTATGCATTTTTTAAAGCAACATTTCATAAATGCATAATTATATATTGTTTTAATTTTCATAAGAAAATAAAAATTTGCAACTTATAAAAATGTACCTGATTTCATTATTTATTATTGCTTTATTTAGCGATTAAATGATTCTGTGTTTAAATATATGAGGATTTTTTATTAAGTATTAGAATAAACTGCATATAGGAGTTTAAACTTGCTAAATTGAGGCCTTCACCATTTATAATTTTTAAAAATTACAAATTTTTACGGTGTTTAGAAAAGTATCTTTTAAATAATATTTAACAGTTTCAAATGTAAAAAATAGACTTCTTTTCTGTTAAAATAATTGTTCTTTTCTGAAAGTATTCTACGATTTTTATTGAAAAAAAAAACTTAAAAATATGCAGTTTTTTCTGTATTAATTAGTTTTCAATTGTATAAAATAACAATTGTTTTATAATTTCTTTTGTAAATATTGTAGTTTTTTCTTGTAGATAAAAAATTTAAAAACTACTATTTACACAAAAATTAGCTAATTTTTTTACAGTTTTCCCTGTAAAAATTGCATTTTAATTTAGTTTAATAACAGTTCCCACGCAAGAAATTACAATATTATTCTGTACAAATTTACAGGGGAAAAAATGGCGCACAAGCTGCAATGTTTCAGTGTTTTTTTTCTTCTCTTCAGCGTGTGGTGGTTGTCCATTAAACAAACTACTCTGGGAAATCCCCTGATCCAGTCCAGCTCTTATAACTGATTCTCCCACGATTTATGTTGTCTTAGTTGCCCCTCTCTTATTTAATTTAGAATTTTCTGTTTCTATTTAACTATTTATTATTATTATTATCAGAGAATCACACTGTTCTGACAAAGTAGCATTTCATTTATGTTGTAAAAAATATTATATACTATTCATCATCATAATGATACATGGTGGATGCGTTCATTATATCAAATTATATTAGAAAATCTTTATATATTTACATTTATGAAAGGAAAAAATATTCTTTAACGAAATTAGAAATTTTAATGAAAACAATTTATTTAAAAAATGGTACTGAGATTGCATAGAATTCCAAAGTAACAAATGTCTAAAACTCAATTTAATGAGGATTTTATACTCTTTAATCAAATTTACTTTTTTTTTTAACTTGTTAAAATATTCCACACTGTAAAAACAACAACATTTATTTACGATGGAATTTCTCCTAAAATCTCATGCTATTTAAAATAAAAAACCGCCCATGTATGTTGTATTTCTCTACTTTTGTTTCACTTCCTTTTCAACACATTTTTCTATAAGTATTGAAAGATATTTATGCGTCGACGCTATCACAGTGTATATTTGACAATCAACAATATTTATTCAGTTCATTTTAATTCAAATACCTGATTCATGTCTTTTTGTGAATAGTTCATTCAATGTAATGCCAATATTTGTGAATCTCATCACATCGAATTAGGTGTGAAAATTGAAGAATAGAGCGTAACATTGCCTGCCGGTCTGTTTGCTTTTATGTGATAATTTCCTCTTCTCTTTATGTGTAATTCCTTTCACAGTGTTAAATATTTAACCAGGAACAATGCATCAAAACTACATAATCTTGCGTGACAAAGTAAATTTTATAAGAGAGAAATTTTAATGGTTAGAAAAGTAAACTTTCGGCAAGCCAATTTGGCGATAAATTCTTCCAACGAAATATTTTTCCGACAAATGATACTTTTCGTTAATCAACAACAATTATTTAAAAATCTGAAAATATTCTATTCTTACCTCTTGATTAACATTTTTTATTAACTACACATGATAATTATGCTCACTTTAATCAAATTTATTCTAAATTGCTCTGTTGGTACCCTGATTTCTAAATCCTACAGTATTAAAATATTGCGAATTCAGTTTTCATTCTGACTGATAAATAGAAATTTTGCTTTTGCTTTTCTCCAAAGTTGGCGTTCAAAATTTCTGGTGACTTCATTTCACATTATAAATTGGCGAATTTTAAGATCACGTGGTAATTAACCAATAAATTTGCATATTAAGATGAATTTATTGTTCACTTTTTTGATTTACTAAACACATATTGGTCAACGGAGGAACAGATTAGAATATTTTTCATTCTTAATGGAATTGTTGCGAGCTTTGCAGCTGTGCTTTATTTGGCTGTTGTTGTCAGAAAATATGAACGGCGAAGAAACGGAAAACAAATTAGTTAATTGTTTGAAGCATGAAGTATGCCAAGAAAAAGGTAATTTTCAGTTTATTATTCATGAAAATTGACAATTTATTGCACCAAAATATTCTTTCTTATCTCTGTCATTTTACTGACACTAAACTAGGAATTTTTATTTTACTCACAATTTTATCATTATAGATCATCAGTTAAATGCTTAATCAAACAAAACATTAAAAATAAGGTTCTTCCTTAATGTTTTTTCCAAAGATAAAAGTTTAATATAATTCTTTAATAATGCTTGTACATACTAAAAATAATGTTCATCATCATTAATTATCTTTTCTTAAACATCAAAATATAATCTTCTTCCTAATGGATGATTCTCTTTTAAACATTAAAATTATGATGTCTATTTAAACATTAAAATAGTTTTGTTTCTTATCTTTGCATAAGCAAATAATGCACACTCTTAACTTATGATTCCTATACAAAAGCAATAAAACAGTATTCTTTCTACAACAAAGATCTTTTCTTAAACATTAATATATAATTATCTTTGCTTTAATATCAAAATAATCATGCATTTCTATGTTCATATCATTGCTTATTGCTCATTTCCATGCTCAAATTGTATTAAATTGTTAAATTTATTTAAATATTACAATTCAGTAGGCAGATAGTCAGACTTTTTCTTAAAAATTTTCACTCGTAAGTAGAATGTTTCTATTTAATAAAATTAGTGTCGATTATTATAGTAATGAATAGTGCTGATGACCTGAAGCTTAGCCCTCTGGTTTTCAATTCAACAGGTTGTGGGTTTGACTCCCGACTCGGTTGTCAATAATTACGTATAAGTTTCATAGAATCCATTTTAAACTGTAGACGTCAGTGGAAAGAACTTTTGAATGGGAAAATTGATTGCAAAGAAAAAACAAACTAGATCTTACCTTGTAATATCATTATATTTTCTTCTTTCTGATTGGTTGGATTTTCGACAGGAGTTAGACATTTTCGTTTTCGCAGAATTTTGAACCCAAACACTCCTAGGCCTAAAAAACCTTTAGTTCCATTTGTTTGCGTAACCTAATCTGGCTCATTGACTCGCAGTCTGATGACCTATTAATGGTGCTGAAGTAAGAATCGTCACAACCTGAAACTGTTCTATTGAATAGTACATTGGATAATCGGCTAAACCAGGTGTGCTTTTGGATAGAACGTTCGGTGATAATGTAAATCAGGTGTCCGATTGGATAGAACGTTTGATACTAGTATAAATCAGGTATAGAAATTACTATCTTCTGCTGCGAGAATCATTTTCCTTTGCCCATTAGATCACAATATGACCCCATGGTTTCACATGAATTTTACTTCTTGTACGTGTAATGCCCGACACATTTTTACTGTTTCTTCTCTCTCATGTGCAAAACAAATATATTGATCTCATAGGCTTTATTGATAAATAATTTTAATGAATTACATTATCCATAATGAAAATATCCATTAGTAAGCAGTAACGATATTATTGATCAGTGGTGGCCTAAAATAGCATCATCATACCTGAAAATATTGGCTTCTGCCTCCAACGTTAAATTTATAGAATGAAAAAAACCTGTGGCACGACAACCCATATGTGAGCCAAGGTCGCCAGTGCCCATAATACAGTGCCCTTTTTTGACACAGGGCCTTGGAGTAAAAAACATATGTCCCAGTTAGGTGTTCAGGCTAGCGAGAAACCCCCAGTGTTAGGAACCCAAACATGCCCGCTGAAAGGATGAGTCGACTTAGCCCAGCCCAAGGATCGATCTTAGACCTATGCTTTGTGTTGTATTCACTGGCTGGGTATTTTTTTAATTAACTGAATTAGCTTTTTCTCTGGTGGAAGTTCCTTTTTATGTTTCATTTGAGAGGAACCATGGTTGTCTAGTGATTAGGGCATCGGCCTTCCGTTCGAAAGCGAGGGATTCGATTCCCAATGCAACCAAAAACCGACCGAGTACATACGATATACATCCTGTGGTAGGTCGATTAGCAGTTACCATGGGGGAAATGGTCTGGAGAAAAATTTCCTCCCCATCCTGGTCAATGTCAAAACTGAAGGAGCTAATTCTTTGGTCATGCCATCTATCGGAGGAGTCTTAGAGAAAGGCCGTACTTTCACCTTCGTAGTGCCCTGGTTAAACGAAACTTAATTTTTCATAGTCTTCAGCTAGCGATCTTGACTTATCCAAGTGTCATAAGAAACACATCTGGGAGGGCTGAGTGCCGAAAGTTTGCTGAATACTTATCCGAATGGTTATCGCTCGGTCCATCCATTCAACAAATTGTGATTCTATTTTGCCAGGACATTTAGTAGTGATTCAAACTCCTCTTTGAGCTGTTCAGTTACGACATTGTTTACACATAAAAATTTAATTTGCCTTCATGCGTTAAAGAAATGATTGCAGGACTAAAACGAAATTAGTTTCTCACATTTAGGCTTAAAAAAAATATTTTTTATATCAATCATTTATAAAAGATAAAGCAAAGAAGTAAAATTGCATCTCAAAACTTTTTGTCGGATATAATCAAGAAATCGCAAAAAGAAATTTTCCTTTTATTTGTGCTCGCATATTTAATCTGTCTTAAAAATATAGTTGTATGCACAATTAAATGCACTTTATATTCCTTTATTAATTTCCGCTTTCACTTTTACTATGTTCAGGTGGGGCTCGCAAGGCGACCTTCTGCTACTCAAAGCTATCTGAATCGGTAAGTAAGCAATGCCAAGTTTCTAGACATTTTTGACTGCATTCATTTTTAACATAAAGTGTAGCAACCAACCATTATTCTTCCATCATATCTTTGCTTATAAAATGCTTTGTCATTTTTCCGATAAATTTTGTAATTAAGCCTGGGAAATGGCCGACTGATAGTGGAAAGGTTAACATCAATAATTTCGAAACCCTAGGTCCAGGGCTGGAATCCTGTTTCGAGCATGGGTGTACCTTTCTCTCTTGGTGTTTGTCTTTTTTTTATATTCTTTTCTTTATCATTTAAGGAATCAAGATGGCACACTCACAGGGTGCCTACTGTATAATTCAACATCTCTTTCGGCCTACCAATCGCGGAGAGGTTAGTGTCCCTAACTTTAAAGCACTTGGTACCGGATTGGAATCCTGGATCGAGCATGGATATGTTCCTTTCCGTCTCTTTGTCTTTCTTTATTTCTTTACTTTTGGGACGAAGATGGTACACCCTCTGGGTGCCCCACTATATGAGATTACATCACTTTCACACCTATTACAGCTCTGAATAGGTATATTTTAAGGTAAGCTGGGTATTAGAAAAAAAAAAGTTTTGGGAAATTTTTACGGTATTTGACAATTTTGGACAGTTCACACCTGTGGTGTAAACTTGGCATCGGAAACTTAATAGCATGGGTGTCAGATTTGGCACGTGATTCAGTTTTCATTCTGATGATGATGACCATTCTCCAGTATTGCGGAGTCTATTCACCTTAAAAAAGTCCAAAACCGGCAGTGGGTTATCATACTTATGATAACCCACTGACTCTTGCGACTAACTGACTCTCTGACTCTTGCGACTAACTGACTATTTGACTCTTGCGACTAACTGACTATCTGACTCTTGCGACTAATTTTCGCAAGAGTCAGATTACATTGGAAGATTGTTTTGCTTGTTCCATTTCTATACACACCAGTGTTATTGAATAGTTCAGTTTCAAACAGGGCGTTGCAAGAGCATATAGTTCACATTAAAATTTTAATTTTTTTAAACTAATTTAAAATATTATTTTTCTGTTGTTTTTTTTTTCATTTTAATGAAAACGTTAAAAAAAATATTTCATACAAATGCAAAATTTTAAATTTTTTGATTTATTTTGAAGGAAGTTCGAAATTTTATGTTATTTATTTTTACATCAATATCTTTTATAATAATGCATAATAAATTCACACAACTTAAGCTCTGTATTTCTTACTCGTCTGCTCCCAAATTCTGTGCACTTTGCAGCTGAAATCGAGTTTTAAAAGTATCGATACTGATAATGTATCGATATTGCAGCCGAAATCGGGTTGTTTCAATTAAGTCTTATTGTGTGATAGTATCGATATTTCTATTGCAGCGGAAATCGAGTTGTATCAAATGTTTCTTAATGCGCAGCCACGGTTACAGTGCTACTAACGCCCTCTGTAAGACATCTCTTAAATCATTTTTATCCGGAAACTTAAATTAAAACTTTCATTAATCTTTTGTCACAGATTTCAGAGTAAATATTTTTTGTTTTTTAAATATTGAATATTAATTATGCTTAAATCAAAAGAAAAATTTGCGCTATGCTTTTGACACCTCTTAGTGGACAACTTAACGACCGAAGACCTTTCTACGATATTTCTTTAATATCCAACCCATATTGTCTTCCTGGAGGACTTTTTATTTTTCAGGTTTCCTCCCTTGCTCATTCATGGAATCATGGATCTCAAGGGAAGAAACCCGGAAAACTACCCTGCACCCACCTCAACAAACGTACATGCAGAAAGCAGGAGCACAACTTGCATTTATCTTTTTTCAACAGTGGTTGGTACCGAGCCTGGGACTTTCTGTTACAAAGAGCGAAGTCCTATCACTAGACCATGGTGAATCCTACGGGACTTAAGTTTACTCAAAATAACCATTCAATGACACTGACTAACCAATATCAAATGACATTTTATTTTTTCCTTAATAATACTAATAAAATCCTTGTTCTGTGTGTCCGCCGAATCTTTGTCCAATCGAAAACGACAACGTGGAACATACTGTTAGGCATCCAGTTAGGCACACCAACATCCTGATATAAGTTTGGTTAAAACCAAACTTATATCAGGATGTTGGTGTGCCTAATTTATAGACTATGTTCCATTTCGAAATTTCTATTACAACGCATGCAATTAATTTAAATCGTAATGAACACTGATTTTAATTTCTTGTAAAGTTGTTTATGCAATGATTCTGGAACTCTGTTCGCTTCAGATCAGAGGCATATGCTTTTCAAAATGGTCATTCGTCCATTGGGAAGAGAGAAAAATTCCATTCCATTTCTACATTTCTGTTGGTAATGTTTCTTAAAAAATAAAGATATTCACTGTTTTTCCCTTTTAAATGATGTATTTATTCTTTTTGCCAATTGCAGCGAATGGGTTAGAGGTTTTTTCAATAAATCACATATCGTAAATATATTGCTAAGTGGATCAAAAAGGAGTTCCAACTGTAATATTTAATAACTTGGTGAACAAAGGGAGTTTTCAAGCATTCCGGCATTTCATTGGATTTCATTTTACCTGATCTATACATGAAAGCCCATTTCGAATTGCAAAAAGCGTTTCGAACAGAATTAAGTAGATAGTAAATTTCGTTATTTTTTCCAAATCGCAATATTTTTCAGAAAAGTAATCGCATCTTTTACACAGGAATCTGCAACTCCCTCGTAAATAACACCTCAGGATGAAGTTAATACCACGTGCTTCCTGCATACTGCTAGCCACGAAACATCTCCAGATCAGATTCGTAAGAGCTGAAAGGTGAATTAGACAGCTAAAAAAGGCCGGTATTGAACTCTAGACCTTTGTTTTTAGAGAGAGAGCAATAATATCAAATTCTGGTCATGTAAGACTGCTGAAAAGACTGGCAATTCATTGAATCATTGGAGTTATTCCTCACTGCAACGGAGCATTCCTTTTAAAACTGCACTATCTCTGAATTCCAATGGCATGTATCCGATTACCACCGTATCATTTGCAATTTCGGTGTAAAAGCGAGTTTGGCGAAAAATTTGGCAATAAATATTGGAGATAAAAATTAATTTCTGATAATCGTAATATTTTTTAGCGTTTTAATTAACATCTGTTTAGGGTTGTCATTTAGTTATTCACATTTTGTCTTCTATTTTGGCTCTAAAATATCGCCGAAAAATTTAGGACACCCGAAGGTAAGCCTTTACTTAATTTTCAGCTATTGAATACACTTACCGAATTTGTACTTTGATCGAGTTTGTTTCAAATCTTTGAACTTGCTGAAAACATGCTTCAATAAGATTTTTTATTTATTAATAATACTAAGACACTTTTCAGATTCAAAATCTAAACTGGCAAATTTGTCATAATTTCTAAAGAGTGCGTATCTTACATGTAACCTGTTTAAAAAATCAATTGGTTGACTTTATGCAAATTAATTTACCTTCGATACAGCTTTAGAAACTCGTTTATTTAAACTCAATCGAAACTTTTCACTTGGTCTCACAATATTGAAGGTAAGACAATGTTTAATTTTGATTATTTTTAACAGTGAAATTCAATTTTAAAGACTTTGAATTCTTTTTAATTTCATCATAATACTGTCTGTCTACTAAGAGAATAGTTTTACCAATTAGTCTGTGGCGTCTGTCTTCTAAGAGAATAGTTCTACTAATTGGTCTGTGGCTGTCTGTTGTCATGGAAACAAGACATCTTCCATTTTCGACAGGAGGAGCCAGAAGAAATCGCCAACTATGTCCTACGGAATACCTTGAGAATTATATAATCCTAAATGCTGGCAATTCATAACACCTTGATCCTCATCTAAAATGGACAACTCTTGTCACAATGGCAACCGTCATTCACCAGACTATTTGGAAGGTTATGTTCCTGTAGTAGACAGATACTGCCAGCATAAACAGTTGATTTTCTTAAATTCTATGCATTTAATTTCAGGATCAGGAATTACTCCTGAAAATTTTTTCTGAATCGTATGGGAAGGAATACCATACCATGAGACCGCTGCTGCATAAAACATGCTCAGACTTCGAAGAAGGCCAGCAGGTTGTATTTTTAACATAACGTAGAATCAAATCATATCTGTGATATTACTGTGTGATGTGTGTTTGATTAACACAATAATCACAATTTTTTAATGTGATTTTACTATAGAGACATTTGCTAAAAATTGTTTATATTTATATATTTATGTTATTTGTAAAACACCATTAAAAGAAACGAAGGCACGGATGCCGTATAATCCAGTATTCCAAATTCTGAATATTTTGGCGATGTATAAATGTTGCCAAGAGGACGTACTGTAAATTGCACGATGACGTAAATATTAAAGTTGCCAAAATAGAATTTTCTGCATAAATTTTATAGGTATTCATATCTATGACGTAATGAAAACCAGTTTCCCAGATACATAAGAAAATCCGCCAAAAAACCCCAAGCTCAGAATTTGACATCCTGTATTATACGACATCTGTACCGAAACGAAATTTAGGAAAGGAATTACACTACTGGCCATTAAAATTGCTACACCAAGAAGGCAACATGCTACAGACGTGAAATTTATACGAAAGGAAGAAGGTGCTGTATTATGCAAATGATTAGCTTTTCAGCGCATTCAGACAAAGCAGGCGCCAGTAGCGACACCTCATTGTGTTTAAATGAGGAAATTGTTCAGCCGGTTCCTCATACACAAATTGCATTTGAACGTTGTTACCTGGTGAAAAGTTGTTGTAATGCCTCGTGTAAGAAGGAGAAATGCGTACCAGCACGTTTCTGACTTTGATAAAGGCCGAATTGTAGCGTACCGGGATTGTGGTTTATCTTATCGCAGTATTGCTGTTCGCGTCGGTCGAGATCCAATGACTGTTAGCAGAATATGGAATCGATGGGTTCAGGACGGTAATACGGAACGCCATGCGGGATCTCAATGGCCACCTATCCCTAGCAGCCGAGAAGACAGGCATATTATCCGCATGGCCGTAATGGATCATGCAACCACGTCACGAGCCGTGAGTCAAGAAACGGGGTCGTTTGGAAGACAACAAGTGTCTGCACGAACAGTTCGACGACGTTTGCAGCAGCATGGGCTCTCAGCTCGGAGACCATGGCTGCGGCTTCCCTTGACTCTTCATCATAGACAAGAGCGCCTTCAATGGTGTGATCAACGACGAACCGGGGCACACGAATGGCGAGACGTCATCTTTTCAGATGAATCCAGGTTCTGTGTATAGCATCATGATGGTCGCATCCATGTTTGGCTGCATCGCGGTGAACGCACACTGGGAGCGTGCATTCGTCATCGTCATACTGGCCCATCACCTGGCGTGATGGTATTGGGTGCCATTGGATACACATCACCTCTTGTTCGCATTGACGGTGCTTTGAACAGTGCACGTTACATTTCTGGTGTGTTACGACCCGTGGCTCTACCCTTTATTCGAGCCCTGCGAAACCCTATGTTTCAGCAGGATAATGCCCGACCGCATGTTGCCGGTATTGTATGGACCTTCCTTGATTCGGAACATGTTTGGCTGTTGCCCTAGCCAGCACGTTCTCCAGATCTTTCACCAATAGAAAACGTCTGGTCAATGGTTGCCGAGCGACTGGCTCGTCACCAAACGCTAGTCACTACGGTTGATGAACTGTGGCATCGTGTTGAAGCTGCATGGGCATCTGTACCTGTACATGCAATCCAATCTCTGTTTGACTCAATGCCCAGGCGTATAACTGCTGTTATTACTGCCAGAGGTGGTTGTTCTGGGTACTGATTTCTCAGGATCTATCCAGCCAAATTTTTTGAAAATTTAATCACTTTTTATTTCTAGTATAATATATTTGTCCAATAAATATCATTTTGTTATCTGCATTTCTTCCTGGTGTAGCAATTTTAATGGCCAGTAGTGTATATATATAGCACTTGTGGGCCGTTAGAATTAGTGCATATGAAAATAATAAAGCAATTCGTCAGGCAGTTTCTACCTTAGACAACAGGTGTTTGCCCAAGCTGTTAGATAGGTTATTTCTACTATAAGGACAACGTTTTTAAGATTTAAGGCAGTGTGAAAGTCACGTCATTGTCGGCGTATAAAAGAGGGGCACAGCTTCCCTATGGTAGAGCTGAAAATAGGATCATTCTGTATAACCATTTCCTTAGCGTACCTTGAATGTGAACTATCCAAAAAAATATGAAATCTTAGGCAGTGGTGAGAACAAACAAAGACATTGAATGAATGGGTACACCAACGAATCAATGGAATTTTCATAAAAGAAATGGATCTGTAGCATTTCTTCAAATTGTTGCTGATATCTGCTTCAACAAGTGAATAATTCAGAGAACATAGCTGGTATGAAATTTTGGAATCGAAAAGCCAAATGTATTCATGGTTATTACCAAGCGTGTATCATAGCGTCGTCGAGAAGTATAATTAGCAACAATTTCATTTTAAACTGAATCAATTTATTGATGAGAATATATACTTCAATATTTACATTATTTAAAAGTTTCAAATTATTAAGAGTTGGGTACTTTTAGACATTAATTGACTGCAATGTGCTTTTTATTGGGCACTTCTGTTTGCTTGTGGGTGTTAATACGAACAGCAGAACGTGTATATATATCATTGCTACCTTCTTATGAGAAATATGATACGCCATATTAATGACGTCTTTCAAAAATTTCTGTTTTCTTAATGTTTATATTGTATCAGTCAATCTCTTCTTAATCTTTTCTTGACATGTTTGATGACAATCGTTGAGAATATGATTTCTTGATGAATGATATGATACACCATTTAATGATTGATGAAGTATTTTAGCCCGATTCTTGGCCATTGTTACACTTTATGAATTACTAATGAAACTCGGTTGAAGTTCCGGAGGAATTGCAAAATGGCATTTTTTGGTGGTTGGCGCAAAATTCCCTTCTACATGGGCGTGAATTTCGATATGAACGACAAATGGTCTAATAATTCTCAATAAGAAGGAGACTTCTATTTTTTGTGCGTATCGTTTCACAAAGCTGTATCGAATGCCACACGACTAAACAACATAAAAATATAAATCAATCAGGAACGAAGCAGCTTAAAGCTATTACGGACTAACATTCAGAATTTGAGCAACAACCACTTCAAAATGCATTCTTTCAATGTAATTTAGTCACATGCAAATATTTTTCCAACAGAAAATTTCCGTATAGTGCGCAGAACGAATCCTCCCCCTTTCATATTCAGTCTCATTATTTTGAAATGGAAAAGCCCTTGTACGCATGCGTGGCTTCAAGATTATTCATAATTTCGAAATCGAGATCATTCATAAAAAAAGATGCAAGTGATCATTTGACTCACATGTTATTGAACTGTATTTTTTGAAACTCAGTAAGTGTTTTTATACTGTTCATTCTGTTACATTTTCATTGTCAAGATATCTTTAACATGCCACGAGGAATCCGTACGAAGTAACTTCAACACGTCATTTATATTGTATGAATGAAAACATATTATACCTTACTAATTTTTTTAAATAAATAAAAGTATTGACTTCATCACACAATGCGGAATAATTATTTAATAGAATGCGTTCGCTGTATTCTAATACAGAAAATTGTCTGCATGCATAATAAGGAGATATTATTTTTTTTAAAAAAATTATATCTGTTGTTCAATTTTCTACCAACTTTATTGTAGTAATCTAATTCTGAAATTATTGTAATGAATTTATTCCACATTAACAATAAATTTGGACTATAATATTTTACTGTACTAAATTTTATACGATAGTTCACATTAACAAAAATTATAAATTATGATGTTGTTGTCATTTCTGGTTAGCCAACAGGCTGAACCAGATCCATAAACCATGAATTGACAAAAAATCTTAAAGAAGAGGACTTCGAAACGAGTCTTTTTTAAGTCAAGCATGAAAAAATGATGATCAGAGGCAGATCAGATCTTAAAGAAGAGGACTTCGAAACAAGTCTTTTTTAAGTCAAGTAGGAAAGAATGATGATCAGAGGCAGATCAGATCTTAAAGAAGAGGACTTCGAAACAAGTCTTTTTTAAGTCAAGCAGGAAAGAATGATGATCAGAGGCAGATCAGATCTTAAAGAAGATGACTTCGAAACAAGTCTTTTTTAAGTCAAGCAGGAAAGAATGATAATCAGAGGCAGATCAGATCTTAAAGAAGAGGACTTCGAAACAAGTCTTTTTTAAGTCAAACAGGAAAGAATGATGATCAGAGGCAGATCAGATCTTAAAGGAGAGGACTTCGAAACAAGTCTTTTTTAAGTCAAGCAGGAAAGAATGATGATCAGAGGCAGATCAGATCTTAAAGAAGAGGACTTCGAAACAAGTCTTTTTTAAGTCAAGCAGGAAAGAATGATGATCAGAGGCAGATCAGATCTTAAAGAAGAGGACTTCGAAACAAGTCTTTTTTAAGTCAAGCAGGAAAGAATGATGATCAGAGGCAAAATGGATGTTGCGTTTCCTACGCATGGGGCAGATCTGATTTCCTTGATCAATTTTAAGAGATTTCTGGTGTCCACTTATGAGTCTTGATAATGCTGTCTGCCACCATACAAGTTCTGAGATGGGGGGAGAACGGTTGCCTCAAAGTGGTGAGGGGGTGGCACTAGACGAAATGGACGAAGCACGTCGGGAGTTTACTCCTGACAAGGTCACCTTGGCGTAAAGGCTCTATTCCATAGTGCCTAAAATAACACTCCCTAGGAGGTGTTGGCAACAAGCAGTATGTGTCAGTCTTTGGATTGTAAAACATTTTACTGTAAAAAATTTACATTTTTATTGTATTTGGTGCCCCATAAAGTCAGGTATTTCTCGTATAAATATATCGGAATGTTTTATTATAAATAATATATATGAATGAATAATATTAAAATGTGAAATTAATGGTTTCTCTTATGAGATCACCCAAAAATTAATAAAAACATATTTTAAATAAGTATATGTGTTATTATGATATTAGTATAGAGAAATATTTTATATCGTATTCAATTAAATTCGCCTATCCAATTAAAATTCTTAAGGTGACACTTTACTCGAAAATTTTAGAGATTTCGTAATTTCGCATTTAACAATTTTTAACAAATGTAAAAAACGTCTATTTAAATAGCTTAATCAACTAACCTGAAACAGCAAGCACATTGCAGCTACTTTTGCTTCAGATATCTCATATTAAAATATGTACTGGAAATTACAAATTCGATACACTTAATGAAATTTATAAGAATATGCTTTATCCACACATCAGTGACAGCAAGATAAGATTTAATTTAAATTTGAAAATGTGAGAAATATTACTAATAAAAAAAAAATTATACTAAGTAGTTAAGTTTTCACTTAAGTAGGCAAGTACTTTGCTTTTTTTTTCCTCATCCTTTAGGAATTAAATTTAAAATTAAAGGATTAGGTTTAAATTGTGAGAATGTTATTTACAGATAAGTCAAGAAAATATTGTTTTCGAATATCTATTTTTAAGAAATTTTGCCTATCTGAAATATTTTTCTTATGAAATTATTTTATCTTCCTCTAACTACTCAATTAGGTTTCATAACAAATTAATATCTGTTTTATGTTTAGTGCTCTGTTCTCAATATTATATACTGCACGATATTCATCATGCAAACTATTAAACATAAGTAAAACTAGCGGATATTTTAAATTTCGAAATGTTTGGTCTTGTACGATTGTAATTTGATTGTATATATGAAGATAAAAATTATGTTAATTACAACTGATTTGAACACATAGGCGATGATGTACTACTACCAGAGGAGAATCGAGGACGAAGCGGAGGTAAGTGAGAGCTTCCTTTATTCCTCCCTCCCTGCACGGGAATAATTCCCACACCCACTGAGTCTCATTACTTATAAAAAGCATTAACTGACATCCAACAAAATTATTCTCACTCTAACATATACGTAAATATACATATGTATGCATATAACACGCACACATATATCATAGAAAAATGAAAAAGATTATCTTTAGCATACACAAACGTACTCTTCTCGAAGATTCTTCTTCAGTGATATGACAGACTTTTCAAAAATTTTCCTCCTAGCCACTCTATTTCTGAACATGGTCTTCTAATTGATCACTCTTAAATGGCGACATCCCTTTCTAGGGCAGTCAGCTCATCTAGTGTTGGGTAAACCCCTAACTCTTCTTCCAGAGGCTAAGACCATTTTCGTGGCCAATGGAACAAGAGTTCTTTGTCCACTCTTCTGAAGCCTTGAAACTGTGAACAAAACTGCTGAGATGTAGTCATCATAAAATGGAAAACAGACGTGTAAAAAAGTAACACATTTTACAAAATTCATAAAGCTATGAGAAATTTAATCTTCCGATTTATAAGAATAACATGAAAAGATGCTTCCGGGAATCAAATTGGTGACATGCAAATGACGGTATGTCATATTAGGAAATGATAATCGTGTTTTACATGGTGAGTGGTTGTCTCGAACAATTAAGTCCCATTTTTGTAGAGCATTTTAGATGATTGGAAAAAAATATCTACAAAACTTTCAACAATAATGTTTTACCCTCAGTAATTGCATTTTCCAAGTTCCAAATTTTAAAAAGAAAACCTCGATCTCCTAACAATGCACCACCTTTCGTGAATGTCCCGAACACGGTTTTCCCAAATGTATGTCAAGGAAAACATGACGGTTATTTCACACTATGACATAGATGTAATTTCAAATATGTTTTCAACAAGTCGAGCTGGATGAGCCGGTAGTTTCATTGTATATTTAAAACAGCACAGAATAGTTGCAGCTTCTGGTATACCCTGCGATCTCTGTATTTTACCTGCATACACTGGGTTTTCATGGCAAAACATGTCTGTTGTCACAATGCAAGCTGAATTAGGAATCGCCTTGAAATGGAACTTAATTCCAACCATTTTGCATTCAATCTCATTGATTACCATTATGGGTTATCTAATGCATTAGTCAAGCATTAGATAACCCTGGACGTGAAAAACCCAGTGACAGTACAGCTTCCTTCAGAGTTCAAGTTCACGCGTTCGATCCCAGCCACTGTAAAATTACAAGCGACAGATGTGGCATTTGCAGTCTCAGTGATCAAGAGCCCAGCCTATTTGATCGTCAGTTAAGAGCGCATTCTATGCAACAAATGAAGTCAGAACAGGAAAAATTTTCGCCAAGACTGTAGATGACATTTATTTAGTGACAAAAAAAGAAGAAGAAAACATTTCTATTCTGAGACACTTTAGACAAATGACAACAGAATGTCAATCTTGTAGCGGATGAATTTCGCCCAATCATTGAGAGAAAAGATTTAGTTATGTTTCTTTAGAAAACTATTCATTATTTAATGCAGAATATGTAAAGGTAGTTTTTTTTTAAATACTTCAGATAGAAAATACATTAAAATAATATATAGACCATTATTTTAATTTATTTATTTATCTATCATTATGCGGTTTTATTTAAGTTTTTAAGTATTACTGAAGTGAATACATTACATTTTGCATATATATTCAATTAGGCTCATAGCATATATTATTTTTATTCTAATTCCAGGGAGAATTTTCATTCGAACAGAAGAAAGCATTGGCAGAAGCTCGAGTAAGTTTCCCTGCCTTCGCCATTTAACATTGTCTTAAAATCATGAAAACAACACATTATTCTATTGCAGTGCCACAATATTACAGTCCCCCAGATACAAATATTAAATCATATGTCTTGATAGGGTGTTCTAAAAATATGCTTACCAAAATAAAAATACAATCTTAGACTTAAAATTGTAAAAGCTTTGCCAGTTCAATCTCTTTGAAAGTGATGCTCATTGTATAAAAGTTACTGCGAATTGTTATTCGAAAACAGTATTCCCTATCACGGTTTTCTTTAGTTTTTTGCACAACTATTCCGAAGCACGAATAAATCTGATGCGTTTGGTTGGTGGCTTAGCAGTCGCGTTTTTTCTCTTGCTAGGATTCGTTTGATCAGGACATGTTGTTTCAGATTATAAATTACTGCGAGTATCCACCGTCAATATGGGAATCGAACAAACCCACTTTATATTGAAGACCAGTGTGTCACTCGTTCTACTGTCTTACGTTTGAAATTGACAGATGGGTGTACTGGTGAATGAGTGGGTGAAATCGGACCATGTGCTAATGCCCAGGAATGAAGGCACCTTGAAGATAGTTTCGCAGAAGGCACCTATGTTGGTTGTCACTGATAACAAGTGAATTATTCACTTAGAGGCAAAAAAGTCTCTAAAATATTTGGCCTATAAGGCCAGTGCTTACTTATGGCTAAAAAACCTGAGCCATGACAAAATCACCTGAAAATCGAATTGCTCTCTTCGAAAGAAAGGTTTTGAGAAAAATTATGGGCGCAGTGGACATCAATGGTTTGGCAAACTGTGCAAGATGTACAGAGAGGCAAGTGTCATCAGCTGCATAAGAGTCAATCGAATGAAATTTACTGGGCACCTGTGCCAAAAGAATCTTGACCCTTTAACATCAAGTGTTTTTCATTCCAAACTAATCGGCACCAGGGCAAGAGGAAGGCCAAAACTTATATGGATGGACTGTGTCGACGAGGATTTTGGAATTATAAATGTAAAAAATTGGAAGTTTATTTCCAAAGCAATGTCAGAATGGAAGAAGATTCTGGAAAAAGTCTTGACCAACAAAGGGCTGTCGAGTCAATAAAGAAAAATAAAACTTTTGACATTTGCTTAATCACCCACTCTACACTGAATGGAGCTATCTGGATCCTCTCAGATTACTTTCTGTGGTATGCACACTAAAAAAAAGAAGAA
The DNA here is from genome assembly GCA_030067965.1 of Latrodectus elegans. Lineage (NCBI taxonomy): Eukaryota > Metazoa > Arthropoda > Arachnida > Araneae > Theridiidae > Latrodectus > Latrodectus elegans. The sequence continues at coordinate 11,277,235 of CM057819.1, read as the reverse complement.
AAAAAAAAAAGAACTAGAGAATTTTGGCAATTTGAAAAACAACATCCACTCATGAACACTTGCCATCTTGTGGATGGAAACAAATATCGTCAAACAAAATAAAAATTTGCAAATGATTGTCCATCTCAGCATTTGTTGAATGCTGTTATTGCACCAGCTTACTTCCCGGTAGCGACCTCTGCTTATTAACTGCGAGGACTCTTACCCGACTACTTCCATATAGCAGGTGGATTCCAAGATGGAAGCAGCTGGCTAAGAATCTTCACAATTTCGAAGCAGGGATTACGTAGAAGATCCTCAGATATGTCACCAAAAACGTCTGAATTATCATTTGACTTGTAGGACATTGAGTGCCACTACCGGAGCCCCAGTCTTGAATAAGACGAATCCGCCGTTAAGCTGGGATTCGAACTCACTACCTTCCGATAAGGAGAATGATGCCCTAACCAAATCTGGACACTTAGGATCTATTTGTTACAGATTCAACTAACATGCTTCCCTGAGTTTGCCTCTACCAGTTCAAAGCAGCCGGGTACTTTACAAACCCAGAACTTTGGAGAGAGAGAAGCAGTGCCAAAACTATTTGGCTCATAGATAAATTTTGCATACGCCCAGAAACACTGTTTACAATGAATATTTGTCTTTTTTTTTTTTTTTTTTACAATCTTATGTGCTTATAAATGAATTATTATGATTTGTTACATGAATTTCTAACAATAATTAAATAAAAGATACGTTAAAACATATTTGTATAAAGTATTTAAAATATTTTTCTTTTTGGTTTAAATTTTATTTATTGTTCTATACTAATGTAATGTACGATGCCTTTTGTCACAGTCAAAATTGTCGAATTTAAAAAAAAAAAGTAAAATTCAGCGTTGATTTTAAAATACAACATCTGAAATATTTCAAACTTATATATTTACGATTGTAACAATAACATTTCCGAAGTTTTAACTAGTTTAATGGTGGTAGTTTGTTTCACATTAACAGTCGGTTTGAGACTAATTTCATTACAGTGTTAAAATTTTAATCTTTATGTTTTTATTGTTATTTTATATTTTTAATTATTTAAGAAACTATTTTCATTACATTTGAAATTGTTACAAAAAGTGAAATTTTTTATTGCTTGTTATAAGTATAGAGATCTATAGAAAAGAAGAGAGATTTGGGTCAGATATGTTTGCTGAGATTGAAGTTCTTTAATGGTTAATAAGTATTTAGAAATTCCCAAATAGCGATTTTAAATCTCATCTTATCCAATATTGCGATGAATTATTTTTTTATTGACATGTTTTGCACGTATTCATGTTATTATATTCCTGATCAGATTCCATTAATTCCTAAAAATGAGGTCTGAGTAGGAAAAACAGACATAAATCATTAATCATTCCATAATACTATTATAAAAAAATTTCAGGTAAATATCTTTGCTAAAAGTGACATGCTTCAATGGTTACGAAGAATTTAGAAATTTATACAAAACGATTTTGAATAATTTTATTATGTGCTGAATAAGTTTTTCTTTCACTAAGTTGTTTTTCATTCATAAACATTAATATAAGAATATTGTTCATAAGGTCTTTTTGAGTTCATAAAATGTCATGCACAAATAGGAAACAATTCTTGATAAAATATCACAAATATGCATCGCATCAAACATTTTTTACCTTAAACTCAATACTAGATTGTTGCTGTGTGTGTGGTATAATTCCGCATTTCTAATTCTTTCAGTTCATTACATGAAAACAAAACAAACTAATACCTTGTGAAATATATTTTAAATGCTCATTGTATAAACGTGAAGCTTTCAAAGACACAACATTTTAATAATTTAATGCCACAAAATGTAATATTTTTTATTCATTTAAGAATGGTATACATAATAACGAGGTTTATAAATTCTAAAAGTAACCTATAACTAATCATTCCAAAATAATATAAAATCTATTTAATTTTTTTTTTTTTTTTTTTTTTTTTTTTTGCTTTTCCTTTATTTAATTTTTAAAATCATATCATTTATCAACACAATTCTGTCCTAGATAATTAGAACAATATTAGTTGAAACACGATTTTTAGATATAAATGAATAAAAATGATAATGGGGACATAGAGGTAAATTTTTTTGTGTACCCGATAAAAATAATCAAAAGTTAAAACAAAATATTAAAAAAAAATTAGGTATGAGATAGATATTAAACTTTCATTCTGAATTTTTTTTTTAATAGAAGTGCATGAAAACAAGCAAAACTATATGATTCTGTCTATTTAAATGAGTTTGTGTCTCACAACTTTTCTGAAAATATCATCACATTAATGAAACATAAAGTCAATTTTACAACCAAAATATAATATTTGAAAAAAGCTGTATTTTTCTCTCTTTCATGGAGAGCATTTTGCGAAGTTGTTTCCATCAATGATAAGAACCTGTGATGAGTCAGACTAAGTTCCAAATATGTTGTATCGATTTTAAAAAAAGTCGGTGAAATATGTTATCTAATAATAAAGGAATCTCTTAATAAGTTATGGAAGTATGAACTTAAATTTGCTTTCATCTGTCAAACACGAAACTTTGGAAGACTCAACTAAAATTGTTATAATCAACCGAAAAATATTAAAGACTGGAATGTAAGAACAGAGTGACACAGGAATATATTTTTAAAATGGCAAAATAATGACCTTAATACTGAAAGATGATTTGATTTAAAATTATTCTAAATAATGAATATATTTTTATATGTAATTTATTATTATAATCATTACTTGTGAGTTATTAAATTTGTAAATATACCAAAATAAATATACAAATGTATTAATTACAAGAGAAAAATACGTATGTATTCAGTTGCAATCAAACTTTGTTGTTTTTCGAATTTTTTTTTTCAAGCAATAGCAATATAATAAAGGCGGAAAAATTACTTCATCTCATCATTTATTCGAAGCATTCCCATTGTTGCTGCTGAATCAGTGTTGTGGCTATGATTAAAACCAAAACAAAAGTTTCAGCTGCTAAAGAGGGATTACGAGATAAAAACTCATTCTTTTTTATTGTGAATTCGTTGACCTTCTGCACTGTTATTAAGTGCCAAATGTGAGGCTAAGTGGCAATCAAATTATTCCGAACCTTTCACTTTGACAGTGAACAATGGTCAACCAAGCGATTTAAGGCTGATCAGTATCTACCTAGTAACTTGCCTACAGGGAGTAGATTCTATAGATAGAAACCTGCGTTTTTGCTTCTCTAGGTAAAAACTCGGAAAACTCCCAAGCTCTCGTTGTTCAACAGTGACTGGAATTGAACTTAGGGTCCAAAGACCGCTGCCTTATCAATAATGCCCAAACTAAGTCAATTAAAAGTATGATTGCAGATACGGACATTTTCTTTTTCTAATTTCGGTTTTCACTTTTAGTCAGCTCACCACTTTTATCCCTCGTAAAGTCGTGTCTGCGAATTTACACACGTACAATCGCACAGTTAGCGCCGCCTATCTTCCTCTTCAAGGTGATAAATATTATTTTTACAGTAATTATTTTTCTATTACGTTGATATATGAAATCTTTTATTGCATGCATTCTCATATTGAGAGAAATGCAAACAGTGTAATTTCCCAATGAAATGCAGGTGCGTGCATTTTTTAATTTAACCCGTTTGCCTCATTCTTTTTTTCCAGGTGTGCATCATGAAGTTGGTGGAAGACTGCGAAAGAAAGGAATCCATGGGCATGATCGAGAAATCAAAGAAATAATTCCGCGCCACCTCAGCTGACTCAACGGATTAAGAGCCATGAAATAGTTGCTTTCTCACTAGCGACTACCTCAATGCGTCCCATTCCACTGCTGTCTACCACGCTTTCAAAGCACGAATGTGTAAATATTGCAAATAAATTATAAGAAGCATAAATATCTTGCGGCAACTTCGTAAATTTTCAAGAAATTTTACAGTCATTCCAGAAAATAAAATCATACATTAAATGCTGCAACTTGGAGGGGAGTAGTGAATCTATAGATTTTTGAAACATGCACTTTTATTTAACACATATTAAAATAAAAGCTACATTTATAAAAAGAATAAACCTAAAATCTTTTTATCTATATATTTCTTTCTTTCTTTCTTTTTTTTTTTTAACCATAAAGTGGTTGTAACTTTCGTTACAGTTGAGATCCTGAGTACACCACTTTATTACGATTCTCATTGACTAAAAATATCCATGACATCAGATGACGCTTCATCCATGCCACATCGTATGAAGATGGCGTTGTGCATCTGACTTGTCGACAAATTTGCTGCCAGCCTACCAATCGCATTCTTTGAGCGGCAGCAAACAAGGCGAAATTCATTTCGTTAATAAAAAGATTTCTTATATAAGGAGCAAAACATAGGTTTGGGAAGCAATTTTGCATTGATTAAGTCTATTAACACATTAACAACAAAACAGTAGAAATAGCAAAATGAGAAAGTCATGACTAAATATTTATTTTATAGATAGTTTAAATCAGCAAGAACGATTTAAATGTTTAACAATTTCAATTTCATTCATTATTAGAATTTTAAATTAATAATTCTGATATTTGTTTATATATATATATATATATATATATATATATATATATATATATATATATATATATATATATATATATATATATATAACAATCTTTTGAATCATAAGATTATTGCATTGCTTACGCCAAGTTTAAAAATTTCCTTCTAATTAATATGGCTAAATTAATAAAAAGCAGCAGTCTTTTAAAACATGGGCTCAAACATTTCGTTAAATTTCTTAATATATATATATATATATATATATATATATATGCTGACTATTTTACTATCCTTCCATTTCGAATAAACAGTTCGCGCGTTGAAAACAAAACCTGAATTTTTTTAATAATATAAATGGAATACTTACATTCATATGTAATTGATGGCGCTATTCTCGCACGTTTAAGTGATTCATTCAGGGGAAAAAGGCATTTCTTGGCACAGAGTTGTAGAAAGTTTAATAGTCATCTCAGCCGAGAGATGAACACTGGGTTGGAAAAGCCTATAGACCTTACAATTTCCTTTTCTAGTGTGGCGTGGAGAAGAAAGTGCTTTGGTGTCAACTATGTTGCTTAACTGTGGTTCATAATGACGTGGCTGTTTGTGTCCTTAGAGTTTTGTGTGTGTGTGTGTGTGTGTGTGTGTGTGTGTGTGTGTGTGTGTGTGTGTGTGTGTGTGTGATGGCAGAGAGACAAGGAGTTAGAAATGTACTGCAATAATTTAACTTACATTTCAGTGATTCACAATAGAGCTTAATTGTTCATCCATAAGTAGATAGAGAGAACTCTTTTTCTTATCACAATTTAAATTATTTCTTGATATTCTCTTTTCTGTTATTTTTATTATTATTTATTTTATTTTATTTACTTTTTCGTTTTTTATTTTTAAATTTTAAAGTCCTGAAATAAAATAGAACTATAAATGCAATTCATTTCATATATTCTTAAAATAACAGCACTATTTCGGAAACTAATTTAGCTGCTTCCAAATCCTAAGTGACAATAATCTCTAATAATTTGAGATACAAAATGTTAGCAAAATTTGTTATATTAACATGTAGCAAAAAATTACTCATACATCATAAAACATCATATTTTTAATTGACCTAATCTTTTTTTTTTTTCCAGAGAAGTAGACATGTTGACCTTATTTACTTCTCAGTGGCAATGTTTCTCATATAACAACTATCTAGTCTTTGTTTTAAAGAAAATATAAGTTTAATGCATCTGCGAATCCTATGGAACTTCTGTCTCTTTAACTTAAAAATTATGTCTTGTCTCAATGTAGCAAAGTAGGATATGTTACTCAACTTACAAATTAACTGAATGCACCCACTTCACATTGTCTCGCTTAGTAACTGTTTCAATCAATCCACAGATTTGACACCTGGTTTATCATGTATTTGCCCAAATTAAATTTATGCTACAGAAGGAGAGCGATGAAATGTTTCAATACAACTTGGATAAAGCCAGTCAATTCCTATCAAATGTGAATTTGAAAAAACAGTTAAACTCACGGGAAATATGTAGGCAAACATTATTCTTCTTTAGTGGCCCTGAGCGGGTTCTTGGCTTTCTCAATTAATATCTTCCATACTTTTTATTTCGTTTTTATTGCAGAGTCTTCCAATTGATCTCGCTCGTGGCTTATCCTTCCTGGTTAATCTCAAACCGGTCTTCAGATGCCGAGAGAGCCTCCAGACAGCGACGCGCAGCCTTTTTGGCCTTTATCTAAACCTGTATGTGAGCAAGAGCAGCTGGACTGCATTTTGTACACAAGGGATATTTTTGAGACATGACCGTTGTACACGAGTGTGTTCACTTCGAAATCACGCTAGAACTGTGTGTGATTGGTTGCCTATAGCCAATATCAGCAGGGCGATTATCCTCCCACCATTCCTCCGAGAATAACAGGTATCTTTTGCCTGAAGAACATTTTTCACTTTTGCCTGAATAACGAAATTCAATAAAATCTCGTTTTTAACATAAATACGGCTTATTTCACTTATTACAACATTTCTATTGACTTTAAGAAAGAGATATTAGAATTCCAAAATATTAATTTATTTATTTTAAAATTATATTTGTTTGTTTTGTCATAAATGTGTCAATGTAAGTCAAATCATCTTTAATATCAGTGTCCAAATCTAAAAATTCATAATTATGGCTCTTAATATTAGTTTTTATAAGAGTTTTAATTCCTTAAGATAAGTATTTCTAATATATTCTTCAAATTCAGCACGATTAAAAATTACAAAATCATCAATATAACGAAATGCAGAAGAAAATTGAAAAATAAAATTTTTTCATAATGATGCAAAAATAAATTGGCAAGTAAACTGGAAAATTTTTTGTACCCTGTGGTATATAAATTTCATTTAAAAAATTATCAAATAAATAAATATTAAAAAAAATTATTTTTTAAATTCATGACAGCAGATCTATTTCATAAAGGTTTATATTTGGGTTTTGAGCTACTGATTTGGTTGATATTACATTTTGTCTCTTAAATTTTTGCAATTTTTTTTTAAGTTTTATAGTTTGGATATTCAATATTTGAAATTTTATATTGCGGATACTCTTCGGTGGAATTGAGAGAGTTTTTTTAGATCCATCACTCGTTGCTTGTCTGAAGAGAGTGTTTGTATTTCTTTTGAATAGTTGACCTCTGAGGAAGAAGACATGGTCCATATGATTCTTATTATCTTCTCAGATTTTGTCTTAAACATTTTTTCGTTAAATTTCAAATTATATTTTAGTATTTCTAAATATTTTCCTGATTTTTTTTTTAGCTGCTTTTGTGCTGGATAGGTGGTTGGCTGTATTTTCATATTCTTTATTGCTTTTAAATTGACTTGTATAATGGCATTTCCCTCTTGATTTGTTACTTATTGCCCTTGAATACTGCGATGCTGGATTGAGCGGGGAGGGGCGGCTATTCCGATATACTGCTTGAACATTTCAGGAATTTGGCCGGTCTATAAATATATAAACAACTATCTTCAGATGAAAAAGGGAAAGAATTCTATCTTTTTCTCTTTTTCATATTTTTATGGAAATATTTCTGTTCTTTTTTTAATTTTTTCTCTTATTTTTATTCGATTTTTTTTCTTTTCTATTCTAAAGTGATTCATTTTGTTCTTTTTTGGAAATTTTTTATTTCTTAAGAATTTTTTTTCATTTGTTGTGCTTTTCTTATTGCTTCATATTACCATTTATTCAGTTTAAAAAAAAAATATATATATATATATATATGGGGGGTGGCCTGTGGGCTTCATTGTCAGGAATTAACACATTTAAATAATTTAATTATATATTCAAAAAACAAGATAAAGCTATTTATATATTTCCATTTACAAATGAATATCAAACAACAATCTAGCATCATTTTAATTCTAATCTGTAATTAGTCCAATATCAATTCACATCTTCAAGTCCTCGCGTCTTTTTTCCCATCCATTAAATCGTCGTTCTCTTATTCGTCGTGTCTCTCACTTCTGAGTATATCCGGCGGCAAACATGCGAATGACCCTCTGGTGGCGCTTTCAATCCCACAATCGGCCATCCTGATGACAATAGCTGACCTCAGCATTCGTCTAGAAACAAAATTTCCTGAAATAAAAATGAATAAGAGCAGTAATATGTTCAAGAACAATCTTTAAACAATGTTGTCAATTCTCGTCTAATTCGTCTTTTCAATTCTCATCCAAATCATCGTCGATGTTCCTCGAATCTGTGATTCCGTCGTGGAGGACTCCTTCATCTTCATCTGGTTAGAGAATCGGTGGCTGCATCTTCACTCTCGTCATTGGCCATCTTCAAAAGGAAACGTCTTGAATACATCTCAGTTACTATTCTCTTTTTTTTTTTTTTTTTTTTTGAAAAAAATTGAAAAGTCTGAAATAAAAAGTTTTAGTCTTAAAAAGTAGCAATTCTGTGGGTAAAAAAGGCAAAATTAGGAGTTGGTCGTCATCGGTGTCTTCTTTTTCACTTTCAACACATTTTAAGTTACATCAGGCCAAGGCTTCATGTACTCAGAAGAAGTACTGGTAATCAGGGGACCCTCGGTGAAACCAATTTTCTGCACATCGTAGGTGTCGTTGCTTTTAACTTTGATTATTTTGTAGGGGCCTAAATACTTGGACTTTAACTTGAGACCTGGACATTGTTGTATACGCTTAATAGCAACGATATCATTTAATTTGAATTTTCTTGCTTGTTTTCTTCTTAAATTATAAAGTTTGCGATTTTCGCTTTGAACTTTTAAAATTTGTTTTTTAGATTCTTTTCTAAGGTTATCGCGATTATTAATGAAATCTGTTCGCATTTCTGCGTCTAAGAGATCTTTAACTTTAACGTCATTTTTTTTGTTTCATCTTTGCACAAAACAACAATTTAAATGGTGTTGTGTTAATACTTCTGTGAAAAGTTGAGTTTATAACCTGTTGTACATTACTGACATGCAAATACCATTTAGCTGGGTTGTCTATCGACAGCTTAGACAGAACAGAAATTATACAGGAGTTAAGGCGCTCTACTTGACCATTGGCTCTAGATAAACCGGTGGTTATACAAATATGTTTAATTTTTTCGCGGCGACAATATTCTTGGAAATCATTTGAAGTAAATGCAGAACCTTTATCCGAAATGATGCAAGAGGGATTACCGAAAGCAGTCTTAGAGTTCTAACTTCTAAGTTACTTCAGAAACATCAGTAGATTTAGTTGGGTAAAGCCACATAATTTGGTAAAACTATCGATCACAACAAATATACATTTATATCTCTTATAAGTCTTACTAACGGACCTAAATGATTTACATGATATGTGTGTAAAGGAGTGTCGTCTTTTTCGATTGGATGTTAATTCTCTTTTTTGTTTACCTTTTTTTCAATTGCTTAAAATACACAGTATACAATTAGATAAAGATTTCTCGATTTTTTGTTTAACTTGAGAAATGTAAAAGTTAGAATTTAGTTATCTTCTGTTCTTTAAAGTGCAAAATGACCTTTCTCGTGTGCAGATTTAATTATACTCATTTGCATTTCGTCTAGGACTACTAACAATTCATAACTATTAACATATTTATAAAGAACAACATTTTTCAGTAAATAATGGTCATGAGGTTTTTGTTTCAACATCTCCTTAATTGTTGTGATGTGTTTGTCTGTGCCTTGTGTTTGAATTATTTTTTTTCTCAAAAGGTGGTAGTCGTCGGGGGGAAGAAGAAATGGGGAATTCATCATTTAAATTAATTTTAATCTTAACATCAACATTTTAAATTTTATTTGGAACATAATTTTTTATTAATGAATGCATTTCAGAGCACAATGATTTACTCTTAATGTGACTTAAATCAATTTCTGATTCATCGTTAAGATTTACAAAATTAATTAAAAAATTATCTATTTCGTTCTTGTTAATGTAAAACGATACTCGATTGTTTAAAACTATTAAAGTACCTTGGCTTATACTATCAGTTCCTACAATTAAATCAAAACTTACAGAGTCATCATTTATAACAAAAATATTTGCATTAATTTTTGAATTATCAATTTCAACTTCTGCATTAAAATAACCCAGTGGTTTAATAGATTTCATTCCTAAACCAGTCAACGAAATATTAGAAGTTTGTAAGCTAACAGTAACTTTAATTTTATTAAATAAACTCTTTTTTAATATGGTTTTCTGACTTCCTGTATCAATTAATGAAGTTACATTCAAAGTACCAATTTTAACATCCTTAAGAATTAAGTTTTCAGAACTGATTGCATTTATTTTCAATTTATTATCAAAAGAACTTGATTCTTTTGATTTCGGACATTTCGAAGCTTTATGCCCAAAAGATTGACATGAAAAACACTTTAAACCCTTATCTTTATGTATACAATACTTAGATATATATAAACGTTATAACACACTCGTTACAACCACAGTTATAACACACTCTATTTCTTGAATCAAAATTACCATCAAATTTTATTTTATTCATATTCATATTTTGATTTATTTTTATCAAAAGAATAAGATCTAAAATTTGCATCATGTTTTGTTTTCATTTTATCGAAAGCATATTTGCTCTTTGCTGAATCACTTTTCATTATTTCATACACTTTAAGTTAATTTTTAAATTCTATCAAGTTTTTGCATCCGTATAAAATAATTTTATTTTTATGTTTATCATTAAGTCCTTTAATCACATAATGTATTAACGCGGCGTCATCAATTTTTCCTGAGTGACAAAGTTCTTTCATTTAAAAAAAAATATTCCTGAACGGATTCTGAATCTTTCATTTTCCTCTTACTTAGTAATTCGTGAAGATTAGTCAAATTTATTTCAACAGAAAATTCGTCGATTAAGGCATCTTTTAATTTTTTCTACGAATTTATTTCCGGCTCTGTTCTAACAAATAATAAAGCGTTTCCACTGTAGTGTATTTTATAGGAATGTTCATTGAAGCAGCCTTAATGTAATAATTATTTTATTCAAAAATGGGATGACACAATTATACACATATACAAGTATTGACATTATCGAATTGTTCTGTTTGTAAACATTCTTATAGTCTCGAACTAAGATGTTCTGCTTACTTTTTCGTTTTTAAGAATACTACATTCTCTCACACTTAAATTACGTAGTCCGATAGATAACGTGACGGTTGTCGTATTCTTGCTGATCTTCGAATAGGAGGACTTCGTGGAGCACCGGAACCATTAGAAACACCAGATACTGGCTTACCATAATTCTTCGCAATTCAAACTTCTGATGGCACGGGGTCGAAATGATTTCCAGTTGGGATCAATTTCCTCGGATAAATGACATCAGGTTTTGGGGAAAACGTAACTCTTGGAATTTTAAGAACTTCACTTTTCTTCAATTGATTTATGTGTCATTTTGTAGTTTTCCCATCATCGAGTTTAATTAAGTAGGGTGATTTACCAGTTCGTGTTTAACGATGCCAAATTTCCATGACAGCTTGTTGTTGGCGTGAGTACGTGATTGTACATGATCTCCCACACTTAAAATTCTATGATTTGGAATAATGGGTGAAGTATACGTGTACTTGAATCTCTTGCTTGTTGGACGTTGTGGTGAACAATATAATTAATACTTTTACGCCTCACAAGATGCCAATACCTCATTACAAGCTGGATTTCTCCTATGAGCTTGGAGGCTGCACATGCGTGAAGGCAGTTTTTCTGTTCCCTCTGACTGTGCGGAGAGAGACGTAAAAAATGCACTTCAGTCAGTCACATGTTGTTGAAGTCACGGCTGGAAAATAAATCTTAGTGGTTTCTATCTGAGCCCATCGTAATTTTGGAGGTTACACAAATACACCAAAATGGTGACCCGGACTAATTACTACGTTTAGGACTTTAATGACCAGTTATTTTCCAGTTCGGAACTTACTTTCGCTTTCTCAACATTAACGAGTGACGAATCTACCTGAACGCATATCATGTCGGGGGTCACAGCCGTGAAGATTCCGGCATATAATTTTTCAGACTCTGCCCCGTGGTTTACCATGTGCGAAAGCACATTTGAACTTGGATGCCCCAAACCGGTGACGGATAGCAAAACAAAGTTCAACTACATCATCGCACACTTACCGCCGGAAGCAGCTACCCTAATTCGAGACGTGATAATTAAACCTGACGCCAAACATCCCTACATGACGACGAAATCGGAACTGATAAAACGTAGCGGTGAGTCATCACAGCAGGAAATCCGAAAATTGCTCCCCGGAGAGAAACTAGGTGATCGACGATCGAGTGAAATTTTACGTGAAATGCGTCGGCGTGCATCATCACACAATGTGTCGGATGAATTACTTTTGGAACTTTTTTAGCACCAATTACCGACGTCAGTACAATCTATCCTCACAGCCGTAAGCCCGTTGACCCTGGATAAAGCAGCTGAGGTGGCAGATCGTGTCATGGATGTAACATCAGTGCCAGTAAGTGCTTGCTCTGTTTCCTCAGACCATTCCCTTGAAAACCGCTTACTAGGTAAAATTAAAAAAACTAAGCTTGCGTGTAGAGCAGATTTATCGAGGCAGAAGTCGTAGCCATGAGCATAACCACTCATTCAGGAAACGTAGCCGCTCAAATACAAGGAAATATGACCAGTGTTGGTACCACTACAAGTTCGGCGAAGCAGCTCTAAAATGTTCGCCACCATGTAAGTTTGCAAAAAAACGAGACAGACCAGGCGTAATGGCGACTACATTACGTCTTTTCGTGCGCGACAAAAGGACAAATACAAGCTTTTTAATAGACACAAGGTCGGATGTTTCCATTAATCCAGCCTCAAAAATACAGCGTTAGAACACATTGCACATGACACTTACTGCAGCCAACACTTCTCCCATCCAAGTTTACACCACTCAAACTCTTTCCTTAGACCTTGGTCTGAGAAGAATATTTCAGTAGACATTCTTACTGGAAAATGTAACCACTCTCATAATCGGTGCAGATTCCCTTTTTAATTTTAATTTAGTACCAAATTTATCGCAACGTAAGCTACATATGATGCAACCACCAGTGTAAATGCTGACGGTATATTGCGCAACAGCAATGTTCACTTGGTAAAATCTGTATCAGATGATAATGTTTATCATAAGCTATTGTAGAAATTTGCGGAAATTACAAGACCGCCGCGTCCAGATCAGGACATAAAACATTCAGTGGTTTATTTTATTAACACGACTGGTCCGCCCGTAACGGCCAAAGCTCATAGACTTGCACCTGACCGCTTGCGTATTGCTAAGGAGGAATTTCAAACTATGATTCAATTAGGACATATGTGCCCCTCTAAAAGCAATTACGCATCACCGTTACATATGATCCCAAAGCAGGATACCACTGAATGGAGATAGGTTGGCGACTACTGAGCACTAAATTCTCAAACCATCAAAGATAATTATGGTGGACCAAATATTTTGGATTTTACATCAAATTTACATGGCACAAAAATATTTTCACATATAGATCTGGTAAAAGCCTTTCACAAGAATCCCATAAATCCGGCTGATATTCACAAATGTGCACTAGTAACACCTTTTGGATTATTCGAGAGCACACGCATGCAATTTGGCCTCTGCAATGCTGCAGCACCCTTTCAAAGGTTCATTGATGAGGTCACTCGGGATCTGCCATTCGTCTTTGCATTCGTGGATGATATCTTGGTGGAATCAAAACCATCTGAAGAACACACCGAATACCTTAAAACATTATTTAGTAGATTACAGACTTATGGTCTCAGCTTAAAACCCTCTAAATGTATATTTGGTAAATCGTCAGTAAACTTTTTAGGTTTCAAAATATCTGAAGCTGGTATCTCTTAACGGAATGACTGAATATCTCTTAACGGAAAAAGTAAATTGCATACTAAATTTTCTCCAACCAGAAACTTTAACTCAATTAAGGCGTTTTCTTGGTCTGTTCAATTTTTACAAACGTTTTATTCCGAAAGCAGCCCTAACGAAATTTTTAGAAGGGATTAAAAATAACAGAAAAGGCAGGAAATTTGGGAACACCGATACGGAGAAAATACAATGGTCTGAGGTGGCAGAGGAAGTATTCCAACAGACAAAGAGCGCTCTAGTTAATGCAACTTTGATTCGACACCCAATTCCAGGCGCTAAGCTGAGTGTGTTCGTCGACGCAAGTGATTTTGCGGTTGGAGGTTCCCTAATGCAGCTGAATGAACACTATTAGGAACCAATTGCCTGTTTTTCAGTGAAGCTAACGAAAAGCCAACAAAAGTTCTCAACGTATGATAGGGAGTTGTTGGCAATGTATACCGCTGTGAAGAAGTTCAGACACATGCTTGAGGGTCGAGTGTTCAGTATTTACACTGACCAAAAGCTACTCATTTATGCCTTCAAGCAAAAACCCGACAAGTGCAGCCCACGTCAATGGCGACATCTGGATTTCATCTCTCAGTTCAGCACAGATGTCCGCCATATCAGCGGATCCAGGAATACAGTGGATAATACTCTCTCAAGAGTTGAAACCTGCAAAATTTCAGCATCACCGTTCCTAGACTTCAGTGCCTTGGTAGCAGCACAGCATAGTGACACCGAACTGAAATAATTAATGCAAAATAACGCCACTTCTCTGGAATTGAAAAGAATGCCTTGTCCTCTAACATCTACAGAAATAATCTGTGATGTGTCAACAGGCACACCAAGACCTTTTGTTCCAGAAAGTTTCCGCAGAATTGTGTTCGAACATTTTAATTCTCTGTCCCACTCAGGAATAACAGCCACAACACAACTAATAACTGCAAGATATATGTGGCCTACTATGAGGAAGCACCTCAAATCTTAGGTCAGGAGTTGAAATTTGTGCCAAAGATCTAAAATTAACCGACATAACGAAACTCCTCTTGGAACGTTCACAGTGCCAGATGCAAGGTTTGCACACATTCATGCCGACCTGGTGGGTCCTTCGCCTCCGTCAAAAGGTAAAACCTACTATCTAACAACCATCAACAGATTCAGCAGATGGCCTGAAGTGATACCTCTTCGGGACATCACTGCTGAAACCGTTTGTCGAGCCTTGTTCAGAGGTTGGATTTCACGGTTTGGATGTCCTTCTACAATAACTGCTAATCAGGGCCGCAAATTTGAGTCTTCCTTGTTCAGGGAAGTGTCCAATTTATTGGGCACCAACAGGATTCGAACCACATCATTTCACCCGCAATCCAACGGTTTGGTAGAACGTTTCCACAGAGTACTGAAAAGTGCACTCATGGCCCATGCTCATACTAGATGGATTGAAACCTTGCCTCATGTCCTTTTGGGAATCAGATCAGCAGTCAAGCCCGACATCAACTCAATGTGAATGGCCCTCTGATGGTGCTTTCAATCCCCCCCCACACATATACATACATACTTACATATATATATATATATATATACATATATATATATAGATATATATATATATATATATATATAGATATATATATACATACCTATATATATATATATATATATATATATATATATATATATATATATATATATATATATATATATATATACATATAGACATACATATATATATATATATATATATATATATATATATACATATATATATATATATATATATTTATATATATATATATATATATATATATATATATATATATATATATATATATATATATGTGTGTGTATATATATATATATACACATACATACATAAATACAATTATAATTTGAACTAAATTAGTGATTTTTTTTTATCTAAAGAAATGCTTAAATGCTTTTCCTGTGAGGAAATAACTGTAAACTCCTAGAGAAAAACGGACTTGCAGGCAAAAAAAGAACGAATATTCTACGAACTATTTGATCTTGGTTTTAACATTTGAGATCAAAATTATAATTTCTTAAAATGATTTATTCGAAAATACAATTAGGTAATTACTATAACATAAAAAAAATAATGTTGGATTCTTATAATCGATAACAATATAACTATGATTATTCCCATGTATTGTACTCGCATTGCTTGCGATTGCACAATTCAATGAGATTTCGTTCTAGATCTGCTCGTGAAAAATCTTGTTTGTTCTTGGCTAAGTCACGCTGTTCTATCTAAACAGTGGTTGTAAGAGTTGTTTTCATCAGATTCAATGGTTACAATAATCAATAAATTCTTTGCGATTGCAAAGTTTTTACTTCGGATGACTTACTGATGTCACAGCCACCCGTTTCACCATCATTGGCTGCTTTTCTGCATTGAAATTCTAAACTGATTGTAATCTATTTTCGTTGATTTTCTGTTGATTTCTAGAAACCGTCTCCTATCTACGAACTAAAATGCGGCGATAACATACCACAGCAGAAACTTGCTTTGTGCAATGCGTAAAAATATCCTATTACTAAATTATGGAAAACTGGGGAAAAAACACTGATGCCAGAATCCTGAAGATGCTGCTTCACGGCATATATTCAAAAATAGATCAATTTCCAATTGAAACGCTGCATAAAAATACCGAGAATTACCCCCCCCCCCCTTTTAAGTGCTCAACTTTCTCCCTCTCAAATCTCTTCCGGTAGTTGAAGGAGATTGTATTGCTGCTCTTTTATATCTGAAAGTCGTAAAAACTGGGGAATGGTCAAAACGGATAATTTTGGCGGAAAACTGATTGACTTTTTTTAAAACAGAAAACTCATACATCCTCATTTAGCATTTTTCATTTTAACCAGTTGCATTTTTTTTTTTTTTTGTCACTTGAAAAAATATTTTCGATGACTTGATGTAGTAAGAATTTGACTGTTGAAGAAATTAAAAAGTCATTTGAAAAACTAAACGAAGAAAATTTCGCAGACAGTGACTATGATTGAATCTATATTCAAGTAATAGTAGTTTTCTTGAAGAGAAAAAAATCTTGATGCAGATTGATTAGTGTAATGCTGAAACAAATGATAAGCCTATAATTTTTTAATTTAAGGGACACTTAATTATTTCTGAACAAATTATTTAGTTGATGGACTGAATTTTTTTTTGAGAAGATATTTTAAAGTTTATATCGCAGATGAAACAAATATAGTTATGCTTCACATATATAGAATATATAGGTATAGATTTATGTATATATTTGAATATATGAGTCTAATTTTTGCAGTACACATTCTTAGGCACGTACAGAATATTTTTACTTTTAGTTATTATAAAAAGAAGTTTAACTACTGTTCAGTTGATAGCAACTACTGTTCAGTTTAACTACTGTTCAGTTGATAGCAACTACTGTTCAGTTTAACTACTGTTCAGTTGATAGCAACTATTCGCTGATTGGACTTCGAATTAATATTTATGAGATTTTGAGATTATCAGTGGTGTAAGGGTTGAAACATTTTACAGTTTTTAACTATGAATAAATTGGTAGGCTGACACCTGCTTTGCTCATCTTTCCGAATTTCATAATATACTGGAATAATTTTTAACAACTATAATCCCTAACAACATGAACATCTTATGTCAAATCTTGAACAAAATTGCCGTTTTTGAGACTGATATTTAATTAATTTATGATTTGAACTCTCAATGAAATATAAAATAATTCTTAAAATTATTTTCGCATGAAAAAGTGCATGTTATAAAAACACCAATTCAAAGATTTAGTACGAAATCTACCGTCCTTTTCTTACATTTGTAATATTAATATACAATATTAAATAACTGGTCGTGTTCGCAATGTCCTTCTAGAGAAATGATAGCTCTGGGTGTGGCAAGCCAAGTATTGGAGATCTTCTGCTTGGTGCCTGCTCTAAAACCACGAAGATTCCACCCAGCTACTTCTATCTAACTGGTAGAACCCAACTCAGGTCTAGGTACAGGGAAGCCTGCTGATGCAGAACAAAACATCATCTAATAGATAATTAAATATATTTATAAAATGAAAGAAGTTTTTGATTTGAGGAGCTTTGTTTCAATTTATACATTCATTACTTTAGTAAAAAATTATTGAATTTGATATGTAACTCTGAAGGTTTACTATATAATCATAAGGGTGTTTCTGCATTTTTGTGTTTCCTTTTCTCCTCGAAACATTTTCATTAAGATATCATTTTAAAATATGGGAAATTAACCTTATTATAATATACAAACCTTATTATAGTATGAGAGTTTTTTTTGATATTCTGGTTTTAAAAAGGAAATAAAAATTAATATTGTTAACATACTTTTAATCTTTTTCAAACACAACTTCAATAATTTACATCGATTCTCTTATAACCAAAAAATTTATTCAAAATATCGTTAATTCCATTTTTTAATATTAGGTATGCTGTTTTAAGAAATGTTTTTGAATTTATTCAATTAGTTTATTGCTTATGATTTTTCTTATAGCTTACTCTGTTTCATGGCGAAGATGAGATGAAGATGAGGATTTTGATGACAAAGAATAAAGTCAAGGAAATATGTAATTATTTTGAACAATAATTTCAAAAAAATTATGTGTAATAAATTATTATATACTATATTATAATTTACAAAAGAGACTAAATTAGTCCGACATACCATAAAATTTTTGTGATATTTCTTAATCTGATCTGAACGAATGTTAAAAAGTTGATTGCTTAAGGATAAGTGTAGTATTTATGGTAAACCCATCTTCATTTTTGTCAAAATTACGGCAGACCTAAGGAACTTATGTGGGGTGAAAATGACCTTCACCTTTCGGTCAAAGGGGTAGCAAATGTCTTCCTCTGGCGCCACTGTTTCTTGAAACGTGGCGCCGAACTCAAAGACCTTCATTGAATCAAACTTCTATTCTAGGCGGAATCCTTCCTTTCCTTTCACAATAGATCAGCGGTTCTCAACTGCTGGGCCGCGGCACTTTTGTGCACCGCCAAATTTTAGAAAAGTATGTGATAAAAATTGCGAAGCTTTTTTTTTATGAATGTTTTTGTAGAACACATTATATTATTTTGCATGTAATATATTATTATTATAAACTTTTTTATAATATATTAACTATTAAATTCATCACTCTCTCTGCCGCGAAATCGTAAACAGTGTGCCTAGCTTGATACGGATTGCTAAAGTGGTTCGTAAAATAGAAAAATAAGTGTTAGATTTTAAAACTATTTTTTGCAACAAACTGCTGACGATTCTTTTTGATAATTTACTTAAAAAAAAGTTATTATGTAAGAAACACGTGCAGAATAAAAGGGATGCTTAAAAACAATTCTTACATTCATTTTTGTGAGGAAAGAAAAATCAGGCAAAATAATCAATTTTTTGTTTTAAAGCAACATTTATTAAAAACACAATTTCCCCCTCCCTTTGATATAATAAAGCATATCACAATAGTTTTTCTCATAAAAAAATACCGAATTTCATTTTAGACATTCATTTAGATGGTCGCAACATTTTCTTCCTCTAATTTATGACAAGTCCTTTTTTATCCTGACTCAATCTTTGAATAATCCGATAGTTCTGAACGCAACAAATGACATCAGAGTACAACATTTGAAAAGGTCAATGAAGGAAATTTCGAACAGCGAGCGGTGAGTTTCTACATGGCAGCTCAGGGATAAGCATACTCATCTTCACTGAGTTGTTCGGTAAATGTTCTTTGGTAACTCCCGAACGATTGTTCGACAAAAGCTTCAATCTAAGACGATTTATAGAAATAAAAAAAAATCAAGTAATAAAAACGATAAATTCAGGCAGATGTGTTAGTAAAAGAGTCTTCAAAATTTATGTTCGTAAGTGGGAATTAAAACGATCATTGCGTCCATGGAGCTGTGTAAGGGATCATACTTCGCAAAATCCATAGAGTTCGTAAAAACTATCATCTATTATCACGAATGTTTCAAAACTCGTTTTAAACTTTTTTACATGGAAATACAAGAACGTTTTTATGAAATTCTCTTCTTGATTAGTTAAGATGGTTTTCACTGAGAAACTTTTTTTTAGAATACGTAAATATAACAGCTTGGAGCTCTTTTACATGAAAACACAAGGAATAAATAAGAAGATTTCAAGGAGATACAGAGTAAAGTTCTATGGAATATAAGATTACTTTTATGTAGTGAACTTTTGCATTGATTTCCATTAAAAAATATTTGTCGTAAATGAAAAAAATAAAATGTTTTTGTGGGAAATCAACAGTAATAGTCAAACAATCAGAAATTGGATTTTAAAAAAAGTGAAAATAGAAACATTTTACAATTTTTATCTATGAATAAATTGATAGGAAAATAAATGGAAGTTTTGCGACCCAAAAAATGAACTATTTTTATTATAATAATGAGTTCAATCTGCTGCTCATGCCGTGAAACGATATCTCGAGCATATCATACTAAAAGCAAAGCGCGCGAATTATTATTCGCTTGAAAATTAGGTTTAATTACAAAGTTATTAAAGATTGAAGTCTGGACTCACTTTTCATGCACGTACCTACGTCTTTCCTATTGCAGGTGTATCGGAAAAACCGTAAACACGTTTCATACAATTGACAAATCCAACAGTTCTTCAAAAATGAAAAAAAAAAATGCTATTATTATTTATTTTTATGATATTTACAATATAAAAATGGAAACCAAACTGAGTATTTCCACGCTAATATCATTAAAAGCTACAGTGTGGAAATTAATGTAATTTTTTATTTTAAAAGAAGTTCGCTCTTTAAATGATTTGAAGGTTGCGTCTTTCCATTGAATTATATGACAGCGTAAATAACTTTACAGAAAGTTCAAATAAGGGTTTTTCTATTAATTATAAATGCTGTCATGAACATGACGAAATGAAAGAGAGGCAGCCTCCGATTGAAGGCAGCCTCCGATTGATGTTGAAGCCAGGTGCCTTAGTCACTTCGCTCTTCAACGGCCCAGGTCCAAGGTTCGATCCCCGGGTAGGGCAAGGTTGACCCAGCTTTTCATTCCTTCTGTGGGTCGAGAAAACTGAGTACCAAGCATGCTTGGGAATTAAACATTATGGGTTTCACGTTAGACTGACCCCCTTCCTTGGAAATAGGCATACTTGCCAGTATTTATAATCGATTATTTTTTATATCTGTAATACGACATCTATTTAGAGCAAAATATTTGCATAGGAACGAAATAACAGTATTTAATAATCACATCTTACTTTATATACAGATGTCTTTGAAAAATAATCTTCAACTTTTAACAATTTCTATTAAGACATATTTTCTGCAAACTGATTTAAAAGTCACAGATAGTGGATGAATTAATTATTAGGAATGAAAGTTCTAAAGTTTAATTAGGAGAATTTACACATTCTAAGAAATGTGTTTATATACTACCTTACATTAGGAAATTCAATTTTGAGTAACACATTGATACTTTAATAATTATTGTAAATAGAATATAAATTAAACATGGATGAAAATGGACATTATAATAAGGAAACCAACTTTCATAAGTCAAAAACATTTCTAAAGAAGAAAACTGTATACAATACAAATTTGTCTCTTTTTTTAAGGCTTTTTATATATATATGCAGAATATATCTCATAATCGTTACTCTGAAGAAACTGGAGAGAAGATTTTATAATATAAATGCAATTTGTGTGTGTGTCTGTGTGCTAATCCAAGCTACTTTATTACTTGACCATGTCCTCCATCTGTAAATCATATATTGTGCTGCCTAACCCTACAAGCTGGCAGCTATGCACATGGATCGCACCCAGGACCCTCGGTCATGAAAACAGATATGAACACCTTAGGTTTCGTCCCAACATGGTGTGCCGTACCGCTAAGTTTGAATTTCAGCGACCTTCTTTCAAATTTCCTTCCATTTGATGCAGATTTGAATGCATTAATCATACATTTAATTATAATTAATGTACATTTTAAAAACATAGTCATTTTTGTGAATACCCCTTTAAAAATAAGATTTTTTTTTTATTATAGCTCTTTATCAGTTTATTGTCTCACTCAAAATGTGCGTTTTCATTTATTTTTATCGTTAAAGCATCCTAACACATTTTTTATTCTAATCTAAATTAATTATCTAATTAATTTTTTTATTTAAATTAAATGTCACTATAAAGAATGAGCTTCCAGCAAAAAAAAAAAAATGAATATTAGTATTTATTCTGTACCTATTACTATAGATGATGCTCCATAGAGATTTCTATACTTTGTTCACATTAATTAAATACTTTTCGTTCATCCACTCAAGTTCAAATGCATTTTTTCAAACGTGTGACATTTGATGTTAATACAATCTGGATTATTTTTACGGTAGAAATTTCCTAATACATTAATTAATACTACTGAAATGAATTAATAAAATTTAATTAACTAACTTCAGTTTTATATGGGAGAAAAATATTTCTTTTATATAAGATATTTAACAGGATTTAAATTTAGAAAAAAATTTAATTATACTAATTATTGCATAAGCAAAGAGATTTAGTGAAAACGATATTCAATTATTATTTGAGACATAAGAAAGTTCACTTCTTAATTATTATTCCCTTGACTATTTTCACCAAAAAATAGGTTGCGAAAATATTGCACATTTGAATTATGTTTTCAAAATAGAAAGATAAAACAATTTGATAACAACAAATTATTATTTAATAAAAATTATCTAAAATAAAAATTTTCCCTGTTCACTTAAGTCGGAATTATTGACTTACAATTTTTTTTTAATATTACTCGTTTTTAATTCACCTTAGTTTATTCATCATTTTTTGTTAAAAGTTAAGAATTAATTATGATCTATTTTTAATAAATTATATTAAACATTGTATTATAGAAATTACATTGTATAAATTTTGTATAACAATAGATAATTAAAAAAATTTTTATAATTAAAATAAAATTAAAAATATTTGGTAAATAATGCAGCTTATAATCATTGAGTTTATGTGAATGCTGAAAAACAAAATGATTTTATACCTGGATGCATTTAAAAATTACACCTATTAATTTTTTCTCATTATTATATTTTTATTCTTTTTAATTTCTTAATTTACTTTATTCCTCTACTGAATCTCTTTTCCACTTAAATTTTGAAATTTATTTTTTACACTGCTTTTGTGTTTAATAAAATTACACTATGTAAAGAACCTTAAATTTTTGTATTACAATACATTCCACTGGCTTACATTTTTTTAAAAAATCATTTACTTCCTCTTTATTTTTCTTACTACCAATAAATGGTTCGCTTCTTTTCATTTCCGAAAACAATTTACTCAGTATTTAAACTTTCTAAAGTGTTATTTCGAATAGGAATATAAATAACATTTTACGAACATAAGTGAAATGGTATTATTTGAAGGACATTTTCAAGGACAAAGATAACGAACCATTTCTACTTAGGCCTTTGGGAATAGGGTGGGGAATTTTTTTTATGACGCCGGACCATCGCCCCCCCCCCTCAAAGGTTGCCAGTAGGTCAAAGGTTGCATGGGAGTGGTAAAATAAATCGTGGTTGGACTTGGCATCTGGACTGGAGTATCCCTACCCAGAGAAATATTTATTTCCTTAAACTAAACCATTTTTCAAAAAAAAAAAAAAAACTTTTTTCTATTTTTTTTAAAAATCAAAGGGCCGATATCTTTTTCATTAATTTTCTGGAACTCTGAAGAATTTATGTTTAATAGAAACAGAATGAGTTGCAAAAATCTCGAGCAAATTTAATTAATAAACTTCGTATTAGTAAAATTATTTTTTCATAAGATTGTTTTTCAACATTCTGAGTTTTGTGAAAGTGAATGAAATATGTAAATGAAAGTTAGAATAATTTTGTGCCTTAAAATTTATAGTTTTAGTTCCCACTATAAATTTTCTTATAAATTTTTATTCATTAAAAAGTAGAAACAAAGTGAATTCAGCAGTGTTTCTAAAATTATGCATAGTTTCGAATTTTTTAACTGAATAAAAAAGAGATTCATATTGATAGCGCTTAGATAAAGTGGAATTTTTAAATTGCATCAAAAGAAAACTGAGTAATAAAGCATTTTTGAAAAATAATTCATTGAAAGCACACGCCTGAATATCACATTTAGACGATGTTACAAAGGAATTTTCATAACAATTATCATTTTTTTAAATCAAACATTGCCGAATATTTTGCTCATTGAGATTATTTGGGGATCGATAGTTGGTATTTTTGCTACAAAAAGAAATTTTTGACAGACTCATATTTAAGTAGTTTTACTTCGAGCACACAAAAAAGTATTCTTTCGCAGTTGTATTTTAATGGCAAAATTATTTAATACAACTTTGAAAAGCAATATAATCCTGATATGAAAGCTGTGAGATCAATAACATTTTAGGTACCTTTTTTCTTCACATATTTTTCCATCTATGTGATAAATAGGTTAAAGTTATTTCGAGTGTTTTCGTTGATCATTTTATTTGAAACAAATTAATAAGCTCTAATTTTTTTCTCGTCTTTATTTTTCCAGACAATCTAATTTCCCATTCATTTGTTAATCAAACGCTTTGTTTATCTTCATCGTTTAGGATTCATCGTATTGATTTTCAAAATTATCAATCCATGAATTTTGCTTAGGTTTCAAATAAAAATTCAATTTTACTCAATAAAAGCTATAAACCTATAAGCATAAAACATCCCAAAAGTTATTTATTTTTTTTTTTAAATCTAATTTAACCTAATGTTTTTAATATAAGAGCACGCGCACGAACGTTGTTTTTTTTGAGAGGGAAGATAAACCAGTTGTAATAAATAATTAATTAAACTGTATATTTTTTTCATTTGTTCAAGAATATTATATATAATTTCCTTCTTGATTGTAAGATACATTGCGGCATATTTTCTTTTTTAAATATATTTCAATTAATTAGTTCCTCAGTATTTTTTACTTTTATTTGTCTGACTCGTATTTGTAAAATCTCTTAAAGATATTGCTTATTCTTATTTTTTTTAAAATTTGTTTTTATCTTTATTTTGTTCATTTCCTTATTACAAGGGTCATATTTCTTTTCCAGGTGGTCTTTTTCATAGCGCATCACTAAATTTCTTGAACATTTTATTCATAAATCATTTATTTTGAATCTTAGTTTAATTTAGGAGAAAATTTTTCAGCAATTTTTTTAAGTTTTCACACACAATATTTAATGTTTGGATACACGATTTAAGACAGAAATAATTATATTTGTTATTATTTCAGTCTTAAATCGTGTATCCAAACAGGTTTACAAAAATATGTATCTTTTAGAAGTTTAAGCTAAAAAATTAAATTAAATAATATCTATAGCAGATGAATAATTAATTTAATGAAAATTTTCTCATTTTATTATATTTCTTAACTTAGTCGAATTTTGATTTTACATATAGATAAATTCAAGCATAATTTAAAATAAATTAAAAGTATATACAAAAATTATTATGTTTAGCAATACATTCAGGGCGAAAGCAGCTTAAGTAAAATTATCAAAATATAAATAATCGATTTTTTTTTTAAATTTGAAATAAATGCTATAAGGAGAACAATAAAACAAATAGGTATGACTGTTAACATATAGTTGTCAGATCGAACATACAACGAACAGACAAAGAAAATTCTTCTCCACAAAGTATTGTAGAAAAAGTCATACTTTGTATCAATTTGGTCAACACTCCCTGACGAAACTGTTCATGTTGGTACTTTATTTATTTATTTTGATTTATTGCGTTCTTTCCATTTTCCTTCGATTATACGAGTGTGCATTTAAATTATTCAAATTTTAAAATTCCTATCTTGAATTTTTTTTGTCTATTGATAGAATATTTTATCTGTCTTGCCTATTTGCTTTACAGTTCTTCTTTTAGCATTTCTTTCAAATTAAAAAAAAAATTCATATATATATATATATATATATATATATGCACACACACACATATATATATATGTGTATTAACCAGTTATTTCCTCGCCTTGGTGATTTGTTATCAATAGGCATTATTAAAGAGGCTGATTTTGCAATTTTGCAGATTTTCAAAAGTAAATTTTACTGTACAGGAACAACAACCATAAAAGTCTGGAGAAAAACTTTACCCCCTCAGAAGGGCACAGCCTGCTGGTCACTCATTCCTTGACAACTGGCGCGAAGTGACATCATGGGTCAACTCGAAATCCCTTAACCATATTTGGTAATGTTCAAAGTGCCAGTTATATTTCGGAGCTCCGCCACATTGACGGGGGCTATTACTCAAACATTTGTTAAAAGGGGCTGTTTCTACAATAAAAAAGTACTAAGTATAAAAGCCAAAAAACGAACATATATATATAAATTTTTTAATTTATATATATATATATAATGGACGTTCGTAGATTATTATATTTCTGTGGAAATTATACTCTAACAATATATTTATCTTTATACTATATATTTTTTTCCTTTTGAAATTGTTTGGATTAAAAAATAATTTAATTAAATTTTAAGGACGGAACATGTCATGCAGAAAGGATAGTGATTTTGTTCATTCATTTTATAAAAAGTTTAAATCAAATAATGTATAACTCCAACAGACCTCTTGGATTCGTGTATAATACAAGTCTCCTGATAGGGCTGCTCTCTGTAATGACGGAGAACTGCAAAACAAAATCATATAAATCCTTTCAATAGTAAAAAAATCAATTTTCTTAGCTATTTGATTAAGTTTTTTACATGGAGATTTTACATGGAATTTCTTTTTGAAGTGTTCTCAATATTATAATTTGTTTGGAATTTTTATAAATATTTAATTCAATTCGAAATATTGGCAAAACTATTTTCTTTACTTAAGAACTTTATAATTCTTATTATAAAATTATAAGAAATCATGATATATCTTATGATAAGAATTTTATAAATAAATTCTACAGTAAAAAATAAAATATTTCCAAACATAAAATTTATTTATAATTAGAGATGAAAAATGTTTCTAATTATTTTAAAACAGAAAGTAGCAGAGTTGAACTAAATGATTAAAATTTAGAACATTCTTTTATACTTTGTACTAGATGTAATTTCGTGTTCAGATTTTAATATACTAAAGAATAATTTTATTCCATTATAAATAAAAGTTTTATTTAATTTTTTCACCAAAATACCCACTTTTAATATCAATCAAATTTTATCTCTTTACGATAATGCTGAATTTTCGTTTAAGAAAACATTATAATGAATTCAATAAAAACTAACAAATAAAAAATAAGAAAAGTAGAATAAAATATTTTGAATTAATCTTTAAATGACGGGAAAGTAAAATATTTTGGAGCACTACAGTAAAAAACACTGTGATGTCAAGCAGGTTTTAATAATTATTACACTAAAAAAAAACATTTCTTTAATATAAAAAATTAAGTTTTTTTGCTTATTTTTAAACTTTTACATGTTATTTTAGTTTTGACTCATAAACTTTAACTTTTGAACTCTGGCCGAGAAGGTTAGCTAAATGGAAAGATTTATTGTTAATTTTTTGTAATTGTAAATTTGTGACTTGAGGTAAGCAGAGTTGGCTTAAACACTAATTTTGGCATTTGTTAAATAAATAAAAATAAAATGTAAGTAGAATTCACTACCCTATTCTAAAGCTATTTTTGTTGCCACGTTCGTCACTAGATAAAGGAGTTTTAGTCCAAACTCCCCCCTTGCAGGAAGAGGACCCCTATGGCTTTTACCTTGACCTTGCAGCTGTTTACCCCTCCAAGTAAAATAAAAATAAAATGTTGATGAAACAGTGCATTTTTGCAGAAAAGAGGAGTGTTTTCACTTTCTCATTGCCTTAGAAGAATATTCTCTTCGAAAATTCCAGCTGTATGAAATCGAAAATTTGTTGTTAAATGGGGACATAAATTCTTTTTATCGAATCCAAATTAGACCGTTATTAAATGTTTCTCGCTTTTGACGACATATTATGGAAGTCGTTGCTAAATGAATAAATCTGAAATAAAAATTTATTTTAATTCGATAATTTTTATATTATTTCTTAATATTTTCCAAAAAAGATCTCTCTATCTTTTAGCTTTCTATTTCCATTTATCGTTTTCAATAAAAAATTATTCTAGAGAAATAAAAAAAATATTTTGAAGCTGGAGACTTTTTGTTATAGAACGATAAAGAATTGTCCTTGGTTTCATAGAAATCTTGCTCAAAATTAATAAAAAAGAAAATATAATATACAGGAGAAAATAAATGGAAATACGAGATTAGACGCTGTTGAAGAGAACTGTATTGAACTGTTTCAATTCCCATGAAAAAGCAGATGGAAACGTAACCTCATGAATTACTTTAATAAAAATGTCTCAAATTTTAAACGAATTTTATATTTGGAAGCTTTAGAAATAATTAAATATATTAATTTTGTGAACAAAAATTTTTAAAAATTTAATAATTTTTGAAAATAAAAATTGTTTATCAAAGAAACTCTATATTTATTTGTTTTTAATATTTTTTGAAAACAAATAAATATAAAATTTGCTTATTTGTCAAACTACAGTCCAGACCAGGATCAAGTGTCTGACGGATTAGAAGCCAGTAGGTGCCTAAATGAGAATAGAACCTGATAACTATTGAATTACATACCACATCTGCAGTAAATGTAAAAAAATAACGAAATTGTAAAATAATAAGTTACAGAATGTTCGCTAAACTCATTAATATAAGCAAAAAAAAAAAAAAAAAAAAAAAAAAAAAACAGATTTAGAATATAACTTATAAATGATTTCTACCACACTTGTTGAAAAATACTAAAATGATTATTACATCCGCTGGAGTAGTACTAATAATGCTAGCAGAGTGTAAGGATTCAAATGTTTCTTAACCAGCAAAAATTTTTCTTTAGAAAAAAAATTAAAGATTTTGATTTTATTTAATGTTTAGCTTTTTTTAAAAATTAATTGAGATAAGTTAAAATAAATGAATAAAATAATCACAGACAAGAAGGTGAAGGAATCACAGACAACAAGATGGTGTCTTAAGATATTGATGTGTTTTAATATTTTTACGAAACAGTAAATGAATAACTTAAAGCTATTTTTTCTTCATTTTTGATGAATTTTTATTTACTGTATAGTTAACTCAAAAATTAGTTTTATTATTCTAATTAGTTATTTAATATATAAGAAGTTAAATATAAAGTAATTTTATTACATTAATTTATTTAGTTACAAAAAAAAAGTATTGGAAAAAATATGGTTAAAACTAGAAAGTAAATTAATTTTCTTCCCGCATTTGTTTCTGTTATTCACTGTAATATAAAATCAGCATCTAAATGTTTACCCCTTCACTTCAGCTGATGGTGGACTTTGGTAACAAATCTCTGGACGAATTCCATTTCACCCCTTCTTCTGCTCCACTTCAAGGTCATTAAGGTCATAGACCCTCTTATGTGGAAAATTGCTCTCCTGCAGGCCTACTTTTTTCCACAGGGGAAGGATCTTTTTAATAGTTATTTTACTTCCCTTGGAATGTGAAGTGCGATAAGAAGGGGAAACTGCACTGGATTGGGGGAGTTTAGGGAACTTCAAAACTGGTATTTCAAGGTTATTCTAGAAAAAGTTTGTTTCGTTTCGAAAATAACCACGGTGATTGAGTTATTAAATAACCGGTTACAAGAAAAGTACTCTTGATAATATTTCGAGTATCACGTTCTGTTTCTAAAAAAAACTGCTTTCCCTTTTCTTTTTATCAATCCTGGTGTAATAAAAATATGAACCTTCATTTTTAATGAGCCCATTCATATTGTACTCTTTTTCAAAAAGTTTAAAAATAAATAATTTCAGTTTTGAAATATTGGAAAATAAACTTGATTTTTACATTCACCAAATAAACACAAGGGCTTTCAAGGGGACCTGAAGGCTCATTTTCTCGTCTCTCTCTCTCTCTCTCTCGTTAATAGCATTTATTTTTACATAACTTTCTCTCTCTTCAGATTTTAAATCAAAATGAAATTACCTCTATAAAATATCCAAACGGTTAAAGATATAAATTAGATTGTTTTGAGTGATATAGCGTTTTCTTTTATAGAAAAATTTAATTATAAGTGTAAATATTTAAATTAATAAAATGCTCAAGGATTCATTATAATGTAGTGATAGAAATTATATTCAGAAAAAGAAACTCAAATTTTTATATCAAAAAGACCGCACTCTTTAATTTTTAAAAATTAAATGAAATGATACATTTTATTATCTCTTTTATATATACAGGCTAATTTCTGTATTTGGTTCACGTTTTCGATTTCTAAATTACATTCATTATTAACGCCAATATCAATTTTCAATATCTTTTAGAATAACTTCAACTTCATGTTACCTTCTTTTGATTTTTTAAATGTTTTTATCACAGTATTTATAAGCAATTCTATTGGGAAACAAAGGGTAGAATTCAAATTGAAAGCTTAAAAACAATTACAAAATATTGATTATAATCCTTCGAATCACAGACAATCAACCGCCTCCCTTCTAAAACGTGGTTAAATAACAAGATTTCACACCAGATAGCTTCACGGCCTTTGCGTAAGTGGTCTTGTGGCAGAGATTTGCATAAATATGGACCACATGTCACAAACAAAGAAACCTAGAAAATGCACAAGCACCCACCTCAACAGGTGCTTGGAAAACATTCATTTCTAACTATTCATTGATGGCTGGGATCGAAAACGTGACCTTTCATTTTTCAAAGCATTATTATACCACTCGGCAATTGTGAGCCCAAATGACGAAGTCAAGACACTAGTTGGTATCCTCCATCGTCAGAAGCATATCTGATTCCATTAAAATTTAACATGCACAGACGTGATCCACATAATATATCGTCGGAAGGACTTCGAATGCGTATACAAGAGTCATCTTCCTTCTGGTTATGGCAAAACCCAAAATATAAATATTGAGCTTGTTTGTTTGCAATACGTTTCCCTCTCTGTGTATCTCTTCCTTCCGAAATTTCTGGACACGGACAAACTCCTCTTAATTTAGCACCACAATTGAATGACCTCGACTCCTAGTTGGTGTGGAGAAATGGGTGGCAACGGAGTTGCCCTCTTCTCCCCCGTGGCACATCAGCTACGGGATATTGAACATCACATAACTTTTAACGCGTTCCACGGATCTGCGTCTGAGTCAGGTATAATACCCATAACCTCTCGGATACGACAACGATCACTTTTCTCACCAGACCAAACTAACATTAACCAATAAAATTGTGTTTGGAAATAGTTATAAAAGAATATTTTTAATATGGAATTTGAGGTGTCCGAATTTACTGTCTAGCATGTAGGAAGTATAAGTACATCTCCAGCATTTCAATAATGACTAGGATCGAACTCGGGAGTTTTCGCTTTGATGAGGACTCCTTACCAGAAGGCCATGCTGAGCTCCGATAGCTTATGCTTTGATAACGTGGTTGTCCACTAACGCCAGAAGAACCAAACGCAAACCATTATGAGGCATTTTATATCTACCTATCTGTTGTATATATAAACCTTGCCTATCTTTTTAAGATAATTGTCTGCGTTTCATCAGTATCGAACGATTTAGAATTGAGAAGTATCGTTGTATGATAAGAATGATGGCTTCGAAAACAAAAACTTCTTCAGAACACATTTTCAAAGGTTACGTTACTTCATGCGATTTTTAGGTATATGTAGCTGCCCTCAAAGCGGTAATTTTGTATCCACAATGAGCAATGCACTTCGCATAGATTTTTCAAATCAGTGGCTGAGATGTCATCCAAAATTTAGTGATAGATGTTCAAAACGAAAGGTTGCAATTTCAATCCCAGTCATTTATGAACAACAGGAGATGGATATCATGCTTCTGCATGCTGATCTGTCTGGATTTTTCCAGGTTTTCTTCCTTGTGAAACCTGAATACGGCCCACTCTCTCCGTGAAAAGTATTTTTGCATGGAAGGTAGATATAAAATGCCTCATAATGGTTTGCGTTTTGTTCTTCTGGCATTAGGCTGCATATTGGACAACCACGTTATATATATATATATATATATATATATATATATATATATATATATATATATATATATATTATATATATATATAATATAATTAATATATATAATATATATATATATAATTTCGGCAGCGCATACCGTGAAAATTAATCTTTCAGAATCCATATATTTAATTTACGATTAAAATATGAAATATTCGCTTATAATAATTAAAAGTAGATAGCTAAAGATGCTTTCCTGGCTACTGGTCTTAGTAGAGAAGAACAAACATCTATTGCCCGTTTCAGAAGTGGCCATCTTAGTAACTTGAAATTCGTCAAGGGTACGAAGAAATCGAAATTTGCTTAAAATGTTTAAATGAACAGGTCTTTCCTGAACATATTCTTCAATGCCTTGTTCTCTCCGGGAAAGATCTAATGGAAAATCCGCTTATGGTGCTGGATCTTTTGAAGGTATACGCGCTCTTGGACTTGGTCTAGAGCTGCTGACCTTGGGAGCATGAAACAACAAACACAACATGTAACTATAATTTATATAAGTAAGATGCAATTATTTTCCTCGTCATTAATTTCTATAGATCAAAATTTCATTCTTCTACATATTTGTTTATAATTAATAAAAATAGCCATTTCTTATTCAGATAATGTTATAAATAGGATTATTTTTCTTAATATGAATATTAAACTAATTCATATTACATTTTAATGTTTCTTATAAGCAAAATAATTTAATACCATATAACATATTTTTATTTATAATGTGAAAACATAATCAGACATTTTGTAGGTATGATTGCGTGGAAGATTTAATTATTTTTTTACTATCAGTTTTCATTTAATGCATTGCACATTAGTCTATAATATTTGTATCTTTTCTTATATTATACATTCTTTTAATATTTTAAATATTAAAAAACACACTTTACCTAAAAACGCACTTTTACTTTCCACACATTTAAGTAGATTATCTAAATTGTATTTAACCTTTATCAATGCACAAATATTTTTATCCCTTAATTTGGTTTTCTGTTAATAACTGTTTTAATAAAAATGTCTTCTAAATTACGCTTCAGATTTCATCTTATGTCAAGTTTCATTTCAAAAGATGGCAAATAAAGAATTTTTATTATATATATTTAATATTTACATTATTTAATATCAGTTATTATTATATTAATTATCTAATATTTTAAGAGTTTAAATGTAACCTAATATTCAACAATATTTAGTTGTAAATCAATATCAGGATAAAATTTATTGGTTAAAAATCGTCACCGATTGATATGCCAAAGAATGACTACTTTTTATTGGTGGATGTCGAGCGACTGGTTTTGTCACTTTTTTAGATTTGAGAGGAAAAAGGTTAAGGTAACTGAGGGTGGTAAGGAATTGTACTATTGTTGAAAAGAAGGGAAAAACCGGGTTTACTTCCAGGAATAAACTCCCTGGGGAATTTCGAAAGACCTGGAGAGTTTTTGAATTTTTTCAGCTGATTTAAAAAATTTTTTATTAGATATTTTTTAAAATAAATATACGTCTACTTATACTATGATTTCCACTTCTAAATACGATAAGGGAAAGTTTTCCCGGAAAAGAATATAATTTTGCGTTAATCACCAATTTAGAATAACTGAAAAATTAATGTTGAGAAAAAATTCTTTCTTTCTTTATCTGTATGAATTTAGGAATTTATAACGACAAAAACAGGAAATGTCCATAATTATTCTGAATGTCCTGAAAATATGTCTTGATATTTGTTTTATTAATTATTAATTCTTTATTTTAACCAGTATTTTTGTTTTTCTCAGTATGATACTAACTAACTTCTTAACCAGGAAACAGAACATTTTTTCTCCATAATTTCTTAGTTTATTTTACTTTCCTTCATTTATATAAGACAAAACAATACATTAAACGAAAATTGATTGATTTAATTTATTCCCTCTAAATTCCCGGTTTATCTCGAATAAATTCCCTTGGTTCAAAATTGCGGATAATTCACAGCTGGTAGCATCACCTAGACAGGTTCTCCTAAGTAACAATTATTCCAAATCATGCCCAGTTATCCGGTTAATAACTTAAATAAAATGAATGGCTAAAAATTATCCATAACTTTTTACACCATTAAATTCAATTCTACCATCAAACTTTAATGAAATGAATATAATTTTAATGTATTTTGAATGCCTATTTATAGTTTTAAATATATTAAAGAAATTCACTCAGTTGTAGAACGGTGAATCGCCAAAAACTGTCATAAATCGCCAAGTCACTGAATCTTAGCAGAAATCTGTTATCCAATGCGCATGTGTTAACATTTATGTAGGGAGCCATCCTTTGACACACCCCAGAGACACAAGTATAAAATGACGGCAACAAACGAGAACCGCGTTATTTGATTTGAGGTGAAGTCGAAACTTGCTTTCTCTCTAAAGTAGGTTCTTGTTTATCTGTTGTATTATACGCCATCTTATTCCATGTGGAATATTCCATATATATTTAAATAATTATATTCATAATGTAGTATATAGTCACAATTTATATTTATTTATGAATATGATATTTGCATTTTACTACCTTTACGTTTACTAAATTAATAGCATTTATATGTGTTTGTAATTCATTGTCTATTTATTCCTGTTTTTGTTATTGTAAGGAAAAGTCGTGTTTTCTGTATTCATGCATGTTTCTTGCTTATATATTTAATACGAAATTATTGTATTAGTCTTTTATTTGTATTAGTTGAATTAAGTAGTAAAAGTGCTTTTAAAAATGAGTACAGTATGTACATTTTCTTTAAATTAAGTTACTGCATAAATTAAAAATCCTGAATTATTTTTCATTCTAATTTAATTTTTAATGTGTAGAAAAATATTGCTCAATTTTCATGTTCTAGACAAATTTAACTATACGCAGTGTTGCAATATCATTTTACTTTTGGATTTTCCAAGCATTTCAATGTTTATTTTGTGGCAATTTCTTCGAAAATTTCATTTTTTGAATTCTGGAACTGTTAATTCCATTTCTAATGTAACTGCTAGTTTTACATTTATTTTATATAATATATGTAGTTGGGAGATGTCATTTTATTTGTTCCAACAAAAATATTAAAAAAAAAAGTTGCCCAGTTGAGTTGATTTGTAAATGTTTATTTAAAAAACGAATAGTTTCTCCTAAATTAAATTGCTTTTACATGTTTGTTTTAAAAATATTTTGTGAATTTTTTTCTATTAATGTTTTAAATTTTCAATATAATGAGTGAAACTATTAATTCTTGACGTTCCTTTTAAATATCAACAATATTATGAAGTATGTCAAAGAATTTGTTAGAGAAATAAAAGATCTAGTATTGAACCATAGCCATGCAATGAGATAAAATTGAGACAGTATGTAGTTTTTGATAGAATTACCAGGTTTTAAGCTTTTCAGAAAAATTGTAAAATATATGGAATTGCTTAATTAGCTTATACGTAAAAATGTAAAATTTCTTTCAGTAGTTTCTCGAATGTTATTTGTTATCAATCTTATTTGCTATATGTATTTTTAAAATTTAAGAAAAAAAAAGTGTGAAATATTGGATTCTAATGTGTTAGACCATGATAAAATTTACTATAATGTACAATAATATTACTTTCGAAATAAAATGTTAGTAATCTTTTTATTGTGTTCTGATATCTAAGTATGCCTCTCATGGTGCTAATTTGCCTTGATGTAAAAGTAGCTGCAGTGGTACCAGCTCTTTTACATAAATACCAAATTCTGTATACTATATTTATGTTTAAAAAGAAAACTTAGCAATTACTGAGTGGATTTCTTAGTAGAAATAAAATTCTTTTTTTGTCATAGTCTTAAAGTTTTTAATTTTTGATTTTTTTCTTATAGTTTTCTGAAATTGTTAAAAAAAAAAAGTATATTATTTCTCAATAATTTAAATTAAGAGAACTTCAAAAAGCAAAATTTATATTATGGTAAATCTGTTCTTTTTTCAACTCCACACTTATTTACTTTTTAAATTATCATTTTATAAACAACTAAATATTTGAAACATTAAACTTTTAAGTTTGCTTAAAAATTAACAGAAAGTATTTTATGGAAGCAATAAATCAACGTTGAAATCATAAATAATATAAAAATTTAATCTTGGTCAATAATTAATTTCATCTAAATATACTTTACCTGTGCCTTATCTTGTATTAATTTAGAGTATGTTGTAACTGAAAGCACTGGCAAAAGATTCAGCAGTGAAATAGTTTAATGGATAAGTCACCCTGTTCTCACCGTAAGTCTACATTTTTATCAATTGTAAATTTAAATAGTTTCCTAAATTATTCAAACAGTTTATATAGAAACTCTTGTGTACTGAAAGTCTAATTTGGTAATGTAAATAAATCCATGTAATTTTTGTTTTATCAGTTATTTTTATTTGTATCTTTTAATGTTACATATTGGTTAATTTTAAAATATGTGTTTGTTTTTCATCCTTGTGTTTCAACAAATACTTTTCTCTTTCACTTAGTATAGAAACTCGCTTAAGTTAGTGTTTTTTATTGTTATAAATATGAGACTTGTATTTATTAGTAACAAAACAGAATTGCCTTTTTAAAATTTTTGATAATTTTCATGTGGACTATTGTCATTAAAAAGCTGTGATTTAATGAAATTTCTTCACTTTATTTAATGTATGCATGTTTGAGTAATGTTTTTTATTGTGAGAAAAGCAGAAACTAATTAAAATTTTTTATTGTAAATGCATGTTTCAGACATTTGCAGAAGAGAATAAATTTTAAACTTTTCAAGTATTTAAATGTTTTCTGTTATATAGAGGAATTTTAAAATGTATGCAATAGTGAACCAATAGGGGGCATTACCAGTGTTGAGTTAGATTGGAAAATTGTTGGGACAGCCTTGTATTATAACTGGGTGTTTTGCTGAGAATTGAATTTTCTGTAATGCAAATTCTTCTCATGTTTGTCTTTGACCTGTAACAATTGAGAAATCAAGTAATTTAATAAAATATAATAGCTTCATTTGCAATTATCTTTTAATTCTAAAATTTATCATGTGAACCTAAGTGACAGAAATTTTAAAAACTATTTCAATTTGAATAATAACTTAATTTTGCTAATAAGCATATTTGTGTTATCACTAATAGAGAAATTCATTTGTATTTCTTTTTATGGTCCATTATGAATAGGAAGAAAGAAAAGCAAAACAATTTATTTTTTGAGCAATTTGATTGAAGAAAATTGTTAAATTATTTCATCATAGTAAAAGGTATTGATATATCTAATTCTGCCTTTGGTTCATGACATAAATATTTATGTTTAGATGAACAAAACTAGAAAAACACCCCTTTTAAATCCTGCTTGCTATCTCATCAGAGTGTGCCTTGGGAGTTAACTCCTGGTAGGACCACTTTAAACCTGGAGACCTTACCGCTATAGGGAGATTTTGGAGGGCTAAGTCAGTTTTCTAGATTTGTGGCTCATGTCCTGTGATCAATAGAAAAGGTAGTTTCCCAATACCATGATATTCTTTAGGAAAAAGGAACTTAAGGAATCGTAATTGGTGCAAGACACGAGCAGGCTTCTCCTGACGATATATTCTCAGGTGCTTGGGATTTGCAGTTCACTAAATTTTAAGACCCATATCTGTTTTTAGATATATAGAAATGTTTAGTACTGTAGAGATGGTGTAGTGATGCCACACCTTTCAGTATTGCCCTATAGGTTATTAAGGCATCTGTGATTGTATTACTAAGCTTGATAGATTATATTTTGTATACTATTAAGAGATCCAGGTAAATGCAATTTTATCAATTTTCTGTTTGTAATCTTGCATAATTAGTAAAATTGCTATTGTACTTTTCCATTATAGCCATTGCTTATGAACTTAAAGAAATAGTATTTCTTACCAAAAAAATTGAAGATAATAATAACATAGATATGTTTTTAATGATTTAAAATTTTAGTTTAAATATATTCCAATTGATTTTTGTTTTTACAAATCAACTAAAGAGTGATAAAGTTAAGGAAGCTAAAGTTAGTTGGTGCGAAAAATGGGTTTGTGATAATTTTGTCAGTTAAAAGAAACATTTCGGTCACTAGTAACCAAGAGCACAAAAAAAGGGGCGAATGCTGCAATATTTAAATTGGTTTCATTGAAAATGGTACTATTACACTACAGCTACACAATCAAATATCAATGAGAGATAATTATTTATGAATAAAAAATAAGTATTTAGTTAATAAAATGTTTGTTTTCAGTATTTTCTAAAAACAGAAATATTTTTAATTAATATTTGAGGCAAATGAAATGTGTACAACAGTAAATTAGAACTGTTTTCTTTCGTGTTATGGTTATTATCAATGGAGGTATAATGGAAAACTACTGTTATAGGAAAATTAAATTGTTTATTCTAACTCATTAAATATTTAATTTTTTTATTTCCTTTGCTGGAAATATTTAAAATTTCATGATTATTTCATCTTATAAATTTATTTCTCCATTTGTCATTTTTTAAATTTTATTTTTTACAACTGGAACACATTTTTAAAACAATATTTTTTCAGGTAGAAACATTAAAATGAAATTACGCCGAAGAAATAATTTAGATCCAAAGTAAGTATTGTGTTAAATTTTTAGAGTTTAGAATTAAATTTTATGTATAAATGTTTGCAAATTCTGTATTGTAAAATAAAATAAAATTCGAAGTTGTTGCAAACATATGTATGAGGAATTTTAATCAAATGCATTTAGTTAGAGAAAAAGAATGAAAGTGTATTGTCTTATCTTGTTTGTGTTATACATTTTAAAAGAAGTGCATAATTTTAAAATTCTAACATCATTAAATAGCATTCTGTATAAAATAACCAAAAATTAATTTTAATGTTGATACTTTTCTGATAATCAAAATACAAAATAAATTTTTTCTATGACTTACTCAACATGATTATTAAGTTACTTGACGTTGAAATTAATAAAGTATATTAAAAATGGCATCTGTTTCTAACAATAGTTGTATAGATGCAGAATTGGTATGTTAAGATATCCATTAAAACTATTTTTTTATTATAAGATTAAATTTACCATGTTGTGTGAAGAGAAAATGATAAACATTCACATCTCTAAAAGTTTACTCAAATCATTTTACGATTTTATTAAATTTACCTTTTAGTTTTCTTCTCTAATTGGATCAATATTTTCAGATGGATAAATTTCTATTTTTAGGATATAAAATCCGTAGAAATCTTTTGATCTTCTATTAGATTTTGAATAATTCTTAATGAAAAGATGATTCCTTTTTTGATTGGTTTAATTTAACCACTGACTTTTACAACAAAAGTAATCTTTAAAATTAAATAAATGATAAAAATGATAAGTCCAAAATCCTTTAATCTAATCCACTTTTTCTTCCACTTCTATTCCACTTTTAAATTATTAATTCTTTTGATCAGTTTCTGTTGTCCACCACATTTACAACAAAAATAATCTTTAGAAATTTGAAAAACATTCATTCATAAATGCAAAATTAAATTTGAAAAAGCTAAATTTCAAATAAGTGTTGAAGCATCGTTCCTATATTTGACGATTAATTATTTTTGGTGAATACTTTATGAAGAAGAAATTTCCAGATTTTGAATTTTCTGTCTTTAGCAAGCTGTGATTTCTATATTAATTTTATCCATTTGTTTATCTTTAATACTAATATAAAAATGCATAAACATGTACAAACTAATAACATTAATAAATTTGTAAATGCAGCTGCAGTCATTTAGTATCACTGTGCTTAAGGAAATGATGTATTTCAGAGATGTTAGTTTGTTAGAAAATTTCTAAATCTACCAAAATATAATTAAATTTAGTCTGAACTTTTATTGTTCTTTCAAGATTTAATTCCAGGTTAGTTTATGAAACTATATTTCAATGTTTATGGAAGAATAAAAAAAAATACTTTAATATTTATGACACATAAAACATTCATTATTCGAAAAAAATAAAGTTTTACTAAAAAGTATGTAAATTCTAAAAATATTTTTATAATTAAAATGTTTTAAAATTTCTAGAACATGCACTTCATTGAAGCTTTATGCATATTATTTTCAAATCGTTGAAGTTTTATCAATCACAATTTTTATTCATCAGTGGAAGCAAAATTTTCAGAACTGGAAGCAACAGCTAAATTTGCAGCATACAGTGGGCATTAGATGCTATTTTTTTTATTCCAATTACTACTTAAATTCAGTTTTATTTGAATGGATAATTTAATTAAAGTAATCATAATTTTATTTTATAACTACACACACACACACATTAAAAAATAGATATAGAAAAGCATTTCATTGCTCTTAAGAAGCATCTTAATCATGTTTGCCATTCATTTGGTGTGCAGATAGTCACAGCATTAAGTTGTTTTATTCATGTGTGATATCTGGAAGTTCTTTTACAAATTGCATCTGAATCCAGATTCAAAAAGTCCTGAAGTAAATGTTTAATTTGTTATTTTTTGTGTGTGTGTCTAAGTTCATGAATGATTAACTTATCTTCACTCAAGTTGCCTGATAAATTTTTTCTATCTTGAGATATAGTGGTTTATTTAATAAGTTTACATCAAAATAATTTGAATTCGATTTTGTCTGCAGCATCATTCCTATAATACATTGATAAGAACATTGTGCCTAGAATATCAATTTTATTAAGCTAGAGATTCCAAGGCATGATTATTCACTGATTTTTATCTTCACTTTCTTGATGCTATTGGTTACACTCAAATGCATACAAAGTCACATGTTTGATTTTTTTTTTTTAAGGCAAATAATATTTTAGGCTGGTGCCCCTATAATAGACTCATAATATATAAGAATTTATAAAAAAAGACATTTCTTTGACTTCAATTTTAGAACAAAGTTTTTATTACATTGAGACAATTAATAAAAAATTAGTTTTTAAATGGGAATCATTGAGTCTGGTACCCCATTAGACATCAG
Organism: Latrodectus elegans; assembly: GCA_030067965.1. Lineage (NCBI taxonomy): Eukaryota > Metazoa > Arthropoda > Arachnida > Araneae > Theridiidae > Latrodectus > Latrodectus elegans. The sequence continues at coordinate 11,236,302 of CM057819.1, read as the reverse complement.
CCAAAAGTTAATAAAATTGTGAGTGTTTATTAGTTAGAGGCTCATAAAAGTTATTTACTCAGGTCAGGAATTTATTTACTCAGGTCATACTTATTTGCATTTTTAAAGGTTATTATTTAACTGTTAAATATATTTTGAAGAAACAAGGCAATTTTATTGATTGTTTTCTTGTAATTCATGATATGCGAAAGGTATGAATCAATAAAAAGGCTTTTTATAAAATTTAAATTAAAATGTATCTGATATTATAAATTTATTTTCATAAGTATTAATATGTGTTATTATGCAAGATTATAAATTCATTTAATAAAAAAAATTGTCTCCCCCAAAGATTGCAAATTTTTTCATATTATCTACTATTTTGAGAATTTTCTTTTGCGAAAAATTGATTAATATTATTAGTTTTCATTATTTTTTCTTAACAAAATACTGCATTTGTAAGTTATATTTCTTTAAGCTATTAACATATTAGTATCAATAAAATGTGTCAAACATTTTTAAAAAGTTTAAATGATTAGGAAAAATAAACATGATTTCTGAATTTCGCTAAATCAGGTTTATTCTATATATGTGTAATTATTATTAATAGAAATTTTTTATCATTGGTATGTAAAACTTAAAAAAAGCAAATTGAAAAGTTAAGGTGCTTAAGTGTAAAGAATTGAAATATTAACATCTCTTGTTGAATGATTTGATTTAAATTTTAATTTTTCATTTATATAAATTTCTCTCCCTTTATTACATATACCATTTGACAAATTGTCACTCTATAATACATATGGAAATATATTCCAAAAATGTTTTTAAGTCAAGGAGACATAAATATATTTCTTAATAAAGTTATTCATTACGCTTTTGTGTTTCATCAATTTTTTAATATTAATACATAACCAATTTATAGATTTTATTCAAATTTGGTTATAAAATTGTGAAACTTTACTTAAAATAAGAATACCCTTGCTTTTGATATCCTGTTTGTTGAAAACGTTTCTTTAAATTTTTTTTTTAGAATAATTTGAATAAAATTTTCATGTAGTGATTTTTTTGAATGTTTTGATATATTGCATTATATTTCAAAAGTAAGTTTAATGTATTTTTAAATATTTGGCCAATTTAATTGAGTTGGAAATTGTAAAAATAGAATATAAAGGTATATTTTTACAGGGTTAAGACTGTGAAAACAAACCTCAGGAATACAGACCTTGGGAAAGATCAGGAACCTCCTCAGGAAACAAGGAGTAAATAGATTTTTTACTTAAATTTTTTTATTTGAATAATATGAAAGTAAAACTTGATATTAAAATTTTAAAATACTTGTTAGTATATTCATTTAGTACAAAATCTTATAAAAAGTCATTTTTGCTTATAAAAATGTTCTTAATTAAAATTATTTTTTTCCATTATTTAAAAAATTTTCTGTAGTGTGTCTGTATTAACTAGAACACAAATGTTAGAATAATTAAAACCTAATTTTACCTACTAATTATTTCTCAAAAGTGTTAGGAAAAATACTCATTGCTTCTATAAGTAGATGATAAATATTTATTTATAGCACAAACTTAGCGCACCAAGTCAATATTAAATTTTTTGATAAATTATATTCTTTATAATAAATGTATTTTAACTCTCAAATACTTTAACCTTTTCCTCTTGTTTAGGGATAGTTGTTTTGACATTGAAAATTTTTAAAGGAATGTTAATATTTTTGTGCTAATTACTATATAAAATTTCAGTTTATTATTTTTGAGACTCTTAACTCACTAAATTATCCCTCATCATAAAGAAAATATTGCAGAATGGTAACATTCGTTTTTTGAAATGACTGACCTTGGACAAGCAAGCTACTTGAAAATAGTTACAAAAAGGGTATCCTAAGCCTTAAATTACAACAATTATTTTTAAAAATTGTTACAAGTACAGTATAGATTTGTAAGAAATTTTCAAAGTTCTAAAATTGTCATTAAGTGTTTTATAGATTCTAAAAATGAATGTCTTTTGAGAGTAAAATCAATTAAATTTTTCAAGAAATCAAAAATTTAATAAAATTTTTTCATAGAATGTCACAAGAAATGACTTTTATATGAATTGTATTTGAATTATTGTATTGCTGTGTAATAATTGTATATGATAAAAATAGATATTTTTTCTTAAGTATTGTTTATTCCTATTACTAGTTTATCAATTACAAATTCCATCTAATATATAGTGGAGCTATATCATATCCATCAGGCCTCAAATCTTCAAAAAATTGAGGAAAAGGTGAGGTCTCTCAAATAATTCTTAAGAAATTCTTCCATAGTGAAATCCAGGCAATGAAGTAGGTGCTGAGGACTAGCTTTGCTGGAATTGCACTTGTTACAGGTTGGGAAGAGCTTAATTTGCACCCTGAATTTGAGACTCTTAGTATGACAACTGGCAAATCTACAGGTAGCGGTCTGTTCAGCATGAGACCGTTGCATTAAAAGGGCTCCACCAGGGCGCTTGCATCAATACCAGTTGTGACTTCGAGGGACTATCCAAACTTTGTTGACATTTGTTTTGCCTAGAGAAAACAATTCTGAAAAAGTGAAGCTCAAATCTGGAGAGGCTGGAAAGGAAGTACAGTCCTTAGCCAACTGGTCAGCGCTTTCATTCCCAAATAGGCCTATGTTAGAAAGTATCCACTGAATAGGGATGTCATGGGAGGCAGATAGGGCAATTAACATACGAAGGATAGAAACACCAGCTTGGTTCATTACTCTACCCCAATTGCTCAAGTATTGAATGCAGCTTCGACTGCCAGTGTAGATCCAGATTTTATCAAAGGTGGCTCCAGATTTGATATTTTCCAGACCCGTTTGAATGGCAATAAGTTCACTGCAAAACACAGAATAAAAGTCTGGGTTTCTAATGGGAATTGATTCATAAACTTCAGCAGGGTAAATAGTGTAAATTCTACTGCCAGCAATGTGATGATCGTTACCGCTACCATCTGTGTAGATCTTTAGATCTTCAGCAGGAACGTTGTTAATTATCTCCAGAACCAATTGTTCCAAATACTCTAGAGGGTGGTTGCTTTTGGTTATTTCAGAGAGAAGGGCTGCCTGATAAAACACTTTAGGCAGGCCCACATTTGGTTTAACCGGACTGCAAAGGAATTGTGGATCTATGTTGAGATTGATTGCCCCAATTGATAGGGCCAGAGAAGAAGACTGTCCTTTTTCAATCTTTGGTGATTCTGCCAATTAAGTAAAAATTTAGCTGTCCGATTCTGAGCACCACGATTCTGAGCTCTGGCTGCATTAAGCTGAACTTAGTGTCAACAACAAGTCATAGTGTACAACCATGGCACTATGTCCAGCTAAGGCTAGTAGATGGATGGAGCCAAATCAGACTTCTACCACTGGTGCCCTGATCTTTGATAAACAGAAGCTGCACCCTTCCCCTTTACCATGAGTTTGTCTCCTTCATATGTTCATTCTGAATCGCCCGGCGCACAGGTTAATCAGGGGGGCGTTCCAAATTTATGCAGAGGGTTCTGTCCGACAAGTCAAAGACAACAGGAAATGGATATTTGAGAATTCTTTAATGTAACACCAACGGTTTATCTACTTATGCCAGGCATGTGAAGCTTGATCAATTACTGGATATGGCAGATACTCATATTATTGCTCTTCAAGAAACACAACTAAGTGCAAGGACCAATCTTAAAGTTAAGGGTTTTCGCATTTTGATAACAGATAGGGATTCTTGAAACGGTGGCACATTGGCTCTACTTATTGGAGACATTAATTATAACTAATCTTTTTGTGCTGATTTATATTCAGATTTTATAAAATTCCAAAGTCAATCATTAGAATTATCCTGTCATTTCTACTGTTCAATTCATTCATGCAATTGTTATTTTGTGTTTAAATTCCGCCCTCCTTTAAAAAAAACTGGTAATCCTTTTAAAATGTTAATATTTTATTGATAATTTTAAATTATGACTTTGTAAAACCAAAATTATTGTGTGTTTTGTTGGTTGTAAAACCAAAAGTAGACTAAAATTTATAAAGTGACTAAAATTTATTAAGTTCTTTCGCTACTTCATATTTGTTTTAACCGTGGATAAACAATTTAATTTAGTTATTTCTGGAGAGAATTGAATATTCAACATGTTTATGTCTATTAAATGTGAATATAACAGGAGTGATTTCATGTCAAACAATTTTGTTTTAACAAATGGAGATATCCTTATCAGAGTTTGGTACCTATGTCATTCAAATGTTTAATAACTATATCCTATCCATTTGTCAGATATATACTTTCCTTCAATAACCTCATGTGGAATTGTATTGTGATGCTGGACAAGGTAAAGGATGAAGGTAAAGAGGCTTTTGACAGATTTTCAGCCATTTCTTAAGTCTCTTATTAAAATATGAATGAGTTCTTAAAAATAAAACAGTTTAGGATAATTGTGCACCTGAAAGTTTTTCAGATGATGCAATTACTATTTTCAGAAAAAACAAATGGTATTTGTTTCACAAAATATTTGCAATATGAGTGAATTGAAGTTGTGCAGTTGATACTGGAAATAAATCTTATCTCTGAAATTATAAACAATTCATGATTTCACATCCTACCTTAGGCTTAAGTGTTTTGTAATGGTTACAAATTCACTATAAAATGTAGATCCCAATCATAAGTTATATTATTTTTTTATATTAATTTTACTTAAGTATATTTTGCTAGGAAAGATATTTATTAGGATTGTATTCTTTCTAAACAGCAGGCATAAAATATGTGATGCTGATTTTTAATTATGATTATTTATGAAGTTTGAAGATTGTTAGTAGAAAATTTTGAAAACTTTTACTTTTAACTTGAAAGGTGACAACAGAATAGTGAACAAAACTTGTTGGCACACTTCTCGATATTTAGATTAGAATTTTAGTTCCATGAATGGATTTTAGCTTTAAAGACTTTTTAAAGAATTTTTTAGACTTCTTCATCTGTTTGAAGTGGGATTTAATATTTGCTATGATTTGGAAGTTGCTTAAATATTAAGTTTGATATAATTATATAGCCTTTACACCTAAAAAACTAAAAAAATGACTGTAAAGCAACAAACTGTAACCAACTTTTTTAACTATAATTTGTATGAAATTGTTTTTGTATGCATTAGAAAGTTTGTAATTTGCTTCATGAAAGCTACATGTACTGGTTGAGTCCTTTAATTGTCAGTGTTGCTACTTGTTTGACGCTGACCTTTTTTCTGAATGATTGTTGTTCTGTTTTTCATTTTAACAATTAATATGCTTTTTCCCTCCTGAGTGGATAAAATTAGTCAAAATAGTCTTTTCAAACTAAGTGATCATAAAACAATACATGAGGCAACTTATACTCAAGCATTTACTTTTAAAGATTGGTAGAGAACATAACACCCCAAAATATTCTGATTGAAAAAAGTCCTCTGGGCAGAAAGCATTGTTTAAATACTTGTTGGCTAATTTATATAACTTTGTAATAAAGTTATTGTGTAGGTATATATTTGCATTTACATATACAACTCTCATCGTTCACCAGTCTGCAAATTTTTAAGTTTGTCCATACATTTTTATTTATTAATATATACAATTGCAATTATGAGTTCCATAATTTCTGAACTCAAACTTGATATAAATGTTTCCATATTTTATTTATATAGATATACTTTTATATTGTGTTGTTTTATATATGTTCCTTTTTGTTGTAGGGGTCAGAACCTTGTCAAAGAAAACTATAAGCAATGGAAGAGTAAGTTATTTTGATATTCCATTCTTTAAAAAATCATGTTTGATAGGGGAAAAATGAAATTAATAAATTATCAAAGCAAGAATGAAGGTCTTTTCAGTTTGTGTCAAAGAACTTTCATAATAATAGAACCATAGTAGCTAAAATTTTTCTCAACTGTGATGAAATGACTAGTTTTGATATTTCAATTTAAATTTGCAATAATAATTTGAATAATCTATTCAAATTTGCAAAATGATAATCAAAACAAAAGATGTGCTATATTTAGGGAGAAATCATTTAGAGGTGATATCATAATTACACCAAATCTTTTAGTTGAAGCTTCAATAAACTTAATTTTATTTGAGTTTCTTTAGAAGAAATTAGTAACGTAATTTTTTAAAAGGAAAAGTTTGCTGTTTTTAGTAGTTCCCTAAAATATTCAAATGTACCTATTTGATTTATTAATGTCTAAGATAACATTTCATTATCCCATTAAGGATAATGGCATCACACATGTCATCCTTAATGAAATATTGGACTGTGATACCATAGTTAAAGTTTCTTCGAATTCGCAACCTTTAACAAAAGTTTGTAGACATATCGAAATTTTTTCTTGCTACCAATATAGGGATTTTTGAATCAATATCAATTTGCTAAAAATTGAGATTGCATTATTGTTAGGTAAATGAAACTATTAATTTCTTTGACATTATTATAAAAAAATTAATTGTTTTGGGATCAATTAAATTAATAAGATGTGGGTGATTGTTTATATAATAAATTATCAAGAGAGAGGAGAGAATTGAAACTCAACTTTTATGTCCTGTAAAATATGCAACGTAGGAGAACTCAATGAGTCAATTTGTGACATTTTGTTTTTTAAAATGGCTGCTATGATTGTTGTTAAGAGACATTTGTAAGTAAAGCATTATGTAAAAAGGAAATGTTTTTTTTATTAATTGTTAAGTTAATTTAGATTAAATAATACTTAAATTGTGATTTATTCTTTAAGTTTTTTAATTATTAAAGTGTTTTAAGAAATTGTTATTTATTATAGAGTTTATACAACTTTTAAACATTCAGTTTATTTAAAATAATTTTAATATTTTACGAACTTGTTTCTTATAACTTTAATGAAATAAATTGTCAAGTATGAATTCTCTTTTGGTGTCACCACTTGATATTACTTAGATCATTGTAGTCAAGTGCAAGAAGCTTAATCATGGAACTAGATATATTGGTACAACTTAGGATTTGATTGTTAATGTAAGATATATTATAAAATGCTTTGATTTGTTCTGCAAAATTAGTCTGAAAATGTGAAGAATTTGTGCATTACTAGTTAGCAATAAGATGTGTGCTATTTGTATTTCAATGATGAATGCTGATTTAGATGCTGCTGAATTATATTTTTATAAACTATAATTTCTTTCTTAATTTAGTTTATAATGTACAGGAATTGTAATGATGATCTTTAGCTCTTAAATATTGATAAAATTTTAAATTGTTATAAAAAATATTCAATATTCAATAATGAACTTTTATTTTAATGTACTAATTTCTATTTCAGCTATAAATTGTTTTTAATGCTTATAGAATCATTAATTTTTAGTATGTAGTAAAATTAATTATTGAAGAAAGATTAAAAAAATTTCTTTAATATTCGCATCATCTCCTTTCACTAAAATGTAATGGTAAAACATATTATAAAGCTACAATTTGATGTCATCAAAAAGACATGTTAATGTTCAATGTTTATTCAATCTCTAAGTGTTGGACCTCCAATAAAATTTAAAGTAACTCTTGTCAAACTTGAAACTTCTGGAATTTGCTTGAAAATATATGAATTTTTTCACAGATTTTAAATACTTAATAAAAAGTAATGAAAAATGTAAAAGTAATGTAAAAATAATGACTTTTTTACAGACTGATACTCACTGTTGGATTTGTCACAAACCAACAATAGAAAGAACATGCACAAGTTGTCCTCGCTCTTTCCATACTGATTGCACCAAAAGTGTACCGTTCCAAGGAAGTGTATGCTGGGAATGCAAACGAGTTTCCCTTGAAGGTAGTGATGTTTCTTCAGTTCCTTACTCGCAGCTCAAGGAAATGATGCAATTTGGTCTCGTCAAAACTCTGACTGATTGTAAAATTGAAATGGTAGGTTTTAAACTGACAATACAATTAATAAATATCCTTTAATAAGTAAACTAAATGTACTATTTAGTTTATTTACTTAAACATTACTATTTAGCGTGCGGCCTTTTATTGCAGTTTTAAGTACAATCTTGAAAGGAAATATATTTGAAATTGAGTACATTTGTTCAAATTACTTTTGAAGCAATTTTAAAAGATCTTAAGTCAGTTTTGTCAATTTTCTATGACTGGTTTTTTACTGAATATAGAAAGCATCTATATATATATTACTTTTTCTATGAAGAGGTAGGGATAAAAGAAGTATATCTTTATCATTTATCGCAGACTGTATTGAAAATAATTTTGCTACTGTTTTTTCATAGCATGCATCCTAGTGATACAATTTTTTTAATAAACATAGTTTTAGAATTTTTATTATAAAAAATTTTTTTTATTAAAATAAATTTTCAATAAAGTTTTAAAAGAAATGTAGTTTATGTGTTTCATAAAATAATACATTGCGCTATGATTTGGTGGATTTATTTGAACTATAATCAGCTTTATCTAATTATGTTCAAGAAAGAATTCAGTTCCTCTAAACGAAATAAAAGTTGCAATTTGCTAATGTCATTTTATATTCTGTCTAGACCTGAATTGTTTCGCTCTAGAAACATTCAAATTCATATATCGTCATAAGGAAGTAAAAAATTATTAAGCTACAGAGACAATTTGAAACTGAAAGGTAGAGGGAAGGCAAATGGAAAAAAAAATGTCGACAAACATGTAATGTAAGGTAAAAAAAAACAAACATTCATGTACAAAAGAAAATATATATTCCACGCGCAGTTAGGAAATAATCCATTTCTTTCAGTTAAGCTATATTTTTTTCGTTTAGAGTTATCATTTAAATATGTGTATGTTCATTTTATAAGTTATTAATAATTACTAGGATAAACTTTACTGGGATCTTTTCGGAAATTGATAAATGTCATGGTTACATCTAAGTTAATCGCACTTTGTCTTTTGGTCGATTCAAACAGATCTTTATCCTTATAAATATTTTTTGTGTAGAATTTATTATAGTTTTAATCATAATGTGGATTATATATAGGAAAATACGTTAGTTGGGATGCAGTTTAACTGTCTTTCTTGCTAGTTATCTCGATTTATAATAAATATATACTAAACCTAGGTTGTGTATTTGTACTTCAAGTATCAGTATTTGCAGAATGTGTAGCTGCACTGCTGTGAAATTCAAATACATTCATTATCAATATTATAAAGGATTTATATTTACTTTCTTTTATAAAACACATTTTTAGAATAGATGATAGTATTTTAAAATCTTTAAAAATAGATTCTCGCCAAGTTTAATCTAGACACTTTATGTCCAAAATAAATTTAAAAGCCAAATAAAAATTGTAAATTAAACTCATTTTCATCTTCCTAAGATACAAATAATGTATGTATTTTTCAAAGAATTATTAAATTTTTAATGCTGTATCTTAATTTTAAAGCTATGGGAAAAATCTATTCTATTCCTAGAACGGCAAATTTCGATATTTAAACTTGTGCTTATGTTCAGCTCTTTTAATTAAAATTGATTCCTATTAGGCTTAAGTGTAAAATCATATACTCATGGTTACTGCTAAAGTTGGTTTACATCACTATTTTATATGAATTTCAACAAGGAAGAAATGCTAAAGAAGCATACAGAAATTTATTCAAAGTTTTTGATAATGGCATAGTTTCTGGTTTGAAAAATTTGAAATAAACAATGTTGACTTTTCTGATGAGACTCATGCTAGGGGACCATCTTTGATCGACAATGTTGTTGAAAACACGTTTGAGAAAGATTTTTTTTCTGACTACAATGTAAATTGCCGGAAGGCTGAATTCAATTCAGCAAACATTTTAAAAGATAGGATTGGAGTGAAGATGTTCAAAATGGGTGCTGCATCAATAAAGTCAGAATTCGAATGCTAGTTGAATTAAATAAATCCCTCTTGGAACTAAATAGCTAGGGATGAAAAGTGGATTACCCATACAAACACAGTAAGGAAAAGGGCATAGTGTGATTGTTCAAAACCCCTAACTCTTCCTACAATTTAAATTTTGCTATAAATAAGCTGTTTGTTGTATATATGGTGTGACAATTGAGGACCAATACACAATATGAGCACTTAAAGTAAAACAAATCTGAATTTAGAGAATTATTATTCAGCAACTTGATAATTTAAAGACAACAGTCTAATAAAAGAGATGGGTGGGGGAACCTGTCATATCCATCATTGCTTGTACTAGTCACATTCCAACTATCATTTGTTTTTATCCTTACCAAACGTTTCAAAGATCAAAAGTTAAAAAATGAAGAAATCAAGCAAGCTTTGTTTATTTTTAAATCCAAAGATGAATAATTTTCAAAAATGCTATATAGAATTTGGTCCGCATGCTGTAAAGAAATTGTTATTAAATAATAATTGCTATTGTTATTAAAGTTTATTCAAGGTAAAAAAATTTACATTTGGTTATATTCCAAAAACACACAAAACTTTTCAGTAGATTTGATAAATGAAAATTTATATTGCTAATGTATTCTATTTATAATTGTTTCTATACATTAATGTATTTTCTAAAGTGAGTATTTGATCTACTATGGAAATTGAGTTAAATTTCAGTTTTTATTTGTATTTATTATAACTTATATTAAGAATGAAATTTTTTAAATTTCTAATCATAAAAGCTTGTGTAAGTGTTTGAACATCAGGTTGTAAGGAATTTTAATTATTTTTAATACCAGAGTATATTTTTTCAAAAGAACATTTAGTTTAATGTTTTTGAATTGTGATGAATCAAGTAATTGAACCAAATATGCAAGCAATTCCTTCTTTTAAATGATGGGAGAATATACATTAACATAGTTCTGCTGATCTTATGGGAACTTTTACGTAAGGCCTTGATTTAATAAGGAAAAACATGCACATGTAATGATAGAGAGATGTTTATCAATTTGATAGAAAATGAAAACATTTAAATTAATGTATATACAAAATGTATAAAGGATTTTCCAGATAGAACCTATTAAAAATAGAACTATAAATACTACTCAATCAAAAATGAATACTGAATAAAAAATAGAACTATAAAGTACGTCGTTATAATACTTCTGCGAAGTCAAAATTAGTCTTGAAAATTTATTATGGTATAGCTAATTTTTAAATCAGATAAGTGATGAGTACGGAATAGGCTCATATCATATGGCTTAATACTTTGAAAATAGTTCGTAAATTAATAAAAGAAAATTTAATTAAATATTATAATTGGGAGTCACAAGAGAAAAGTTTGTTAAATTAAAAAAACAAAGTAATAATACTTGATTGCTATCATTTTTATCACTATTATGATGATTTATAACAACAATTAATTAAGGTATCAATAAATTTATGTTAAAAAGCTAAATAAATATCTAATATTAAATGTGCTACATCAAATTATGAAAAGAAATTTTATAAGAACTAAATTTTTTGTTTCAAAAGTCAACTTTAACTTAAAAATTCCCATTTAGATTTTACAAATATTTATCCCAATTACTATTGTAAAATAGGGTTGAAACTTAACTGAGCAACAGTTTTAAAAGCAGAAACAAATCTGTAAGGAAACAAAGAATTATAGAGAGTATATTTTTCTAACCATACCCAGATAAATAAAAAAATACTTTGCATGGAAATTGATCCTGAATGGGAATTTAAATGCATGCTTTTGGATAATTTATTTTATGGAATTTTCAATTTTATACAAAAGTAACTTAGCTTTATATAAAATCTCCTGTCTGAACGAAAACATATTTTTTATATATTAGCATCCTTAAAATTTTAAAATTTTTTCAGGAAAAAATTTTCAGAAGTATACAGTTAGCTGAGAAGGAGAAGTTGTTTAATTTCATCGATGGCGAAATCATTAAAAAAGTAATTTATTTATTCATATATAAATTAGAAAAAGCAATTTCTGCAAAATTGCTTTGATTTAGATTATTATGATTCGAACTTATGTTTTTCAGCTTAGCATATGTTGGTAAATGTAATATTATATCAAATGAAAAACGTTTTGAAACATGGGAATTAAATATCTATTTATATTAACAATCAGTTTATTAAATATTTTTAGCGAATTATTACAAGTAAATTTCTCATCAAAAAGTAACAGTGATTACTAAATTTAGCTAAATAATAAATTATGCAAAATAGATAACTACATTATGTCTTTGTTCATCACTAAAATTTAGTAACTTCTCTACTCGTTATGATTTTATAATGTAATGCTTCCTTGATATGCAATATTGCGAGGTTGTCAGGCTTTCCTTATTATATAGGAAGTGAACTGTGGTAAAGATAGGATATGCGTATTGATATACGCCACTAATTCTGATTGTCATTGTTGACTAAGTTTTCAGTGTAAAGTATAGGATAAGAAGCACTTTTGTTTTGGTGCTTCTAATGACCATGTATTCATAATGCATGTGTTGCAAATTAAAATGTGATAAACAATGAATTAATGAATATTATATTTACAGTGTAATTATTATATAAATCCTTGTACATGTCCTATGTACTGTTGCTTTATTTGTTATAGAATGTCATTTTGTTAATGAATTTAGCATTTCTGTGCCTCTAAATTCTTGGGAAATGAGGTGAGAAACCTCATCAAAGCAAAATCAAAATTCCATAGGCAAAACCATAAAGAATTAGGTGTGGGAATCTTAGTTGCCAACAAAGCAATGGAAAACAATAAGATTCAACTTGGCGAACCCAGTAATCACCTGGACAAGGGGTGCACAGATTTTAATTAAGTTGTGCTACTTCCAATTTGTTCATTTAGTGTTCTAGTTCATAAAATCAAACAGATATGAAGAACTAAAATTTCTCTGATATTTATTACATAATGATAAATACTTTCATTGCTATAGTTAGAACATTAAACATGTATGCTCTTCACCAATTTAAATAGATCAGTTTATTTAAAAAAAAATACTATCACAGCTATTAGAGGAAGATTTATTCCCATTTAGTCAGTGCATAAGAAAAAATTAACTTAAAACTACTGGCATTGCGAAGAATTCTCCATAGCAGCAGCAAATGTGTTGAAATGTCAAATTGTAGTGTAAATAATACATATGCCATAACTGGCACTTCCAGTTTTGAGGCATATGTCATTTAGCTCTTCTTCAAATGATTTGCATAAGTAAACAGTCTCATTTATTGTAGTTTATGTATAGTGAAGACGTCCATCAAATGCCTTGATGGTTCAGTGTTGGTTCCTGGTCAGCATTATACTTTACCCTGACTTGGACTATCACTATAGTATGTCTATAGTTCTATGCCACTGTGGTAATGCATGAAATCATGAAGTGAATTCATGAGCTGCTTCTTTCAATCAAAGAAATTGGACTTCTGATAGTACATTTTGGGAAATGCATCAGTTAACTGTGTATTCCATTTTGGAACAAAAATCCAACTGTTGTAATAGGCCCAGAAAATATGCAGCCTTAAAGAATCAAGTTGGTATGCTGTAGTTTTTTTTTCCCCCAAAAATGAAGCTCCCTGTTTATTGATGCTCAATACAGAATCAAATTCTCACTAATGTGAAGAATTTGTGTTACTTTTAATTTTTTATTGTTTGTAACACAAAAAAACTTCGCTTATATATATATTCTTATATTACCAATATTGTTCTTAAAATTTCACTGCTCATGTGCAAAACTGACGTTTTATTGGTTTAATGTTTAAATTGTGACCATTTTTGTCTTTCTTGATGGTTTTGTCATAAATGCATTTTATGATGTATAATTTTTCTTTTTTAAAAGTTAATGTCTATTAATTATTATTTAAAAACATTTTTAGAAATTAGATGACAATATGTATAAAAGGCCAGTTGAATTACTGTCGGACTTTGAATGGATAGTCCACAATTGTGCTGTGTTAGGTATGATTTTATACAGTAATAAATAGTATTCATATTTTACCTTAACCTTAAGTAGTATTCATATTTTACCTTAATTTTATTCACTTTTCATTAGTAATATAAAATTGTTTAATTTAAAATATTTTTAAATTGACTCAATGAACAAGTAATGAAACAATCTAAATTTTGAGAATAGTGTTTTAATTTTTTATGGCTTTTCATTGTTTTCTCTTCGTTATTTACAGCATATCTGTGACATTTGAACTAATAACTGAATGACTAATGCTTTGAGGTTTTGATTAGCAGTTCTTGCCATTAATAACATCTTTTAACTTTATTGTTTGAACTGATTCAGAATCCATGTTAACTTATACATTTTCAGTTTTAATTATTGGTTTTGGCCGATTGTAAATCTTTTGAAATTGCTGGAAATTATTTGTAGGAAATAGGTAATGAATTTCCAATCAAATTAAAATAAAAAACAATTGTTATATAGAGAAATTATTTAACTTACTGCAGTCATATATTAAAATATTTTAAAGTATGTAAATTGATTGATATTTAAATTTTGTTTATAAAACTGCAATTTTATTTCCAGTGCTGTATTAAAAATTTTATCTAATAAAAATGTAGTTTACCTTGTTCATCTAATCTACATATTTGAAATGGCTTCACTTGTCATTTTGGCATCTGTTATTTTTCTTGGCGTAAGTGTCGTTTTACCAGCTGGAAATTGAAATTTTCTTTAGAACTTCCATGTCTTATTTCTGAAAATGGTTTTCCATATTTTGAAAGCACTCAGAAGTGACAAATAGAAAGAAATATTTTGCATTTGATATAGGGAACATCACAAATTTTATTTAACACAGTTTTGCATTCTTAAACGTTACATTATACAAGAATTCTTTGGATTCAGATGGTTCTAATTATTTTCAGTTTTAGTTTCAAAATGCTTAAGTCCAAATATATTTTCCATATAAATATTTAGAAATCAACGTTTTATTTCTTTAAAATGATTCATTCAATTAAAATTTGCTTAATAATCATTTGTTTAAATATATAGTTTTCCAAAGAAATCAAACTAAAATTCATCAACTTTCTAATTTTTCTTTTGCAGTCTGTATGATCTAAATAGCTGCCTGTAGAAAGAATATTTTAACTTTTAATCATTTTTAAACAATTGTTTATTAAATTTTGGCTATAATTTTTGATGGTTTTTTAGGGAAGTGCAGTTCAAAGAAATCAGCAGTTACAATAAGGAATAAACTTCAGCTTGAGTTGCTATTTTTAGAGGATTGCCCTGATTGTTATTACTATAGAAAATCACAGTATGTTGGAGCTGACATTCCATGCACACCTTGCGTATGTTTTCCTTTATTGTTTTATATTTAGTGTTTTATAATACCAAAAAAATTAGGATTAATTATTTTTAATTTTTGCTCAAATGTTTTGATATTACTTTAGTTGTAAAGAATTGAAGAAAAAATGGGAATTGATTATTTATACAGACTAAAGAAAATTATGTCATTTACATTACTTTTCAATATTTCTTATATGAATTTAAAATTTTATGAAAAATTCCCATATTCCACATAAAAACATGCTTTGAGATAACTTAAAATAATTAAAAATTATGCAATACTTGTGTGTTTCAATTTCATCTTTACATTATGTAATTTTTAATTTAAAAAGAAATCCTATATATACAATAGTTTATTAACCAAAATGAGTTATATTTATTATTTAACATGAAAATGCATTTTTTTTGTTTACTTGAAAATAATTACACTTCAAAAATGCTAATGAATATTTTTAATTCTTAGAAAAATAGTCTTAAAGTTCAAACAATAAATTAATTATGAGTTGTAATAATAATTCAATATATTAGTAAATCACTATTATTAAAGGATTATTATTAAACATAGTGGCTATTGAAAAATTATTCACATTGTCAGAACATTATTAGTTGTTGGCTTGCCGCTCTAGAATTCAGTGGTTGTTGCATTTAAAACTTAATACTAAAATCATAGTTCATTAGCTTTATACTATGTTTTCACATTTCAAGCTACAAGTTCCATCTTGAGAAAACTCCAATTGTTATAGGAGATCCCAAATGTGTACTCTCATCAAAGATGTTTCTTTCACATTTATAAACAGCCAGTGCTACTGTGTTGAATATGCCGTTCTGAAATTAAGTGGTTGTTCCAGTTAAAACTTTATAAATAATAAAATGATAGTTCATTAGTTTTATACTATGTTTTCATGTTTCAAGCTTCAAATCAGATCTGAAGTCAGTTCTTACTAATTTTTCACAGCACATTTAACAGTTAAACAATGATTGAAAAGAAATTACATGTTAAAAGGGCATTTTGTAAATGTATCATTCATTTCAGATTTCCTGCCTCACCTGTTTTAAAAGTATCATCATCGATTAACAAACAGAACTTTACAGTATACCTAATATATTACCATTAAATAATGATAAGTGTAGCAAAATACTAAAAAGAGTATTAAAATAATTTGAAAATTTAAATAATTATTGAAAATTTTGTTAAGATTTAATTAGAATATTACAGAGTAGGTGACATCAATAAGGATTTACAATAGTTTGCTGGATAAGTACAATGGTAAAGGACAACTAGCTACACTACTTATTTAGTTGCATTATTTACCATAACCTATAAGTAATTTCAAGGTAATACTATATTTTCTATAAATGATAAATCTATAACTCTGCAATATATTGTACATATTCAAGGGTAGTTGATTTCTAAATAAAACTATTCAATATATATATTCCTCACAGTATCCAAATTAGAAATGTTTAATGTATATACCATAGCCTGTAGAATAGACTAGAAAATAAAGCCCCCATCTCTTAGATGTTAATTAAACAGGGGGCACCTATCTTAAAAGAATTTTAATATAGCGCACTCTAGCCATGCATTTAACTGAGTTATAATAAAATGTCACCATCTCTTTGAACAACACATATATTTTTTTATAAACACACATAATAGAACAAAACACCAAAGGAACTCAGAGCATTCTGCTCTTACCAAGCAATAATATGCTTATTAGCAACTGAAACTTCAGATTTTGAAATTTTATTTTACTGCTATTTTGAATATTGAAGAATTGAAGCATATTCTCAGTATTTGTTAAAGATATAACTATAAATAAGATTATTTTATGTCTTTATAGAAATGTACATTCTCATGTAAAACTGATTTGATAGCAAAAATAAAATTTTATTTTATAATTATTTTGTACTATTTTCTGATATAATAAATTTCGTTATAACTATATTCATGTATTTTTGTTTAGGAAAAGCCCCATGATGTTGTTTATGCGAAACTGAAGGGATACTATTGGAGTTTAGCGAAAGTATGTGTAAGAATTTTAATTCTTGAGAATTCATGTTTTCGTATTTGATGTATGTCATTGTAGAGTGTGAAATGTCTCAGCAAGGCATTTATAGACTGTGAATTAAACATAAAATTTATAATGCTTCAAATTTTATATATGAAAGGAACAGATATGTTTATTGCAATATATTTGCATTACGCATCACATTTAAAACAAAGTAAGTTAGTTTACAAAAAAGAATAATTACAAGTGTAACAGAATTGTTAATATTTAATGTTAAAGTTTAAATCTCTCATCTCTCTCTCTCTCTTAGTATCAGATGTGAAATTTTTTATTTATACCTCAATGTTAAATTAATATTGTTAGAAGAGCGGATAGGGAATAGATTCCCTTGTTTCTTCATTTAAGACTGTTACTGAGATTTTCAAATATTTTGTGTTATATTAAGTATTACATGAATAGAGGGTGACTAGTTTTACTTGTAATGCATGAAGATTTACTTCAAGTATAAAATGCAATTTTCTTCAATTTAAGGCTCAGTTGATCAAAAAAGAGTGTGAAAAAATAAATTATAGAAAAGTAAAGTATAGTAATATGTAAAAAAAATGTATTCTCAATATTTTTTTCAATGGTCTTTGGTTTTCCAATTGCTGGTATTGTTATCATTACACAAAGCAAGCACCCTTATTTGTAAAGTCGATTTTTACCACAAATAACTATTCTTATTATTACAAAATTTTTTACTTTTAGAAAACTTTTTAACCTATCGAATTTTAATACTAGTATAATTCTGTTTTTCTAAATTTCATATTCAAATATTGATTGTTGTGGTTGTTAATGCTCAATTGAATGTGATCCAATCTTGTCATAAAATTTTACATATTTTCAGTATTTTTATTTTGTTGCTGTATAAATGTCTAGGTTATACATTAACATTTATCAATTTTTCTAAAGTCTTTTGTGAACTTCCGAGGCTACTTTTACCTTGTTTATTAAATATAAGGACTTACTTTTTTCTGAGTGCATAGTTTCTTTAATGCAGATTTTTTCATAGCAAGAATTTTTTTAATAATACATTTTACATAAATTTATTCTCTTGTTATATGTTTTAGGTATTAAAACAATAAGATTTTATTTCATAATGCGATGTTTCCTATTTATTGACTATAAGCTTTTGTTATGAACAAGATACTCTTGTAATGTGTCATTCAGTGAATATATATTTTGATGTGTATGGATCTTTCTATTTAGCTTATTGGGTCCTCAAAAAATGGGTCAGCAAGAGTTATGTTCTTGGGAGAAAAAGAAATGATGTGAGTTATCCATGTTCTTAATAATCGACTATTAATTTCATTTGTTGAAAGTTTAATATCTGTAAAATAATTCTTCTGTTAATATTCTTCATTTAGTTCTAAGATCAATTCAGGAAATTGGTTTTCTACCAGTAGTGAGAGTGAGCCAAGTGATAAAATAC
The DNA here is from genome assembly GCA_030067965.1 of Latrodectus elegans. Lineage (NCBI taxonomy): Eukaryota > Metazoa > Arthropoda > Arachnida > Araneae > Theridiidae > Latrodectus > Latrodectus elegans. Next base: position 11,217,626 of record CM057819.1, on the reverse strand, counting down.
AAAGAGACATTTATATAAGCTATAGAAAGGCCAATTCTCGTTTGAGAAGCTTAGATGCTCCACACGTGAGTATTTTCACTTAATACAAAGATTGATATGTCTATTTGTAACGGTTTATTATATTTAGTCTGGATGTCCCAATCTAACTAAAAGGACCCTTCAATTTTAAATTTATTCTTCAAATGTCTTATGTGATAGTTTTGGAAGCTGTTGAGACACTTAATCATGTGATAACTTGTTTAGACTTTTTAAGTTAACACACATTAACAACTAAAATATTAAATGTTTTCACATCCAGGTAATAATAGATTTGCAGTTGAAATCTTTTAGAAGATGCAGTAAATTCAGTGCAGTTTTTGAGATGACATTAGTAATATAAATTTTTAAAATGTCAAGTTTGCTCTTTTTAGCAATTTAAGTAAAATATTCAAATATATTGTTGCAAAGTTTTAGTAAATATTTTTTTTACTAACTTTGTAACGGTGGTATTTAAAGTTAACTTGGCGACAACTTGCTGAGATTTGGCGGGAAATAGATCTGGAAACTTCCAACTATGCTCTAAAGCCATTATTGATTGAGATGGCGTGGAAGCTTCCAGAACCTTGGAGAAAGACCTAGACTTTCACGCCAAACAAGCTGTAAATACCACTGTTCCGCAGACCAAGTCAATTCTTTCCTTCCACACCGATTCAGTCTTTCAAAACCGAGTCACATTTTTCTAGCAGCAGTGTGAAGTTAGTGAAGCCGATCAGTCTTGATTACTGGTTTTGAGTGTAGAAGCTGTTTGACTGAGATATTAGAGCCCTCTGTAATTGGAAGATGTTTCCTGTAGTATTAGCTGTATTAGATCTGTAGAATTGTAATTTCTACTGCTGGAATTTTTGTATTTAGTTCTATTTGCTACGAATAACAGTATTGTGAATTTTAAGGAGTTTATTCTATCGACTATAATCAAAACAAACCTCAAAGCTTCGAACAGTATACCTATTTGATTATTTATATTGATGATAATATTTTAATCTTTTACATTGCCTCTTTCATTATAACTGTGAAGGCAACAGTTTTAGAACACTGTTATAAAGACTAAATTTTTTTCTTTCCGCTTATCAGTGGTTTTGTTTAAATTTCATATTTATAAGTTCTGATTCTTCTGTTTGTTGGTTTTACCTTTCTAGTGTATATTTGTAGTGGTTTCGAATTCATCCTTAATTTGTGAAACTGAGAAATATAATTGATTATGGTTATGAGAATGATAAAATTCTATTCTTATAAAGATCTTGCTTTGAAAGTGCATTGCATGTTCTTTTCTATTTCTCTCTTTTTTTTTATATGACAATAAGCTTTGAGATTATCATATATAAACTCTTTTAAGGACTAAATTGAGGAATTTTAACAATAATTCTGCTTTTTTTATTCTGTTCAATCCAAATTAAACATTTATAAGCATGATTATGTGAACCTTAAAGTTGCTTTTTATTTTTCTTTAAAAATCACCATTATGTTTAGAAAATAGCAAAAATTTGGTATTTTACTAAAAATGTTAGTAATCAAGGAATTTTTTTCTAGTTATTGGAGACTTCTGTTGAAACTGCACCAACTATAGTTATCCAAAATATTGAAACGTGCAATGTAACTGGTAAGTACTTGCTTAGTCTGTTAGATGATACTAACAATTCTAATAATTATCATGCATCTAATATTTATATATTAATTTTGTTTATTATTAATTTCCGCAAATATATTTATTTTATTTAGTTTATAGATATAAATAAATAAATGAACATTAATATATAAATATATATTTATATATGTTATTAAAAATAAATATGTTATAAAAATTTTAAAAATGTTTCTGTTGATTGTTTGATTTACGAATTGTTAATTTTTCTATTTTTGACTAACTCATTTATCTATACATTGCTATATGCTTTGCTTAGAATGATCCTTGATTTAATAAGGACTTGATGCAGTAGATATAGTGTTAAGTCTAGAGGATAATTCAGTTTAATGAGCAAACTGTAATCATAAGGAAAGAGATTTTTGGGCTTTATTAAATTTTGTATGGCTTCTCCATTTAAAGCATCTTGCAAGAAATTTTCCATCATTCTGATGTCAACCGGAAGTTAAATATGTCAAATACTGAATTTACCATTAAAGCAAATGAAACTCAATGATTATTTTGAAAGCAAAACCATTGTTACAAATAACTTCATGTAATGTTGATCCATTATTAGTTGTGACAACACATTATAGAATTAATATAAACTTATTTTCAAAAGCTTTGAGCTTGGTCTTGAGTTAAAAGTTTACGAATTCAATTTAATGAAGTAAGTGCTTTGTTACCAATGTTCTTTCTTGGTTACAGTATTTATATCCAGTTTTGCAGTTTTTATTTAAAGGTAAGTGGATTATTGAAGTTATTTTGATGTGTGTTCCTATTTATAAGAATTAGTTATTAGTGATAACTTCAATTGTGGTTGAAAATTTATTTAAATAATTAGACTGAATATTTTATACTTAATTATTCATTGTGAATTTGAAATATCTAACAATTTATGGATAAAGTCTAAATTGCAAAATTTAAAATGTAAGGTTAAATCATAAATGAGAAAATGAAAGGCATATGGGAACATTTTTCATTGTCCTGCTTAACTGTTCTACTACTCTTCGATGTGTATATAACGTATTCCTTTTTACATTGCTTTAGATTTATCTACGATATTGTGAAGTAATTTTTTATGATGATAGTGCTTTAATTGATGTGTGAAATAGGAATATTTTGAGGTTGATTATTTGGAATATGTAGAGTGTTGAGGGCCAAAGATTACAAAAAAATGATGTTTAAAAAAATTTATATCTGTGATTTGATTTGTATAAACTGCATTCAGTTTTTCTATATTGGCTATTCATTGATCTTTTTAATTATTTTATTTAAGATTTTTACTGTTTTTAAATTTACAAGATAATTATGTTTTCTAGATTTTACATCTTTTTTCATTCATGCTTATTTTCTTAAAAGATCATCCCATATGTTTCCTATAAATCTGCTGATTAGAGATACTCATTTTTATGATTTTATTGGATTTTATTCAATTCTCGAAAATTTTGAGTTAAGTTTTTGGTTATTCATGATTAATACGTGCATAACAAGTACATGTATATTATTTTTATGAGGAGTAAGAATGTTATTTTAAGATTTTTATAAAAATGCCATGCTTAAACATGAGTACATTTTATTCCTGATCATCATATCTTCTGAATTATTTAAATTCATTGCATTAACCCATTGTATCCATAGTTACTTGATCTTATATGTGTAATCAGAAGTTACATGAATTTTTCCCAGAATGCATGAAGTTAACTGAAAGTTAAGGTGATTTCAAATACTGATAATAGATGAAATTAAAATCAGTGTTAGAAATAATTTCATATAAATGTTCTTCTATAATTAGCATATCTTGAAATCACTTGAAAAATACTTCTAAAAAGTGAGTTCATGATTCATTTTCTAAAAGTTTTTCCTCTGCAGTGAGAATTCATTTTGTTCATGTTAATATTCTTTGTTGATTGCATTAATTACTTCTAGTTTATATTTTAAAATAATTGGAATATGGAAAAATGTAAATCATTCAATGTGTTATAATTTAATTGTAAATGAAAGATTATTACTTATACATTAGCTTGAAAATTAAGAAAAGGAAAAGAAAAAATCACTCCAGCCAGGCAAGTAAATCAAGTAGTTTTTGAATGCTAATAAATTAACAATAAAAAGGTATTTTATACCTACATGTAAATTTAAGCAAAAATTGCGGGCTAAAAAATTTTATTAATGTTGTATGAATTTAAGAAATTCAGCATGTATCATTAGTTTATTTTTTAATGATAAAACCTTTTTTTCCAAAGTAGGTTGCATATTATTATGTTAAGTGCTAAGTATCTTAGCTTAAATGATTTTATTCACCATATTTATTTATTATAAGAAATTTTTTATTTTGAAGTTCTCATATTTATATACTTCTGTAATATAGTAATATTTAGTTTGTCATTATAAATATTTGTTTTCAAATTTGATTGATAAATTTTTTAAAGCTGTAATTTTGGTAATGTTTAAGATCTTTTTTAAAAATAAGTTTGCCTAACTACAGTTTCATATTCAAAATGACAAACCAAGCAAATATTTATTTAAAAAATTTTATTAAAATTTTTCTTTAATACTTTAAATGAAAATGCTGTTACTTTCTGGAAAAATCAATGAGAACTGCAGCATGTTAAGTAAAGTTCAATGGATATTGAGCTTATTTAGATGAACTCTATCCATGATAACTTTCTTGTAGGACTAAATCATGCAATTTTGCTGTAATATAGGAAATGATTTCAGTTAGATGTGAACCACAGGTTAGTTTATTTTTTTCATTTGATTTCACTTAAATTTAAGTCTTGTTTAAAAACCTAATTCTGCTTACAAAATGCACATGCATAGTGATGTCCATCTAAATTATAACATATGAGAATTGTGTCATACAATTGTTATACTAAGTTACTGCAAATGATTTGTGAATTGGGTTGTGGAAGTTCAATGATTATGTATTCAGATTCCATGGCATTTATGGTTAAAAATATTAAATATTTATTTCAAAACTGTATCACTTCTCTTTTTAACATGAAAGTTCTTCCGTTTATATTTAGTTCTATTAAACAAACCAGTTGTTCTAAATTTTCGTAATATTTTTGAAAAATATATACTTGCTAAACTTATAACATTTCATAATTCACTTATTTGGAATATTTGTTTACTATTCATTATTGATAACTAAATCTGCTCAGAGATAAGCCAATGATTATAAAGATTAACAATTTTTAGATATAACTTCAAACAATAGATTCAACAGCATTTTGTTTATCAAGTGGTTTGTTTTGCTTTCCTATCCATTTTGATTCATTAATCCAGTCTAATTAGTCCTTGCAATTAAGCCTATACCTATAGATAATTGTTTGGAATTAAATTTTACTATTAGGTCCCAATGAGACATAAAAAAAAAAAGACTTGGTTATGAAGCTAAACCAGAAAATGCTGTATTTTTATTTTCTAGATTTTTTTTATGTCATCAAAACGTTTCATACCATTGTGGTCTGTCCAATTAAAAGCAACCTATAGATAATCTAAATACAATGCTATTGTCCTTCTAGGTATGTCAGTTTTACTTTTCTAAACAGCATGCATTCATTTGCTATCCACGTAATAACATAAGTTTGCTGGACTTTGTGTACCACTATTTCATGTAATATGCAGGTAAGTTTCTCTTTTTTAATTTAAAAAAAGTATTATTTAGCAAATGTGACTTTACAATAAGGTTTCTGTGAGATTTGAAGAAGGTATTTTCTGGAATATAACTTTCCATTGTTTATTGCACAGTTCTAAAGATGTGTGGTTGATAGCAAGTTTTTATGTTCTCTAGTGTGTTTGTGTATCTAATGTGTGTAAATGTCAACTTTAATGTGTTAGAAGTTGATAATGACAGGAAGTTACTAAGTGTGGAGGCAAATTGCTTGTATCCAGGTCTTTTGGTTCCACTTTGAACTATTAGTCTAATGACAAACACTTCAATGTACATATAATTTTTGGAATGTTTTTAGCAAAATAGTAAATTTTAGTGTTATTGTTGTAAAGTTAACATAAAAGTAAAGTCTTTAGGAGCTAAATATGGGTTAAATGTAAATTAATTTATATAAATCTCTAATGTTACAAAGTTAGCAGTAATGTGTTGGTAAATATTATATGTACTAATATATGTGATTCAAAGTAACTTAGCTTTTATAGCTAGTTGCTCTGCAAATTGGTTTTTTTTTTTTTTTTTTTTTTTTTAAAGCTTTTACTTAGTTTTTTTTTTTTTTAAGATTTTATAGCCTTGTGTGCATAAACAACATTTGAGGGACAAATCTTGATGTCTTGTTGCTCTGTCTTGCTGTATTGGTAAATACTTAAGAATGTGACATAATAATGTAAAATTTGATTGGAACACTTACATTTTTCTTTCAAAATTTGTTTTTATATTTGATATTTTAAGGAGTAATTGATGTCATGTCAAAGAAACTAATCTGTATATTAATTCAAATCACTTATATTTATAATGCAGGTTGCCCTTTTGAAGAAATGGGAAATAATACTGTCACAGACTCTTATGAATGTATAGAAATGAAAGTTGATTTAAATACCACAGTGGACATTAACCAGAATGAACAACAGGCTAATAACTTTAAAATACAAAATAGCTCTCCTGTGGTATGTGAAGAAGGCACCTCCTCGATCTCTGTTAATAATGAAGCTGTATCAAATCCGGACTTAGAAATTATTGAAGTCATCTCGTCAAATAAAATTCCTACCAAAAGAAGAAAAATATGCCATTCTTTTTCTTCAGATGGAAGTCTGTTAGATTTTGGATATAAATCAAGTAGGTAACTTTTCTGCCACATTTCATATACATACATAGTTTTGGTTTTCACTCATTTGCTTTCATGTATTACTTATATTTTTGCATTAATTTTGTATTGTTTTCTTGGAAGCGTAACATTTTACAAATTTAACGGGAGCAAAATGAATTCCTTTATTTAAAAATTGCTAAATTCTTTTGCCTTAGAAATTCTGAAATGTTTCGTTCTTTAACATGTTTCTAAAAAATTTGACTCGCCTCACTGGTTGCTTTTAAACACCTGGGTTACACCTGCTTTAACGAACTAGCATGCTAATATAATTACAGTTAAATGCAACAAAATTAATTTGAATAAAACAGTACCAGATGGGAAAGTGTATTTTTATATTCATTTTTCTATTGTGCTGGTAAGGCGTAATAGAAGAATGAATATAAAAAATAACATATACAAATATTTTAAAATGAATAATAAATATGGTGACAAGGAAAAAAAATATATCGAAACAATGCTAAACTAAAAACATGTTAAAAATACTGGATACATAAAATTTATTTTGTACAGGGATGGCAATTTTCTGATAATTGTTGCGTATCTTGGAGGGCCTCACTATCTTTTAATTTGTGCATAGTTCTTTCCAGCCATTTTCACTCAATTTATCTTTTTATGTAAACAAGGTGGCAAAAACTGAACAGACTGGTACACTCAAACTATCTCCAAGGCAATGCCAACAACAAATTGTGCTGGAATAAAGAGTTAAATGTCTTCCTGTTAGACTATTGGCTTTAAAATAATTGCACCACATTTCATTCACTTAGCTGAAACAAAACACATTGCAGAAAAATCATTCCTTGAATACACTACCCAGAAGCATTTTTCCCATATGGAATAATAGTGGGAGGGAACTACAACACTGGCTACACTGGTTGCAGCAAAATTCTTAGCTGCTCTTCTGTTATTAGTAACCATGTACTGACCTTAAAGTTCTGTTCTGTTGACATCTGGGCAACAGAAAATGGAATGAAAAAGCTTTTCCCATTCCAGCAAAAGTTGATTTGCAAATTTAGTACTTGTTATTCTAGTTACATTCTTTTCAATTCCATTAGTAACTTCTTGAGAAAATTGGAAACAAAATTGCTTGGTTAAAATAATCCCAGCTGGGGTTATGGTGTTAAATATAATACAGGAAATTATTGTATATTGTTTTTATTTATAAGACATTAGTCTCACGTTATTCAAAAACAATATTAAAATTTTACATAATTGAAAACATAACAGTTTTTTTCTATACCAACTCATAAAATCTTTATATGAATGATTTCTCTAAAATTTATTTTTTAGTTAGCTAAAATTACTAAAGACTAGTTATCTAAACTTTCTAAAATCATTTTCTTTAATTTCTCTGATGTTTTAAAATATTTTGAATAATCCTCAGCTGCTTAATAATTATGGCAATTAATGAAGGATAACTTTGTTATTTGTGAATAGAATTACCTATTTTGTGTTTTTCCCTAGATATCGGAAAAAACAGTGAAATTGGCTGTTATGTGCATAGGTTTTTAATGGTATGTATTGCATCAGTTTTTCAGCATTTTTTTGCTTATTCATATTTCAGATAATATTTTTATAACATATTCATTTTCATGTTTTAAAGACCGTTGAAAAATATGTGGAGCTAAAGGTGCAGGAGCGTACAGGTATTGCAAAATTTCATTTTATTGCTTTTAAATTGCATTATTTATTAAAAACATTCATTTAAATTTTTGGGAAGGTCAAATAAAAATGTAACTTTTTTATATTTAAGTTGTTTTTAGAAATATCTGCATGGAAATTTTATGCACAACATTTGTAAACTGTTGAATATTTTAAATTTCCTAATGTAATTGCAATTTGGCTTAATGGTTTTATTATCAATAAAATTTTTTTTAAATGTGTATGTTTCCTCTCCTCCTAGAACCAGTCATTAAAGAAGTCAAAGAAATGGGCAATAGAATGGACTCTGTGGAGAAAAAGGTTGAAAACAGAGGTATTTGCAATTAAAACTTTAAAGTATTTAAGAAGGAATATTACTAAATAATTCTTGTTATGTCTTAAAATTAGTTTGAAAATCTTCATTTTCTTCCAACATAAATTGTAACCTTGTTAGAAATTACATTTGATAAACGTGCAGAAATACATATTAACTGAAAAACTGTTCTTTAAATCTATAAATTATGTGAATTTAAGATGCCAACATTATTAAATCTTTAAAATAGAAAATTATTAGTCAAATGTAAGGTTTATGGCTTTGCTATAAAAGTGTAAAGATTTATAGTATCTTGAAATTTTATAACTGTTTAGTTTCTTAAACATAACTAATTGGTGAGCATAAGCCTTTCAGAGGGTTTACTTTCTTTAAAATCTCTTGAGGGGTTGCAATAGTTAGGTATCCAAGTTGATTGGCCATTTCTTCCTCTTCCTCTTTATGGTTACCTAGCTAGAGGTTGAGAGCTGCGTAGAGTAGATATTGCAACAGTGCTGCTGTTAGCTCCTCATCGAGAGCTTAAAAGTAGAGTCCTTGTAATTCAAGCCCAAGAAAGCAGTACACTTCGTTAAGGTTTGTTTCAAGGAAACAAGTGGTGTTTAGCGATAACTTTCACTTAATTTGGTTCAAATGAATCGCACGATCATGCGTCAAGTGACTTGTTAAAAGTGGAAAACATTTCAGTTTGTATTAAAAGCATTAAAATTTTGATTCTCATTGTTACAATTACCTGCATCTTTTGGGGAGCTCTGTAGTAGTCAGTGCCATCAGGCCAACATTGATTTTGATGATGCTTAACTTTTTAAGATTAACTGAAGAGTATTTTTTAAATGTTTCTTTTTCTTACTGAGGCAGGAATATCTGACTCTTCATCCATAAATATATATAAGTGATCTGTTCATGAAATGTATATCATTGGATGAAAATAGGAAATTGAAATTTCTTAGAGTGTAATTTCAGCAGACAAAATTGTCCCAAATTTTCAGAATCAAAAGGTTTGCATTGTTAAGTGGGTCAACATTGAAAGGGATAAGTTTATTGTCACTAAACATCTAATTCGTACATTAGGAACATTTAAATTACCCTTGACTATCAAGGTTGATATGTCACTACTTGTATGTTCATGTATCCTTAACACTTTGATACTTCCAATGCAAACGTTCAGATGAGAGCTGATAGAATTGATTGGTCAGAGATAGCTTGGTGATATAATAAGAAACACCCATCCAAAACAGCACATTTTATCCTATGAACAGCTACATGGATTGCAAAATTATATTTACTGATACTGAGTGCAGAAAACTAAAGAGCTAAAAAACCTGGTGCATTGGATCAACTTATTCATATTATTCATGCATTTTACACAAGCCTTAGGATGTAGCATTTTAAATGTTGTGGTTCTAACTGTCATAAGCAACATTTTAAGCACAGTCTTCAACCTTGTATTTTATTTCCTAAATCCGATTCCCTCAAAACTGTCCTTTTGCTGAAAATATAAATGTCAGATTAAACCTATTATAGGTCTAGAGAAGTACCAGAAACTTTAATTTATATAAGTAGATCGATCATCTGGCTTGATAGTAAGTTCAAGAGAACTGGAATTAAGGAGGTCTTCAAATTCTACTGTAGCAGCCCTTATAAGCATTTCCAGGATGCTCCTTATGGAGGTGGATCTACATCACACCCTTAGTGTTAATTGTAGTTGCCACTTAGTGTGCTGTTCATAAAATATTAATTGGTGAATTTATCATACTTTATTAATATTAAATAGATCATGGTTGTGTAGTATATGGGTTAGAAAGAAATTCGGTTCTTTGGACGCTGTGTGCCATCAGGCATTTTAAATTTGTTCAGGTGCCTTCTAGACTTTCTTGTCAATTCTCCACCACCCATTGGGATTTACTGAGCTTGCTCCTAGTTTTAAGAGATTAAGTCTTTTGTCCTTACCATTTATTTTGTTTACTCCATTTTTGTTTTAAACTTATTTGATAATTATGTTGAATGCATCACTTCTATCATTTACCAGCTATATTTATGGATGACTGACAGTTGAATAATATTGGCAGTGGTATTTCAAATAACATTACTTATAGCTATGCCCTTTACACTTGTATTTATATGGCTGAAACTACTGCTGTAGTATGTGCCTTTCAGTTTTTGACATCTATATTACACCATAACTTTGCACATATGGAAACAATATGAGCAATTGTTTTGAAATAGGCTAACAATCTCCATCAAGATTACTCAAGCATCACAACTACAAAAAACTAATTATATACACTGCATGAAAATCGGTTTTTGTTATGCTTAGTTTCAAGTTCCTTTTAGAAATATTAAAAAAGTTTTTTAAAACGTATACTTTTTCATTGGGATAAAATAATTAGAATTTTTAAGTAACATCTATGTGCAGATGGTGGTACAGTTTCTATTTACAGATGGTGATGGGTTGTATATACCACATCAGCATGTATTATATCATTTACTATTTTTTTGTGCTGGTTGTATGTGAAATTGACTTTTATTTAGATCGATTGCATACAATTCGCCAATACGGATATATTTTTCAAGGAACATCTATCTTATTGTACAATATGTAAGGTTGCATATTCCGTGTATTGTGTTATAATTTATCATATTGAAGATTATTATTACTTGTTTATTTAACTGTGTAGTTTATGTATTTTAATTGATACTGCCAAATAAATTTATAATCCATCTGTAAATCACAACCTAATCTTGTATTTTTGAGTGTTATAGATATCTTAAAGAGTATATAATGTTTACTTTGTTATTATTTAGGTATAAGTTAATTGTCTTTTTATTATGTTTTATCAATTATTAAATGAACTTAGTCCAACATCTGGCACAGTTTGTTCTTTATTGGACATTGTTCTGTTAAACTTCACAAATCACAGTGAGTAGAAGTTATATACCAAATACATAAATATGCTTATGTGTGTTAATGCATATGTATCTTATGTGTGTATATATTCTGCTTGTGATTATTGAACAATTTTTGCTTATATTAAACACGAATAAATCTTTTTAAAAATGAGCTAGGGAATCCTTCAAAAAATACAGACAGAAATTTTACAGAAAGAAGTTACCCGTAAAAGGATATATCACATGACAATTGTGGTTTTTAAGTTAAGAAAAATTGCTGAAATTATTTAAATTGTGTGATTTTCAAATAAAAATTACACACAATTTTTCATATTGTTAGATTTTCTGACTGTGGGAAAATTGATAATGGTAATAGTCAGAAGATTGAAATTTGTACTTAATTTTTGAATAATTGAATCACTTTAGAACAATAAATAATTCTATCTTTCTTAATATTTCAAAATTGAAGAAGTGGATCATTATTGCTACTTGCGATTTAAATTCATTTTCTTTTTAAATTGTCAGCTTTTTGCAACAATGTCAGTTTGTAAATAAATGGGTTATGATCAGACATGTATATTACTTTATGTAAAATTATGCTGAAAGTGAATTTACAAATAATTTCATTGAAAAATATTGTTTGTAGATTCTTAGATACTTGTGTTATGAAACTTATCTATTTTTGTATATTCCAGATAAGTCTACAGCTTTAATTGATGCTATAATGAAAGAAATAAAAAAAGAAACCCAAGAGGACAATTCATTAATGTCATCTCCTAGCACTGAAGGTGACATTGTGATTGCAGAAGATATAACTGTTAATCAATCTTGAGCAATATAAAATATTAGTAAGTAAAAATTTTTGTGTAATTTTATTTTAATAGACAGGCCTTTGATATTCATTACTACTAACATTTGAGTTAAATGACCAGGGGATTTTTTTAAACTTCTATTTATACAATAATTTCCATTTATAAATTTCAGATGCCACCAAAGACTAATTCATCAGTTTATCTTAGTTATTGGCTGTTTCAAATTTTCTTAATGTAATTCAATATCAGTCAATGAAATATTTAAAGCAATGAAATTTCTGGTTCATTTAGGGAATAAAAGTCAAAGATACTGATTTTAATTTACATTATTTCTATAACATGTATAGATTTTCAGACACAATGTTACTCAAAGTCACAAAATCTGATGTAATTTTGACCTCCATTTTGATGCTAGATTGATTTGTTGAACCAGAAGCAGGAAAAGTATGTTGTATAGCTGCATTGTGCATTGATTTAATGTAATTTTATATTTGTTTTTTATTGTATATAATAATGCAACTCTGAAACCTTTTTTTAAAATTTTTGATATCAATTATCAGATTTTTAAAACCATTTCATTTCAAGTTTATTGTATATTATAACTGTTTTTAGTAAATTAAGGAAGTGTTTAAATATCATTATTAATGTTTAGAAATTTTTTTAACATTATTTACACTATTGTATAAGTGTTGCATTCAATAAACTATTTCAGAAAAATTATTAAAATTCATTAATTTTTTGTATTTTCAGATAGAAAGACTAAAAGGAGCATTAAAATAAAGAGCTAAAGAAAATGTTATAAAAAATATGTATTAGTTAAGTTTGTTGTATGTTTGTATAAATTTGTTTATATTAAAATTATATTTTATACTTATATATTGTGTTTTTGTTACAGCTGTTTTTATTTTTCATTTTTCTTATTTGTATTTTTGCTGTAATTGTCTTTTTTATCTGCCATTGGAAAATAAAAAAAAGAACTTATATATTGTGTTTTGGTTTATTTTTTTACAATAATGATGATTTCATTATCATGAAGTTTCTACTGTAAATATAAGTATCAGTAAATATTATTCTTTATGACATTTATCAGATTTAAGAAATTTATGAATGTAATATAATTACACTAGAATTCTTTGGTTTAATATTTGGTGGGTTTAAGTCCCTCCTTGACATTGTATGTTTCTAGTGGTTCACAATCCACTTTAAACTATAGCCCCCAGTCTGACTAGTCCTGTGCAGGAAATGACTGAGCGACCAACAAATCAAAGCAAATCAACTTCTACAACTGCTATTCAAATTACCTTTCAAATATAAACTATCATGAATTGAAGCAGAGTAATGCATTATTGAATAAAGTGAATTTTCAAACAATAAATGCTATCAATTTGTGTGGAAGTAAAATGTTTTTAAATTTAATTTAAATCTTTAAAAGCCTTGGGTACAATATCTATACCGTAATTGATTTGGCATCACAGTATGTACTGCATAAATTTACATCATTGAATTAGATTAAAAACTAACATTTCTTTAAAATTTATAATCTTTACCTAAGTGAAACCAATTTTTTGAAATAAATCAGTCTCAAGCTGCTTAAAATTTTGCTCGATTCTTTCTTTACTCTCTATTAACAAAATGGTATTCAGCTAGTTAATAGCTAGTATAATGTATCATATGTGAAAATATAAAAGAGGGTAAATAGAGGAAAATATAAAGATAAAGGATTTCCTTTTAGAGATCCTTCTTTATCTCTTTTCCTCTGTCAATAATGCTTGCTGTAAAGGAATGAGAGCAAGAAAAAAGATAAAGGAATCCAGTTTCATAGAAAGACAATAGATTTATATTTATAACTAATTTGGATATTAGTTAAAAACATTTGCTTTGAGTAGTAACATAAAATACAAGATTTTATACTTCCTATTTTATGGTAAAAATTATACCCGTGTAGTGCCGGGTTAGAATAGCATTACCACCCCCCTGTGTGTCGTAAGAGGCGACTGATGGGGACCCAGCGCTTGGGGGTTTATCCAGGTATCTTTGTTTTCAAGAAATTAAATATGGATTTGGAGCTACTCTACCAGCCCTTTTCTAATTAAAAAGGTACACTATTTAAATTACTTACTTGGTTTTTTTAGATTAACAATTTAATGAAATTTTCATATTTCTTTGTAGTAATATATTTTAAATCCAATATTCATAATTGTATAATCAATAGACATGTCTTGTTCTTCAAAATCAATGGATGTAACATGTTGAAAAATTTAATGACTATTATATACGCATCACATTTAAAACAAAGTAATTTAGTTTACAAAAAAGAATAATTACAAGTGTAACAGAATTGTTAATATTAAATGTTAAAGTTTAAATCTCTCTCTCTCTCTTAGTATCATATGTGAAATTTTTTATTTATACCTCAATGTTAAATTAATATTGTTAGAAGAGCGGATAGGGAATAGATTCCCTTGTTTCTGCATTTAAGACTGTTACTGAGATTTTCAAATATTTTGTGTTATATAAAGTATTACATGAATAGAGGGTGACTAGTTTTACTTGTAATGCATGAAGATTTACTTCAAGTATAAAATGCAATTGTCTTCAATTTCAGGCTCAGTTGATCAAAAAAGAGTGTGAAAAAATAAATTATAGAAAAGTAAAGTATAGTAATATGTAAAAAAAATGTATTCTCAATATTTTTTTTCAATGGTCTTTGGTTTTCCAATTGCTGGTATTGTGTTATCATTACTCAAAGCAAGCACCCTTCTTTGTAAAGTCGTTTTTTACCAATAATAACTATTCTAATTAATAAAAAATTTTTTACTTCTAGAAAACTTTTTAACCTATCGAATTTTAAAACTAGTATAATTCTGTTTTTCTAAATTTCATATTCAAATATTGATTGTTGTGGTTGTTAATGCTCAATTGAATGTGATCCAATCTTGTCATAAAATTTTACATATTTTCAGTATTTTTATTTTGTTGCTGTATAAATGTCGAGGTTATACATTAACATTTATCAATTTTTCTAAAGTCTTTTGTGAACTTCGGAGACTACTTTTACCTTGTTTATTAAGTATAAAGACTTACTTTTTTCTGAGTGCATAGTTTCTTTAATGCAGATTTTTTCATAGCAAGAATTTTTTTAATAATACATTTTACATAAATTTATTCTCTTGTTATATGTTTTAGGTATTAAAACAAGATTTTATTTTATAATACGATGTTTCCTATTTATTGATTATAAGCTTTTGTTGTTATGAACAAGATACTCTTGTAATGTGTCATTCAGTGAATATATATTTTGATGTGTATGGATCTTTCTATTTAGCTTATTGGGTCCTCAAAAAATGGGTCAGCAAGAGTTATGTTCTTGGGAGAAAAGAAATGATGTGAGTTATCCATGTTCTTAATAATCGACTATTAATTTCATTTGTTGAAAGTTTAATATCTGTAAAATAATTCTTCTGTTAATATTCTTCATTTAGTTCTAAGATCAATTCAGGAAATTGGTTTTCTACCAGTAGTGAGAGTGAGCCAAGTGATAAAATACAAAGAGACATTTATATAAGCTATAGAAAGGCCAATTCTCGTTTGAGAAGCTTAGATGCTCCACACGTGAGTATTTTCACTTAATACAAAGATTGATATGTCTATTTGTAACGGTTTATTATATTTAGTCTGGATGTCCCAATCTAACTAAAAGGACCCTTCAATTTTAAATTTATTCTTCAAATGTCTTATGTGATAGTTTTGGAAGCTGTTGAGACACTTAATCATGTGATAACTTGTTTAGACTTTTTAAGTTAACACACATTAACAACTAAAATATTAAATGTTTTCACATCCAGGTAATAATAGATTTGCAGTTGAAATCTTTTAGAAGATGCAGTAAATTCAGTGCAGTTTTTGAGATGACATTAGTAATATAAATTTTTAAAATGTCAAGTTTGCTCTTTTAGCAATTTAAGTAAAATATTCAAATATATTGTTGCAAAGTTTTAGTAAATATTTTTTTTACTAACTTTGTAACGGTGGTATTTAAAGTTAACTTGGCGACAACTTGCTGAGATTTGGCGGGAAATAGATCTGGAAACTTCCAACTATGCTCTAAAGCCATTATTGATTGAGATGGCGTGGAAGCTTCCAGAACCTTGGAGAAAGACCTAGACTTTCACGCCAAACAAGCTGTAAATACCACTGTTCCGCAGACCAAGTCAATTCTTTCCTTCCACACTGATTCAGTCTTTCAAAACCGAGTCACATTTTTCTAGCAGCAGTGTGAAGTTAGTGAAGCCGATCAGTCTTGATTACTGGTTTTGAGTGTAGAAGCTGTTTGACTGAGATATTAGAGCCCTCTGTAATTGGAAGATGTTTCCTGTAGTATTAGCTGTATTAGATCTGTAGAATTGTAATTTCTACTGCTGGAATTTTTTGTATTTAGTTCTATTTGCTACGAATAACAGTATTGTGAATTTTAAGGAGTTTATTCTATCGACTCGCAATCAAAACAAACCTCAAAGCTTCGAACAGTATACCTATTTGATTATTTATATTGATGATAATATTTTAATCTTTTACATTGCCTCTTTCATTATAACTGTGAAGGCAACAGTTTTAGAACACTGTTATAAAGACTAAATTTTTTTCTTTCCGCTTATCAGTGGTTTTGTTTAAATTTCATATTTATAAGTTCTGATTCTTCTGTTTGTTGGTTTTACCTTTCTAGTGTATATTTGTAGTGGTTTCGAATTCATCCTTAATTTGTGAAACTGAGAAATATAATTGATTATGGTTATGAGAATGATAAAATTCTATTCTTATAAAGATCTTGCTTTGAAAGTGCATTGCATGTTCTTTTCTATTTCTCTTTTTTTTTTTTATATGACAATAAGTTTTGAGATTATCATATATAAACTCTTTTAAGGACTAAATTGAGGAATTTTAACAATAATTCTGCTTTTTTTATTCTGTTCAATCCAAATTAAACATTTATAAGCATGATTATGTGAACCTTAAAGTTGCTTTTTATTTTTCTTTAAAAATCACCATTATGTTTAGAAAATAGCAAAAATTTGGTATTTTACTAAAAATGTTAGTAATCAAGGAATTTTTTTCTAGTTATTGGAGACTTCTGTTGAAACTGCACCAACTATAGTTATCCAAAATATTGAAACGTGCAATGTAACTGGTAAGTATTTATTAAGTCTATTAGATGATAATAATAATTGTAGTAATGATCATTCATCTAATATTTATATATTAAAATTATTATTAATTTACACTAAACATGCTATAAAAATTTTTTAAATGTTTTTTGTTGATTGTTTGATTTATGAATTGTTAATTTTTCTAATTTTGACTAACTAATCTCTAAACATTGCTGTATGCTTAATTAAGAATGGGCCTTGATTTTATAAGGATTTGGTGCAATAGATAAAGTGTTAAGTCTAGAGTTTTAGTAATTGTATCCAAACAGGTTTACAAAAATATGTATCTTTTAGAAGTTTAAGCTAAAAAATTAAATAAAATAATATCTATAGCAGATGAATATTTAATTTAATGAAAATTTTCTCATTTTATTATATTTCTTAACTTAGTCGAATTTTGATTTTACATATAGATAAATTCAAGCATAATTTAAAATAAATTAAAAGTATATACAAAAATTATTATGTTTAGCAATACATTCAGGGCGAAAGCAGCTTAAGTAAAATTATCAAAATATAAATAATCGATTTTTTTTTTAAATTTGAAATAAATGCTATAAGGAGAACAATAAAACAAATAGGTATGACTGTTAACATATAGTTGTCAGATCGAACATACAACGAACAGACAAAGATAATTCTTCTCCACAAAGTATTGTAGAAAAAGTCATACTTTGTATCAATTTGGTCAACACTCCCTGACGAAACTGTTCATGTTGGTACTTTATTTATTTATTTTGATTTATTGCGTTCTTTCCATTTTCCTTCGATTATACGAGTGTGCATTTAAATTATTCAAATTTTAAAATTCCTATCTTGAATTTTTTTTGTCTATTGATAGAATATTTTATCTGTCTTGCCTATTTGCTTTACAGTTCTTCTTTTAGCATTTCTTTCAAATTAAAAAAAAAATTCATATATATATATATATATATATGCACACACACACACACATATATATATATGTGTATTAACCAGTTATTTCCTCGCCTTGGTGATTTGTTATCAATAGGCATTATTAAAGAGGCTGATTTTGCAATTTTGCAGATTTTCAAAAGTAAATTTTACTGTACAGGAACAACAACCATAAAAGTCTGGAGAAAAACTTTACCCCCTCAGAAGGGCACAGCCTGCTGGTCACTCATTCCTTGACAACTGGCGCGAAGTGACATCATGGGTCAACTCAAATCCCTTAACCATATTTGGTAATGTTCAAAGTGCCAGTTATATTTGAAGCTCCGCCACATTGTGACGGGGCTATTACTCAAACATTTTTTAAAAGGGGCTGTTTCTACAATAAAAAAGTACTAAGTATAAAATCCAAAAAACTAACATATATATATAAATTTTTTAATTTATATATATATATATAATGGACGTTAAAGATTATTATATTTCTGTGGAAATTATACTCTAACAATATATTTATCTTTATACTATATATTTTTTTCCTTTTGAAATTGTTTGGATTAAAAAATAATTCAATTAAATTTTAAGGACGGAACATGTCATGCAGAAAGGATAGTGATTTTGTTCATTCATTTTATAAAAAGTTTAAATCAAATAATGTATAACTCCAACAGACCTCTTGGATTCGTGTATAATACAAGTCTCCTGATAGGGCTGCTCTCTGTAATGACGGAGAACTGCAAAACAAAATCATATAAATCCTTTCAATAGTAAAAAAATCAATTTTCTTAGCTATTTGATTAAGTTTTTTACATGGAGATTTTACATGGAATTTCTTTTTGAAGTGTTCTCAATATTATAATTTGTTTGGAATTTTTTATAAATATTTAATTCAATTCAAATATTGGCAAAACTATTTTCTTTACTTAAGAACTTTATAATTCTTATTATAAAATTATAAGAAATCATGATATATCTTATGATAAGAATTTTATAAATAAATTCTACAGTAAAAAATAAAATATTTCCAAACATAAAATTTATTTATAATTAGAGATGAAAAATGTTTCTAATTATTTTAAAACAGAAAGTAGCAGAGTTGAACTAAATGATTAAAATTTAGAACATTCTTTTATACTTTGTACTAGATGTAATTTCGTGTTCAGATTTTAATATACTAAAGAATAATTTTATTCCATTATAAATAAAAGTTTTATTTAATTTTTTCACCAAAATACCCACTTTTAATATCAATCAAATTTTATCTCTTTACGATAATGCTGAATTTTCGTTTAAGAAAACATTATAATGAATTCAATAAAAACTAACAAATAAAAAATAAGAAAAGTAGAATAAAATATTTTGAATTAATCTTTAAATGACGGGAAAGTAAAATATTTTGGAGCACTACAGTAAAAAACACTGTGATGTCAAGCAGGTTTTAATAATTATTACACTAAAAAAAACATTTCTTTATTATAAAAAATTAAGTTTTTTTGCTTATTTTTAAACTTTTACATGTTATTTTAGTTTTGACTCATAAACTTTAACTTTTGAACTCTGGCCGAGAAGGTTAGCTAAATGGAAAGATTTATTGTTAATTTTTTGTAATTGTAAATTTGTGACTTGAGGTAAGCAGAGTTGGCTTAAACACTAATTTTGGCATTTGTTAAATAAATAAAAATAAAATGTAAGTAGAATTCACTACCCTATTCTAAAGCTATTTTTGTTGCCACGTTCGTCACTAGATAAAGGAGTTTTAGTCCAAACTCCCCCCTTGCAGGAAGAGGACCCCTATGGCTTTTACCTTGACCTTGCAGCTGTTTACCCCTCCAAGTAAAATAAAAATAAAATGTTGATGAAACAGTGCATTTTTGCAGAAAAGAGGAGTGTTTTCACTTTCTCATTGCCTTAGAAGAATATTCTCTTCGAAAATTCCAGCTGTATGAAATCGAAAATTTGTTGTTAAATGGGGACATAAATTCTTTTTATCGAATCCAAATTAGACAGTTATTAAATGTTTCTCGCTTTTGACGACATATTATGGAAGTCGTTGCTAAATGAATAAATCTGAAATAAAAATTTATTTTAATTCGATATTTTTTATATTATTTCTTAATATTTTCCAAAAAAGATCTCTCTATCTTTTAGCTTTCTATTTCCATTTATCGTTTTCAATAAAAAATTATTCTAGAGAAATAAAAAAAATATTTTGAAGCTGGAGACTTTTTGTTATAGAACGATAAAGAATTGTCCTTGGTTTCATAGAAATCTTGCTCAAAATTAATAAAAAAGAAAATATAATATACAGGAGAAAATAAATGGAAATACGAGATTAGACGCTGTTGAAGAGAACTGTATTGAACTGTTTCAATTCCCATGAAAAAGCAGATGGAAACGTAACCTCATGAATTACTTTAATAAAAATGTCTCAAATTTTAAACGAATTTTATATTTGGAAGCTTTAGAAATAATTAAATATATTAATTTTGTGAACAAAAATTTTTAAAAATTTAATAATTTTTGAAAATAAAAAATTGTTTATCAAAGAAACTCTATATTTATTTGTTTTTAATATTTTTTGAAAACAAATAAATATAAAATTTGCTTATTTGTCAAACTACAGTCCAGACCAGGATCAAGTGTCTGACGGATTAGAAGCCAGTAGGTGCCTAAATGAGAATAGAACCTGATAACTATTGAATTACATACCACATCTGCAGTAAATGTAAAAAAATAACGAAATTGTAAAATAATAAGTTACAGAATGTTCGCTAAACTCATTGATATAAGCAAAAAAAAAAAAAAAAAAAAACAGATTTAGAATATAACTTATAAATGATTTCTACCACACTTGTTGAAAAATACTAAAATGATTATTACATCCGCTGGTGTAGTACTAATAATGCTAGCAGAGTGTAAGGATTCAAATGTTTCTTAACCAGCAAAAATTTTTCTTTAGAAAAAAAATTAAAGATTTTGATTTTATTTAATGTTTAGCTTTTTTTAAAAATTAATTGAGATAAGTTAAAATAAATGAATAAAATAATCACAGACAAGAAGGTGAAGGAATCACAGACAACAAGATGGTGTCTTAAGATATTGATGTGTTTTAATATTTTTACTAAACAGTAAATGAATAACTTAAAGCTATTTTTTCTTCATTTTTGATGAATTTTTATTTACTGTATAGTTAACTCAAAAATTAGTTTTATTATTCTAATTAGTTATTTAATATATAAGAAGTTAAATATAAAGTAATTTTATTACATTAATTTATTTAGTTACAAAAAAAAAGTATTGGAAAAAATATGGTTAAAACTAGAAAGTAAATTAATTTTCTTCCCGCATTTGTTTCTGTTATTCACTGTAATATAAAATCAGCATCTAAATGTTTCCCCCTTCACTTCAGCTGATGGTGGACTTTGGTAACAAATCTCTGGACGAATTCCATTTCACCCCTTCTTCTGCTCCACTTCAAGGTCATTAAGGTCATAGACCCTCTTATGTGGAAAATTGCTCTCCTGCAGGCCTACTTTTTTCCACAGGGGAAGGATCTTTTTAATAGTTATTTTACTTCCCTTGGAATGTGAAGTGCGATAAGAAGGGGAAACTGCACTGGATTGGGGGAGTTTAGGGAACTTCAAAACTGGTATTTCAAGGTTATTCTAGAAAAAGTTTGTTTCGTTTCGAAAATAACCACGGTGATTGAGTTATTAAATAACCGGTTACAAGAAAAGTACTCTTGATAATATTTCGAGTATCACGTTCTGTTTCTAAAAAAAACTGCTTTCCCTTTTCTTTTTATCAATTCTGGTGTAATAAAAATATGAACCTTCATTTTTAATGAGCCCATTCATATTGTACTCTTTTTCAAAAAGTTTAAAAATAAATAATTTCAGTTTTGAAATATTGGAAAATAAACTTGATTTTTACATTCACCAAATAAACACAAGGGCTTTCAAGGGGACCTGAAGGCTCATTTTCTCGTCTCTCTCTCTCTCGTTAATAGCATTTATTTTTACATAACTTTCTCTCTCTTCAGATTTTAAATCAAAATGAAATTACCTCTATAAAATATCCAAACGGTTAAAGATATAAATTAGATTGTTTTGAGTGATATAGCGTTTTCTTTTATAGAAAAATTTAATTATAAGTGTAAATATTTAAATTAATAAAATGCTCAAGGATTCATTATAATGTAGTGATAGAAATTATATTCAGAAAAAGAAACTCAAATTTTTATATCAAAAAGACCGCACTCTTTAATTTTTAAAAATTAAATGAAATGATACATTTTATTATCTCTTTTATATATACAGGCTAATTTCTGTATTTGGTTCACGTTTTCGATTTCTAAATTACATTCATTATTAACGCCAATATCAATTTTCAATATCTTTTAGAATAACTTCAACTTCATGTTACCTTCTTTTGATTTTTTAAATGTTTTTATCACAGTATTTATAAGCAATTCTATTGGGAAACAAAGGGTAGAATTCAAATTGAAAGCTTAAAAACAATTACAAAATATTGATTATAATCCTTCGAATCACAGACAATCAACCGCCTCCCTTCTAAAACGTGGTTAAATAACAAGATTTCACACCAGATAGCTTCACGGCCTTTGCGTAAGTGGTCTTGTGGCAGAGATTTGCATAAATATGGACCACATGTCACAAACAAAGAAACCTAGAAAACGCACAAGCACCCACCTCAACAGGTGCTTGGAAAACATTCATTTCTAACTATTCATTGATGGCTGGGATCGAAAACGTGACCTTTCATTTTTCAAAGCATTATTATACCACTAGGCAATTGTGAGCCCAAATGACGAAGTCAAGACACTAGTTGGTATCCTCCATCGTCAGAAGCATATCTGATTCCATTAAAATTTAACATGCACAGACGTGATCCACATAATATATCGTCGGAAGGACTTCGAATGCGTATACAAGAGTCATCTTCCTTCTGGTTATGGCAAAACCCAAAATATAAATATTGAGCTTGTTTGTTTGCAATACGTTTCCCTCTCTGTGTATCTCTTCCTTCCGAAATTTCTGGACACGGACAAACTCCTCTTAATTTAGCACCACAATTGAATGACCTCGACTCCTAGTTGGTGTGGAGAAATGGGTGGCAACGGAGTTGCCCTCTTCTCCCCCGTGGCACATCAGCTACGGGATATTGAACATCACATAACTTTTAACGCGTGCTCCACGGATCTGCGTCTGAGTCAGGTATAATACCCATAACCTCTCGGATACGACAACGATCACTTTTCTCACCAGACCAAACTAACATTAACCAATAAAATTGTGTTTGGAAATAGTTATAAAAGAATATTTTTAATATGGAATTTGAGGTGTCCGAATTTACTGTCTAGCATGTAGGAAGTATAAGTACATCTCCAGCATTTCAATAATGACTAGGATCGAACTCGGGAGTTTTCGCTTTGATGAGGACTCCTTACCAGAAGGCCATGCTGAGCTCCGATAGCTTATGCTTTGATAACGTGGTTGTCCACTAACGCCAGAAGAACCAAACGCAAACCATTATGAGGCATTTTATATCTACCTATCTGTTGTATATATAAACCTTGCCTATCTTTTTAAGATAATTGTCTGCGTTTCATCAGTATCGAACGATTTAGAATTGAGAAGTATCGTTGTATGATAAGAATGATGGCTTCAAAACAAAAACTTCTTCAGAACACATTTTCAAAGGTTACGTTACTTCATGCGATTTTTAGGTATATGTAGCTGCCCTCAAAGCGGTAATTTTGTATCCACAATGAGCAATGCACTTGCATAGATTTTTCAAATCAGTGGCTGAGATGTCATCCAAAATTTAGTGATAGATGTTCAAAACGAAAGGTTGCAATTTCAATCCCAGTCATTTATGAACAACAGGAGATGGATATCATGCTTCTGCATGCTGATCTGTCTGGATTTTTCCAGGTTTTCTTCCTTGTGAAACCTGAATACGGCCCACTCTCTCCGTGAAAAGTATTTTTGCATGGAAGGTAGATATAAAATGCCTCATAATGGTTTGCGTTTTGTTCTTCTGGCATTAGGCTGCATATTGGACAACCACGTTATATATATATATATATATATATATATATATTATATATATATTATATATATATATATAATATAATTAATATATATAATATATATATATATATATATAATTTCGGCAGCGCATACCGTGAGAATTAATCTTTCAGAATCCATATATTTAATTTACGATTAAAATATGAAATATTCGCTTATAATAATTAAAAGTAGGTAGCTAAAGATGCTTTCCTGGCTACTGGTCTTAGTAGAGAAGAACAAACATCTATTGCCCGTTTCAGAAGTGGCCATCTTAGTAACTTGAAATTCGTCAAGGGTACGAAGAAATCGAAATTTGCTTAAAATGTTTAAATGAACAGGTCTTTCCTGAACATATTCTTCAATGCCTTGTTCTCTCCGGGAAAGATCTAATGGAAAATCCGCTTATGGTGCTGGATCTTTTGAAGGTATACGCGCTCTTGGACTTGGTCTAGAGCTGCTGACCTTGGGAGCATGAAACAACAAACACAACATGTAACTATAATTTATATAAGTAAGATGCAATTATTTTCCTCGTCATTAATTTCTATAGATCAAAATTTCATTCTTCTACATATTTGTTTATAATTAATAAAAATAGCCATTTCTTATTCAGATAATGTTATAAATAGGATTATTTTTCTTAATATGAATATTAAACTAATTCATATTACATTTTAATGTTTCTTATAAGCAAAATAATTTAATACCATATAACATATTTTTATTTATAATGTGAAAACATAATCAGACATTTTGTAGGTATGATTGCGTGGAAGATTTAATTATTTTTTTACTATCAGTTTTCATTTAATGCATTGCACATTAGTCTATAATATTTGTATCTTTTTCTTATATTATACATTCTTTTAATATTTTAAATATTAAAAAAACACACTTTTACCTAAAAACGCACTTTTACTTTCCACACATTTAAGTAGATTATCTAAATTGTATTTAACCTTTATCAATGCACAAATATTTTTATCCCTTAATTTGGTTTTCTGTTAATAACTGTTTTAATAAAAATGTCTTCTAAATTACGCTTCAGATTTCATCTTATGTCAAGTTTCATTTCAAAAGATGGCAAATAAAGAATTTTTTATTATATATATTTAATATTTACATTATTTAATATCAGTTATTATTATATTAATTATCTAATATTTTAAGAGTTTAAATGTAACCTAATATTCAACAATATTTAGTTGTAAATCAATATCAGGATAAAATTTATTGGTTAAAAATCGTCACCGATTGATATGCCAAAGAATGACTACTTTTATTGGTGGATGTCGAGCGACTGGTTTTGTCACTTTTTTAGATTTGAGAGGAAAAAGGTTAAGGTAACTGAGGGTGGTAAGGAATTGTACTATTGTTGAAAAGAAGGGAAAAACCGGGTTTACTTCCAGGAATAAACTCCCTGGGGAATTTCGAAAGACCTGGAGAGTTTTTGAATTTTTTCAGCTGATTTAAAAAATTTTTTATTAGATATTTTTTAAAATAAATATACGTCTACTTATACTATGATTTCCACTTCTAAATACGATAAGGGAAAGTTTTCCCGGAAAAGAATATAATTTTGCGTTAATCACCAATTTAGAATAACTGAAAAATTAATGTTGAGAAAAAATTCTTTCTTTCTTTATCTGTATGAATTTAGGAATTTATAACGACAAAAACAGGGAAATGTCCATAATTATTCTGAATGTCCTGAAAATATGTCTTGATATTTTTTTTATTAAATATTAATTCTTTATTTTAACCAGTATTTTTGTTTTTCTCAGTATGATACTAACTAACTTCTTAACCAGGAAACAGAACATTTTTTCTCCATAATTTCTTAGTTTATTTTACTTTCCTTCATTTATATAAGACAAAACAATACATTAAACGAAAATTGATTGATTTAATTTATTCCCTCTAAATTCCCGGTTTATCTCGAATAAATTCCCTTGGTTCAAAATTGCGGATAATTCACAGCTGGTAGCATCACCTAGACAGGTTCTCCTAAGTAACAATTATTCCAAATCATGCCCAGTTATCCGGTTAATAACTTAAATAAAATGAATGGCTAAAAATTATCCATAACTTTTTACACCATTAAATTCAATTCTACCATCAAACTTTAATGAAATGAATATAATTTTAATGTATTTTGAATGCCTATTTATAGTTTTAAATATATTAAAGAAATTCACTCAGTTGTAGAACGGTGAATCGCCAAAAACTGTCATAAATCGCCAAGTCACTGAATCTTAGCAGAAATCTGTTATCCAATGCGCATGTGTTAACATTTATGTAGGGAGCCATCCTTTGACACACCCCAGAGACACAAGTATAAAATGACGGCAACAAACGAGAACCGCGTTATTTGATTTGAGGTGAAGTCGAAACTTGCTTTCTCTCTAAAGTAGGTTCTTGTTTATCTGTTGTATTATACGCCATCTTATTCCATGTGGAATATTCCATATATATTTAAATAATTATATTCATAATGTAGTATATAGTCACAATTTATATTTATTTATGAATATGATATTTGCATTTTACTACCTTTACGTTTACTAAATTAATAGCATTTATATGTGTTTGTAATTCATTGTCTATTTATTCCTGTTTTTGTTATTGTAAGGAAAAGTCGTGTTTTCTGTATTCATGCATGTTTCTTGCTTATATATTTAATACGAAATTATTGTATTAGTCTTTTATTTGTATTAGTTGAATTAAGTAGTAAAAGTGCTTTTAAAAATGAGTACAGTATGTACATTTTCTTTAAATTAAGTTACTGCATAAATTAAAAATCCTGAATTATTTTTCATTCTAATTTAATTTTTAATGTGTAGAAAAATATTGCTCAATTTTCATGTTCTAGACAAATTTAACTATACGCAGTGTTGCAATATCATTTTACTTTTGGATTTTCCAAGCATTTCAATGTTTATTTTGTGGCAATTTCTTCGAAAATTTCATTTTTTGAATTCTGGAACTGTTAATTCCATTTCTAATGTAACTGCTAGTTTTACATTTATTTTATATAATATATGTAGTTGGGAGATGTCATTTTATTTGTTCCAACAAAAATATTAAAAAAAAAAGTTGCCCAGTTGAGTTGATTTGTAAATGTTTATTTAAAAAACGAATAGTTTCTCCTAAATTAAATTGCTTTTACATGTTTGTTTTAAAAATATTTTGTGAATTTTTTTCTATTAATGTTTTAAATTTTCAATATAATGAGTGAAACTATTAATTCTTGACGTTCCTTTTAAATATCAACAATATTATGAAGTATGTCAAAGAATTTGTTAGAGAAATAAAAGATCTAGTATTGAACCATAGCCATGCAATGAGATAAAATTGAGACAGTATGTAGTTTTTGATAGAATTACCAGGTTTTAAGCTTTTCAGAAAAATTGTAAAATATATGGAATTGCTTAATTAGCTTATACGTAAAAATGTAAAATTTCTTTCAGTAGTTTCTCGAATGTTATTTGTTATCAATCTTATTTGCTATATGTATTTTTAAAATTTAAGAAAAAAAAGTGTGAAATATTGGATTCTAATGTGTTAGACCATGATAAAATTTACTATAATGTACAATAATATTACTTTCGAAATAAAATGTTAGTAATCTTTTTATTGTGTTCTGATATCTAAGTATGCCTCTCATGGTGCTAATTTGCCTTGATGTAAAAGTAGCTGCAGTGGTACCAGCTCTTTTACATAAATACCAAATTCTGTATACTATATTTATGTTTAAAAAGAAAACTTAGCAATTACTGAGTGGATTTCTTAGTAGAAATAAAATTCTTTTTTTGTCATAGTCTTAAAGTTTTTAATTTTTGATTTTTTTCTTATAGTTTTCTGAAATTGTTAAAAAAAAAAGTATATTATTTCTCAATAATTTAAATTAAGAGAACTTCAAAAAGCAAAATTTATATTATGGTAAATCTGTTCTTTTTTCAACTCCACACTTATTTACTTTTTAAATTATCATTTTATAAACAACTAAATATTTGAAACATTAAACTTTTAAGTTTGCTTAAAAATTAACAGAAAGTATTTTATGGAAGCAATAAATCAACGTTGAAATCATAAATAATATAAAAATTTAATCTTGGTCAATAATTAATTTCATCTAAATATACTTTACCTGTGCCTTATCTTGTATTAATTTAGAGTATGTTGTAACTGAAAGCACTGGCAAAAGATTCAGCAGTGAAATAGTTTAATGGATAAGTCACCCTGTTCTCACCGTAAGTCTACATTTTTATCAATTGTAAATTTAAATAGTTTCCTAAATTATTCAAACAGTTTATATAGAAACTCTTGTGTACTGAAAGTCTAATTTGGTAATGTAAATAAATCCATGTAATTTTTGTTTTATCAGTTATTTTTTTATTTGTATCTTTTAATGTTACATATTGGTTAATTTTAAAATATGTGTTTGTTTTTCATCCTTGTGTTTCAACAAATACTTTTCTCTTTCACTTAGTATAGAAACTCGCTTAAGTTAGTGTTTTTTATTGTTATAAATATGAGACTTGTATTTATTAGTAACAAAACAGAATTGCCTTTTTAAAATTTTTGATAATTTTCATGTGGACTATTGTCATTAAAAAGCTGTGATTTAATGAAATTTCTTCACTTTATTTAATGTATGCATGTTTGAGTAATGTTTTTTATTGTGAGAAAAGCAGAAACTAATTAAAATTTTTTATTGTAAATGCATGTTTCGTACATTTGCAGAAGAGAATAAATTTTAAACTTTTCAAGTATTTAAATGTTTTCTGTTATATAGAGGAATTTTAAAATGTATGCAATAGTGAACCAATAGGGGGCATTACCAGTGTTGAGTTAGATTGGAAAATTGTTGGGACAGCCTTGTATTATAACTGGGTGTTTTGCTGAGAATTGAATTTTCTGTAATGCAAATTCTTCTCATGTTTGTCTTTGACCTGTAACAATTGAGAAATCAAGTAATTTAATAAAATATAATAGCTTCATTTGCAATTATCTTTTAATTCTAAAATTTATCATGTGAACCTAAGTGACAGAAATTTTAAAAACTATTTCAATTTGAATAATAACTTAATTTTGCTAATAAGCATATTTGTGTTATCACTAATAGAGAAATTCATTTGTATTTCTTTTTTATGGTCCATTATGAATAGGAAGAAAGAAAAGCAAAACAATTTATTTTTTGAGCAATTTGATTGAAGAAAATTGTTAAATTATTTCATCATAGTAAAAAGGTATTGATATATCTAATTCTGCCTTTGGTTCATGACATAAATATTTATGTTTAGATGAACAAAACTAGAAAAACACCCCTTTTAAATCCTGCTTGCTATCTCATCAGAGTGTGCCTTGGGAGTTAACTCCTGGTAGGACCACTTTAAACCTGGAGACCTTACCGCTATAGGGAGATTTTGGAGGGCTAAGTCAGTTTTCTAGATTTGTGGCTCATGTC
This sequence comes from Latrodectus elegans, assembly GCA_030067965.1. Classification (NCBI taxonomy): domain Eukaryota; kingdom Metazoa; phylum Arthropoda; class Arachnida; order Araneae; family Theridiidae; genus Latrodectus; species Latrodectus elegans. The sequence goes on along the minus strand of CM057819.1, from coordinate 11,187,795 downwards.
CTGTGATCAATAGAAAAGGTAGTTTCCCAATACCATGATATTCTTTAGGAAAAAGGAACTTAAGGAATCGTAATTGGTGCAAGACACGAGCAGGCTTCTCCTGACGATATATTCTCAGGTGCTTGGGATTTGCAGTTCACTAAATTTTAAGACCCATATCTGTTTTTAGATATATAGAAATGTTTAGTACTGTAGAGATGGTGTAGTGATGCCACACCTTTCAGTATTGCCCTATAGGTTATTAAGGCATCTGTGATTGTATTACTAAGCTTGATAGATTATATTTTGTATACTATTAAGAGATCCAGGTAAATGCAATTTTATCAATTTTCTGTTTGTAATCTTGCATAATTAGTAAAATTGCTATTGTACTTTTCCATTATAGCCATTGCTTATGAACTTAAAGAAATAGTATTTCTTACCAAAAAAATTGAAGATAATAATAACATAGATATGTTTTTAATGATTTAAAATTTTAGTTTATTCCAATTGATTTTTGTTTTTACAAATCAACTAAAGAGTGATAAAGTTAAGGAAGCTAAAGTTAGTTGGTGCGAAAAATGGGTTTGTGATAATTTTGTCAGTTAAAAGAAACATTTCGGTCACTAGTAACCAAGAGCACAAAAAAAGGGGCGAATGCTGCAATATTTAAATTGGTTTCATTGAAAATAGTACTATTACACTACAGCTACACAATCAAATATCAATGAGAGATAATTATTTATGAATAAAAAATAAGTATTTAGTTAATAAAATGTTTGTTTTCAGTATTTTCTAAAAACAGAAATATTTTTAATTAATATTTGAGGTAAATGAAATGTGTACAACAGTAAATTAGAACTGTTTTCTTTCGTGTTATGGTTATTATCAATGGAGGTATAATGGAAAACTACTGTTATAGGAAAATTAAATTGTTTATTCTAACTCATTAAATATTTAATTTTTTTATTTCCTTTGCTGGAAATATTTAAAATTTCATGATTATTTCATCTTATAAATTTATTTCTCCATTTGTCATTTTTTAAATTTTATTTTTTACAACTGGAACACATTTTTAAAACAATATTTTTTCAGGTAGAAACATTAAAATGAAATTACGCCGAAGAAATAATTTAGATCCAAAGTAAGTATTGTGTTAAATTTTTAGAGTTTAGAATTAAATTTTATGTATAAATGTTTGCAAATTCTGTATTGTAAAATAAAATAAAATTCGAAGTTGTTGCAAACATATGTATGAGGAATTTTAATCAAATGCATTTAGTTAGAGAAAAAGAATGAAAGTGTATTGTCTTATCTTGTTTGTGTTATACATTTTAAAAGAAGTGCATAATTTTAAAATTCTAACATCATTAAATAGCATTCTGTATAAAATAACCAAAAATTAATTTTAATGTTGATACTTTTCTGATAATCAAAATACAAAATAAATTTTTTCTATGACTTACTCAACATGATTATTAAGTTACTTGACGTTGAAATTAATAAAGTATATTAAAAATGGCATCTGTTTCTAACAATAGTTGTATAGATGCAGAATTGGTATGTTAAGATATCCATTAAAACTATTTTTTTATTATAAGATTAAATTTACCATGTTGTGTGAAGAGAAAATGATAAACATTCACATCTCTAAAAAGTTTACTCAAATCATTTTACGATTTTATTAAATTTACCTTTTAGTTTTCTTCTCTAATTGGATCAATATTTTCAGATGGATAAATTTCTATTTTTAGGATATAAAATCCGTAGAAATCTTTTGATCTTCTATTAGATTTTGAATAATTCTTAATGAAAAGATGATTCCTTTTTTGATTGGTTTAATTTAACCACTGACTTTTACAACAAAAGTAATCTTTAAAATTAAATAAATGATAAAAATGATAAGTCCAAAATCCTTTAATCTAATCCACTTTTTCTTCCACTTCTATTCCACTTTTAAATTATTAATTCTTTTGATCAGTTTCTGTTGTCCACCACATTTACAACAAAAATAATCTTTAGAAATTTGAAAAACATTCATTCATAAATGCAAAATTAAATTTGAAAAAGCTAAATTTCAAATAAGTGTTGAAGCATCGTTCCTATATTTGACGATTAATTATTTTTGGTGAATACTTTATGAAGAAGAAATTTCCAGATTTTGAATTTTCTGTCTTTAGCAAGCTGTGATTTCTATATTAATTTTATCCATTTGTTTATCTTTAATACTAATATAAAAATGCATAAACATGTACAAACTAATAACATTAATAAATTTGTAAATGCAGCTGCAGTCATTTAGTATCACTGTGCTTAAGGAAATGATGTATTTCAGAGATGTTAGTTTGTTAGAAAATTTCTAAATCTACCAAAATATAATTAAATTTAGTCTGAACTTTTATTGTTCTTTCAAGATTTAATTCCAGGTTAGTTTATGAAACTATATTTCAATGTTTATGGAAGAATAAAAAAAAATACTTTAATATTTATGACACATAAAACATTCATTATTCGAAAAAAATAAAGTTTTACTAAAAAGTATGTAAATTCTAAAAATATTTTTATAATTAAAATGTTTTAAAATTTCTAGAACATGCACTTCATTGAAGCTTTATGCATATTATTTTCAAATCGTTGAAGTTTTATCAATCACAATTTTTATTCATCAGTGGAAGCAAAATTTTCAGAACTGGAAGCAACAGCTAAATTTGCAGCATACAGTGGGCATTAGATGCTATTTTTCTTATTCCAATTACTACTTAAATTCAGTTTTATTTGAATGGATAATTTAATTAAAGTAATCATAATTTTATTTTATAACTACACACACACACATTAAAAAATAGATATAGAAAAGCATTTCATTGCTCTTAAGAAGCACCTTAATCATGTTTGCCATTCATTTGGTGTGCAGATAGTCACAGCATTAAGTTGTTTTATTCATGTGTGATATCTGGAAGTTCTTTTACAAATTGCATCTGAATCCAGATTCAAAAAGTCCTGAAGTGAATGTTTAATTTGTTATTTTTTGTGTGTCTGTCTAAGTTCATGAATGATTAACTTATCTTCACTCAAGTTGCCTGATAAATTTTTTCTATCTTGAGATATAGTGGTTTATTTAATAAGTTTACATCAAAATAATTTGAATTCGATTTTGTCTGCAGCATCATTCCTATAATACATTGATAAGAACATTGTGCCTAGAATATCAATTTTATTAAGCTAGAGATTCCAAGGCATGATTATTCACTGATTTTTATCTTCACTTTCTTGATGCTATTGGTTACACTCAAATGCATACAAAGTCACATGTTTGATTTTTTTTTTTTAAGGCAAATAATATTTTAGGCTGGTGCCCCTATAATAGACTCATAATATATAAGAATTTATAAAAAAAGACATTTCTTTGACTTCAATTTTAGAACAAACTTTTTATTACATTGAGACAATTAATAAAAAATTAGTTTTTAAATGGGAATCATTGAGTCTGGTACCCCATTAGACATCAGCCAAAAGTTAATAAAATTGTGAGTGTTTATTAGTTAGAGGCTCATAAAAGTTATTTACTCAGGTCAGGAATTTATTTACTCAGGTCATACTTATTTGCATTTTTAAAGGTTATTATTTAACTGTTAAATATTTTGAGATTACAATTGGACTGCTTAGTTCTATTTATTTTCCTCTTTATGTGCACATATAAATAAAATAATTTACCTACGTTTTATCTCGGTAAAATTTTTGTAGTAATTTTGTTCTAGTTTTTGACTTGTGTTTTTTTTTTTTTTTTTTTTTTTTTGTTTGAGTTTTCTCTACAAATGAATATTTTATTCTTTTCTCAAAATTTCATATTGTTTTTTCAATTTTACTGTTTTTTTTATGTTTAAATTCTTTTTATTTTTGAATATTTGGTTATAGGTATGGTGTTTAGAAAATTTTTTAAAAAAATGTCCTTCAAAAGTAAGGTAACACAGAAGACTTCAAAGTAATAAACCAGCCCTTTTCTTTTTCTTGGCCGTTCACTTTTATCATATTTGATTAATAATGTCTTTGTCTATTGTATGTAAAAAAAATTATAGTGGTCTAACCTTTTCAGATTATGTATTTGTATGCATGTAAATATATAATCAGTATTTTCGTCTAAAAACAATTATTAAAAAAATGACTAATTATCAAGTAAATTTTATGATGAGAAACAGGGCAATTTTATTGATTGTTTCCTTTTAATTCATGATATGCGAATGGTATGAATCAATAAAAAGGCTTTTTATAAAATTTAAATTAAAATGTATCTGATATAATAAATTCACTTTCCTAAGTATTAATATGTGTAATTGTGCAAGATTATAAATTCATTTAATGAAAAAATTGTCTCCTCCAATATTATTAATACATAACCAATTTATAGAGATTTAATTCAAATTAGCTAATAATACTTTATAAAATTGTACAACTTTATTTTACTTAACAAAATAAGAACACCCTTGTTTTTGATATCCTGTTTGTTGAAAACGTTTCTTTAAAAAAATTTTTTTAGACTAATTTGAGGGAAACTTTCATTTAGTGGTTTTTTTAAATGTGTTGATTATTATATTTTCAAAGTAAGTTTAATGCATTTTTAAATATTTGCCTAGTTTAACTGAATTCGAAATTGTAAAAATAGAATATAAAGGTATATTTTTACAGGGTTAAGACTGTGAAAACAAACCTCAGGAATACAGACCTTGGGAAAGATCAGGAACTTCATCAGGCATAAAGGAGTAAATAGATTTTTACTTCAATGTTTTTGTTTGAATAATATGAATGTAAAATTTGATATTAAAATTTTAAAATACTTGTTAGTATATTCATTTAGTACAAAATCTTATAAAAAGTCATTTTTGTTTATAAAAATGTTCTTAATTAAAATTATTTTTTCCATTATTTAAAAAATTTTCTGTAGTGTGTCTGTATTAACTAGAACACAAATGTTAGAATAATTAAAACCTTATTTTACCTACTAATTATTCCTCAAATGTGTTAGGAAAAATACTCATTGCTTCTATAAGTAAATGATAAATATTTATTTATAGCACAAACTTAGTGCACCAAGTCAATATTAAATTTTTTGATAAATTATATTCTTTATAATAAATGTATTTTAACTCTCAAATACTTTAACCTTTTGCTCTTGTTTACGGATAGTAGTTTTGACATTGAAAATTTTTAAAGGAATGTTAATATTTTTGTGCTAATTACTATATAAAATTTGGCCTATACAATAGTTTATTATTTTTGAGTCTCTTAACTCTCTAAATTCTCCTCATCTTATAGAAAATTTTGCAGAATGGTAACATTCGTTATTTGAAATGACTGACCTTGGACAAGCAAACTACTTGAAAATAGTTACAAAAAGGGTATCCTAAGCCTTAAATTACAACAATTATTTTTAAAAATTGTTACAAGTACAGTATAGATTTGTAAGAAATTTTCAAAGTTCTAAAATTGTCATTAAGTGTTTTATAGATTCTAAAAATGAATGTCTTTTGAGAGTAAAATCAATTATATTTTTCAAGAAATCAAAACTTAATAAAATTTTTTCATAGTAAGTCACAAGAAATTGACTTTTATATGAATTATATTTGAATTATTGTATTGCTGTGTAATAATTGTATGGTATATGACAAAAATAAATATTATCTTTTTCTTAAATTAGTAATGGGAATAAAAAATACTCATCTGTTACTAATCCCATCTAATATAGTGGAGCTATATCAGATCCAGGAGGCCTTAAACCTTCAAAAAATCGAAGAAAAGGAAAGGTCTCTCAAGAAATTTTTCGATGGTGAAATCCAGGCAATCAAGTAGGTGCTGAGGACTAGCTTTGCTGGAATTGCACTATGACAACTGACAACAGTATGACAACCGGCAAGTCTACAGGTAGCGGTCTGTTCAGCATGATATTTTTGCATTGCAAGGGCTCCACCAGGGTGCTTGTGGTGATACCAGTTGTGACTTGGAGGGACTATCCAAACTTTGTTGACATTAGTTTTGCAGAGAGAAAACAATTCTGAAAAAGTGAGGGTCAAATCTGGAGAGGCTGGAAGGGAAGTACAATCCTCAGCCAACTGGTCAGCACGTTGATTGCCAAATAGGCCCATGTGAGAAGGTATCCACTGAATATGGATGTCATGGGAAGCAGATAGGGCAATTAACATACAAAGGATAGAAACACCAGCTTGGTCCATTACACTATACCAATTGCTCAAGTATTGAATACAGCTTCGAATGAAGTGAAGATCCAGATTTTATCAAAGATGGCTACAGATTTGATATTTTCCAGACCAGTTTGAGTGGCAAGAAGTTCACTGCGAAAAAAAGAACAAAAATCTGTGTTTCTAATGCATCTTGATTCATGAACTTCAGCAGGGTAAATAGTGTAAATTCCACTGCCGGCATGGTAATGATTGTCATCGCTATAATGCATGTAGATCTTCAGCAGGAACATTGTTAATTATTTCAAAAGCCAATTGTTCCAATTACTGTGGAGGTTGGTTGCTTTTGGTTATTTCAGAGAGAAGGGCTGTATTTGAAAAAACTTTAGAAGCAGGCCCACAGAAAAAACTTTTAAAGATTAGTAGAGAACATAACACCCCATAATATTCTGACTGAAAAAAGTCCTCTGGGCAGAAAGCATTGTTTAAATACTTGTTGGCTAATTTATATAACTTTGTTATAAAGTTATTGTGTAGGTATATATTTGCATTTACATATACAACTCTCATCGTTCACCAGTCTGCAAATTTTTAAGTTTGTCCATACATTTTTATTTATTAATATATACAATTGCAATTGTGAGTTCCATACTTTGTGAACTCAAACTTGATATAAATGTTTCCATATTTTATTTATATAGATATACTTTTATATTGTGTTGTTTTATATATGTTCCTTTTTGTTGTAGGGGTCAGAACCTTGTCAAAGAAAACTATAAGCAATGGAAGAGTAAGTTATTTTGATATTCCATTCTTTAAAAAATCATGTTTGATAGGGGAAAAAGGAAATTAATAAATTATCAAAGCAAGAATGAAGGTCTTTTCAGTTTGTGTCAAAGAACTTTCATAATAATAGAACCATAGTAGCTAAAATTTTTCTCAACTGTGATGAAATGACTAGTTTTGATATTTCAATTTAAATTTGCAATAATAATTTGAATAATCTATTCAAATTTGCAAAATGATAATCAAAACAAAAGATGTGCTATATTTAGGGAGAAATCATTTAGAGGTGATATCATAATTACACCAAATCTTTTAGTTGAAGCTTCAATAAACTTAATTTTATTTGAGTTTCTTTAGAAGAAATTAGTAACGTAATTTTTTAAAAGGAAAAGTTTGCTGTTTTTAGTAGTTCCCTAAAATATTCAAATGTACCTATTTGATTTATTAATGTCTAAGATAACATTTCATTATCCCATTAAGGATAATGGCATCACACATGTCATCCTTAATGAAATATTGGACTGTGATACCATAGTTAAAGTTTCTTCGAATTCGCAACCTTTAACAAAGTTTGTAGACATATCGAAATTTTTTCTTGCTACCAATATAGGGATTTTTGAATCAATATCAATTTGCTAAAACGTGAGATTGCATTATTGTTAGGTAAATGAAACTATTAATTTCTTTGACCTCCTATAAAATTTAAAGTAACTCTTGTCAAATTTGAAACTTCTGGAATTTGCTTGAAAATATATGAATTTTTTCACAGATTTTAAATACTTAATAAAAAGTAATGAAAAATGTAAAAGTAATGTAAAAATAATGACTTTTTACAGACTGATACTCACTGTTGGATTTGTCACAAACCAACAATAGAAAGAACATTTATGCACAAGTTATCCTCGCTCTTTCCATACTGATTGCACCAAAAGTGTACCGTTCCAAGGAAGTGTATGCTGGGAATGCAAGCGAGTTTCCCTTGAAGGTAGTGATGTTTCTTCAGTTCCTTACTCGCAGCTCAAGGAAATGTTGCAATTTGGTCTCGCCAAAACTCTGATTGATTCTAAAATTTAAATGGTAGGTTTTAAACTGACAATACAATTAATTAATAAATATCCTTTAATAAGTAAACTAAATGTACTATTTAGTTTATTTACTTAAACATTACTATTTAGCGTGTGGCCTTTTATTGCAGTTTTAAGTACAATCTGGAAATGAAATATATTTGAAATTGAGTACATTTGTTCAAATTACTTTTGAAGCAATTTTAATAGATCTTAAGTCAGTTTTGTCAATTTTCTATGACTGGTTTTTTACTGAATATAGAAAGCATCTATATATATATATATATTACTTTTTCTATGAAGAGGTAGGGATAAAAATAGTATATCTTGATCATTTATCGCAGACTGTATTGAAAATAATTTTGCTACTGTTTTTTCATAGCATGCATCCTAGTGATACAATTTTTTTTAATAAACATAGTTTTAGAATTATTATAAAAAAATTTTTTTTATTAAAATAAATTTTCAATAAAGTTTTAAAAGAAATGTAGTTTATGTGTTTCATAAAATAATACATTGCGCTATGATTTGGTGGACTTATTTGAGCTATAATCAGCTTTATCTAATTATGTTCAAGAAAGAATTCAGTTCCTCTAAACGAAATAAAAGTTGCAATTTGCTAATGTCATTTTATATTCTGTCCAGACCTGAATTGTTTCGCTCTAGAAACATTCAAATTCGTATATCGTCATAAGGAAGTAAAAAATTATTAAGCTACAGAGACAATTTGAAACTGAAAGGTAGAGGGAAGGCAAATGGAAAAAAAATGTCGACAAACATGTAATGTAAGGTAAAAAAAAAACAAACATTCGCGGTACAAAAGAAAATATATATTCCATGCGCAGTTAGGAAATAATCCATTTCTTTTAGTTAACTCTAAACGAAACAAATATAGCTTATCATTTAAATATGTGTAACTTCATTTTATAAGTTATTAATAATTACTATGATAAACTTTACTGGGATCTTTTCGAAAATTGATAAATGTCATGGTTACATCTAAGTTAATCGCACTTTGTGTTTTGGTCGATTCAAACAGATCTTTATCCTTATAAATATTTTTTGTGTAGAATTTATTATAGTTTTAATCATAATGTGGATTTTATATAGAAAAATACGTTAGTTGGGATGCAGTTAAACTGTCATTCTTGCTAGTTATCTCGATTTATAATAAATATATACTAAACCTAGGTTGTGTATTTGTATTTCAAGTATCAGTATTTGCAGAATGTGTAGCTGCACTGCTGTAAAATTTAAATACATTCATTATCAATATTATAAAGGATTTATATTTGCTTTCTTTTATAAAAACACATTTTTAGAATAGATGATAGTATTCTAAAATCTTTAAAAATAGATTCTCATAAGTTTAATCTAGACACTTTATGTCCGAAATAAATTTAAAAGCCAAATAAAAATTGTAAATTAAACTCATTTTCATCTTCCTAAGATACAAATAATGTATGTATTTTTCAAATAATTATTAAATTTTTAATGCTGTATCTTAATTTTAAAGCTATGGGAAAAATCTATTCTATTCCTAGAACGGCAAATTTCGATATTTAAACTTGTGCTTATGTTCAGCTCTTTTAATTAAAATTGATTCCTATTAGGCTTAAGTGTAAAATCATATACTCATGGTTACTGGTGAAGTTGGTTTACATCACTTTTTTATATGAATTTCAACAAGGAAGAAATGCTAAAGAAGCATATAGAAATTTATTCAAAGTTTTTGATAATGGCATAGTTTCTGGTCTGAAAAATTTGAAATAAACGATGTTGACTTTTCTGATGAGACACATTCTAGGGAACCATCTTTGATCGACAATGTTGTTGAAACCACGTTTGAGAAAGATTTTTTTCTGACTACAATGGAAATTGCCGAAAGGCTGAATTCAATTCAGCAAACATTTTAAAAGATAGGATTGGAGTGAAGATGTTCAAAATGGGTGCTGCATCAATAAAGTCAGAATTCGAATGCTAGTTGAATTAAATAAATCCCTCTTGGAACTAAATAGCTAGGGATGAAAAGTGGATTACCCATACAAACACAGTAAGGAAAAGGGCATAGTGTGATTGTTCAAAACCCCTAACTCTTCCTACAATTTAAATTTTGCTATAAATAAGCTGTTTGTTGTATATATGGTGTGACAATTGAGGACCAATACACAATATGAGCACTTAAAGTAAAACAAATCTGAATTTAGAGAATTATTATTCAGCAACTTGATAATTTAAAGACAACAGTCTAATAAAAGAGATGGGTGGGGGAACCTGTCATATCCATCATTGCTTGTACTAGTCACATTCCAACTATCATTTGTTTTTATCCTTACCAAACGTTTCAAAGATCAAAAGTTAAAAAATGAAGAAATCAAGCAAGCTTTGTTTAATTTTTAAATCCAAAGATGAATAATTTTCAAAAATGCTATATAGAATTTGGTCCGCATGCTGTAAAGAAATTGTTATTAAATAATAATTGCTATTGTTATTAAAGTTTATTCAAGGTAAAAAAATTTACATTTGGTTATATTCCAAAAACACACAAAACTTTTCAGTAGATTTGATAAATGAAAATTTATATTGCTAATGTATTCTATTTATAATTGTTTCTATACATTAATGTATTTTCTAAAGTGAGTATTTGATCTACTATGGAAATTGAGTTAAATTTCAGTTTTTATTTGTATTTATTATAACTTATATTAAGAATGAAATTTTTAAATTTCTAATCATAAAAGCTTGTGTAAGTGTTTGAACATCAGGTTGTAAGGAATTTTAATTATTTTTAATACCAGAGTATATTTTTTCAAAAGAACATTTAGTTTAATGTTTTTGAATTGTGATGAATCAAGTAATTGAACCAAATATGCAAGCAATTCCTTCTTTTAAATGATGGGAGAATATACATTAACATAGTTCTGCTGATCTTATGGGAACTTTTACGTAAGGCCTTGATTTAATAAGGAAAAACATGCACATGTAATGATAGAGAGATGTTTATCAATTTGATAGAAAATGAAAACATTTAAATTATTGTATATACAAAATGTATAAAGGATTTTCCAGATAGAACCTATTAAAAATAGAACTATAAATACTACTCAATCAAAAATGAATACTCAATAAAAAATAGAACTATAAAGTACGTCGTTATAATACTTCTCATGAAGTCAAAATTAGTCTTGAAAATTTATTATGGTATAGCTAATTTTTAAATCAGATAAGTGATGAGTACGGAATAGGCACATATCATATGGCTTAATACTTTGAAAATAGTTCGTAAATTAATAAAAGAAAATTTAATTAAATATTATAATTGGGAGTCACAAGAGAAAAGTTTGTTAAATTAAAAAAACAAAGTAATAATACTTGATTGCTATCATTTTTATCACTATTATGATGATTTATAACAACAATTAATTAAGGTATCAATAAATTTATGTCAAAAAGCTAAATAAATATCTAATATTAAATGTGCTACATCAAATTATGAAAAGAAATTTTATAAGAACTAAATTTTTTGTTTCAAAAGTCAACTTTAACTTAAAAATTCCCATTTAGATTTTACAAATATTTATTCCAATTACTATTGTAAAATAGGGTTGAAACTTAACTGAGCAACAGTTTTAAAAGCAGAAACAAATCTGTAAGGAAACAAAGAATTATATAGAGTATATTTTTCTAACCATAACCAGATAAATAAAAAAATAGTTTGCATGGAAATTGATCCTGAATGGGAATTTAAATGCATGCTTGTGGATAATTTATTTTATGGAATTTTCAATTTTATACAAAAGTAACTTACCTTTATATAAAATCTCCTGTCTGAACGAAAACATATTTTTTATAAATTAGCATCCTTAAAATTTTAAAATTTTTTCAGGAAAAAATTTTCAGAAGTATACAGTTAGCTGAGAAGGAGAAGTTGTTTAATTTCATCGATGGCGAAATTATTAAAAAAGTAATTTATTTATTCATATATAAATTAGAAAAAGCAATTTCTGCAAAATTGCTTTGATTTAGATTATTATGACTCGAACTTATGTTTTTCAGCTTAGCATATGTTGGTAAATGTAATATTATATCAAATGAAAAACGTTTTGAAACATAGGAATTAAATCTTATGCGTATTGATATTTAAGTGGATTGTACACCATTAATTCTAATTGTCATTGTTGACTAAGTTTTAAGGGATAGGATAAGAAGCATTTATTTCTTTGGTGCTTCTAATGACCATGTATTCATAATACGTGTGTTTCAAATTAAAATGTGATAAACAATGAATTAATGAATATTATATTTACAGTGTAATTATTATGTAAATCCTTGTACATGTCCTATGTACTGTTGCTTTATTTGTTATAGAATGTCATTTTGTTAATGAATTTAGCATTTCTGTGCCTCTAAATTCTTGGGAAATGAGGTGAGAAACCTCATCAAAGCAAAATCAAAATTCCATAGGCAAAACCATAAAGAATTAGGTGTGGGAATCTTAGTTGCCAACAAAGCAATGGAGAACAATAAGATTCAACTTGGCGAACCCAGTAATCACCTGGACAAGGGTGCACAGATTTTAATTAAGTTGTGTTACTTCCAATTTGTTCATTTAGTGTTCTAGTTCATAAAATCAAACAGATATGAAAAACTAAAATTTCTCTGATATTTATTACTTAATGATAAATACTTTCATTGCTATAGTTAGAACATTAAACATGTATGCTCTTCACCAATTTAAATAGATCAGTTTTTTAAAAAAAAATACTATCACAGCTATTAGAGGAAGATTTATTCCCATTTAGTCAGTGCATAAGAAAAAATTAACTTAAAAATACTGGCATTGAAGAATTCTCCATAGCAGCAGCAAATGTGTTGAAATGTCAAATTGTAGTGTAAATAATATATATGCCATAACTGGCACTTCCAGTTTTGAGGCATATGTCATTTAGCTCTTCTTCAAATGATTTGCATAAGTAAACAGTCTCATTTATTGTAGTTTATGTATAGTGAAGACGTCCATCAAATGCCTTGATGGTTCAGTGTTAGTTCCTGGTCAGCGTTATACTTTACCCTGACTTGGACTATCACTATAGTATGTCTATAGTTCTATGCCACTGTGGTAATGCATGAAATCATGAAGTGAATTCATGAGCTGCTTCTTTCAATCAAAGAAATTGGACTTCTGATAGTACATTTTGGGAAATGCATCAGTTAACTGTGTATTCCATTTTGGAACAAAAATCCAACTGTTGTAATAGGCCCAGAAAATATGCAGCCTTAAAGAATCAAGTTGGTATGCTGTAGTTTTTTTTTTCCCCCAAAAATGAAGCTCCCTGTTTATTGATGCTCAATACAGAATCAAATTCTCACTAATGTGAAGAATTTGTGTTATTTTTAATTTTCTATTGTTTGTAACACAAAAAAACTTCGCTTATATATATATTCTTATATTACCAATATTGTTCTTAAAATTTCACTGCTCATGTGCAAAACTGACGTTTTATTGGTTTAATGTTTAAATTGTGACCATTTTTGTCTTTCTTGATGGTTTTGTCATAAATGCATTTCCTGATGTATAATTTTTCTTTTTTAAAAGTTAATGTCTATTAATTATTATTTAAAAACATTTTTAGAAATTAGATGACAATATGTATAAAAGGCCACTTGAATTACTGTCGGACTTTGAATGGATAGTCCACAATTGTGCTGTGTTAGGTATGATTTTATACAGTAATAAATGGTATTCATATTTTACCTTAACCTTAAATAGTATTCATATTTTACCTTAATTTCATCCACTTTTCATTAGTAATATAAAATTGTTTAATTTAAAATATTTTTAAATTGACACAATGAACAAGTAATGAAACAATCTAAATTTTGAGAATAGTGTTTTAATTTTTTATGGCTTTTCATTGTTTTCTCTTCGTTATTTACAGCATATCTGTGACATTTGAACTAATAACTGAATGACTAATGCTTTGAGGTTTTGATTAGCAGTTCTTTGCCATTAATCGCATCTTTAACTTTATTGATTGAACTGATTCACAATCCATTATTAACCTGTACATTTTTGATGTACCCTAGTTTCCAAAAACAAACCACTGGATTACAAAATAAACTTTATTTATAGTAAATTCAAAAGAGGGTCATTAACAGTTGATGTGTTACAAGTGCTTTAATTATTGGTTTTGGCCTATTGTAAATCTTTTGAAATTGCTGGAAATTATTTGTAGGAAATAGGTAATGAATTTCCAATCAAATTAAAATAAAAACAATTGTTATATAGAGAAATTATTTAACTTACTGCAGTCATATATTAAAATATTTTAAAGTATGTGAATTGATTGATATTTAAATTTTCTTTATAAAACTGCAATTTTATTTCCAGTGCTGTCTTAAAAAATTTATCTAATAAAAATGTAGTTTACCTTGTTCATCTAATCTACAGATTTGAAATGGCTTCACTTGTCATTTTGGCATCTGTTATTTTTCTTGGCGTAAGTGTCGTTTTACCAGCTGGAAATTGAAATTTTCTTTAGAACTTCCATGTCTTATTTCTGAAAATGGTTTTCCATATTTTGAAAGCACTCAGAAGTGACAAATAGAAAGAAATATTTTGCATTTGATATAGGGAACATCACAAATTTTATTTAACGCAGTTTTGCATTCTTAAACGTTACATTATACAAGAATTCTTTGGATTCAGATGGTTCTAATTATTTTCAGTTTTAGTTTCAAAATGCTTAAGTCCAAATATATTTTCCATATAAATATTTAGAAATCAACGTTTTATTTCTTTAAAATGATTCATTCAATTAAAATTTGCTTAATAATCATTTGTTTAAATATATAGTTTTCCAAAGAAATCAAACTAAAATTCATCAACTTTCTAATTTTTCTTTTGCAGTCTGTATGATCTAAATAGCTGCCTGTAGAAAGAATATTTTAACTTTTAATCATTTTTAAACAATTGTTTATTAAATTTTGGCTATAATTTTTGATGGTTTTTTAGGGAAGTGCAGTTCAAAGAAATCAGCAGTTACAATAAGGAATAAACTTCAGCTTGAGTTGCTATTTTTAGAGGATTGCCCTGATTGTTATTACTATAGAAAATCACAGTATGTTGGAGCTGACATTCCATGCACACCTTGCGTATGTTTTCCTTTATTGTTTTATATTTAGTGTTTTATAATACCAAAAAAATTAGGATTAATTATTTTTAATTTTTGCTCAAATGTTTTGATATTACTTTAGTTGTAAAGAATTGAAGAAAAAATGGGAATTGATTATTTATACAGACTAAAGAAAATTATGTCATTTACATTACTTTTCAATATTTCTTATATGAATTTAAAATTTTATGAAAAATTCCCATATTCCACATAAAAACATGCTTTGAGATAACTTAAAATAATTAAAAAAATTATGCAATACTTGTGTGTTTCAATTTCATCTTTACATTATGTAATTTTTAATTTAAAAAGAAATCCTATATATACAATAGTTTATTAACCAAAATGAGTTATATTTATTATTTAACATGAAAATGCATTTTTTTTGTTTACTTGAAAATAATTACACTTCAAAAATGCTAATGAATATTTTTAATTCTTAGAAAAATAGTCTTAAAGTTCAAACAATAAATTAATTATGAGTTGTAATAATAATTCAATATATTAGTAAATCACTATTATTAAAGGATTATTATTAAACATAGTGGCTATTGAAAAATTATTCACATTGTCAGAACATTATTAGTTGTTGGCTTGCCGCTCTAGAATTCAGTGGTTGTTGCATTTAAAACTTAATACTAAAATCATAGTTCATTAGCTTTATACTATGTTTTCACATTTCAAGCTACAAGTTCCATCTTGAGAAAACTCAAATTGTTATAGGAGATCCCAAATGTGTACTCTCATCAAAGATGTTTCTTTCACGTTTATAAACAGCCAGTGCTACTGTGTTGAATATGCCGCTCGGAAATTAAGTGGTTGTTCCAAACTTTATAAATAATAAAATGATAGTTCATTAGTTTTATACTATGTTTTCATGTTTCAAGCTTCAAATCAGATCTGAAGTCAGTTCTTACTAATTTTTCACAGCACATTTAACAGTTAAACAATGATTGAAAAGAAATTAAATGTTCAAAGGGCATTTTGTAAATGTATCATTCATTTCAGATTTCCTGCCTCACCTGTTTTAAAAGTATCATCATCGATTAACAAACAGAACTTTACAGTAGACCTAATATATTACCATTAAACAATGATAAGTGTAGCAAAATACTAAAAAGAGTATTAAAATAATTTGAAAATTTAAATAGTTATTGAAAATTTGTTAAGATTTAATTAGAATATTACAGAATAGGTGACATCAATAAGGATTTACAATAGTTTGCTGGATAAGTACAATGGTAAAGGACAACTAGCTACACTACTTATTTAGTTGCATTATTTACCATAACCTATAAGTAATTTCAAGAAAATACTATAATTTCTATAAATGATAAATCTATAACTCTGCAATATATTGTACTTATTCAAGGGTAGTTGATTTCTAAATAAAACTATTCAATATATATATTCCTCACAGTATCCAAATTAGAAATGTTTAATGTATATACCGTAGCCTGTAGAATAGACTAGAAAATTAAAAGCCCCCATCTCTTAGATGTTAATTTTTAATAGATTTCCTTAGATGTTAATTAAACAGGGGGCACCTATCTTAAAAGAATTTTAATATAGCGCACTCTAGCCATGCATTTAACTGGGTTATAATAAAATGTCACCATCTCTTTGAACAACACATATATTTTAACATAAAAGTAAAGTCTTTAGGAGCTAAATATGGGTTAAATGTAAATTAATTTATATAAATCTCTAATGTTACAAAGTTAGCAGTAATGTGTTGGTAAATATTATATATACTAATATATATGATTCAAAGTAAGTTAGCTTTTATAGCTAGTTGCTCTGCAAATTGCTTTTTTTTTTTAAAGCTTTTTACTTAGTTTTTTTTCAAGATTTTATAGCCTTGTGTGCATAAACAACATTTGAGGGACAAATCTTGATGTCTTGTTGCTCTGTCTTGCTGTATTGGTAAATACTTAAGAATGTGACATAATAATGTAAAATTTGATTGGAACACTTACATTTTTCTTTCAAAATTTGTTTTTATATTTGATATTTTAAGGAGTAATTGATGTCATGTCAAAGAAACTAATCTGTATATTAATTCAAATCACTTATTTTTATAATGCAGGTTGCCCTTTTGAAGAAATGGGAAATAATACTGTCACAGACTCTTATGAATGTATAGAAATGAAAGTTGATTTAAATACCACAGTGGACATTAACCAGAATGAACAACAGGCTAATAACTTTAAAATACAAAATAGCTCTCCTGTGGTATGTGAAGAAGGCACCTCCTCGATCTCTGTTAATAATGAAGCTGTATCAAATCCGGACTTAGAAATTATTGAAGTCATCTCGTCAAATAAAATTCCTACCAAAAGAAGAAAAATATGCCATTCTTTTTCTTCAGATGGAAGTCTGTTAGATTTTGGATATAAATCAAGTAGGTAACTTTTCTGCCACATTTCATATACATACATAGTTTTGGTTTTCACTCATTTGCTTTCATGTATTACTTATATTTTTGCATTAATTTTGTATTGTTTTCTTTGAAGCGTAACATTTTACAAATTTAACAGGAGCAAAATGAATTCCTTTATTTAAAAATTGCTAAATTCTTTTGCCTTAGAAATTCTTAAATGTTTCGTTCTTTAACATGTTTCTAAAAAATTTGACTCGCCTCACTGGTTGCTTTTAAACACCTGGGTTACACCTGCTTTAACGAACTAGCATGCTAATATAATTACAGTTAAATGCAACAAAATTAATTTGAATAAAACAGTACCAGATGGGAAAGTGTATTTTTATATTCATTTTTCTATTGTGCTGGTAAGGCGTAATAGAAGAATGAATATAAAAAATAACATATACAAATATTTTAAAATGAATAATAAATATGGTGACAAGGAAAAAAAATATATCGAAACAATGCTAAACTAAAAACATGTTAAAAATACTGGATACATAAAATTTATTTTGTACAGGGATGGCAATTTTCTGATAATTGTTGCGTATCTTGGAGGGCCTCACTATCTTTTAATTTGTGCATAGTTCTTTCAGCCATTTTCACTCAATTTATCTTTTTATGTAAACAAGGTGGCAAAAACTGAACAGACTGGTACACTCAAACTATCTCCAAGGCAATGCCAACAACAAATTGTGCTGGAATAAAGAGTTAAATGTCTTCCTGTTAGACTATTGGCTTTAAAATAATTGCACCACATTTCATTCACTTAGCTGAAACAAAACACATTGCAGAAAAATCATTCCTTGAATACACTACCCAGAAGCATTTTTCCCATATGGAATAATAGTGGGAGGGAACTACAACACTGGCTACACTGGTTGCAGCAAAATTCTTAGCTGCTCTTCTGTTATTAGTAACCATGTACTGACCTTAAAGTTCTGTTCTGTTGACATCTGGGAAACAGAAAATGGAATGAAAAAGCTTTTCCCATTCCAGCAAAAGTTGATTTGCAAATTTAGTACTTGTTATTCTAGTTACATTCTTTTCAATTCCATTAGTAACTTCTTGAGAAAATTGGAAACAAAATTGCTTGGTTAAAATAATCCCAGCTGGGGTTATGGTGTTAAATATAATACAGGAAATTATTGTATATTGTTTTTATTTATAAGACATTAGTCTCACGTTATTCAAAAACAATGTTATGTTTTCAATTATGTAAAATTTTAATAGTTTTTTTCTATACCAACTCATAAAATCTTTATATGAATGATTTCTCTAAAATTTATTTTTTAGTTAGCTAAAATTACTAAAGACTAGTTATCTAAACTTTCTAAAATCATTTTCTTTAATTTCTCTGATGTTTTAAAATATTTTGAATAATCCTCAGCTGCTTAATAATTATGGCAATTAATGAAGGATAACTTTGTTATTTGTGAATAGAATTACCTATTTTGTGTTTTTCCCTAGATATCGGAAAAAACAGTGAAATTGGCTGTTATGTGCATAGGTTTTTAATGGTATGTATTGCATCAGTTTTTCAGCATTTTTTTGCTTATTCATATTTCAGATAATATTTTTATAACATATTCATTTTCATGTTTTAAAGACCGTTGAAAAATATGTGGAGCTGAAGGTGCAGGAGCGTACAGGTATTGCAAAATTTCATTTTATTGCTTTTAAATTGCATTATTTATTAAAAACATTCATTTAAATTTTTGGGAAGGTCAAATAAAAATGTAACTTTTTTATATTTAAGTTGTTTTTAGAAATATCTGCATGGAAATTTTATGCACAACATTTGTAAACTGTTGAATATTTTAAATTTCCTAATGTAATTGCAATTTGGCTTAATGGTTTTATTATCAATAAAATTTTTTTTAAATGTGTATGTTTCCTCTCCTCCTAGAACCAGTCATTAAAGAAGTCAAAGAAATGGGCAATAGAATGGACTCTGTGGAGAAAAAGGTTGAAAACAGAGGTATTTGCAATTAAAACTTTAAAGTATTTAAGAAGGAATATTACTAAATAATTCTTGTTATGTCTTAAAATTAGTTTGAAAATCTTCATTTTCTTCCAACATAAATTGTAACCTTGTTAGAAATTACATTTGATAAACGTGCAGAAATACATATTAACTGAAAAACTGTTCTTTAAATCTATAAATTATGTGAATTTAAGATGCCAACATTATTAAATCTTTAAAATAGAAAATTATTAGTCAAATGTAAGGTTTATGGCTTTGCTATAAAAGTGTAAAGATTTATAGTATCTTGAAATTTTATAACTGTTTAGTTTCTTAAACATAACTAATTGGTGAGCATAAGCCTTTCAGAGGGTTTACTTTCTTTAAAATCTCTTGAGGGGTTGCAATAGTTAGGTATCCAAGTTGATTGGCCATTTCTTCCTCTTCCTCTTTATGGTTACCTAGCTAGAGGTTGAGAGCTGCGTAGAGTAGATATTGCAACAGTGCTGCTGTTAGCTCCTCATCGAGAGCTTAAAAGTAGAGTCCTTGTAATTCAAGCCCAAGAAAGCAGTACACTTCGTTAAGGTTTGTTTCAAGGAAACAAGTGGTGTTTAGCGATAACTTTCACTTAATTTGGTTCAAATGAATCGCACGATCATGCGTCAAGTGACTTGTTAAAAGTGGAAACCATTTCAGTTTGTATTAAAAGCATTAAAATTTTTATTCTCATTGTTACAATTACCTGCATCTTTTGGGGAGCTCTGTAGTAGTCAGTGCCATCAGGCCAACATTGATTTTGATGATGCTTAACTTTTTAAGATTAACTGAAGAGTATTTTTTAAATTTTTCTTTTTTTTTCTTACTGAGGCAGGAATATCTGACTCTTCATCCATAAATATATATAAGTGATCTGTTCATGAAATGTATATCATTGGATGAAAATAGGAAATTGAAATTTCTTAGAGTGTAATTTCAGCAGACAAAATTGTCCCAAATTTTCAGAATCAAAAAGGTTTGCATTGTTAAGTGGGTCAACATTGAAAGGGATAAGTTTATTGTCACTAAACATCTAATTCGTACATTAGGAACATTTAAATTACCCTTGACTATCAAGGTTGATATGTCACTACTTGTATGTTCATGTATCCTTAACACTTTGATACTTCCAATGCAAACGTTCAGATGAGAGCTGATAGAATTGATTGGTCAGAGATAGCTTGGTGATATAATAAGAAACACCCATCCAAAACAGCACATTTTATCCTATGAACAGCTACATGGATTGCAAAATTATATTTACTGATACTGAGTGCAGAAAACTAAAGAGCTAAAACCTGGTGCATTGGATCAACTTATTCATATTATTCATGCATTTTACACAAGCCTTAGGATGTAGCATTTTAAATGTTGTGGTTCTAACTGTCATAAGCAACATTTTAAGCACAGTCTTCAACCTTGTATTTTATTTCCTGAATCCGATTCCCTCAAAACTGTCCTTTTGCTGAAAATATAAATGTCAGATTAAACCTATTATAGGTCTAGAGAAGTACCAGAAACTTTAATTTATATAAGTAGATCGATCATCTGGCTTGATAGTAAGTTCAAGAGAACTGGAATTAAGGAGGTCTTCAAATTCTACTGTAGCAGCCCTTATAAGCGTTTCCAGGATGCTTCTTATGGAGGTGGATCTACATCACACCCTTAGTGTTAATTGTAGTTGCCACTTAGAGTGCTGTTCATAAAATATTAATTGGTGAATTTATCATACTTTATTAATATTAAATAGATCATGGTTGTGTAGTATATGGGTTAGAAAGAAATTCGGTTCTTTGGACGCTGTGTGCCATCAGGCATTTTAAATTTGTTCAGGTGCCTTCTAGACTTTCTTGTCAATTCTCCACCACCCATTGGGATTTACTGAGCTTGCTCCTAGTTTTAAGAGATTAAGTCTTTTGTCCTTACCATTTATTTGGGTTACTCCCTTTTTGTTTTAAACTTATTTGCTAATTATGTTGAATGCATCACTTCTATCATTTACCAGCTATATTTATGGATGACTGACAGTTGAATAATATTGGCAGTGGTATTTCAAATAACATTACTTATAGCTATGCCCTTTACACTTGTATTTATATGGCTGAAACTACTGCTGTAGTATGTGCCTTTCAGTTTTTGACATCTATATTACACCATAACTTTGCACATATGCAAACAATATGAGCAATTGTTTTGAAATAGGCTAACAATCTCCATCAAGATTACTCAAACATCACAACTACAAAAAACTAATTATATACACTGCATGAAAATCGGTTTTTGTTATGCTTAGTTTCAAGTTCCTTTTAGAAATATTAAAAAAGTTTTTTAAAACGTATACTTTTTCATTGGGATAAAATAATTAGAATTTTTAAGTAACATCTATGTGCAGATGGTGGTACAGTTTCTATTTACAGATGGTGATGGGTTGTATATACCACATCAGCATGTATTATATCATTTACTATTTTTTTGTGCTGGTTGTATGTGAAATTGACTTTTATTTAGATCGATTGCATACAATTCGCCAATACTGGATATATTTTCAAAGGAACATCTATCTTATTGTACAATATGTAAGGTTGCATATTCCGTGTATTGTGTTATAATTTATCATATTGAAGATTATTATTACTTGTTTATTTAACTGTGTAGTTTATGTATTTTAATTGATACTGCCAAATAAATTTATAATCCATCTGTAAATCACAACCTAATCTTGTATTTTTGAGTGTTATAGATATCTTAAAGAGTATATAATGTTTACTTTGTTATTATTTAGGTATAAGTTAATTGTCTTTTTATTATGTTTTATCAATTATTAAATGAACTTAGTCCAACATCTGGCACAGTTTGTTCTTTATTGGACATTGTTCTGTTAAACTTCACAAATCACAGTGAGTAGAAGTTATATACCAAATACATAAATATGCTTATGTGTGTTAATGCATATGTATCTTATGTGTGTATATATTCTGCTTGTGATTATTGAACAATTTTGCTTATATTAAACACGAATAAATCTTTTTAAAAATGAGCTAGGAATCCTTCAAAAATACAGACAGAAATTTTACAGAAAGAAGTTACCCGTAAAAAGGATATATCACATGACAATTGTGGTTTTTAAGTTAAGAAAAATTGCTGAAATTATTTAAATTGTGTGATTTTCAAATAAAAATTACACACAATTTTCATATTGTTAGATTTTCTGACTGTGGGAAAATTGATAATGGTAATAGTCAGAAGATTGAAATTTGTACTTAATTTTTGAATAATTGAATCACTTTAGAACAATAAATAATTCTATCTTTCTTAATATTTCAAAATTGAAGAAGTGGATCATTATTGCTACTTGCGATTTAAATACATTTTCTTTTAAATTGTCAGCTTTTTGCAACAATGTCAGTTTGTAAATAAATGGGTTATGATCAGACATGTATATTACTTTATGTAAAATTATGCTGAAAGTGAATTTACAAATAATTTCATTGAAAAATATTGTTTGTAGATTCTTAGATACTTGTGTTATGAAACTTATCTATTTTTGTATATTCCAGATAAGTCTACAGCTTTAATTGATGCTATAATGAAAGAAATAAAAAAAGAAACCCAAGAGGACAATTCATTAATGTCATCTCCTAGCACTGAAGGTGACATTGTGATTAACAGAAGATATAACTGTTAATCAATCTTGAGCAATATAAAATATTAGTAAGTAAAAATTTTTGTGTAATTTTATTTTAATAGACAGGCCTTTGATATTCATTACTACTAACATTTGAGTTAAATGACCAGGGGATTTTTTTAAACTTCTATTTATACAATAATTTCCATTTATAAATTTCAGATGCCACCAAAGACTAATTCATCAGTTTATCTTAGTTATTGGCTGTTTCAAATTTTCTTAATGTAATTCAATATCAGTCAATGAAATATTTAAAGCAATGAAATTTCTGGTTCATTTAGGGAATAAAAGTCAAAGATACTGATTTTAATTTACATTATTTCTATAACATGTATAGATTTTCAGACACAATGTTACTCAAAGTCACAAAATCTGATGTAATTTTGACCTCCATTTTGATGCTAGATTGATTTGTTGAACCAGAAGCAGGAAAAGTATGTTGTATAGCTGCATTGTGCATTGATTTAATGTAATTTTATATTTGTTTTTATTGTATATAATAATGCAACTCTGAAACCTTTTTTTAAAATTTTTGATATCAATTATCAGATTTTTAAAACCATTTCATTTAAAGTTTATTGTATATTATAACTGTTTTTAGT
Source organism: Latrodectus elegans (assembly GCA_030067965.1). Lineage (NCBI taxonomy): Eukaryota > Metazoa > Arthropoda > Arachnida > Araneae > Theridiidae > Latrodectus > Latrodectus elegans. The sequence continues at coordinate 11,163,886 of CM057819.1, read as the reverse complement.
AAATTAAGGAAGTGTTTAAATATCATTATTAATGTTTAGAAATTTTTTTAACATTATTTACACTATTGTATAAGTGTTGCATTCAATAAACTATTTCAGAAAAATTATTAAAATTCATTAATTTTTGTATTTTCAGATAGAAAGACTAAAGGAGCATTAAAATAAAGAGCTAAAGAAAAAGTTATAAAAAATATGAATTAGATAACATTTTTTTATGTTTGTATAAATTTGATTATATTAAAAATATATATTATACAAAAATATTGTGATTTTGATACAGCTGTTTTTTTATTTTCATTTTTCTTATTTGTATTTTGCTGTAATTGTCTTTTTTATCTGCCATTGGAAAATAAAAAAAAGAACTTATATATTGTGTTTTGGTTTATTTTTTTACAATAATGATGATTTCATTATCATGAAGTTTCTACTGTAAATATAAGTATCAGTAAATATTATTCTTTATGACATTTATCAGATTTAAGAAATTTATGAATGTAATATAATTACACTAGAATTCTTTGGTTTAATATTTGGTGGGTTTAAGTCCCTCCTTGACATTGTATGTTTCTAGTGGTTCACAATCCACTTTAAACTATAGCCCCAGTCTGACTAGTCCTGTGCAGGGAAATGACTGAGTGACCAACAAATCAAAGCAAATCAACTTCTACAACTGCTATTCAAATTACCTTTCAAATATAAACTATCATGAATTGAAGCAGAGTAATGCATTATTGAATAAAGTGAATTTTCAAACAATAAATGCTATCAATTTGTGTGGAAGTAAAATGTTTTTAAATTTAATTTAAATCTTTAAAGCCTTGGGTACAATATCTATACACGTAATTGATTTGGCATCACAGTATGTACTGCATAAATTTACATCATTGAATTAGATTAAAAACTAACATTTCTTTAAAATTTATAATCTTTACCTAAGTGAAACCAATTTTTGAAATAAATCAGTCTCAAGCTGCTTAAAATTTTGCTCGATTCTTTCTTTACTCTCTATTAACAAAATGGTATTCAGCTAGTTAATAGCTAGTATAATGTATCATATGTGAAAATATAAAAGAGGGTAAATAGAGGAAAATATAAAGATAAAGGATTTCCTTTTAGAGATCCTTCTTTATCTCTTTTCCTCTGTCAATAATGCTTGCTGTAAAGGAATGAGAGCAAGAAAAAAGATAAAGGAATCCAGTTTCATAGAAAGACAATAGATTTATATTTATAACTAATTTGGATATTAGTTAAAAACATTTGCTTTGAGTAGTAACATAATATACAAGATTTTATACTTCCTATTTTATGGTAAAAATTATACCCGTGTAGTGCCGGGTTAGAATAGCATTACCACCCCCCTGTGTGTCGTAAGAGGCGACTGATGGGGACCCAGCGCTTGGGGGTTTATCCAGGTATCTTTGTTTTCAAGAAATTAAATATGGATTTGGAGCTACTCTACCAGCCCTTTTCTAATTAAAAAGGTACACTATTTAAATTACTTACTTGGTTTTTTTAGATTAACAATTTAATGAAATTTTCATATTTCTTTGTAGTAATATATTTTAAATCCAATATTCATAATTGTATAATCAATAGACATGTATTGTTCTTCAAAATCAATGGATGTAACATGTTGAAAAATTTAATGACTATTATATACGCATCACATTTAAAACAAAGTAATTTAGTTTACAAAAAAGAATAATTACAAGTGTAACAGAATTGTTAATATTAAATGTTAAAGTTTAAATCTCTCATCTCTCTCTCTCTCTTAGTATCATATGTGAAATTTTTTATTTATACCTCAATGTTAAATTAATATTGTTAGAAGAAGCGGATAGGAATAGAATCCCTTGTTTCTGCATTTAAGACTGTTACTGAGATTTTCAAATATTTTGTGTTATATAAAGTATTACATGAATAGAGGGTGACTAGTTTTACTTGTAATGCATGAAGATTTACTTCAAGTATAAAATGCAATTTTCTTCAATTTCAGGCTCAGTTGATCAAAAAAGAGTGTGAAAAAATAAATTATAGAAAAGTAAAGTATAGTAATATGTAAAAAAAATGTATTCTCAATATTTTTTTTCAATGGTCTTTGGTTTTCCAATTGCTGGTATTGTGTTATCATTACACAAAGCAAGCACCCTTATTTGTAAAGTCGATTTTTACCACAAATAACTATTCTAATTAATACAAAATTTTTTACTTCTAGAAAACTTTTTAACCTATCGAATTTTAAAACTAGTATAATTCTGTTTTTCTAAATTTCATATTCAAATATTGATTGTTGTGGTTGTTAATGCTCAATTGAATGTGATCCAATCTTGTCATAAAATTTTACATATTTTCAGTATTTTTATTTTGTTGCTGTATAAATGTCGAGGTTATACATTAACATTTATCAATTTTTCTAAAGTCTTTTGTGAACTTCGGAGACTACTTTTACCTTGTTTATTAAGTATAAAGACTTACTTTTTTCTGAGTGCATAGTTTCTTTAATGCAGATTTTTTCATAGCAAGAATTTTTTTAATAATACATTTTACATAAATTTATTCTCTTGTTATATGTTTTAGGTATTAAAACAAGATTTTATTTTATAATGCGATGTTTCCTATTTATTGATTATAAGCTTTTGTTGTTATGAACAAGATACTCTTGTAATGTGTCATTCAGTGAATATATATTTTGATGTGTATGGATCTTTCTATTTAGCTTATTGGGTCCTCAAAAAATGGGTCAGCAAGAGTTATGTTCTTGGGAGAAAAAGAAATGATGTGAGTTATCCATGTTCTTAATAATCGACTATTAATTTCATTTGTTGAAAGTTTAATATCTGTAAAATAATTCTTCTGTTAATATTCTTCATTTAGTTCTAAGATCAATTCAGGAAATTGGTTTTCTACCAGTAGTGAGAGTGAGCCAAGTGATAAAATACAAAGAGACATTTATATAAGCTATAGAAAGGCCAATTCTCGTTTGAGAAGCTTAGATGCTCCACACGTGAGTATTTTCACTTAATACAAAGATTGATATGTCTATTTGTAACGGTTTATTATATTTAGTCTGGATGTCCCAATCTAACTAAAAGGACCCTTCAATTTTAAATTTATTCTTCAAATGTCTTATGTGATAGTTTTGGAAGCTGTTGAGACACTTAATCATGTGATAACTTGTTTAGACTTTTAAGTTAACACACATTAACAACTAAAATATTAAATGTTTTCACATCCAGGTAATAATAGATTTGCAGTTGAAATCTTTTAGAAGATGCAGTAAATTCAGTGCAGTTTTTGAGATGACATTAGTAATATAAATTTTTAAAATGTCAAGTTTGCTCTTTTTAGCAATTTAAGTAAAATATTCAAATATATTGTTGCAAAGTTTTAGTAAATATTTTTTTTACTAACTTTGTAACGGTGGTATTTAAAGTTAACTTGGCGACAACTTGCTGAGATTTGGCGGGAAATAGATCTGGAAACTTCCAACTATGCTCTAAAGCCATTATTGATTGAGATGGCGTGGAAGCTTCCAGAACCTTGGAGAAAGACCTAGACTTTCACGCCAAACAAGCTGTAAATACCACTGTTCCGCAGACCAAGTCAATTCTTTCCTTCCACACCGATTCAGTCTTTCAAAACCGAGTCACATTTTTCTAGCAGCAGTGTGAAGTTAGTGAAGCCGATCAGTCTTGATTACTGGTTTTGAGTGTAGAAGCTGTTTGACTGAGATATTAGAGCCCTCTGTAATTGGAAGATGTTTCCTGTAGTATTAGCTGTATTAGATCTGTAGAATTGTAATTTCTACTGCTGGATTTTTTTGTATTTAGTTCTATTTGCTACGAATAACAGTATTGTGAATTTTAAGGAGTTTATTCTATCGACTCGCAATCAAAACAAACCTCAAAGCTTCGAACAGTATACCTATTTGATTATTTATATTGATGATAATATTTTAATCTTTTACATTGCCTCTTTCATTATAACTGTGAAGGCAACAGTTTTAGAACACTGTTATAAAGACTAAATTTTTTTCTTTCCGCTTATCAGTGGTTTTGTTTAAATTTCATATTTATAAGTTCTGATTCTTCTGTTTGTTGGTTTTACCTTTCTAGTGTATATTTGTAGTGGTTTCGAATTCATCCTTAATTTGTGAAACTGAGAAATATAATTGATTATGGTTATGAGAATGATAAAATTCTATTCTTATAAAGATCTTGCTTTGAAAGTGCATTGCATGTTCTTTTCTATTTCTCTTTTTTTTTTTTATATGACAATAAGTTTTGAGATTATCATATATAAACTCTTTTAAGGACTAAATTGAGGAATTTTAACAATAATTCTGCTTTTTTTATTCTGTTCAATCCAAATTAAACATTTATAAGCATGATTATGTGAACCTTAAAGTTGCTTTTTATTTTTCTTTAAAAATCACCATTATGTTTAGAAAATAGCAAAAATTTGGTATTTTACTAAAAATGTTAGTAATCAAGGAATTTTTTTCTAGTTATTGGAGACTTCTGTTGAAACTGCACCAACTATAGTTATCCAAAATATTGAAACGTGCAATGTAACTGGTAAGTATTTATTAAGTCTATTAGATGATAATAATAATTGTAGTAATGATCATTCATCTAATATTTATATATTAAAATTATTATTAATTTACACTAAACATGCTATAAAAATTTTTTAAATGTTTTTTGTTGATTGTTTGATTTATGAATTGTTAATTTTTCTAATTTTGACTAACTAATCTCTAAACATTGCTGTATGCTTAATTAAGAATGGGCCTTGATTTTATAAGGATTTGGTGCAATAGATAAAGTGTTAAGTCTAGAGTTTTAGTAATTGTATCCAAACAGGTTTACAAAAATATGTATCTTTTAGAAGTTTAAGCTAAAAAATTAAATAAAATAATATCTATAGCAGATGAATATTTAATTTAATGAAAATTTTCTCATTTTATTATATTTCTTAACTTAGTCGAATTTTGATTTTACATATAGATAAATTCAAGCATAATTTAAAATAAATTAAAAGTATATACAAAAATTATTATGTTTAGCAATACATTCAGGGCGAAAGCAGCTTAAGTAAAATTATCAAAATATAAATAATCGATTTTTTTTTTAAATTTGAAATAAATGCTATAAGGAGAACAATAAAACAAATAGGTATGACTGTTAACATATAGTTGTCAGATCGAACATACAACGAACAGACAAAGAAAATTCTTCTCCACAAAGTATTGTAGAAAAAGTCATACTTTGTATCAATTTGGTCAACACTCCCTGACGAAACTGTTCATGTTGGTACTTTATTTATTTATTTTGATTTATTGCGTTCTTTCCATTTTCCTTCGATTATACGAGTGTGCATTTAAATTATTCAAATTTTAAAATTCCTATCTTGAATTTTTTTTGTCTATTGATAGAATATTTTATCTGTCTTGCCTATTTGCTTTACAGTTCTTCTTTTAGCATTTCTTTCAAATTAAAAAAAAAATTCATATATATATATATATATATATATATATATATATATATGCACACACACACACATATATATATATGTGTATTAACCAGTTATTTCCTCGCCTTGGTGATTTGTTATCAATAGGCATTATTAAAGAGGCTGATTTTGCAATTTTGCAGATTTTCAAAAGTAAATTTTACTGTACAGGAACAACAACCATAAAAGTCTGGAGAAAAACTTTACCCCCTCAGAAGGGCACAGCCTGCTGGTCACTCATTCCTTGACAACTGGCGCGAAGTGACATCATGGGTCAACTCGAAATCCCTTAACCATATTTGGTAATGTTCAAAGTGCCAGTTATATTTCGGAGCTCCGCCACATTGACGGGGGCTATTACTCAAACATTTGTTAAAAGGGGCTGTTTCTACAATAAAAAAGTACTAAGTATAAAAGCCAAAAAACGAACATATATATATAAATTTTTTAATTTATATATATATATATAATGGACGTTCGTAGATTATTATATTTCTGTGGAAATTATACTCTAACAATATATTTATCTTTATACTATATATTTTTTTCCTTTTGAAATTGTTTGGATTAAAAAATAATTTAATTAAATTTTAAGGACGGAACATGTCATGCAGAAAGGATAGTGATTTTGTTCATTCATTTTATAAAAAGTTTAAATCAAATAATGTATAACTCCAACAGACCTCTTGGATTCGTGTATAATACAAGTCTCCTGATAGGGCTGCTCTCTGTAATGACGGAGAACTGCAAAACAAAATCATATAAATCCTTTCAATAGTAAAAAAATCAATTTTCTTAGCTATTTGATTAAGTTTTTTACATGGAGATTTTACATGGAATTTCTTTTTGAAGTGTTCTCAATATTATAATTTGTTTGGAATTTTTTTATAAATATTTAATTCAATTCGAAATATTGGCAAAACTATTTTCTTTACTTAAGAACTTTATAATTCTTATTATAAAATTATAAGAAATCATGATATATCTTATGATAAGAATTTTATAAATAAATTCTACAGTAAAAAATAAAATATTTCCAAACATAAAATTTATTTATAATTAGAGATGAAAAATGTTTCTAATTATTTTAAAACAGAAAGTAGCAGAGTTGAACTAAATGATTAAAATTTAGAACATTCTTTTATACTTTGTACTAGATGTAATTTCGTGTTCAGATTTTAATATACTAAAGAATAATTTTATTCCATTATAAATAAAAGTTTTATTTAATTTTTTCACCAAAATACCCACTTTTAATATCAATCAAATTTTATCTCTTTACGATAATGCTGAATTTTCGTTTAAGAAAACATTATAATGAATTCAATAAAAACTAACAAATAAAAAATAAGAAAAGTAGAATGAAATATTTTGAATTAATCTTTAAATGACGGGAAAGTAAAATATTTTGGAGCACTACAGTAAAAAACACTGTGATGTCAAGCAGGTTTTAATAATTATTACACTAAAAAAAACATTTCTTTAATATAAAAAATTAAGTTTTTTGCTTATTTTTAAACTTTTACACGTTATTTTAGTTTTGACTCATAAACTTTAACTTTTGAACTCTGGCCGAGAAGGTTAGCTAAATGGAAAGATTTATTGTTAATTTTTTGTAATTGTAAATTTGTGACTTGAGGTAAGCAGAGTTGGCTTAAACACTAATTTTGGCATTTGTTAAATAAATAAAAATAAAATGTAAGTAGAATTCACTACCCTATTCTAAAGCTATTTTTGTTGCCACGTTCGTCACTAGATAAAGGAGTTTTAGTCCAAACTCCCCCCTTGCAGGAAGAGGACCCCTATGGCTTTTACCTTGACCTTGCAGCTGTTTACCCTCCAAGTAAAATAAAAATAAAATGTTGATGAAACAGTGCATTTTGCAGAAAAGAGGAGTGTTTTCACTTTCTCATTGCCTTAGAAGAATATTCTCTTCGAAAATTCCAGCTGTATGAAATCGAAAATTTGTTGTTAAATGGGGACATAAATTATTTTATCGAATCCAAATTAGACAGTTATTAAATGTTTCTCGCTTTTGACGACATATTATGGAAGTCGTTGCTAAATGAATAAATCTGAAATAAAAATTTATTTTAATTCGATATTTTTATATTATTTCTTAATATTTTCCAAAAAGATCTCTCTATCTTTTAGCTTTCTATTTCCATTTATCGTTTTCAATAAAAATTATTCTAGAGAAATAAAAATATTTTGAAGCTGGAGACTTTTTGTTATAGAACGATAAAGAATTGTCCTTGGTGTCATAGAAATCTGGCTCAAAATTAATAAAAAGAAAATATAATATACAGGAGAAAATAAATGGAAATACGAGATTAGACGCTGTTGAAGAGAACTGTATTGAACTGTTTCAATTCCCATGAAAAAGCAGATGGAAACGTAACCTCATGAATTACTTTAATAAAAATGTCTCAAATTTTAAACGAATTTTATATTTGGAAGCTTTAGAAATAATTAAATATATTAATTTTGTGAACAAAAATTTTTAAAAATTTAATAATTTTTGAAAATAAAAAATTGTTTATCAAAGAAACTCTATATTTATTTGTTTTTAATATTTTTGAAAACAAATAAATATAAAATTTGCTTATTTGTCAAACTACAGTCCAGACCAGGATCAAGTGTCTGACGGATTAGAAGCCAGTAGGTGCCTAAATGAGAATAGAACCTGATAACTATTGAATTACATACCACATCTGCAGTAAATGTAAAAAAATAACGAAATTGTAAAATAATAAGTTACAGAATGTTCGCTAAACTCATTGATATAAGCAAAAAAAAAAAAAAAAAAAAAAACAGATTTAGAATATAACTTATAAATGATTTCTACCACACTTGTTGAAAAATACTAAAATGATTATTACATCCGCTGGTGTAGTACTAATAATGCTAGCAGAGTGTAAGGATTCAAATGTTTCTTAACCAGCAAAAATTTTTCTTTAGAAAAAAAATTAAAGATTTTGATTTTATTTAATGTTTAGCTTTTTTTAAAAATTAATTGAGATAAGTTAAAATAAATGAATAAAATAATCACAGACAAGAAGGTGAAGGAATCACAGACAACAAGATGGTGTCTTAAGATATTGATGTGTTTTAATATTTTTACTAAACAGTAAATGAATAACTTAAAGCTATTTTTTCTTCATTTTTGATGAATTTTTATTTACTGTATAGTTAACTCAAAAATTAGTTTTATTATTCTAATTAGTTATTTAATATATAAGAAGTTAAATATAAAGTAATTTTATTACATTAATTTATTTAGTTACAAAAAAAAGTATTGGAAAAAATATGGTTAAAACTAGAAAGTAAATTAATTTTCTTCCCGCATTTGTTTCTGTTATTCACTGTAATATAAAATCAGCATCTAAATGTTTCCCCCTTCACTTCAGCTGATGGTGGACTTTGGTAACAAATCTCTGGACGAATTCCATTTCACCCCTTCTTCTGCTCCACTTCAAGGTCATTAAGGTCATAGACCCTCTTATGTGGAAAATTGCTCTCCTGCAGGCCTACTTTTTTCCACAGGGGAAGGATCTTTTTAATAGTTATTTTACTTCCCTTGGAATGTGAAGTGCGATAAGAAGGGGAAACTGCACTGGATTGGGGGAGTTTAGGGAACTTCAAAACTGGTATTTCAAGGTTATTCTAGAAAAGTTTGTTTCGTTTGAAAATAACCACGGTGATTGAGTTATTAAATAACCGGTTACAAGAAAAGTACTCTTGATAATATTTCGAGTATCACGTTCTGTTTCTAAAAAACTGCTTTCCCTTTTCTTTTTATCAATTCTGGTGTAATAAAAATATGAACCTTCATTTTTAATGAGCCCATTCATATTGTACTCTCTTTTCAAAAAGTTTAAAAATAAATAATTTCAGTTTTGAAATATTGGAAAATAAACTTGATTTTTACATTCACCAAATAAACACAAGGGCTTTCAAGGGACCTGAAGGCTCATTTCTCGTCTCTCTCTCTCTCTCTCTTAATAGCATTTATTTTTACATAACTTTCTCTCTCTTCAGATTTTAAATCAAAATGAAATTACCTCTATAAAATATCCAAACAGTTAAAGATATAAATTAGATTGTTTTGAGTGATATAGCGTTTTCTTTTATAGAAAAATTTAATTATAAGTGTAAATATTTAAATTAATAAAATGCTCAAGGATTCATTATAATGTAGTGATAGAAATTATATTCAGAAAAGAAACTCAAATTTTTATATCAAAAGACCGCACTCTTTAATTTTTAAAAATTAAATGAAATGATACATTTTATTATCTCTTTTATATATACAGGCTAATTTCTGTATTTGGTTCACGTTTTCGATTTCTAAATTACATTCATTATTAACGCCAATATCAATTTTCAATATCTTTTAGAATAACTTCAACTTCATGTTACCTTCTTTTGATTTTTAAATGTTTTTATCACAGTATTTATAAGCAATTCTATTGGGAAACAAAGGGTAGAATTCAAATTGAAAGCTTAAAAACAATTACAAAATATTGATTATAATCCTTCAAATCACAGACAATCAACCGCCTCCCTTCTAAAACGTGGTTAAATAACAAGATTTCACACCAGATAGCTTCACGGCCTTTGCGTAAGTGGTCTTGTGGCAGAGATTTGCATAAATATGGACCACATGTCACAAACAAAGAAATCTAGAAAACGCACAAGCACCCACCTCAACAGGTGCTTGGAAAACATTCATTTCTAACTATTCATTGATGGCTGGGATCGAAAACGTGACCTTTCATTTTTCAAAGCATTATTATACCACTCGGCAATTGTGAGCCCAAATGACGAAGTCAAGACACTAGTTGGTATCCTCCATCGTCAGAAGCATATCTGATTCCATTAAAATTTAACATGCACAGACGTGATCCACATAATATATCGTCGGAAGGACTTGAATGCGTATACAAGAGTCATCTTCCTTCTGGTTATGGCAAAACCCAAAATATAAATATTGAGCTTGTTTGTTTGCAATACGTTTCCCTCTCTGTGTATCTCTTCCTTCCGAAATTTCTGGACACGGACAAACTCCTCTTAATTTAGCACCACAATTGAATGACCTCGACTCCTAGTTAGTGTGGAGAAATGGGTGGCAACGGAGTTGCCCTCTTCTCCCCCGTGGCACATCAGCTACGGGATATTGAACATCACATAACTTTTAACGCTTCCACGGATCTGCGTCTGAGTCAGGTATAATACCCATAACCTCTCGGATATGACAACGATCACTTTTCTCACCAGACCAAACTAACATTAACCAATAAAATTGTGTTTGGAAATAGTTATAAAAGAATATTTTTAATATGGAATTTGAGGTGTCCGAACTTACTGTCTAGCATGTAGGAAGTATAAGTACATCTCCAGCTTTTCAATAATGACTAGGATCGAACTCGGGAGTTTTCGCTTTGATGAGGACTCCTTACCAGAAGGCCATGCTGAGCTCCGATAGCTTATGCTTTGATAACGTGGTTGTCCACTAACGCCAGAAGAACCAAACGCAAACCATTATGAGGCATTTTATATCTACCTATCTGTTGTATATATAAACCTTGCCTATCTTTTTAAGATAATTGTCTGCGTTTCATCAGTATCGAACGATTTAGAATTGAGAAGTATCGTTGTATGATAAGAATGATGGCTTCGAAAACAAAAACTTCTTCAGAACACATTTTCAAAGGTTACGTTACTTCATGCGATTTTTAGGTATATGTAGCTGCCCTCAAAGCGGTAATTTTGTATCCACAATGAGCAATGCACTTTGCATAGATTTTTCAAATCAGTGGCTGAGATGTCATCCAAAATTTAGTGATAGATGTTCAAAACGAAAGGTTGCAATTTCAATCCCAGTCATTTATGAACAACAGGAGATGGATATCATGCTTCTGCATGCTGATCTGTCTGGATTTTTCCAGGTTTTCTTCCTTGTGAAACCTGAATACGGCCCACTCTCTCCGTGAAAAGTATTTTTGCATGGAAGGTAGATATAAAATGCCTCATAATGGTTTATGCGTTTTGTTCTTCTGGCATTAGGCTGCATATTGGACAACCACGTTATATATATATATATATATATATATATATATATATATATATATATATATATATATATATATATAATATATATATATATATATATATATATATATAATTTCGCAGCGCATATACCGTGAAAATTAATCTTTCAGAATCCATATATTTAATTTACGATTAAAATATGAAATATTCGCTTATAATAATTAAAAGTAGATAGCTAAAGATGCTTTCCTGGCTACTGGTCTTAGTAGAGAAGAACAAACATCTATTGCCCGTTTCAGAAGTGGCCATCTTAGTAACTTGAAATTGGCCAAGGGTACGAAGAAATCGAAATTTGCTTAAAATGATTAAAAGAACAGGTCTTTCCTGAACATATTCTTCAATGCCTTGTTCTCTCCGGGAAAGATCTAATGGAAAATCCGCTTATGGTTCTGGATCTTTTGAAGGTATACGCGCTCTTGGACTTGGTCTAGAGCTGCTGACCTTGGGAGCATGAAACAACAAACACAACATGTAACTATAATTTATATAAGTAAGATGCAATTATTTTCCTCGTCATTAATTTCTATAGATCAAAATTTCATTCTTCTACATATTTGTTTATAATTAATAAAAATAGCCATTTCTTATTCAGATAATGTTATAAATAGGATTATTTTTCTTAATATGAATATTAAACTAATTCATATTACATTTTAATGTTTCTTATAAGCAAAATAATTTAATACCATATAACATATTTTTATTTATAATGTGAAAACATAATCAGACATTTTGTAGGTATGATTGCGTGGAAGATTTAATTATTTTTTTACTATCAGTTTTCATTTAATGCATTGCACATTAGTCTATAATATTTGTATCTTTTTCTTATATTATACATTCTTTTAATATTTTAAATATTAAAAAAACACACTTTTACCTAAAAACGCACTTTTACTTTCCACACATTTAAGTAGATTATCTAAATTGTATTTAACCTTTATCAATGCACAAATATTTTTATCCCTTAATTTGGTTTTCTGTTAATAACTGTTTTAATAAAAATGTCTTCTAAATTACGCTTCAGATTTCATCTTATGTCAAGTTTCATTTCAAAAGATGGCAAATAAAGAATTTTTTATTATATATATTTAATATTTACATTATTTAATATCAGTTATTATTATATTAATTATCTAATATTTTAAGAGTTTAAATGTAACCTAATATTCAACAATATTTAGTTGTAAATCAATATCAGGATAAAATTTATTGGTTAAAAATCGTCACCGATTGATATGCCAAAGAATGACTACTTTTTATTGGTGGATGTCGAGCGACTGGTTTTGTCACTTTTTTAGATTTGAGAGGAAAAAGGTTAAGGTAACTGAGGGTGGTAAGGAATTGTACTATTGTTGAAAAGAAGGAAAAACCGGGTTTACTTCCAGGAATAAACTCCTGGGAATTTCGAAAGACCTGGAGAGTTTTTGAATTTTTCAGCTGATTTAAAAATTTTTATTAGATATTTTTTAAAATAAATATACGTCTACTTATACTATGATTTCCACTTCTAAATACGATAAGGGAAAGTTTTCCCGGAAAAGAATATAATTTTGCGTTAATCACCAATTTAGAATAACTGAAAAATTAATGTTGAGAAAAAATTCTTTCTTTCTTTATCTGTATGAATTTAGGAATTTATAACGACAAAAACAGGGAAATGTCCATAATTATTCTGAATGTCCTGAAAATATGTCTTGATATTTTTTTTATTAAATATTAATTCTTTATTTTAACCAGTATTTTTGTTTTTCTCAGTATGATACTAACTAACTTCTTAACCAGGAAACAGAACATTTTTTCTCCATAATTTCTTAGTTTATTTTACTTTCCTTCATTTATATAAGACAAAACAATACATTAAACGAAAATTGATTGATTTAATTTATTCCCTCTAAATTCCCGGTTTATCTCGAATAAATTCCCTTGGTTCAAAATTGCGGATAATTCACAGCTGGTAGCATCACCTAGACAGGTTCTCCTAAGTAACAATTATTCCAAATCATGCCCAGTTATCCGGTTAATAACTTAAATAAAATGAATGGCTAAAAATTATCCATAACTTTTTACACCATTAAATTCAATTCTACCATCAAACTTTAATGAAATGAATATAATTTTAATGTATTTTGAATGCCTATTTATAGTTTTAAATATATTAAAGAAATTCACTCAGTTGTAGAACGGTGAATCGCCAAAACTGTCATAAATCGCCAAGTCACTGAATCTTAGCAGAAATCTGTTATCCAATGCGCATGTGTTAACATTTATGTAGGGAGCCATCCTTTGACACACCCCAGAGACACAAGTATAAAATGACGGCAACAAACGAGAACCGCGTTATTTGATTTGAGGTGAAGTCGAAACTTGCTTTCTCTCTAAAGTAGGTTCTTGTTTATCTGTTGTATTATACGCCATCTTATTCCATGTGGAATATTCCATATATATTTAAATAATTATATTCATAATGTAGTATATAGTCACAATTTATATTTATTTATGAATATGATATTTGCATTTTACTACCTTTACGTTTACTAAATTAATAGCATTTATATGTGTTTGTAATTCATTGTCTATTTATTCCTGTTTTTGTTATTGTAAGGAAAAGTCGTGTTTTCTGTATTCATGCATGTTTCTTGCTTATATATTTAATACTGAAATTATTGTATTAGTCTTTTATTTGTATTAGTTGAATTAAGTAGTAAAAGTGCTTTTAAAAATGAGTACAGTATGTACATTTTCTTTAAATTAAGTTACTGCATAAATTAAAAATCCTGAATTATTTTTCATTCTAATTTAATTTTTAATGTGTAGAAAAATATTGCTCAATTTTCATGTTCTAGACAAATTTAACTATACGCAGTGTTGCAATATCATTTTACTTTTGGATTTTCCAAGCATTTCAATGTTTATTTTGTGGCAATTTCTTCGAAAATTTCATTTTTTGAATTCTGGAACTGTTAATTCCATTTCTAATGTAACTGCTAGTTTTACATTTATTTTATATAATATATGTAGTTGGGAGATGTCATTTTATTTGTTCCAACAAAAATATTAAAAAAAAAAGTTGCCCAGTTGAGTTGATTTGTAAATGTTTATTTAAAAAACGAATAGTTTCTCCTAAATTAAATTGCTTTTACATGTTTGTTTTAAAAATATTTTGTGAATTTTTTTCTATTAATGTTTTAAATTTTCAATATAATGAGTGAAACTATTAATTCTTGACGTTCCTTTTAAATATCAACAATATTATGAAGTATGTCAAAGAATTTGTTAGAGAAATAAAAGATCTAGTATTGAACCATAGCCATGCAATGAGATAAAATTGAGACAGTATGTAGTTTTTGATAGAATTACCAGGTTTTAAGCTTTTCAGAAAAAATTGTAAAATATATGGAATTGCTTAATTAGCTTATACGTAAAAATGTAAAATTTCTTTCAGTAGTTTCTCGAATGTTATTTGTTATCAATCTTATTTGCTATATGTATTTTTAAAATTTAAGAAAAAAAAGTGTGAAATATTGGATTCTAATGTGTTAGACCATGATAAAATTTACTATAATGTACAATAATATTACTTTCGAAATAAAATGTTAGTAATCTTTTTATTGTGTTCTGATATCTAAGTATGCCTCTCATGGTGCTAATTTGCCTTGATGTAAAAGTAGCTGCAGTGGTACCAGCTCTTTTACATAAATACCAAATTCTGTATACTATATTTATGTTTAAAAAGAAAACTTAGCAATTACTGAGTGGATTTCTTAGTAGAAATAAAATTCTTTTTTTGTCATAGTCTTAAAGTTTTTAATTTTTGATTTTTTTCTTATAGTTTTCTGAAATTGTTAAAAAAAAAAAGTATATTATTTCTCAATAATTTAAATTAAGAGAACTTCAAAAAGCAAAATTTATATTATGGTAAATCTGTTCTTTTTTCAACTCCACACTTATTTACTTTTTAAATTATCATTTTATAAACAACTAAATATTTGAAACATTAAACTTTTAAGTTTGCTTAAAAATTAACAGAAAGTATTTTATGGAAGCAATAAATCAACGTTGAAATCATAAATAATATAAAAATTTAATCTTGGTCAATAATTAATTTCATCTAAATATACTTTACCTGTGCCTTATCTTGTATTAATTTAGAGTATGTTGTAACTGAAAGCACTGGCAAAAGATTCAGCAGTGAAATAGTTTAATGGATAAGTCACCCTGTTCTCACCGTAAGTCTACATTTTTATCAATTGTAAATTTAAATAGTTTCCTAAATTATTCAAACAGTTTATATAGAAACTCTTGTGTACTGAAAGTCTAATTTGGTAATGTAAATAAATCCATGTAATTTTTGTTTTATCAGTTATTTTTTTATTTGTATCTTTTAATGTTACATATTGGTTAATTTTAAAATATGTGTTTGTTTTTCATCCTTGTGTTTCAACAAATACTTTTCTCTTTCACTTAGTATAGAAACTCGCTTAAGTTAGTGTTTTTTATTGTTATAAATATGAGACTTGTATTTATTAGTAACAAAACAGAATTGCCTTTTTAAAATTTTTGATAATTTTCATGTGGACTATTGTCATTAAAAAGCTGTGATTTAATGAAATTTCTTCACTTTATTTAATGTATGCATGTTTGAGTAATGTTTTTTATTGTGAGAAAAGCAGAAACTAATTAAAATTTTTTATTGTAAATGCATGTTTCGTACATTTGCAGAAGAGAATAAATTTTAAACTTTTCAAGTATTTAAATGTTTTCTGTTATATAGAGGAATTTTAAAATGTATGCAATAGTGAACCAATAGGGGGCATTACCAGTGTTGAGTTAGATTGGAAAATTGTTGGGACAGCCTTGTATTATAACTGGGTGTTTTGCTGAGAATTGAATTTTCTGTAATGCAAATTCTTCTCATGTTTGTCTTTGACCTGTAACAATTGAGAAATCAAGTAATTTAATAAAATATAATAGCTTCATTTGCAATTATCTTTTAATTCTAAAATTTATCATGTGAACCTAAGTGACAGAAATTTTAAAAACTATTTCAATTTGAATAATAACTTAATTTTGCTAATAAGCATATTTGTGTTATCACTAATAGAGAAATTCATTTGTATTTCTTTTTTATGGTCCATTATGAATAGGAAGAAAGAAAAGCAAAACAATTTATTTTTTGAGCAATTTGATTGAAGAAAATTGTTAAATTATTTCATCATAGTAAAAAGGTATTGATATATCTAATTCTGCCTTTGGTTCATGACATAAATATTTATGTTTAGATGAACAAAACTAGAAAAACACCCCTTTTAAATCCTGCTTGCTATCTCATCAGAGTGTGCCTTGGGAGTTAACTCCTGGTAGGACCACTTTAAACCTGGAGACCTTACCGCTATAGGGAGATTTTGGAGGGCTAAGTCAGTTTTCTAGATTTGTGGCTCATGTCCTGTGATCAATAGAAAAGGTAGTTTCCCAATACCATGATATTCTTTAGGAAAAAGGAACTTAAGGAATCGTAATTGGTGCAAGACACGAGCAGGCTTCTCCTGACGATATATTCTCAGGTGCTTGGGATTTGCAGTTCACTAAATTTTAAGACCCATATCTGTTTTTAGATATATAGAAATGTTTAGTACTGTAGAGATGGTGTAGTGATGCCACACCTTTCAGTATTGCCCTATAGGTTATTAAGGCATCTGTGATTGTATTACTAAGCTTGATAGATTATATTTTGTATACTATTAAGAGATCCAGGTAAATGCAATTTTATCAATTTTCTGTTTGTAATCTTGCATAATTAGTAAAATTGCTATTGTACTTTTCCATTATAGCCATTGCTTATGAACTTAAAGAAATAGTATTTCTTACCAAAAAAATTGAAGATAATAATAACATAGATATGTTTTTAATGATTTAAAATTTTAGTTTATTCCAATTGATTTTTGTTTTTACAAATCAACTAAAGAGTGATAAAGTTAAGGAAGCTAAAGTTAGTTGGTGCGAAAAATGGGTTTGTGATAATTTTGTCAGTTAAAAGAAACATTTCGGTCACTAGTAACCAAGAGCACAAAAAAAGGGGCGAATGCTGCAATATTTAAATTGGTTTCATTGAAAATAGTACTATTACACTACAGCTACACAATCAAATATCAATGAGAGATAATTATTTATGAATAAAAAATAAGTATTTAGTTAATAAAATGTTTGTTTTCAGTATTTTCTAAAAACAGAAATATTTTTAATCAATATTTGAGGCAAATGAAATGTGTACAACAGTAAATTAGAACTGTTTTCTTTCGTGTTATGGTTATTATCAATGGAGGTATAATGGAAAACTACTGTTATAGGAAAATTAAATTGTTTATTCTAACTCATTAAATATTTAATTTTTTTATTTCCTTTGCTGGAAATATTTAAAATTTCATGATTATTTCATCTTATAAATTTATTTCTTCATTTGTCATTTTTTAAATTTTATTTTTTACAACTGGAACACATTTTTAAAACAATATTTTTTCAGGTAGAAACATTAAAATGAAATTACGCCGAAGAAATAATTTAGATCCAAAGTAAGTATTGTGTTAAATTTTTAGAGTTTAGAATTAAATTTTATGTATAAATGTTTGCAAATTCTGTATTGTAAAATAAAATAAAATTCGAAGTTGTTGCAAACATATGTATGAGGAATTTTAATCAAATGCATTTAGTTAGAGAAAAAGAATGAAAGTGTATTGTCTTATCTTGTTTGTGTTATACATTTTAAAAGAAGTGCATAATTTTAAAATTCTAACATCATTAAATAGCATTCTGTATAAAATAACCAAAAATTAATTTTAATGTTGATACTTTTCTGATAATCAAAATACAAAATAAATTTTTTCTATGACTTACTCAACATGATTATTAAGTTACTTGACGTTGAAATTAATAAAGTATATTAAAAATGGCATCTGTTTCTAACAATAGTTGTATAGATGCAGAATTGGTATGTTAAGATATCCATTAAAACTATTTTTTTATTATAAGATTAAATTTACCATGTTGTGTGAAGAGAAAATGATAAACATTCACATCTCTAAAAAGTTTACTCAAATCATTTTACGATTTTATTAAATTTACCTTTTAGTTTTCTTCTCTAATTGGATCAATATTTTCAGATGGATAAATTTCTATTTTTAGGATATAAAATCCGTAGAAATCTTTTGATCTTCTATTAGATTTTGAATAATTCTTAATGAAAAGATGATTCCTTTTTTGATTGGTTTAATTTAACCACTGACTTTTACAACAAAAGTAATCTTTAAAATTAAATAAATGATAAAAATGATAAGTCCAAAATCCTTTAATCTAATCCACTTTTTCTTCCACTTCTATTCCACTTTTAAATTATTAATTCTTTTGATCAGTTTCTGTTGTCCACCACATTTACAACAAAAATAATCTTTAGAAATTTGAAAAACATTCATTCATAAATGCAAAATTAAATTTGAAAAAGCTAAATTTCAAATAAGTGTTGAAGCATCGTTCCTATATTTGACGATTAATTATTTTTGGTGAATACTTTATGAAGAAGAAATTTCCAGATTTTGAATTTTCTGTCTTTAGCAAGCTGTGATTTCTATATTAATTTTATCCATTTGTTTATCTTTAATACTAATATAAAAATGCATAAACATGTACAAACTAATAACATTAATAAATTTGTAAATGCAGCTGCAGTCATTTAGTATCACTGTGCTTAAGGAAATGATGTATTTCAGAGATGTTAGTTTGTTAGAAAATTTCTAAATCTACCAAAATATAATTAAATTTAGTCTGAACTTTTATTGTTCTTTCAAGATTTAATTCCAGGTTAGTTTATGAAACTATATTTCAATGTTTATGGAAGAATAAAAAAAAAATACTTTAATATTTATGACACATAAAACATTCATTATTCGAAAAAAATAAAGTTTTACTAAAAAGTATGTAAATTCTAAAAATATTTTTATAATTAAAATGTTTTAAAATTTCTAGAACATGCACTTCATTGAAGCTTTATGCATATTATTTTCAAATCGTTGAAGTTTTATCAATCACAATTTTTATTCATCAGTGGAAGCAAAATTTTCAGAACTGGAAGCAACAGCTAAATTTGCAGCATACAGTGGGCATTAGATGCTATTTTTCTTATTCCAATTACTACTTAAATTCAGTTTTATTTGAATGGATAATTTAATTAAAGTAATCATAATTTTATTTTATAACTACACACACACACATTAAAAAATAGATATAGAAAAGCATTTCATTGCTCTTAAGAAGCACCTTAATCATGTTTGCCATTCATTTGGTGTGCAGATAGTCACAGCATTAAGTTGTTTTATTCATGTGTGATATCTGGAAGTTCTTTACAAATTGCATCTGAATCCAGATTCAAAAAGTCCTGAAGTGAATGTTTAATTTGTTATTTTTTGTGTGTCTGTCTAAGTTCATGAATGATTAACTTATCTTCACTCAAGTTGCCTGATAAATTTTTTCTATCTTGAGATATAGTGGTTTATTTAATAAGTTTACATCAAAATAATTTGAATTCGATTTTGTCTGCAGCATCATTCCTATAATACATTGATAAGAACATTGTGCCTAGAATATCAATTTTATTAAGCTAGAGATTCCAAGGCATGATTATTCACTGATTTTTATCTTCACTTTCTTGATGCTATTGGTTACACTCAAATGCATACAAAGTCACATGTTTGATTTTTTTTTTTTTTAAGGCAAATAATATTTTTAGGCTGGTGCCCCTATAATAGACTCATAATATATAAGAATTTATAAAAAAAGACATTTCTTTGACTTCAATTTTAGAACAAACTTTTTATTACATTGAGACAATTAATAAAAAATTAGTTTTTAAATGGGAATCATTGAGTCTGGTACCCCATTAGACATCAGCCAAAAGTTAATAAAATTGTGAGTGTTTATTAGTTAGAGGCTCATAAAAGTTATTTACTCAGGTCAGGAATTTATTTACTCAGGTCATACTTATTTGCATTTTTAAAGGTTATTATTTAACTGTTAAATATTTTGAGATTACAATTGGACTGCTTAGTTCTATTTATTTTCCTCTTTATGTGCACATATAAATAAAATAATTTACCTACGTTTTATCTCGGTAAAATTTTTGTAGTAATTTTGTTCTAGTTTTTGACTTGTGTTTTTTTTTTTTTTTTTTTTTTTGTTTGAGTTTTCTCTACAAATGAATATTTTATTCTTTTCTCAAAATTTCATATTGTTTTTTAAATTTTACTGTTTTTTTTATGTTTAAATTCTTTTTATTTTTGAATATTTGGTTATAGGTATGGTGTTTAGAAAATTTTTTAAAAAAATGTCCTTCAAAAGTAAGGTAACACAGAAGACTTCAAAGTAATAAACCAGCCCTTTTCTTTTTCTTGGCCGTTCACTTTTATCATATTTGATTAATAATGTCTTTGTCTATTGTATGTAAAAAAAATTATAGTGGTCTAACCTTTTCAGATTATGTATTTGTATGCATGTAAATATATAATCAGTATTTTCGTCTAAAAACAATTATTAAAAAAATGACTAATTATCAAGTAAATTTTATGATGAGAAACAGGGCAATTTTATTGATTGTTTCCTTTTAATTCATGATATGCGAATGGTATGAATCAATAAAAAGGCTTTTTATAAAATTTAAATTAAAATGTATCTGATATAATAAATTCACTTTCCTAAGTATTAATATGTGTAATTGTGCAAGATTATAAATTCATTTAATGAAAAAATTGTCTCCTCCAATATTATTAATACATAACCAATTTATAGAGATTTAATTCAAATTAGCTAATAATACTTTATAAAATTGTACAACTTTATTTTACTTAACAAAATAAGAACACCCTTGTTTTTGATATCCTGTTTGTTGAAAACGTTTCTTTAAAAAAATTTTTTTAGACTAATTTGAGGGAAACTTTCATTTAGTGGTTTTTTTAAATGTGTTGATTATTATATTTTCAAAGTAAGTTTAATGCATTTTTAAATATTTGCCTAGTTTAACTGAATTCGAAATTGTAAAAATAGAATATAAAGGTATATTTTTACAGGGTTAAGACTGTGAAAACAAACCTCAGGAATACAGACCTTGGGAAAGATCAGGAACTTCATCAGGCATAAAGGAGTAAATAGATTTTTTACTTCAATTTTTTTGTTTGAATAATATGAATGTAAAATTTGATATTAAAATTTTAAAATACTTGTTAGTATATTCATTTAGTACAAAATCTTATAAAAAGTCATTTTTGTTTATAAAAATGTTCTTAATTAAAATTATTTTTTTCCATTATTTAAAAAATTTTCTGTAGTGTGTCTGTATTAACTAGAACACAAATGTTAGAATAATTAAAACCTTATTTTACCTACTAATTATTCCTCAAATGTGTTAGGAAAAATACTCATTGCTTCTATAAGTAAATGATAAATATTTATTTATAGCACAAACTTAGTGCACCAAGTCAATATTAAATTTTTTGATAAATTATATTCTTTATAATAAATGTATTTTAACTCTCAAATACTTTAACCTTTTGCTCTTGTTTACGGATAGTAGTTTTGACATTGAAAATTTTTAAAGGAATGTTAATATTTTTGTGCTAATTACTATATAAAATTTGGCCTATACAATAGTTTATTATTTTGAGTCTCTTAACTCTCTAAATTCTCCCTCATCATAAAGAAAATTTTGCAGAATGGTAACATATCTGTTATTTGAAATGACTGACCTTGGACAAGCAAACTACTTGAAAATAGTTACAAAAAGGGTATCCTAAGCCTTAAATTACAACAATTATTTTTAAAAATTGTTACAAGTACAGTATAGATTTGTAAGAAATTTTCAAAGTTCTAAAATTGTCATTAAGTGTTTTATAGATTCTAAAAATGAATGTCTTTTTGAGAGTAAAATCAATTATATTTTTCAAGAAATCAAAACTTAATAAAATTTTTTCATAGTAAGTCACAAGAAATTGACTTTTATATGAATTATATTTGAATTATTGTATTGCTGTGTAATAATTGTATGGTATATGACAAAAATAAATATTATCTTTTTCTTAAATTAGTAATGGGAATAAAAAATACTCATCTGTTACTAATCCCATCTAATATAGTGGAGCTATATCAGATCCAGGAGGCCTTAAACCTTCAAAAAATCGAAGAAAAGGAAAGGTCTCTCAAGAAATTTTTCGATGGTGAAATCCAGGCAATCAAGTAGGTGCTGAGGACTAGCTTTGCTGGAATTGCACTATGACAACTGACAACAGTATGACAACCGGCAAGTCTACAGGTAGCGGTCTGTTCAGCATGATATTTTTGCATTGCAAGGGCTCCACCAGGGTGCTTGTGGTGATACCAGTTGTGACTTGGAGGGACTATCCAAACTTTGTTGACATTAGTTTTGCAGAGAGAAAACAATTCTGAAAAAGTGAGGGTCAAATCTGGAGAGGCTGGAAGGGAAGTACAATCCTCAGCCAACTGGTCAGCACGTTGATTGCCAAATAGGCCCATGTGAGAAGGTATCCACTGAATATGGATGTCATGGGAAGCAGATAGGGCAATTAACATACAAAGGATAGAAACACCAGCTTGGTCCATTACACTATACCAATTGCTCAAGTATTGAATACAGCTTCAATGAAGTGAAGATCCAGATTTTATCAAAGATGGCTACAGATTTGATATTTTCCAGACCAGTTTGAGTGGCAAGAAGTTCACTGCGAAAAAAAGAACAAAAATCTGTGTTTCTAATGCATCTTGATTCATGAACTTCAGCAGGGTAAATAGTGTAAATTCCACTGCCGGCATGGTAATGATTGTCATCGCTATAATGCATGTAGATCTTCAGCAGGAACATTGTTAATTATTTCAAAAGCCAATTGTTCCAATTACTGTGGAGGTTGGTTGCTTTTGGTTATTTCAGAGAGAAGGGCTGTATTTGAAAAAACTTTAGAAGCAGGCCCACAGAAAAAACTTTTAAAGATTAGTAGAGAACATAACACCCCATAATATTCTGACTGAAAAAAGTCCTCTGGGCAGAAAGCATTGTTTAAATACTTGTTGGCTAATTTATATAACTTTGTTATAAAGTTATTGTGTAGGTATATATTTGCATTTACATATACAACTCTCATCGTTCACCAGTCTGCAAATTTTTAAGTTTGTCCATACATTTTTATTTATTAATATATACAATTGCAATTGTGAGTTCCATACTTTGTGAACTCAAACTTGATATAAATGTTTCCATATTTTATTTATATAGATATACTTTTATATTGTGTTGTTTTATATATGTTCCTTTTTGTTGTAGGGGTCAGAACCTTGTCAAAGAAAACTATAAGCAATGGAAGAGTAAGTTATTTTGATATTCCATTCTTTAAAAAATCATGTTTGATAGGGGAAAAAGGAAATTAATAAATTATCAAAGCAAGAATGAAGGTCTTTTCAGTTTGTGTCAAAGAACTTTCATAATAATAGAACCATAGTAGCTAAAATTTTTCTCAACTGTGATGAAATGACTAGTTTTGATATTTCAATTTAAATTTGCAATAATAATTTGAATAATCTATTCAAATTTGCAAAATGATAATCAAAACAAAAGATGTGCTATATTTAGGGAGAAATCATTTAGAGGTGATATCATAATTACACCAAATCTTTTAGTTGAAGCTTCAATAAACTTAATTTTATTTGAGTTTCTTTAGAAGAAATTAGTAACGTAATTTTTTAAAAGGAAAAGTTTGCTGTTTTTAGTAGTTCCCTAAAATATTCAAATGTACCTATTTGATTTATTAATGTCTAAGATAACATTTCATTATCCCATTAAGGATAATGGCATCACACATGTCATCCTTAATGAAATATTGGACTGTGATACCATAGTTAAAGTTTCTTCGAATTCGCAACCTTTAACAAAAGTTTGTAGACATATCGAAATTTTTTCTTGCTACCAATATAGGGATTTTTGAATCAATATCAATTTGCTAAAACGTGAGATTGCATTATTGTTAGGTAAATGAAACTATTAATTTCTTTGACCTCCTATAAAATTTAAAGTAACTCTTGTCAAATTTGAAACTTCTGGAATTTGCTTGAAAATATATGAATTTTTTCACAGATTTTAAATACTTAATAAAAAGTAATGAAAAATGTAAAAGTAATGTAAAAATAATGACTTTTTTACAGACTGATACTCACTGTTGGATTTGTCACAAACCAACAATAGAAAGAACATGCACAAGTTATCCTCGCTCTTTCCATACTGATTGCACCAAAAGTGTACCGTTCCAAGGAAGTGTATGCTGGGAATGCAAGCGAGTTTCCCTTGAAGGTAGTGATGTTTCTTCAGTTCCTTACTCGCAGCTCAAGGAAATGTTGCAATTTGGTCTCGCCAAAACTCTGATTGATTCTAAAATTTAAATGGTAGGTTTTAAACTGACAATACAATTAATTAATAAATATCCTTTAATAAGTAAACTAAATGTACTATTTAGTTTATTTACTTAAACATTACTATTTAGCGTGTGGCCTTTTATTGCAGTTTTAAGTACAATCTGGAAATGAAATATATTTGAAATTGAGTACATTTGTTCAAATTACTTTTGAAGCAATTTTAATAGATCTTAAGTCAGTTTGTCAATTTTTCTATGACTGGTTTTTACTGAATATAGAAAGCATCTATATATATATATATATTACTTTTTCTATGAAGAGGTAGGGA